>CANTUT010000589.1:0-1200000 GCA_947687605.1 Reutealis trisperma
ATATATATATATATGTATGTATGTATGTATGTATGTATATATATATATGTATGTATGTATATATATATATGTATGTATGTATGCATACATACATACATATATATATATACATACATACATACATATATATATATATATATATATATATATATATATATATATATATATTATATATATATATATATATATATATATATATATATATATATATATGTACACCAATTGAGTTCTCTGCTTGTTAGTACTTTTAATTTTGTTATGTCTGATTGCTGAAGGGCTATTATCAATTTTCAACCCATAGAGGAGGGGCTATCTATTGAGATTGAATTTCCTAAAGGGATGAAACTAGAAAACCTAGCTAGGAGGAAGAAGTCATTCGTTGAAATTACTAAGTTCGGTGAAACTCGAAGTGGGCATAAAGTTTTTTTCTAGAAACTTTAAGGTGGAAGCAGATATGGAAACAAGTGCAGTGGTTACTAGTGAATCTAACGATGTTGGTGGCTCATTTAAAGCTGCTCAACTACCATGAATTTCTTACTTTGGAAGGGTGGGGCTCCTAATGATAGTTCGTGTCCTTCAGAACTTGATTCATAAACATAATTCCCAGTTAGAGTTTCTTTGTTTTTGTATATATATGTATAGATCAATTGAGTTCTCTGCCCATTAGTCCTTTTGATTTAGCTCTGTCTGATTGCTTACGGGCTACTACCCAGTTTCAACCCATAGAGGAGGGGTTATCTGTTGAGTTGGGTGAAACTCAAAGTGGGCATAAGGTATTTTCCCGAAACACAGAGATGGAAGCAGATATGGAATCAAATGCAGTGGTTACTAGTGAATCTGACGACATTGGTGGCTTATTTAAAGCCACCCAACTGCCATGAATTTCTTCCTCTGGAACTTTCAAGGGGTGGGGTGCCTAATGATAGTTTGTGTCCTTTGGAACTTGATTCATAAACATAATCCCCAGTTAGTTTTTCTCTCAAAAATGGAGAAAACTATTGATTATGTGGAAAAGTTAAGGAGGAGGTTTGGGTTTGATGATGGATTTTATGTGGCTCCAATTGGTATTGTAGGAGGCCTTTTACTTTGGTAGAAATCTTTGGTTTCTATAAAGATTCTATCTTTTTTAGATAATTTCATCCATACCTTTTGTGAGCGTAAAGATAACCAAACTGGATAGTACCAATCCTTCGTTTATGGCGAGTCATAATGGGAGAATAGGGAGGAGGTTTTTAGGCAATGCTGTAACCTTAATCTAATGCACCACAGGGATGTAGAGGGGACTTTAATAAGATTTTATCTATAATAGAAAATTTTAAGGGATCCCAAGCTCACTACTTTTCGATCCAACTATTTCAAAACTAGATGAATCGTTATTGTATGGTTCAAGGGATCCATATAGGTACAACAAATGTGTTGGCGAGGATTTGATTGCTCAAAGATTGGATAAGGTGGTAGTGAATCCCTTTTAAAGACTATTGTTTGACACATCTATGGTCACATTTGAGAAATTAATTAGGTATGATCATAGACCTTTAATCCTTACTCTCAACTCGGCAATGAAAAGAAAACAAAGGGGATTTTATTTCAAATAAAAATGGCTAGAATGCCATAATTGGAAAAGTGGCAACAGATGTGTGGTATTCAAATTCTATAGCCATGAATTTAAATGCAATTTCTGATAAATTATTATTTTATGCTAATTCTTTTAATTCTTGGCCCAAGACTAATTGTAATACCCAAGGTCTCCATAGCTCATCAGAGTTATAATGATACCATAAAATATAAATTTTATGGGTATAGTATCAATGACATAGTGAAAGGATGATAGAAACTCTTGTTGGTGCTAAGTGCTTGAGTGTGTATTTTTATGAGGTATGAATATTTATTGTATGTTTTATTGAATTAATTTTAAGCAATATGGCTTATTTTAAGCTTATTATGATATGCGAAGGTAAGATTTAAAATGCCAAGTGAAAGGGAAAGGAAAAAGTTACGAAAAAATTTTTAAGTTCGGGAAACATTTTCGGGTGGGCTTGTTAATAGGCTTTTGGATTTAAAGCCCAAGCCCATGGAGTGGCCGGCCCTAAGGCCTCAAATTGTGGTGGAGCTTGACTAAAGTATGGTTAGAACAAGTTAATTAGGGGTTAGGATGAGAAGAAATTAAGTTAGCCATATTTGTTGACTTATGTCAACTTTACACCTAAGCTTCCTACTTTTCCATCACCATGATTATGTTCACTTTGGTGATGATGGTATTCATTGTTTTGATGCTTAGTCACCATACACCTAAGAGCCATCTCAACCATCCATCTTGATCAATCTTAGCCCTCCATTTCAAGTAAAAATGCGACCATTGATCTTGTGTGATTGAATCACCACCATTGATTTTATTTGTATATAAAATGAAATTATGTTAAACCATTTCATTTGTAAGCTACACCAAAAATTTCACCCTCACCAAAGACTAAAAACCTCCCAACTTATTCTTCAACTTAGAGCTAAATTTGAAGCACTTCAAGGTGAGATTTATTGCTTAAGTAATTCCTTTCTTTCTTTAGCTTAAGTGTGATAAATTGTTAGCAATTATCCCTTTTCTTTTAATCTCTATGATTGGATTTTGGTGGAATGATTTGAAGGAGAGTTAGTTTGGCATGTTAAGTGATGAAATATGAGAATTGGGGTTAAGAATTTGGGGTTTAATAGGTGAATAATAACAAGGGAAGCATGAAAGATCAATGAAAAGAAACTTACATAAGGTTCGGCCAAACCAGGGTTTTTAGGGGAAGTGTCCAAAATTTTTTTTAACAATATCTAAGGTTATTTGAGATGTTGAAAAGTGGTTTAAAAATGTAAAATTTGAATTTAGAGATTTTATTCAAAAATTGAAATTCTTGAAGGCATAATGCATGATCTAAGGAAAGTGTGTAATGTGAAGTGTAGTTTGATGTTTGATTGTTATGGTAGGCTTTGCATGACATTAATTTCATCTTGGCAAGATCAATTTGAGATTTGATTGAGAAATTTTGGGTTTTCCCCAAATCATCCCAATTTGGTAAAATTAGGGTTTATGGGAATTGAAAGAGATTAGTTTCAATTGGTGAATGAATGTTAATTGTTTGAGTATTAGTTTGATAAACATAGAATTTAATTAAGGAATTAGGAAGGAAAAAGGAACATAATTGTTTTAATGAAAGGATTTGGACAACATGGGATTTTGGAATAAAGTGATTAAATAATTAATGTGTTTATGTATGTTATTGTTTAATGTATTGGAATGTGTTTTGGTGATTAGTAGTAGGAAGTTAATGTTAAGTTGAGTTAGAATGAGACTAGCAAGTTAGAGGAGTAGGAATTAATATACGATTGTTTGGGGTGTATTTGTAGAATCAAAAGGCAAAGGCATTGCTCGGGATACCGAGGAGCCTTGTTATAATCTGCACTAGAACTATCGGTATAGGAGCTAAGGAGCAAAATGTGAGTACCTAATAATATTATATTTCTTGTGCTTTAAATATAAGCCTAAATGTTGGATCACTTTCCCAATTAAAATGCATTGCAATTCTTTGGCATGCATGATATGCTTTACCAATTATTGAATTAAATATCCCTTATGGCACTTGGCCAAATGAGCCTTATTGCTTCATTTCCTAATATGATCAATGATGGGAATTTTGATTATTTATTAATATATTATCCATTGAATTATTTCATGGATGGAAAGGAAAAATGTTTTAATGATACTGTGACAAGCAGAATACCCCTTTGATGTGGGGCAATACATCAGCCTTGTGCACAATGGTAATGAACCCACGGATAGGGTAAAGAGTATCCGAACCCTAGCTGGGAAGGGTTTATGGCCCCCAGTACGTACGACCCAATCAGTTGTACGTGTGACTAAAATGGGAGTGAGCAAGGCGTAAGCCGCCACTCAAATGATAATGTGGGAAACACACCGTTTCCAATAAAGGAAATATTCTGCTAAAAATGCAATATTTACTGTATATGGAAAACTATTCCATAAGAATGATTCTTGATCCGTTTCACTTCATTGCTATAAGAAATTATCACTAAACCACCTACCACTTGTTTATTTTATACAGTATTATTTTGTACTCACTGAGCTTTGTCTCACCCCATAGTTGTTATTTATTTTCAGGATCAGTTGATGGTTCGGCAAGGTAAATTCCAAGTTCTACATCTTCGCTTGGAAATTGCATTGCTGGTTTTGGTATCATCATGTACATATTATGTTGTAATTTTGGAGGTTTCACTCTAGAGCTCCATGTTTTATTAAAGTCTGTAATGATGGTATAACTTAGAGTATTATTAGTATGTGTGATTGGGTATTATCTTACTATAATTCAGGTACATGATTAATACTCACTTGAGTTGCAATTAGTATACTGGAAAATAGAGTTCAAAAGCGATAAGTATGAAAATGAATTTAGACACTGAATGACTATTACATGGGAATTATGGCTACGATCTTGGGTTAAGGGTAACGTAATAGTAACAGCTTATGAGTGTTAGGTTGTTCTACGGGTTTAGGTGACCTTACGTCTCCCTATGCCCTAGGACAGTCGCGGCTCAAAGATGGGTCATGACACTAATGTAGCTAGTGCAAGGGAAAGAATTAATAGCCTAAAAAAGAAGATTGATGACTTGCACTAAAGACCACTTTCTGACCATGATTAATTGCAAGAATGAGAATGGGTTATAGAGATGGATTTTTGCTAGAAGATGGAAGAGCATTTTTGGCTTTAATGCTCTTACCTGAAGTGGATCTAGGAAGGGGATCGCAATACATGATTTTTTCATGCAACAGCTCTTCAAAGGAAACACAATAACTCTATTACAAAGCTAAAAGATGAATCAGACACGTGGATTGAAGTGGAAGGTGAAATTCAAAGCTTTAGCTAAATTTTATTTAAACCTTTATTCTTTTGAACGAACATCGCATATTGAAGAAGTCCTCTCTTATATTAGTGTTATAACATCTGCTAAAAATGAATGATTCTTTTCTAAAACTAGATACAGATGATGAAATTAAAAATGTTGTGTTTAGCATGGGAGGGCTCAAAGTGCCTAAACATGATGGTTTCCTAGGTATCTTTTATCAAAAAGGCTGAGATTTAGTGGGGCACGAAGTTATTAGTGCAATAAAGGAATTCTTTCATTCATGCATCATTCCATATCACATAAATAAGACTTACATTGCACTGTGCCCAAAGTTCCATTCCTAATGGTTGCTCTACAGTTTAGGCCTATATCATTGTGCAATTTTTTGTACAAAATCATATTAAAAGTCCTCACTCAAAGATTAAAGCCTTCGATGTATAACTTGGTGGGCGAAAAATAGGAAGCTTTTATTTCTAATTAGGTAATCCAAGGTAATGTCCACATTACCCATGATCTAATTCACAAGCTCAAGCACTTTATTGCAAAAGCTCATCATGATTGTGCCATCAAGCTAGATATGCTTAAGGCTTATGATTGGGTGGAATGGAATTTTCTTCTTATAATATTGAGACATATGGGGTTTACTGAAAGGTTTGTGAACTTAGACCTACAAAGGGGTTATGTTAGGGCAATCGTATTTTCCCTTGTTTCTTTTAGTGTCTATTGATCTTTCTCTATTCTTGATTGTGCAATGAATAATGGTGTTATAAAGGGTATGAAGCTCACTCCACGTAGCCATGCTATTTCACACATGCTCTTCACTGATGATACAATTTTGTTTACTAGAGCTTCTACTGAGGAACTGAGCAATTTATCTTCCATTCTTCATTAATATGGCTTAGCATCTTGTCAAAAGGTGAACTTATAGAAATCTGCCATTTTATTTGGCAAGAATATCCCTTTCTCTCTCTTAAATCATAGTTGCTAGAACTTATGTCCATGAAGGAAATGGCTGTGTCAGACACGTACTTGGGTCTTCCAACTAACCAGGGAAGGTCCAAGACACATGCATACAATTACTTGGTGGAGCACATGTAATAAAAAGCTAGTTCATGGAAGAGGAAGCTCTTATCAGACAGTGGAAGGGAAGTCATGGTTAAATCTATGCTTACTAACATACTGACTTACTTAATTTATTGTTTCAAAATCCATCCACTGTATATAAAAAAATGAATAATTTATTAGCTAGCTTTTGGTGGGGTAAAGACAAGGAGTGTCAAGGGGTTTCTTTACTATCTTAGGATAAACTTGCTCAAAATAAATCTTCAGAAGGGTTAGGTTTCAGACATATGGAGCATTCTAATATTGCAATGCTTACTAGACAAGCATGGAGGTTGTTATCTAATCCTAATTGCCTTTAGGCAAGATTATTGAAGTCTAAATATTTTCTTTTCTCTGACTTTTGGAATGCTCCATTCAGGTTTATTACATCATAGGCATGGAAAAACATTCTTCTAGCTCGTGATGTTTTGAAGGAAAGGGCTAGATTGAAATTGGGTAATAGGCGAGGGATTAGAATATAGAAGGATCCTTGGATACTGAATCTCATAAATTTTAAAATTCAATCAATTCAGCTTGTTTCTAATGCTTCATTTCCAATTCATGAGCTTTTTAATGAGCGTAGAAAATGGGATATTGAGAAATTAAGAACATTTTTCTCCCCTAATGAAATGTTTGCTATATGTAAGATTTCAATTATAGATGTAGAGGCAAATGACACCTGGTTCTAAGAGTTTCATAAACACGGTAAGTTTACTATTTGCTCTACTTATCATAAATGTGTGGATGTTTTTCTAAGAACAAAAGCTACTACAACTCCTTCTTCTTTTATTGTCCTTTTTAAATGTCACATCCTAACTTCGAAGATATGACGGTCCTAGAATATGGGGAGACATAAGGCCACCCACGCCCGTAGAACCCACTCATGCACATATAAACACTGCTTAGGATCATACCAAAATCTCATGTATTAACTTAATTTGACCATTAATAAAGGAAAACCTTAGTTTGCAGAAGAATAGTTTAAAAATACTTTCAATATAATCCATAAGAAAAGAATATTTAAGACTCTAAATAAATCATCAAAGGAATAATGTTCCAAAAAGAAACTCTGCAGATAATAAACTTAGACAAGGAAATTCCCCAAGCGAAGTAGATTGATTGAGCTATCGCCTTGCTTCCTCATAATGCTCACCTGGAAACCACACAAGAAAAGGAGTGAGATAGATGATCTCAATGAGTAAACAATATAGCTTATACAATAACACATATCCTTTAGAAATGGCTCATAGCTCATAATTCATAGTTTATGATTCATAATTCATGATTTATAGTTCATGGTTCATAGTTTGCAATTTGGCTAGGTTCTCAAAAATCACACTTATCACTTATCATATAAAGAGTAAAGGCTGTTGCCATATTCACTCGAACACATAGAGGAGTGGTGGCATCAAACCAAATTCCAACTCCTATCACATAATAAGCCTAAAGTTGATCAGGGCCCACAACTAGAACAACTCCTTCTAGCTGAGGTGGATACTCTGCCCCTATCTATAGGGTTAAAACCATATGCATTGGTTTTGATGATTTCCCATATCAGCACGAGGATTTCTGCACAATAGGGTTTATTGGTACCATAGCTAGAACTAATGGCAATCACTTGTAACAATAGCAATAGAAGTTTAGCTTATTGAACAAAAGATAAATAACATTGTGGTTCTAGAAAAATATTAGATAAGGCAACAATCACAAAAGTTCTTTCTTATCATTGAATAAATAATAATAGTTTTGGACCAATTGTACTTTGACAACCCAAGCTTAGCAAAGAAATCATTTAATTAGAATTGATAATAAAAAGGAACTTGGGTTTTAAGAATTTCAAAGGTTCAATATCATGATAACTTATACTTAAAGCATGAAAATAATATTTACTCACCTTGTGGTTCCTTAGCTCCTAATGCCTATAGCCCTTGCACTTCTAACAATCCTCAAGCTTTAACATAATATTATAATTCAATACTTAGCATTTGCTTAACATCATGCTATCCTATCCCATAACTACCCCATGTACATATATCATTCACATATACTTGGAGTTGCACTTAGAAGTGCACTCATCACTTACACATAATATGTTGACTTTTAAGTCTTGCACACTTTGCCTTCTTAGGCTCACATGAAATCACATTATAACTCATACCAAGACTTTTCTAAAGCTAAACACCATAAATCATAATCTTAATATCAATTTAATTTAACTTCCTACTCGGTACAATTAATAGTTTTCATACTTTTCATATGTTTCAACTTTATCTAGCAAACCACAAAAGGGTCATACTTATCTCCTTTGAGCCGAATCATATGTGCAATCCCATAGGCAAGTTAAGATCATTAATTCATAATTAACACATCATAAAACTTAATTCATATGTCCCTTAATCATGTACACATATTAATCAAATATGACAATTAGGGTTTGGAAACCTTACGTAGGCGGAAACACTCTACGTATTTCCTAGAGCTACTCCTTCAACCAATATGTAATTAAATCATATATTATTCATACACACATATTAACAATCATAAAAATGTATCTTACAAAAATTATAGGTCTTGGGATCAAAATCCCAAGGCAGACCGAATCACATAACCATGGAAAACTAAGGATTTTCTTGCTTTTCATACTTTCTAATTATTACAGTAATATGTAAACGCATAATTTAAACCAATATTTTTCATGTAACCATAACAAAAATCATTTTAGGATGCAACAACATACAAATCACCCTCTTGAAGAACATATGCATGAAAATTTCAACTTTTAGGTTTTAGGGTTCACCTTTGATGGGTTTGCGAAGAAAGAGATACGTTTACGGTTGGAAATCGGTTTTTCCCTCAAAAACACAACCTAGGCCAAATTTAATAAGAATAAAAATAGTACATATACAGCCACATATGGATTATTCATGGTTAGTTTCATAAAAATCAAAAAGCAGCTTGAAAGAAGAGGAAAACTTACGAAAAAGATCACAAAATCGTAAGGTTTGTAGGCATCTGTGAATTTCAATTGAGAGAGAATATTTGAGAGAAATTTTGACAAAAAATATGATGAATAATAGAATGGAGGTTGCCACAACAAGGGAAGGCCGAATTTTAGGTTATTATTAGGGTTTTGGTGCAAAATTATAAGTTTGACATTAATGAGTTAGGTTAGGAGTGTTTTGGTGTGTTAGGCTTTTGGTGAGTTGGGCCTTTAATATAATTTATGGGCTTATTATAAATAGTTAAAAATAAATATTTTTCTTCTTATCTTCATTAAAATTCTCCCAAAAATATTTAATTTAAAGTATTTTTAAAATGATCATAAAATTTATTTTATGCTTAAAAATTGCTTTATGTATGAAAATTCACTTTGTATGTAATAAATCATTTTATGCATTTGCACTTCACATAAATCTCCTATTTCATATTCAAGATTCATATTATGCATATTAAAAGTAGTCTAATATGCCACTTGCTTATAAATGGCATAGCATATGAAATTTTACGAAAGCACATACTTTATCATAATAGCTCTAAAATCAAGCAATTTGTCATAAAACTCCTAGCTCGGGTCTGGGCTGTTACACTAAAGATGATTAAAAGAAGTTGTGGAGGTTAAATATACCATAAAAAATTGCCATGTTTGTGTGGAAAGCTTATTTAAGGGCTCTTCCTATTAAAGAACAATTGCTGAAAAGGAAGATGGTGGAATTGGGGTTTGTGGAATATTTGTGGAGTTGAGATTGAAACTTTGGAACATTGCCTTTTCTTTTGTTCATATGCAGGGGAAGCTTGGTTCTTTCTAAGAATGAGCTACTGCCCAGATCTTTTAACATTAAATAATTTTATTTCTTGGTGGTTGTCTCGAAATGATAAAATATTTAAGGGAAAAGATCATGATCTTAAAAGAACATCGGCTAGAGGTGAATTAATGGTTATTGTTCGCTCTTTTTGCACCGCAAGTATACGGGTCAATTGTAACAAATAGTTTAAATGAGTAAGGGGGTTGTCGATCCCACAGGGAGACGATTTTGATTATCAATATAACAAACTTTCTAATATTTAATCAATCAAAACTTTTGGTGAATAGAATGAATATAATTAAATAAATGAAAGAAATGAATAATTTGACTAATGAAAATGAAATGAACTAATTCTTTAAATCTTGATTCAATAACAAACAACCTAGGGTTTAGATTTCAATTGGTTTTCATACAAATGGCTCATATATACTTATATCAACATTCAATCAAATGGAATTAAAGGTAACTTTCCCTCAATCAAACAAGATCCTCTTTCAAGGCAAATTGTTAATATCCAATTCTAAACTCACACCTACTGTCGTGGTTGCAAGTAGTTAGGTTGGATTCATTAAGTTCTATGGAAAGCTATCATAAACACCACCTAGGCATACCCATATGTCTATGAAGTAACAATCCTAAGTTTATCTTCCCCATGAACTAATGCCATACTTCCACTTTCGCTCCATCATATAGCATCTTAAATTGTGTAAAAGGCGGCCAATCAATCACACACATTAAGCACAAAGAAAGTAATTCAATTCCAATATAACTGAATAATTGATAAAGTATATAAGAATTCCACAAGAATCAACCAAAATCCATCTAAACCCTAGAGAAGATAACTTAGCTACTCATAATTAAATAAATGAAAGAACAAATCCAATGAATCAAATGATAAGGCATGCTTGAATTCAACTAAAGAATAAAATAAAAGTGAGTTAAGAAGACTTCTTGAAAAATGGAAAATTCTGGAAAATTGAAGGTTGAAATTCGTTCTCTTGATGGCTTCCAAACTGATGTGGAAAGTCTCCTTCAACAGCCACTACTCTTCCTTCAACAATCCGGCCCTCCAATTCTGAAGAATCTCTCAAGAGAAGTAGATGAAAACTGAAAATTGTCTAAATCCCTAACTAGAATTCTTTTCCAAAGAGAAATTAAAACTGAAAATCTTCTTTAGCCTCTCCGATCCTTTCTCTTCCATTTCTTCCCCTTTTTATTCTTCAAAACCCCTTGCTCTTTGTTTTCTAACTGCTTCCCTTTGATTTCGGTAAAATCCCATATTTCCAGCCCCTTTCCTTTCATGTTTGTTCCTTTTAAAATTTGAAAAATCGTGTTACTGTTCACTGGTGCACAGGCTCGTGCACTTTTGCACAGGCTTGTGCACTTTCTGAATTTTTCTTCAAAAAATGGCAGTAGCTAAAAATCGAATGCACAACCCTGTGCATTTTGTGCGCGACCTTGTGCTTTCTGGAATTTCTTCATTTTTGTTCCAATTTTGCCCTGAATTCAACAATCTCAACCAAAGCATATTTAAATCACAAGGGAAAGTAAATCAATGGGAATTTAAGATATTTCATTCAAAAAAACCAAGTAAATTACTCTTAAATCAGGGGAGAAATCCTAGGATTATTTAAGTAAATATTTAGCACATCAAACTCCCCCAAACTTAGAGGTTTGCTTGTCCTCAAGCAAGACAAAATTCAATTCAAATGGTGAGATGACAAATGATGAGATGACTACTTACCAACAATTAAATCGACTAGATAGATTAGAGGAACCTCAAGAGACCAAAATTAATTTCAAACACAGAAAAATCACAGGTAAAGTGCTAAGTATTTTGAATTCAACCACCCTTTGATCATATTAAGACATTGGCTGCATAAGAATTGAAAACATGGATATTATTGCACTTCAAATAGGTATATACACACAAATCCATCCTTATAAACCTCTACAAAAATTTTCAAAAGAGTTCATCCATCTCATAGGCATAATCATTCAATCCATCTCCACTAATGGAATCCATCAATTCAAAAGGATCAAAAGGACTTTTATTGGCTTGCAATGGGGTTTTAAAGGGTAATGGTTAACAAAGAAAAGGCTAAACACACAAAATGAGAATAATTATTAAGCTAACAAATTAAGCAGCTACTAAATATGGCTAATTGCACAATACTTCTTAACCATTCTTTGAGTCTTACAAAAATTTCATTTGGACAAACATTAATCACTCACATTTCCCCCTTTTTGGAACTCATTTATTTTTTTCAACAATCATCACTTCCACAAAAATTGGAGAAAATATAATTTGATACAACATGAAATGGCACAACTAATATTCTTTTCCCCCAAACTCAATGCAAACTGTCCACTTTTATATATATATATATATATATATATATATATATATATATATATATATATATATATATATATATATATATATATATATTTCATCATTTTCATTTGTTTTTTCTTTGGTTTTTTTTTTTCACTCAAAGAAAGCTATTATATACCACATCAGCTCATAATTCCAAGTTATTATGCAATTACTAATGATCCAAGCTGCTCAAATTCATTAAACTCAACAATCATTCTCATACACAAAGGTAGAAAAATTGAGGTTTAAAATTTTCAAAGAAACTAAAGTTAAAATAATTTAAGGCTCAAAAAGGGACAACTAGGGGGTATATATATATATATTTTTATCTATATAGGTGGATATATGATTTTGGCTACACAAAAATGCCTTAATCCTTTCCTTTATCCAAGATGGATTCAGATTTCGCCTCAATGGCTTGAATGACATGTTCTAAGACAGGTGAGGTAAACCAAAGGATAAAAAGGGTGCATAAGCCCTCTCTAAGTTAGCATTCACAATATCCAAGCAACAATTCAAATGCAACACAACTCAAAACATAATCTCAGAACAATTAATTCTCATACAAAGCAAAACAAACCTGTAACACTTCTATAATTCTCCATTGATCTCAAGCGTAGCCCATCCTCGGCCTCCAATCAGTCTCATCAAAATAATTGTCAATTCACTAGTCATTCACCATTCACAATTCACATTAATTCTCAAAATTCATATCTATTCAAATTTTTTTTTTTAAATATAAGTAAAACAGGGTATATAGCATAAATAAAAATAAATGCAAGAAATGAAAAAAATGCAATGCAATAAACGAAAAATAAAACAACTAGAAAATTAAACTAAGTAACTCAATTAAAATATCTAACATGAAATTGCATAAAATAACAACTAAAAGAAATGGTTCAAAATAAAAGTAAAAGTGCAAACTAAGACCAAATGCAAACTAAAACCAAATATGATTCCCTCCCCCAAACTTGAATGGGACATTGTCCTCAATGTGAAAAACTAGCCCAAAACAATGGATGAAAAGTCAAAATGGAGGGAAACCACTACGGTGTAGGCTATGGTGGGGCAGGTGAAGAGATGGGAGGGGTAGGGGCAAATGGTTGATATACAAATCCTTGACTAGCAAGATAGGCATCTAATTTAGCCTCTATCCTTTGAATGCTGCTGTCTATCTGAGTGCAATGGTGCTCTATTGCCCGCTGCCTATCCTCCATGGCTATGAATCTGTCACTCACTTCATCCCAGAATGCCTGAAATTGATCACGGGAGGGACCAGCTTCGTCATCAGAATCTCTCATGGAAGAACCATTTGGGTCTTCAATTCCTAAAGGATATTGAGGGAGATACTTTTTTCCTTTCTTCTTGAGAATCCCCATAGCATGTAAAGTATCTAAGTCCACATACATCATGCCAGGCACTACAGAAAGTGATGGTTTTGCAGGATCAAGGAGCTAAAGAGAGATAGCAAGATGGGTTATGTACCCACCAACTAGTATAGCTCCATCAATTTTTTTCAGCTGCGTCTTCAAACCTCTCCCCCAAATACCATCCCACATTAAAACTCAAGCCATGTTGTAAGCAGTACAGAAAGTATAAATCTGATCGAGTCATTACATTATGATTTTTTCTGGCCAATAATGAACCTGCAATTACTCGATGAATATACCAGAAAATCAGATTCTGAACCTCAGTAACCTTAGAAGACCTGCCAGAATAACTCTCTTTCCCACCCAATTTCCTCCAAAATGCCCTAGGGTCATAATTCTTATGAAAGACAACACCACCACCTAATCCCTCATAACCCAAAATTTTTCTGAATTGTGATAGGTACATGTCTCTATTGACATTTCCCAATCGAAAACTCAAAATTTCTGGACATTTCTTATGGAACTTAAAGGAACTCAAAAATTCTAGAGTTAATTCAGCATATGTCAGTTCTTGAATTCTAAAAAATCTTTCAACCCCAGATTTCTTCATCATACTCCAAACTCTATCAGTCCAACCCAAATGGTTCATTATAGGAGTATGTAAATAAACTGTAGGCAGAATTTCCTTAGAAGTGAGAATTGCATACCTTGCACTTTGATCATCATCTTTTGGGTAGAATTCTGGAAATGGAGGAATTGATTGTAGGGGCAGAGGGCGTCGAGTTCATGGTGGTTGAACTCGTCTAGGCATGGGAGGAGAGGATGCTTGTTGTTAAGCTTGAGTAATTCCCTTCTTCCTTTGGTACACAACTTGAGAAGACATAGATGAGGTATTCGAAGGATAGTGATGGAGGGAGTTGAGAGTTTAGAGGGGAACTTTGGGTTTTCGGCAATTTTTTAGAAAGGTTTATCGATTTAATAGAGGCTTGGCTGATGGAGGGGGGGTGGTCGGTGGTGATGAGATTTGGGGGAAGGTAAGGGGAGATGGTGGCTGTCGATGATGAAGAAAGATGAAAGAAGAGAGAGAAGTTGGTGGGGGCGGCTAGGTTTAGAAAATTAACCAATTGGGTCCCTCTGTTTTAACTTATATAGATATCGGGTGCACAAGGTTGTGCACCTGCTTGTGCATTTTTTCCAAAATCCCCCAAAAAATGGCAGTAGCTAATGTTATAGCGCACAAGGTTGTGCGTTTTGTGCACGGCCTTGTGCTTTCTGGAATTTACCAATACACTGCATAAATTCTCCTATTCCCACAAATGCAAAATTTTGCGATACTTCCCACAACTCCCACAAGAAAAAGCAACAGAATCACAAATATTCAAGAAGAATAAAATAAGTTTAGAATATGCTCCCATCTTCTTGCCATGCTTGTTCCTTGTAGCCCAATCTTTTCCTCATTTAGCGAACTACAAAAGCATTTCTTGAAAACAAAAAAATTAAACACGAGATAACTGGAAAACAAAAATTAAACACAAAATTTATTTTTTTTTATTTTATTTTTTTAAAAAATTAATGAAGAAAATGAAAAGAATACTTAGGTTGCCTCCCAAGGAGCGCTTCTTTAACGTCGTCTTAGCTAGGCGTTTTTACCTCTTGATTTCAAGAATTGTTAGAAAAGAAGCAGACCACTCCTTTTTCAAGGATATCTCCCATGATGTATGGCTTCAACCTTTGGCCATTGACTTTGAAAGTGTTTTAAACATCATCTTCGATTTCAACAGCCCCATATGGATATACCCTTATAACTCTGAATGGTCCAGACCATCTGGATTTCAACTTGCCCGGAAAAAGTTTAAGCCTTGAATTGTAAAGCAACACTTGCTAACCTACCTCAAAATCTCTCTTCACAATGTGCTTATCATGCCACAACTTAGTCTTCTCCTTATAAATTCTGGCATTCTCATAAGCATAAAGTCTAAGTTCTTCGAGCTCACTGATTTCCAAAAGTCTCTTCTCACCAGCAGCTTTCAAGTCCATATTCAACTGCTTAATTGCCCAAAAGGCCTTATGCTCCAATTCCACAGGTAAATGGCACGCCTTTCCAAACACCAGTCGAAATGGGGACATGCCAATTGGTGTTTTATAAGCCGTACGGTATGCCCATAATGCATCATCAAGCTTCATAGCCCAATCTTTTCTTGATCTCCCTACTGTCTTTTCCAAGATGGATTTCAATTATCTGTTAGAAATTTCCACTTGGCCATTGGTCTGAGGGTGGTACGGTGTAGCTATCTTATAGTGAACCCCATTCCTCTTAAGGAGTTTCTCAAAAATTCTATTGCAGAAATGAGATCCGCCATCACTGATTATCGCCCTTGGGGCTCCAAATCTAGTGAGAATGTACTTCTTTACAAACCGAATCACCACATTAGCATTGTTGGTTGGGCTAGCCATAGCCTCAACCCATTTTGATACATAATCAACAGCCACAATGATGTATCGGTTGTTGTAGGACGATGGGAAAGGTCCCGTGAAATCTATTCCCCATACATCAAACAATTCTACCTCCAAAATGATTGACAGTGGCATTTCACTCCTCCTTGAGATATTACCAGTGCGTTGACATCGATCACAAGTAGCCACAAAGTTTCTTGCATCTTGGTACATGGTTGGCCAGAAAAAGCCTGATTGCCAAATTTTCGCAATTGTCTTTGAAGAGCTTGCATGACCACCGCTCTCTCTCGAGTGACAATGCTCAAGGATACTCTGAGTTTCATCATTTGGCACACATCTTCGAATCATCCCATCTGCACAAAATTTGAATAAGAGTGGTTCCTCCAAAAAATAGTGTTTCACCTCTGATAAAAACTTCTTCCTCTGATGGTAATTGAAGTCTTGTGGTATGATCCCACTCACCAAAAAGTTAACAATATCTGCAAACCATGGAATAACATGGGAGACACTGTAAAGTTGCTCATCTGGGAAATAATCATTGATTGGTATGAAATTGCCATCTACATTTGGATTCTCTAAACGGGAGAGATGATCAGCCACCACATTCTCAGTGCCTTTCTTATCCTTGATCTCTATGTCAAACTCTTGTAATAGGAGCACCCATCTAATTAGTCTTGGCTTAGCATCTTTCTTTGTAACCAAATACCGAATGGCTGTATGATCAGTGTAGACAATGACATTTGAACCAATCAAATAAGATCTAAATTTGTCTAAAGCAAAGACAATGGCAAGCATCTCCTTCTCTGTTGTGGCATAATTAACTTGAGATTCATCCAAAGTCCGGCTTGCATAGTAGATCACATGAAGTTTCCTTTCTTTTTTCTGACAGAGGACAGCTCCTACCACATGATCACTTGCATCACACATCAGTACAAATGGGAAGTGCCAATCTGGTGGTTGCATAATTGGGGCCGATGTCAAAGCTTCTTTTAACCTGTTAAAAGCATTCAAACAAGTATCATTGAAATTAAAAACAACATCTTTGTTTAACAACTCACATAATGGTTTGGAGATCTTGGAGAAATCTTTGATAAAACGGCGGTAAAACCCCGCATGGCCAAGGAAACTCCGCACTCCCTTGACTGATGTTGGAGGTGGCATTTTCTGGATTATCTCTATCTTTGCTTGGTCCACTTCAATGCTGGCTTGGGAAATTCTATGTCCTAGAATTATACCTTCTTGTACCATGAAATGACACTTTTCCCAATTTAAAACAAGGTTAGTCTCTTCACATCTCTGCAAAACTCTAGATAAATTATCCAAGCAATCATCAAAAGTGTTACCATAAATAGTGAAGTCATCCATAAAAACCTCTATTATCTTTTCAACAAAATCAGAAAAAATTGACATCATGCAACGTTGAAAGGTTGCGGGTGCATTGCATAGCCCAAAGGGCATGCGCCTATAGGCGAATGTGCCATAAGGACATGTGAAGGTGGTTTTTTCTTGGTCTTCTGGGGCTATGGGAATTTGAAAATACCCAGAATAACCATCCAAAAGGCAAAAATATGAGTTACCCGCAAGCCTTTCTAACATTTGGTCAATAAATGGCAAAGGAAAACGGTCTTTTCGAGTGGCATTGTTCAATTTCCTATAATCAATACATACACGCCACCCAGTGACAGTCATAGTAGGAATTAGCTCATTGTTTTCATTTTGAACCACTGTAATGCCTCCCTTTTTGGGCACTACATGAATTGGGCTAACCCAAGGACTATCCAAAATGGGATATATTATCCCTGCTTCCAACAACTTTATTACTTCAGCCCTCACAACCTCTTTCATATTAGGATTTAGTCTCCTTTGACTTTCTACCACAGCTTTATGATCATTCTCTAGATAAATTTTGTGTGTGCAAATCAAAGGACTAATTCCCTTAATATCAGCAATACTCCACCTAATTGCCCCAATTCTATTTTTAATCACATGTAAAGTTCTTTCTAATTCAAGTGGAGACAAATAAGCGCTAACAATTATAGGCAAAGTCTCATTGGGGCCGAGAAATGCGTACCTTAGGTGAGCTGGAAGAGGTTTCAGCTCAAGAACAGGGGCTTCTTCAATGGAAGGTTTTGGCAATTTCTTCTCTCCTTGCAGCTCTTCAAAAGTGTTCCTTTTCTTATATGGTGATTGCTCTTGGTTCTCTAAAGCTTGTGCCCATGCTGCCATTTCAATGTCCCCATCTCCAATGGTAACATCATGGGTAAGACAAGTTTCAAGAGGGTCTTTTAAGCAAGTTCTGTCAAACGTTTCTTGGACCACTTCATCAAGAACTTCCACAAGACAACATGTGTCTGTGAAGGAAGGATATTCAACTGCTTTGGCAAGGTTAAACTCAATCATTTCATCCCCAACTTGTAAAGTGAGCTTGCCTTCCTTAACATCAATTAAGGCACCTGCTGTTGCCAAGAACGGCCTTCCAAGAGTGAGAGGAATTTCAGCATCTTCCTTCATGTCCAAAACAAGGAAATCCACTAGAATATAGAATTTTCCCACCTTCACAAGGACGTTCTCAAGGATTCCCACTGGATATTTCACAGATCTATCCGCTAGTTGCAGAGTTATTCTTGTCTTCTTAAGCTCTCCAAGCCCCAATTTCTTGCAAATAGAGAGAGGCATCAAGCTTACACTTGCCCCAATGTCACACAAAGCCTTAGCAAATTCTATAGTGCCAATAACACATGGAATTGAGAAGCTTCCAGGATCTTTCAACTTCTTGAGTAATTTCTTCTGAATAATGGCACTACACTCTTCGGTGAGGGCAACTGTAGTTTGCTCTTCTAGACTTCTCTTATTCGACAACAGCTCATTCAAGAACTTTACATAGGTTGGCATTTGTGCAAATGCCTTTGTAAAGGGAATATTAATATGCAGCTGCTTGAAAATAGCAAGAAACTTCTCATATTGCTGATCCAACTTACTCTTCCTTAGCCTCTGAGGGAATGGTATTGGAGGGACATAGGGCTTGGGCAATTCCTTCTTCTTACTTCCAATTTCTTCATTATCTTCAATATTTATTCTCATTTCATCTTACTGAGATTGGACCTTTTCTGCTCCTTGCTTTTCCACATTTTCCTCAACTGAACTCCCTTTTTTATTGGGTAAAGGATCCTCCAACTGCTTGCCACTTCTCAAAGTGATTGCCTCGCAATGCTCACAGGGGTTGCTTTCTGTTTTGCTTGGCAAATTTCCTCTTTCCCTTCCTCCCCAAGCATTGGCTAATTGACTAATTTGAGTATCAAAATTCCTGCTTTGGGCAGCCATTTACTCTTTTAATTGGTCTAACTTTGCATCAAACCTCGAATCCATCTTCTCAAACCTCTCATTGGTTGAACTAATAAATTTCTCCAAAATTGACTCAAGTGAGGACTTAGGTTCTTGGGGTTGGTAATTTTGGTGGGTTCTCTGTTGGTGGGGTGGTTGATATGGAGGACGGTGATTAGATGTGTTTCCCTACTGATTGGAATTTGAGCTTTGGTTTCCCGAATTACCCCATGAAAGGTTTGGATGGTTTCTGCAACCTGGATTGTAGGTATTGGAGAAAGGATTATTTTATGGTCTTTGGTTCTGATTTTGGTTAGACACAAAATTCACTTGCTCTGGGTAACATTCCATCATTGCATGTGCTCCACCACAATAATCACAACACAGTACTTGCAGAGGTTGAGATGGCATAGGCATACCTTCCATCTTTTTGGCAAGCATATCCATCTTGGCATTAAGAATAGTGAAACCATCAACTTCATGGACTCCTGCCACCTTCTTTTGGCTCCTCTTATCATTAGACCAATGATAATTATTGGCCGCCATGCTCTCAAGCAATTGAATAGCTTCGTCAATATTTTTGTCCATAAGAGCACCACCTGCAGCAGCATCAATGTGACATTTAATAAAAGTGGTCAGTCCATTATAAAAGGTCTACACAATTAACCAATTGGGTAAACCATGATGAGGGCATTTTCGCTGTAATTCCTTGAATCTCTCCCATGCTTCATAGAGAGATTCCCCTTCTTACATCATGAAGCTTGTAATATCATGCCTCAGCCTTGCGGTTTTCCCCGAAGGAAAATATTTGGCCAAAAATGCCTCTGTCATGTCTGCCCATATAGAAATGGAACCTGCTTGTAAGCCTCCATACCATGACTTTGCATTTCCCTTCAAGGAGAAAGGGAATAACCTCAGCTTGATTGCATCTTCAGAGACCTCATTAAGCTTGATGGTGTCGCAAATCTCAAGGAATTGCGCTAGATGGACATTTGGATCCTCATGGTCGGTTCCCTCAAATCTTGACTGCTGCACCATTTGAATTAAAGCTGGTTTCAGCTCAAAATTGTTTGCCTCAACAGTTGGCCTATCAATTGGAGCTCTAATCCCTTGAGCATTTGGAAGGGCATAAGCTCGCAAGGGTTGATTCCGGTTGTCACCCATCAGAAATTGCTCTTGTCCCTCTCTGTTTTCTTCTTCAGTTTGTACTTCTTCTTCAACCCAACCAAGCAAAAATTCTTGCTCGGCTTCTTCTTCTTCTTCAACAAGAAGACTAGGCTCACCTAATCTTTCTTGAAGCAACCTTCCTTTCTTCTTTTGTTGTTTGCTCTATAGGTCTTCTCTATCTCAGGATTAAAAGGTACTAAATCAGCAAATTTATTCCGTCTCATAAACACTTGAATTTCCTGTAAAGACAACAACTTGACAAAACTATGAAAATAAAAAAAAATTGACTAAATTACCAGAAATTTTATTAAATTTTGATATCAAAATTCCGTTTCCCCGGCAACGGCGCCAAAAACTTATTCTCTCTTTTTGCACCGCAAGTATACGGGTCAATTATAGCAAATAGTTTAAATGAGTAAGGGGTTTGTCGATCCCACAGGGAGACGATTTTGATTACCAATATAACAAACTTTCTAATATTTAATCAATCAAAACTTTTGGTGAATAGAATGAATATAATTAAATAAATGAAAGAAATGAATAATTTGACTAATGAAAATGAAATGAACTAATTCTTTAAATCTTGATTCAATAACAAACAACCTAGGGTTTAGATTTCAATTGGTTTTCATACAAATGGCTCATATATACTTATATCAACATTCAATCAAATGGAATTAAAGGTAACTTTCCCTTAATCAAACAAAATCCTCTTTCAAGGCAAATTGTTAATATCCAATTCTAAACTCACACCTACTGTCGTGGTTGCAAGTAGTTAGGTTGGATTCATTAAGTTCTATGGAAAGCTATCATAAACACCACCTAGGCATACCCATATGTCTATGAAATAACAATCCTAAGTTTATCTTCCCTATGAACTGATGCCATACTTCCACTTTCGCTCCATCATATAGCATCTTAAATTGTGTAAAAGGTGGCTAATCAATCACACACATTAAGCACAAAGAAAGTAATTCAATTCCAATATAACTGAATAATTGATAAAGTATATAAGAATTCCATAAGAATCAACCAAAATCCATCTAAACCCTAGAGAAGATAACTTAGCTACTCATAATTAAATAAATGAAAGAACAAATCCAATGAATCAAATGATAAGGCATGCTTGAATTCAACTAAAGAATAAAATAAAAGTGAGTTAAGAAGACTTCTTGAAAAATGGAAAATTCTGGAAAATTGAAGGTTGAAATTCGTTCTCTTGATGGCTTCCAAACTGATGTGGAAAGTCTCCTTCAACAGCCACTACTCTTCCTTCAACAATCCGGCCCTCCCATTCTGAAGAATCTCTCAAGAGAAGTAGACGAAAACTGGAAATTGTCTAAATCCCTAACTAGAAATTTTTTCCAAAGAGAAATTAAAACTGAAAATCTTCTTTAGCCTCTCCGATCCTTTCTCTTCCATTTCTTCCCCTTTTTATTCTTCAAAACCCCTTGCTCTTTGTTTCCTAACTGCTTCCCTTTGATTTCGGTAAAATCCCATATTTCCAGCCCCTTTCCTTTCATGTTTGTTCCTTTTAAAATTTGAAAAATCGTGTTACTGTTCACTGGTGCACAGGCTCGTGCACATTTGCACAGGCTTGTGCACTTTCTGAATTTTTCTTCAAAAAATGGCAGTAGCTAAAAATCGAATGCACAACCCTGTGCATTTTGTGCGCGACCTTGTGCTTTCTGAATTTCTTCATTTTTGTTCCAATTTAGCCTTGAATTCAACAATCTCAACCAAAGCATATTAAAATCACAAGGGAAAGTAAATCAGTGGGAATTTAGGATATTTCATTCAAAAAAACCAAGCAAATTACTCTTAAATTAGGGGAGAAATCCTAGGATTATTTAAGTAAATATTTAGCACATCAGTTATTGAATGTCAACAATGAGGTAGAGCTACTCTTATTTCTCTAAGGCCACATGGTTCTACTAAAAGAAAAAGGTGGGAAACACCACTAGCCTTGAAAATTAAATTCAACTGTGATGCAAGCTTGAATTCTATTTATGGAATGGCAAGAATGGCAATTATATGTAGGAATGGGAGGGTTGAAGTTTTAGACGGCATGGCCTCGAGGAAATTTGTTCGATTAGCTTTAGTGGCAAAAACAGAGGCCACGCAAAGAAGTTAGAATATCCTCCTAGTATTATAGAATCAGACAACAAGATAGTTATTGAGCCTTGTATTGATGTATCAGGGGGTAGTTCCTTGGGAGATCTAAGCTCTGGTGTTGGTTATTAAATATCTTAAATGTAATTTTCGTGATATTTCTTTTGTAAGGGTTGATAAAATTGCAAAGCAGCCAATTGACTAGGTAGCCAGAAATATATTAAACTTCTCCCTCCCCCAGCTTGGACAATATTGTACCCTTTTAAGCTTCAATGCCTTTTGTTGTTGGATGCCTCTTGATTAATGAAACCTTCAAAACTAATTTGGCAAAAAAAAAAAAAAAAACTCATAAGTCCTACAATCAATTAAGCAATATCTATAAAAAAAAAAAAAAAAAAAAGAATGCATGAGGGTATAAGGGTCTATCTAGAAAAACAGAAATGATAATTAGCAAGAGACATATTATTTTATAAGTGTTAATACAGTAAATATGATATCCAATAATTTTCTAAATATATGGGATTCACAATAACAAAAATATAGGAAAAAATATAAAAATGTTTATGTAGTTTGACTTTCTTATATTTCATGGTCTATAAATTTTTTGACAAAAATAAATATATGATTTACATTTTTATAAATTTAAAATTTATAAAAATAAATATGTGATTTAAAGTACGCTGATATGATATCATGTGTTAATAGTATATTATTCCCAAGAAAGCCCTCCATCAGTCATTATTTATGATTGAAGGGCTTTCCGTACTTTACACACAGAAGAGATTCGAGATTACTATGAAAATCAATTTTTTAATTTTTCTGCTCGCCAGCTACTCCTTTGGCTCTGAAAATAAAAATATAAATGTCATTTTCACCAGATCCAGTTAAGGCTTCTTTGAGACACAGATCTCTTATCACCTTGAGCAAGAATGCTGAACAATCTTTTATCCCTTCCCTTTCTTCTCCTTCTACCGATCATCTTCATCATCCTCAATCACATAGTTACAGTTTTTTCTTCAAAACGACATCTTCCTCCAGGTCCACGGCCATGGCCTATCATAGGCAACATTCCTCATATTGATAAAAAGCTACATATCTCATTGGCAAACATTGCCCAAGTTCATGGCCCAATAATTTCACTAAGCCTTGGTTCTCAACTTGTAATTGTTGGGTCTTCTCCTATCGCAGCTTCTGAAATTCTCAAAAATAAAGATCGCTTGCTTTCTTCTAGATTTATCCCAAAAGCTATTCCTAACAAAAACAATGTTCTTGAACGTATATCTATTGTTTGGAATCCCACGTGTAATGATAAATGGAAATCCTACAGAGCCTTGTGCAGAACAGAGCTTTTCTCTGCCAAAGCAATTGAATCACAAGCTTCTTTGAGGGAAAAGAAACTGTCTGAGTTGATTCAATTTTTGGATACCAAACAAGGACAAGTAATTAATATTGGAGAAGTTGTGTTTGCTACTGTTTTTAATACAATTTCTAATCTTCTATTCTCTAAGGACTTCATTGGTTTAGAAGATGATGAAGGATTGGCTGGTGTATTGAAAAGCTTGATTTGGAGGATGATGGAGTTGGCTAATACTCCAAATTTGGCAGATTTTTATCCTATATTTGAAGAATTGGATCCTCAAGGTCTTAGAAGACAAATGTCAAAATGTATTATAGAAATGTTTGCAGTTTGGGAAATCTACATCAAGGAAAGAAGAGAATGGCTTGCCCAAGATGCTCCAAATAAAGATTTCTTGGATGTTTTTCTTTCAAATGGATTTGATGACGATCAGATCAATTGGTTGATTCTTGTAAGCACACAATCCCCAAAACTTGGCTACTTTTAGTTCTAGTAGATATGTCCTTTGATTTGTTATCTTTCTTGTGTTGCAGGAATTGTTCAGTGCAGGTGTAGATACTATTACAACAACAGTTGAATGGGCAATGGCTGAGCTTCTCAAAAACAAACAAGTCATGATAAAAGTTTGCCAAGAGCTAGACAGAGAAATCAGTATAAACTCGATACATGAATCTCAAGTTTCTCAACTTCCATATTTAGATGCATGTGTAAAAGAAACATTGAGATTACATCCTCCTGCTCCATTCCTAATTCCTCGTCGCGCTCTTGAGACTTGTAAAGTTACGAATTACACTATTCCAAAAGGTTCTGAAGTGTTATTGAATGTTTGGGCAATTGGACGTGATCCCTCAGCTTGGGAAGATCCATTGTCATTTAAACCTGAAAGGTTTTTGAGATCAAATTTAGATTTAAAGGGCCATATTTTGAACTCTTGCCATTTGGTTCTGGAAGGAGGATTTGCCCAGGACTACCAATGGCTACAAGACAACTTTGCTTGATTTTGGCTTCTTTAATGCATAGTTTCGATTGGTCTCTTCCAAATGGAGAAGACACTGCAATGCTAGACATGAATGATAAGTTTGGCATAACATTACAGAAGGAAAAGGCTCTACTTCTTATTCCTAATAGAAAATGAGAAATTTGACTTTCTTTTTGTGTCTATGTAGTTGTTGCTCTCTTTTCCTTTTTTCCAGTTGGTTAGAGGTATCCTCAGCCATTTATCTGAATTAAATAGAACCTGTAGAATTTAAACTGTATTTTTCAAGTAATAAAATTCAGTGGGGATGGATTAATTTTTCAATGGGTCAATATAAAAATATTATTATAAATTGTAAAGTTTCTTTTATTTATTTATTTATTTTTTTCATGAATTCAGTAGCTCAATTGACCATACTCAATTTTATATGGTTACGCCAATGAGCTCAACCCAAATTGCAGCTTTTTAGATCCCCCTTTTTACAATCACATAAAGAATAATGGTAAATTTGTTTGCACTTATGCATTAGGAAGGGGGTTTAGTTGGCGGAAAATTTAAAATTTAGATGGAAAGAGATAAAGAAAGAAAATGAACACAAGCAATTTTATAGTGGTTCGAGTGTTAACAAATCTTACTCTACTCCTCAATTTCAATTGGGCATTCTACTATCACTAGATAATTATAATGGAGCTTTTTTCGCGGTTGTGACAACATTTTCGCACTCGAGATGACAAATTCGTGGTCGCTATCTTCAAAAATCTCAACGGCTAGACGACACGTGGCATGTTCTTATTGGCAGTTCAACTATCCATTGGAGTGAAGAGTTGTTGTATGAAAGTCGCGGTCGTGGCTGGCTTATCGTAGTAGCAATTCCTTTATTGTGCCCATGGTTGAGGTCATGACTGAGGTTGCGATTCATTCTATGACTTGAGAAAAAAAAATTGAAGGTTTGGCCTTTAATTTCTTCTTGGTCATGATGATGGAGTCGCAGTCGTAATATCTTAGTCGCGGTTGCGATTTTGCTTTCTTGGTTGCGATTTAGAGGCCAGGTTCATGATTTAAAATAAATTTTGAATCTTTAAATTTTCAAATTATCTAATATGTTTTATCTATAAGATAAGCATTTAACACACACATTAGATAGCTTTAATTTGATTGATAAAATTAAAATAGAGATTGACTAAGTTTTGAAATAATTTAGGTCAACGATCTCCTCCTTTTTTATTTTGACAATCAAATTGAACTTATATATAAAATTACTTTCAAATCATTACAATTGGGGGTTGCTCCCCCTTAATTTATGCAATTTATAACAAAGTAAATTTTAATTCAAAAGATAACAAGATAATTAATACATATCACCCCCTTTGTTAATTAAAAATAATGACAATTTTATATTTAAGTTATTTCTTCCCTTTTGGCAAGATCAAAAAGCAAAAGAGAGAAATGAAAAATAAAGAGACACAATAGACAAATTAATTAAAAAACTATTTCATTAATAAGAAATCAAGCAAGAATTGCATTCATATATTAAGATTAATACTCTAAAGTGTCAAAAGGAAGATGAATGCATGAATAAAAATAAGAATGAAGAAATCCTAAAGGAAGATCTAAGAATCATCTCCTCCATCCCTTTACTGCTCTTCTTCTTCTTTAATGTGTTCCTTTTGCACATCCCATTTAGCATGGATCTAATCCGTTCTTAAAAGAGCTTGATAACTAATTGCTGAGTTGATAATGAAAAGGCTGTAAGAGAGGTCTTACTGCCTAGTATTATTTTCATTGGTAAAACGCTAAGCGTCTTTGTCATCTCTCCTGTAAAAGCACGTACATAAACTTAAGAGAGTAGATATCAATTCAGGACTTGAATTTTGGCCAAATGCTCAATTTGGATTTCATAGATCAAATTGGTACAATTAACCACCCCCCCTAATTCTTCATTTTTTGTTTGAATAGGGGCTTACAGTGATGGTGATAACTGAGTCATTAGCGTTTTAAATGGATCACACTTTATATTTTTCAATAATAAAAAATATTAAAATTTTAAAAAATATTTAAATAATAAAATATTGAAATTTAAAAAATGTATTTTTAAGTAAAAAAGATATTACAATTAAAACTTAAAAATAATGAAAAAAAAATGAATGAACCCAGATGTGAGTTTTATAATTTCAAATGACAAAAGAAAAAAAAGAACAAAAAATTTTTAAAATAAGCAAATACTTTAATGGAAAATTCTCTCACATTCCCAAAAAAATTCGAACTGACTAGTGTTGATCGATAAATGATGAACCTGATGGCTATGTTGGTAATGGAGAAGGAAATTTGAAGGAGGTATCAATGGACAAAGCTTTGCTTTTCTTAGAGACATCCTTAGGATTTGAAGAGTAGATGAGAGATTGCCGCTATTACTTTTATCTTCATCGCTGTGATTAGGCCATCAAAGATCGCCATCAACCACAAAAACAGATATGGGTTTTATCTTTGAAACCCAAATATTCTTCTTCTTCTTCTTCTTCTTCTTCTTTTTTTGTGTCATAGCCCATTTATTAAGCTATGACGGTCCTAGGGCATAAGCAGACATAAAGTTACCTAAATCTATAGAACCCTGTATAACTTATTATTTTTTACCATTTATCGTGTTGAACCTTATCTCATAATCGAAACCTAATTGTCTTTCCTCATTGCCTGTTACTAGTTTATCATTTTACATATTACCAGATACTCATTAATGCCATTTGGATATTCATCTTACATAATTTTCCAATTATATTTTATGTCATTATTTGTATGTTCATTACTTAATACACTAACATAATAATAATTATAGTATAATTTGTAGTATATATAAATCCAATAACATTAGTACTAAACTTTCGGTAATCATAAAACTCTAAAATAACAGTCTTCATAGTTACATAACCAAAATCCATATCACCCAAATTAGCAAAGCAATTTTCAAGCAAAAGGACAAGCCTTGGAATTTACCTTGCTGACTCGTTAACCTGACTTAAAAAATTTAAATAATGAAGGAATGAGATAAATCCCAGTGAGTACACAATAATATAATATAAGGTGAGTATATAAGTCATTATCATGATAGGCTTACTATGGCAAAGGAGTAATCTTAATCAAAATTATCATTATGAATCAATTTCTCATTTAAGACGTAAATAATATCTTTAGTAGAAATAATACATTATTAGAATCGGTGTGCTTCCTATATGCGAATAAAAGAGTGGTTGTCTAAACCTTTCTCGCTCACATATATCATGTTACGTAAGATTGATTAGATCTTATAGTTAGGCATTCCCCCTAATAGAGGTTGGGTACTCTCACCCTACTGTGAACCCTTAATTTTGCACCATCCATATTGCATTTGAAACCTTAAAGGTGCTTAGGTGTGGTTAACAGATTTGCAAAAGCCAAAATTGAAAAATTGAGAAATAGAGAGTCGAAACCTATCACTTTGTACTTTGAACCACCCCTAGATCATCTAGGATTGAATAACAAATACAATGCAACTGGAATTGTAAAAAACGAACGAGAAACGGGTGAAAATGGGCAAAAATCTTAAAACGGGCGAAGTTCAGCTTGGCAACTGCAGAAGGCCCTATGACTGCTGCCAAAAAATTTGCGGCTGCCATTAAGAAGTCTACGGCCGCCGCAAGGTTTCTGGTGGTAGCATTTGTATCTTTCCATTTTTTCCCTTTTTTCTTCATTTTGTGCACCTATCTTACATCGAAAGTGTATGAAACTTTCTTCCAACCTTTTCCCTATATATAGGGGTCCTCCCACTCCTTTTTGATCACCTCTTAACCTCTTGGTTTGTTTGATTAGCCTTTGCATCAAGCAAACCATCTCTACAAGTTTGGTCCGAAAGGAACGAACTTTTTAATTTAAAATTTTATTTGGGTGGTCGTTTCGAGGCAGCTCTCCTCAAATCAGTTTGAGGAAGCCCCAATAACACCATCTGAGTATCCATTCTAAGGTTGTCATTCTGTCAAGCTGAGAAGGTGGAATTGCGATCTGGTCGTCCGCTTCATCAGCCTTAAGTCCCCAAATCTCGTCTTCCTAAGGTATTTATTTTCTTTTTTTTTTATTATTTTATTATTTTCTTGTTTTGTTTTGTTTTGATTTAGTGTTTCTTTTACTTTATATTGTTTTGTTTGTCTATTTTATTATTTTTCCTTATGATTACTTAGATTGTTCTTTTTATTTGTTAATCCTTTGCTTTGGATGTTTTATGGTTTTTTTTTATTATTTTGAGACATGTTGATTAGAATCTGATTCAGTCAACTATAAAAGATTTGAATTGTTGTATCGACTTGTTAATTAATACTTGACCTAAATAACAACTCGGTAATCAATCAATCTGATTTAATCAATCAATCCACCTTTCAATCAATGAACTGAAACATGATAAAATAGCTAGACTAAACTAACCCCTTCGCAAGAAGGGTGAATTACGTGGATTTTGATTTTTATTCAAAGGGATATGTAGGCTTACTTGTTTAAAGCATCAAATCCAATTTAAATAAGAAATAATCCTTCTCTTATATATATATATATATATATATATATATATATATATATATATATATATATATATATATATATATATATATATATATATATATATATATATATATATATATATATATATATATATATATATATATATATATATATATATTTATGAATTAGTTATTTTCTTTGTGATATTTGCTTTTAGTTTGTTTTCTTTATTGTGATGTTGGTTTTGTTTCTCTTTTTCTTTATTTATTACATTAGAATTACTTTTGGGAATGTGTGACTACATAAGGGCTAGAGGAAGTATCTTCTATTTTGGTTTTGAATTGTAAAGTTAACTCCTTTACTTTGTTTGCTTTATTGCTTTGAATAAATGTTTATTTATTTGTTTACTCATGCATTATATAATTGTCCATGCATTATGTAAACTATTCATGAAATTTATTTTATGCATTATATAATTGTCCATGCATTATGTAAAGTATTCATGAAATTTATTTTAAGTCATTTTATATTAAATTTGCTAAACTAATTTTCTTAAAACAAATCGAGAACCTAGTCTCCGAATCCTCTTTGGTTTCGAAGCTAGTGATATTTTCTTTTGAGATATTAATTGGAGTCAATATGGGTTTTTCCCTTAATTTTTTCCCAAATAAAATAAAATTAAAGTGGCGACTCTTTTCGAAATCAATTTATTTGAATTTGACAGTTCCATCGTGGGTTCAAACCCAAATGAGCATTTCGATTCCCTTTTGTGGATCGGACCAGTGCTCTGGCATGGTTTCAAAGTTAGTGACTCCACTGGGGACCACTTTTTTTTTAACAAAAGAAATAAGAGGACTACCAATTGGTTTAAATCAAAATTTGGAACTTTTAATATCGAAATGACTTTCATGCATCATTTGCATAGGCTCCTTACCTTTCAACCTAGATTTCTTAGGAAAACAATGGATAGAAAGTAATAATGTGACATTGAGTGGGTCACCCTCCTTGGGTCTATTTGCCGATAGTGAAATCATCCACCTCGCAATGAATCCTTTGATCCTTTCAAAGATGTAACGAGCATTACGTACTGTTGGACCCACGCAAGGCTTCTTGACTCACATGTGGTTAGGTATATCATTGCTCTAGTGTGACAGGTACCCTGTACAAGCCACCCTTACCATTTTCATGTAATGAACCTAAATCTTGACCTTAGGTTGTATGTACCATAATTAAAACCTTGCATCTTTGCATTTTCATGAAATATTTTCCCTATGCATATCATGTTCTCATGAAATATTTTCCCTATGCATATCATGCATCCATATTGTGTAACAAAACATGCATTCATCTCTAGTCTAGGTTATAACTTGGACTGAAGAGGGGTCATATAGTCACTTTTCACTTTTGTCCAAACACCTTCACTTCTAAACCTTAAACACTCTCACCTCTATCTTAATCACCTTTGCCCCCATAAACCTTAAGCCATCACCTTAAACCTTACCCCGATACCTTTAGCCCAATACAATACCTTAAGCCTAATATCTTTGGCCCAACACACTATCCTAAGCCCAATACCCTTGGCCCAACACACTACTTTAAGCTTAATACCTTTGGCCTAACACACTACCCTAAGTCCAGTACCTTTGGTCTAACCCGATACCTTAAGCCTAAGACCTTGACCTACACAACCTTAGGAAATCCTCAAGAGCCCAAATGTAGTTAGCACACAACATCAAAAGGAGTCTTTTTCCTCAAAGTTTGTATGCCCATATTCCTGCTTTTTCTCTAAGCACTTACCTTAATTCTTTGATTTGGTTCATAAGGTACTAGTGGCCAACTCGCTTGACATGGATTCCCTGACCACACTTATGACTAGCCTTCTTAAGAAGTATGAAGAGCATTTTCAAGCTGTCCTAGCTATTTAATAGGTCTAATTTGAAGAAAACATGAAGTAATAAAGGCAAGCCATCATTGAGGAAGTTCGAGCCCTGATTAACCAAGCAAACCTCAACAAAAGTAATCTTAACCACAATCCAAACCATTCCTATCTTAAGAAACCTACCAATAATCAAGTCCTAAACACCACTACCCACTCTAGCTCTTCCTCTCTCCTAGATCCTTTTGATAGTGGGGAAGTTTTCTCTCAGGTTATCAAATTGCTTATGGATAAACTTGAAACTATGAAGAAAACCATCAAATCCCTAAAGCACCACAATGGCTTAATTGATATGGATAGCTTCATCTTATTCCTAGATGCCAAGCTACCTCCTAAATTCAGAATGGCTGAGTTGGATAGATTTGATGGAACCACAAGCCCTATAACTCATCTGAAGATGTATATGGGAGTAATGAAACCTATAGGACTTAGCAATGAACTCCTTGCTCAAATGTTCCAAGAATCACTAACTAGAGCTACCTGGAGATGGTTTCTTTCACTGGATAAGAGCTAAGAAAGAACATGGGATGATATTTGTCATGTCTTTGTTAGACAATATCATTATAACACTAAAGTAGATGTCACTAGGCGTGATTTGGAGACCACAAAGCAACTTCTAGATGAGTCCTTCTTCATTTTCCTTACTAGGTGGAGGGCTAAAGCTGATCAAATAGTAAACAGGCCAACTGAGCAAGAATAGGTAGATGTCGTTGTCAAGAATTTACTTCCAGCCTATCGAGCTCACTTGTTAACACATTACCTACCCACTTTCAAAGCTTTTGTTGCAACTGTATCAAAAGTTGAAGATTGCATCCAAAGTACATCATTTCAACCTGAATTCCCTACCACCAACCCAAATAGTGATGATGAACCTAAACCCAATTCGACTCCACCTTACCTTAGCCTCAAGTGGCATGACATGGAAGAGTTCAAGTTCACTTAATCTGACCTGTCTGAGATTGAATTCTAGGTTTAGGTTTGAGCTTGAGTCTAAATTCGAGTATGAGTCTGTCATCTTATTTTCTTTTTTATGTCGGTTTCTTTTTTGTTATCTTGTAATAAAATTTTCCATTGTAATAAAACATCTTTTATTACTCGTGCTTTTATTTTATTAGACATGGATGAGCTTAAAAAATGAGTGGAAAAAAAAGAAGAAAAAAAACAAAAAAAAAAAGAGAAAGAGAGAGAAAAGTCAATTAAATCCACCATAATTAGCAGAATTCGAGGTGCCCCCATTCTTATAAATCAACAATTACTTTATCAGCTCCTAAATCAAAGAATGTCTAGAAATAGACGTCTCAACAAACAGTTGAAGCACAAAAAGAATAATTTAATGTAATTACCCATTGCACTTTAGATAATCGAATAATACACCTCAACAATGGGTAACAAGTTCATCAAATCCAAAATTCAAAGGGTAGAGTCTCTCAAAGTGAAGAAAAGTGGCATATCATGGTGGAATTTTTTCTCCCAAATTTCATTTATCCAAGCTCGCTAATTTGAAAACCTAAAAGTGCGGCTTAGGCAAAAGTTAAAGCTGAGAGAGAGAGAGAGAGAGCATCCAAGTCATCTTCTCTCTTGTCCAAAATTGTCAAATCATTGTCAATTAATCCACCTCATCTCATGTCTCTGAAGTCATCCTTCCTCACTAGAAGTTCATTCTTTAAGGATATACTATCTTTTAGGCCCTTATCCTATAATGGGGGTATGTCTTCTTAGGTCGTCAACTTTTAGCGAATTTGTCTTGTCATTTAACTTAAAGAGCTAAGACACAATCTCTCACATTTCCCATCTTCACATTCTTATAACTCATTTGGGAGTGTGATCCCCAAGTTGTCTTCTTCCATTAGCCCTTTAGCCATTTCCAAGGGCTCTTTGTTTCAACTATTGCAGTAATTTATATCAAGTCAAACCAATTAAGTATCACTCCAAGAGTCTCTTCAATCTCAAATAAGAAAAGCTTGACTTGTTCTTTTTCATGAATCATGTTATAAATGGCAAAACCATACAATCTCCATGATTCTTTTTAGAAGTTTCAGCTTACTTTTAAACCATTCTCAAACTGTTTCATCCTAAGTGTCATTGGCAAATCATACCATCATGTCAATCTTAAGCCATATACCACCCTTTCCTTGGCAAAATCTCATCATAGGCAGAACCAAAAATCTCAGGTCTTTTAAGACTCATCATCCTTGAATCTAGTTTCTTAGCAAAACCAGAAGTCGAGGCATATCTCCTAAAACCTACCATCCTCAAGTTGATTAAGAAGGACTTGAACCAGTCAAGGTCCATCTCATGCATTTTTTGGCAAACATCTCATTATCCTTGAAAGATTAAGCCTCATTAGTAAAACACATAATCCCTGAGAATTAAAGCCTTTTAAGGCCTACAAATCATTCTGATGCAACCATGTCAAAAGGCAAACCATTCTGATGCAACCATGTCAAAGGGCAAACCATTCTGATGCAACCATGTCAAAAGGCAAACCATTATCCATGAGCCTATAGTATCATTGTGACCAAAACCTATAGCACCATACCTGAGCCAAAGCCAACCATCCAAGCACCCTCGTAGAAAACTATCCTCAACACCTAGAAGCCTTTACTTTGAAGCCCAAATCTAGAAGCATTCGCCATGAAGCCCGAAACCCAAAAATCCTTCACCAAGAAGCTTAAATCCATAGGCCTTCATCAAAAAGTACAAAACTAGAAGCCTTTGCCATAAAGCCCACTCTTAAAAAGCCTTCACCATGAAGCCCACTCCCAAAAGGCCTTTATTTATCAAGTCCATGATCTCTTTTAAAGAAAAATCTAACTGAGCCTTCTAAATGGATTTCTTAGCTTGACCTTTTCTCTAAGCTAAGATTAGCCTTCCAGGTCTACCATTCCAACCTGATCTCTCTAACATAGTCTTAAGGAAAAATCTGACCAAGCCTTATGAATGAACTCACTAGAAGGCCATAACTTGACCGAGCATCTAATATGATCTCTTATAAAGCCAAACTAGATTGAGCTTCTAAATGACCTTAGCTAAGGCCAAACCTGACCTAACCTTCCAAGATGATCCACTCATCCTAAACAATCTTCTCTAAAGCCAAACTAGAAGGCCATAAGTGATCAAGCCAATTGTCAGACCTAACTAAAGACTCTCGTATGAACTTCTTTGGAGACAAGCCCAACAAATTGACCTTCCCCAAAACTTGACCTAGCCTTTTGACCTAATTGTCTCTAAGGACTTGACCCTCTAATCAAGCTTTCTAATTTAGCCTCAAATTGAACCTTCTCCTAAGAAGAACCCACCTAAGCCCAACCTAACCTCTCCTTGCCATACCTGTCTTAACCTCCCAAAGTGACTTCTTCCTAGACCGAACAACCAAAGACTAAATAACCAAGCTACTTTCTAAAGTGGAGGCATCTTTCTTTCAAAAGCTCAGCACTCTCCTAATAAATTGACCCTTCACAGGTTCAAGGTATCTAATCATTGCATAGTCAGATGCATTTCATAATAAAACAAGTTGTAAGTCAGACTTTTGAATAAAACTGGATCATTTTTTTACTGATTCCTACCAAACAAGGTCGTCATCATTTATGCTAGACAATATCATCCCTCTGTTGATTCCTACCAGATAGGGTCGTCATCATTCCTACCAGATAGGGTCATCATCATTGCTATCAAAAATGCCTCAAAACTAACTAGACATCAAGTTGGACTTTCCAAAATAGACTGGAACCATTACTTTTACTAAATTTCACTATGTACCCTCAAATTTGCACTTTTATGATCCGACTATAGTTTGACACCTACTAAAAATAGGGTGCTATGCATATGGCAATCCCGAAATGGACAGAAAAGTAGGAAACAAGTCGAACCAATCGTCAGCGCGCATGCGGCACGCCACCTCTCTAGGCGGCATATCAGACGTGCCGCCCCATAGGCAGTATGAAATCCGTGCTAGCGGTAGGGGCGGCATGCCCATTGTGCCACCCAGCCGGCCGGCATGCTACGGGTGCCGCCCATGCTGCCGGTGCCACCGACGGTGCTGTCGGCACCCTCTTCAACAACTCTATAAATAGAGCCTCCTTCTAGCTCATTTGGGGGGAGGGGGAATTCCAAGGCAGAAATCCTCCTATACTGCTTTACTTATTGTGCTTAAGTTCTACTTGAAATTCGATACAAAAGTTGTAGTTTCAATTTCTTTTTAATTTACATTCATTATGCTATTTTGCTAACCTTTTGTTGTTAAGGTTCAATTTCAAAGATCCTAAATCCAAAGTGGAGCTTAGATATGGAGTTAAGCTCACCCTGTTCATATGAAAATCAAGGAAAGCAAAGGTATAATTCCTTTTATCCATTTTCAAAATTCTAAATTCAGATCTAGAATTCTCTTTAGGTCTAAAACAGAAAAGATCTAAAATTTATTAATTTAAGAATCAGAATTAAATTAATAAACAAACCAACACTTTTTTTTAGAACCCCTCTTTCGCAAGAAGGAAGAACTATGTGGGGTTTGATTCCTATTCAATAGGATACGCTGGCTACCATTCTAAAAAGGCATCAACTCCAAAATCATTTTTAATAACATTTTTCCCTTTTATATTTGTTATTTATTTCCAAATATGTGCTTTCATTTCTTTAATTTAGTTGAGGAATGTATGTTTTCCCTAGTACCCATAAGGGCTAAAGGAAAGATCCTCTTTATTTTAATATTTTGGCTTTGTAATAATTAAATAGGATTTATTTTGCTTATTTATCTATAATTGTCATTTCATCTTATCATATATATGCGTTTCATGCATCATTATATTCCTGTTCATGCATAAACAAAAATTCCTTTTTAAGAGTTGTTTTGCACTTTTTAGCCAAACTAAAGAAAATTATATTTTCTCAAATGTGTAATTACCAAAACCTAATCTCCGAGCCCTCTTTGGTCACTCATGGATTAGTGCATTTTCCATTGGGATAAATAAAATATTTTGTGGAGTCAATCATGTTGGATTTTCTTTAATTTTCCCAATTAAAACAATTAAATTAAAGTGGCAACTCACTTTTCACAACTTCAAAATCACAAAAATTAATTTTTTGAACTCACAGCGAGTTCCAATCGTGGAGTTTCTCCCGAATAGCATTTCGATTCCTCGGCGGATCAGACCAGTGCTTGGGCGAGGCCTCACAGTTGGCGACTCCATTGGGGACTTAAAGTCTTTTTCAAATAAAAGATAAAATGGATTACTTTTGGTAAAATACGGAGTTTGGCTTTAAACGTGAAATAACTCTATCATGCATCACTACATTGGACTCCTGGTCCACAAAAAACCTAGCTTCTAGGAAAACAAAGGATAGAAAGTAACATCGAGTGGGTAACCTTCCTTAGGTCTGCTTGCTGATAGTGAAATCATCTAGCCCATAACATATCCTCTAATCCTTTTAGAGGTGTAACGAGTATGCACGTACCATTGGAACCACGTGAGGCTCCTTATCTTACATGTGGTTAGGTATATCGCATCTCTAGTGTGATGGGTTCCCTTCAAACCACCTTAACCCTCTTATGTAATGACTCATAGAACCTTCCTTTAGGATTGTATGTACCATAATACTGAACTTGGTATATCATTATCATGAAACCTTTTCATTCATGCATACATACATGCATAGCTTGAACCTTGTGAAGAGTCAAAAACCTATCCAAACACCTTCACACCCAAAACCCATAGTCCATCTAAACCCATAGTCAACACCCAAAGCTCATGACCTATGGTTCACCTAAACTCATGGTCAACACCCCAAAACCCATAGTTTACCTAAACCTATGGTCAACACCCCAAAGCCCATGGTCCATCTAAACCCATGGTCAACACCTAAAAAGCTCATTACCCATGGTTCACCTAAACCCATTGGTGAACACCCAAAGTCCATGGTCCACTTAAACCTATGGTCAAAACCCAAAGCCCATGGTCCATCTAAACTTATGGTCAACACCCAAATCCCATGGTCCACCTAAACCCATAGTCAAAACCCAAAACCCATGGTCTACCAAAACCCATAGTCAAAACCTAAAACCCATGGTTCACCTAAACCTATAATCCAGTCCTATCCAAACCCATGTCAAACTCATGGTAAAAATAAACCCATCTAGGGTACCCTCATCCTTTTCTATAATTCTTACCCAAGCTAAACACTGACATGGTTTCATCTTTTATAATTCTTACCGAAGCTAAATACTAACCTAGCTTTCATCTTTCACAACTCTTACCCAAGCTAAACACTGATATAGCTTTCATCTTTCATAGTCCTTACCCAAGCTAAACACTGATATAGCATTATCTTCAACCATCCTTACTAAAGCTAAATACTGACTTAGCGTCACTCTTATCCTTACCTAAACTAAATGCTGACTAGGTTTCATCTCTGACATCACTATCCAAACCCATAGCCCATCTAAGCCCATGATCTAGTCTAACCCATTATCCAACTATCACCAAACCCATAGCCCACCCAACATCCAAATCCATGGTACATCCATACCCAATCGCAAAACCCATGGTTACTTTATCCTTAAGCCTATGGTAAACCATTCATAAATCACAATCCCAATCACCCAAAGTTAAATTCTGATCTAGCCACTCAAAACTAAAATTTGATCTAGCCATCTTAAGATAAATTCTGACCTAGCCACTCAAAACTAAAATGTGACCTAGCCACCCAAAGCTAAAATCTGACCTAGCTCCCTTAGCTAAATACCTACCTAGCTAACATCATACTCCTCAACCCTCATCTTTACCCATACACCATTAACCTAACCATAAGACATTATCATCCATTGTCATTAAACCTAAGATCCTTTGGTTTGTCACACCTCCCCATAACCCTTTTTCCAAAGCTTGATACTAACCCAGTTCCTTTTCCCTTACAAAGGTTGATAAAATGTCTGTTGCTAGAGATGAAGTCACTGCTACTAGAGCTGATGAAATCTTTAACGAGCTTCTTCCTAAGCTCTCTGAACAACAAAAGACCTTGATGAAGAGGCAAGATGCCTATTTTCAAGACCTGCTCAAAGCCCAAAGGAGGGCCATTATGGAAGATGTCTGCACCTTGATGGAACAAACCTCCTTAGTCCAAAGCTCAACTGACCCAAAACTACTCAAATCAGACCCACAACTCGCTCTTTATCCTATTTATGGATTCACTTCCAAAGCTAATTCCAAAGACAAAAAGCTTGCAAACACTGACACGATCCCACCATTACCTATTCCATCACCTGAATTCCTCATAAACAATTCACTCTATCAACCTATGATAGTTCAACCATCAAATTTCACCCCTACTCTTCCTTCCCGACCCGTGAATCCTTCCAAAGGAAGGAAGTCAACCCTGAAATCAAAGCCTTCATGGAAAAAGTGAAGCACATGGAAAAAATGCTAAATAATCTGAAGAAGAAAGAGAACCTAGTTGATATAGGCTTTCTAAGCTTATTTCCTAATGCAAGAGTTTCGCCAAAGTTCAACATGCCGAATTTGGATAGATTTGATGGTACTACTTACCTCAAGATCCATTTAAAGATGTATGTGGGGGCAATGCATCCCTTTGGTATCAACAATGAGCTCCTTACTTAACTCTTTCACTAAACCTTTACGGATACTGCCCTAAGATGGTTTATTAACTTGGATGATACCCAAAAACAGACTTGGGAGGACATTTGCAAGGCATTTGTCGAATAGTACCACTACAATATTAAAGTGGACATTACAAGAAGGGATTTAGAAACCACAAAGCAACTTCCAGATGAGTCCTTTTCCATGTTCCTTATAAGATGGAGGGCTAAAGATGCCCAAATGGTAAATAGGACAATCGAGCAAGAACAAGTAGATATCATTGTCAAGAATCTACTTCCCACCTACAAAGCCCATTTGTTAACATAATACCTACCCACCTTCAGAGCTTTGATTGTAACTGTGTCAAAAGTTGAAGATTGCATCTAAAGTACATCATTTCAAGCTGAATTCCCTACCACCAACCTAAATAGTGATGAGGAATCTAGTTCTAAATTAACACCACCTTACCTCAACCTTAGAAGGCATGTCATGAAGTAGCTCAAGTTCAACTAATCTGACCTGTCTGAGATTGAATTCCAAGTCTAAACCTGAGTCTAAGTCTGAATCTTAAAAGTCTAAGTCCAAATCTGAGTCAGAGTCTATCTCGTCGACCATAGTGGTTTTTTTTGTCATCTTGCAATAAAGTTTCCTTTATAGTAATGTACATACACTTTTTTTTCAAAACCCCTCCTTTGCAAGAAGGAAGAACTGCGTGGGGTTTGATTCTTATTCAATAGGATATGCAGGCTGCCATTCTGGAAAGGCATCAACTCCAAAATCATTTTTAATAACATTTTTCCCTTTTATATTTGTTATTTATTTCCAAATCTGTGCTTTCATTTCTTTAATTTAGTTGAGGAATGTGTGCTTTCCCTAGTATCCATAAGGACTAGAGGAAAGATCCTATTTATTTTAATCGTTTTGGCTTTGTAATAATTAAATAGGATTTATTTTGCTTATTTATCTATACTTGTCATTTCATCTTATCATATATATCTGTTTCATACATCATTATATTCCTATTCATGCATACACAAAAATTCCTTTTTAAGAGCTATTTTGCACTTTTTAGCCAAACTAAAGAAAATTATATTTTCTCAAATGTGTAATTACCAAAACCTGATCCCCGAGCCCTCTTTAGTCACTCATGGATTAGTGCATTTTCCATTGGGATAAATCAAATATTTTGTGGAGTCAATCATGTTGTGTTTTCTTTAATTTTTCCAATTAAAACAATTAAATTAAAGTGGCGACTCACTTTTCATAACTTCAAAATCACAAAAATTAATTTTTTGAACTCACAGCAAGTTTCAATCGTGGAGTTTCCCCCGAAGAGCATTTTGATTCCTCGGCAGATCGGACCAGTGCTCGGGCGAGACCTCACATTCACCAAATATTTTTTATCCTTCTGACATTAAGGCTGAACAAATAGTCTTAATTTAAATTCTCTAAATATTAAGGCCGAACATATAGCCTTGATTTAAATTCTCTAAATATTAAGGCCAAATAGATAGCCTTGATTGAGATTTACCTAATATTAAGGCTAAACAAATAGTTTTGATTGAGATTTTCTCAGATCTTCTTTATCCTCCAACATTAAGGCTAAACAGATAGCCTTAATTTAAATTCTCCAATAATAAGGGCAGACAAATAGCATTGATTGAGATTTCCCTAGATCTTCTTTATTCTCCAACATTAAGGTCGGACAGATAGCATTGATTGAGATTTTCTCCAAATTATCTTTACTTTTAACATTAAAGCCGAACATATAGCATTGATTGAGATTTTTCTTAAATCATAGTTATTTTTAACATTAAGGTCGAACAGATAGTCTTAATTAGATTTATCTAAATCATCTTTACTTTTGACATTAAGGCTGGATAGATAGTCTTAATTGAGATTTATCCCAGATCATCCTTACCTCTAATATTAGCACCAAACAGATAGCCTTAATTAAAATTCACCAAGATCATTCTTACATCCAACGTCAAGACCGGACCGATAGCCATTAACAACACCTCATTTTATCCATAAATGTCTAATAATGATTACTTAGGCATCCATGTGGTTCTTACCCCCGCCCCTTTATCAAAATTTTTTTGAAACTTCAGCCATAAATGTTTAGTAATGATCACTTAAACATTTCTATAGTTTATTTTTCCATCTATCCTTTACCTATAAAAATCAACCATACCTTTCACCCAAACTTGCCTTAATACTGAATTAGACATCCCTTTAGTTCATTTTTTCCATCCCTCATCCCCGGGTTCACTATCATCAGAATTGCCTTTCTGTTAAGCCAATTTTGATGAGGGGGTAGCTATGAACCCTTAATTTTGTACCCTCCAATTTTCATTTGAAAACTTAAAGGTGCTTAAGTGTGGTTAACAGACCTGTAGAAGCCAAAATTAAAAAATAAGAAATGGAGAGCTGAAACCTATCACTTTGTGCTTTGGACCACCCCTTAAATCATCTAGGATTGAATAATAAACATAATGCAATTGGAATTGCAAAAAACGGATGAGAAATGGGTGAAAATGGGCAAAAATCACAAAATAGGCAAAGGTCAACCTTCTGCGGCTGCCGCACCCTATGGCTACTGCTAAGAAGTCTACGACTGCTATAGGGTTTCTGGCGAAGCATTCATATCTTTCCATTTTTTCCCATTTTTCTTCATTTTGTGTACTTATCCTACATCGAAAGTGCATGAAACTTTTTCCTAACCTTTTCCCTATATATAGGGATCCTCCCACTCTTTTTTTATCACCCCTTAACCTCTTGGTTTGCTTGATTAGCCTTTGCATCAAGCGAACCATCTCTACAAATTTGGTCCAAAAGGAATGAACTTTTTAGTTTAAAATTTTATTTGGGTAGTCGTTTCGAGGTAGCTCTCCTCAACTCAGTCTGAGGAAGCACCAATAATGTCGTCCGAGTATCCGTTCTAATGTTGTCATTCCACTGAGCTGAGAAGGTAGAATTGCAATACAGTTGTCCGCTTCATTCGCCCTACATCCCCAAGTCTCGTCTTCCTAAGGTATTTATTTTCTTTTTTTTTATTATTTTCTTGTTTTCTTTTGCTTTGTTTTAATGTTTCTTTTGCTTTATATTGTTTTGTTTGTCTGTTTTGTTATTTTTCCTTAGGATTGCTTAGATTGTTCTTTTCAATTGTTATTCCTTTGCTTTGCATATTTTATCATTTTCTTTCATTATTTTGAGTCATGTTGATTAGAATCTGATTTAGTCAACTAGGTAAATGATTTGAATTGTTACATCGACTTATTAATTAAACTTGACCTAATTAACAACTTGGTAATCAATCAATCTGATTTAGTTAACAATCCACCTTTCAATCAATGAACTGAAACATGATAAAATGGTTAGACTAAACTAACCCTTTTGCAAGAAGGGCGAACTACGTAGATTTTGATTCCTATTCAAAGGGATGCGTAGGCTTGCTTGTTTAAAGCATTAAATCCAATTTAAATAAGAAATAATCATTCTCTTGTATATTCTTTTTATGAATTAGTTCTTTTTGTTGTGATATTTGCTTTTAGTTTGTTTTCTTTATCATGATATTGGTTTTGTTTCTTTTTTTCTTTATTTATTGCTTTAGAATTATTTTGGGAAATGTTTGACTTCCTTAGAACCCATAAGGGCTAAAGGAAATATCCCCTATTTTAGTTTTGAATTGTAAAGTTAATTCCTTTACTTTATTTGCTTTATTACTTTGAATGAATGTTTATTTATTTGTTTACTATTCCTTTACTTTATTTGCTTTATTGCTTTGAATGAATGTTTATTTATTTGTTTATTCATGCATTATATAATTGTCTATGTATTATGTAAACTATTCATAAAATTTATTTGTCATTTTATATTAAATTTGCCAAACTAATTTTCTTAAAGTAAACCAAAAACCTAGTCCTCATCCTCTTTGGTTTCGAGGCTAGTGATCTTTTCTTTTGGAATATTAATTGGAGTCAATATGCATTTTTCCTTTAATCTTTTCTCAAATAAAATAAAATTAAGGTTGCGACTCTTTTTAAAATCAATCTATTTGAACATGAGGGTTCCATCGTGAGTTCAAACCCAAATGAGCATTTCGATTCCTTTTAGCCGATCGGACCGATCTTGGGCAAGGCTTCACACCTATCTACAGACTTATACCAAGTGCACAAAGTCCAATATGTTACCCATATCAGAAGGGTATTTCTGCTAAAAAATAGATATCAATAACAAGGTTCATATGACATTCACAATAGGGGTGAATAGAAAATATGCCAATACAAGAATAATTCTCATTAATGGTGACATTATAAGATCAATATGAAAGGCTCACAATGGCTAAATGCCATAAAAAATATCATATCCAATGGCTCAATAATCAATAGACAATTCTTGCTCAGCATGGAATTGGGATATTTCAATGAAAATGGTTTGATCAACAATGGTTTATAGAATATGGCACATGTCATATTATATTATTAAGTACTCACATTGGACTCTTTTGCTCCTATTTAAGTTTAACCTTGATGCTAGTAGTGTTCCTCGCATTCTTGGATATCCTTGTCCTTGTCTTTAGATTCTATATATTTTGCATTTCAATTACACATTAATCACTACCTTGTTATGTCATTAGTTTAAATTTAGCTTAACTTAACACTCTTTATCTTATCCATTTTAGTACTAAATTATTAATTTAAGAAATAATTTCTAATATTCAATGAAATTAATTCCACTTTCACCTTCCGATTTCATAAATGAATATAATTCATCAAATTTAGAGAAATTATTTTTGTCAATTGAATTTTTGAAATGAACATTATATAAATCATGTTACACCATCTTTAAGCTCAATTACCCTTTTAATTTCATGAAATCAAGTTCAATTTTCAAAATTCCCAATTTGTTCCCTAATCTTAGAATTTGAGGAAAATTATTAATTCCTCATCCAATCCTCAAATTGACCATAGATTCATCAAATTAATGCTTATACTATTAATTCTCATCAATTAATTAAAATTGAATCACCTTGATTCATAAAACCCCTAATTTGTCCCACTTAGGGAAAATTTGAAAAAATCTATAATTCATTATTAAATCTTCAAATTAATCATAAAATTATGAAATTGGCAAGATAAAAAACCTATATGATCAATCAAATATCAAAGCAAGTATTAGAACACAAGGTCTCTCTTTTAGCTATGCTTATGCCTTCAAAATTCATAAGTCTTAAACTATGGAACCATAATTCATTTTGACACTTCGACAACATTTTCCTCTATCCAAAATAACCTTAGATACCTTCAAATAAAATTTTCAACACTTTCCTTAGTTATTTCATCAAAGTGGTCGAACCCTTACTTTAGTAAGCTTATGTGACTTTCATGATTCCTTTGCTTCTATTTACATATTAGACCTTAAATTCTCAAGCTAAATTCTCATATTTAATCTAAGAACATCCAAAATAAACATTTCCTATTCTTGCCTTCTTTTGGCCGAATTATATAAATGGAAAAATAAGGTAGTTTTGCAATTAGAACATCAAAATCATTCTTAGAATAAGGAAAAGAGAAGATGAGCTTAATTTCTTGCTTTGGAAAACCTTGATTTTGAGCTTCTATGTTGATATTAATATGGAGAGGTTTTTCTTTAGTTGGTGTGGAGTTTGTTAAAATGACGAAGATGGACATTATATATGAAATGTTGAATGGTGAAGATTTAATCATACTTAATCCAATAGCTAAGGTTTAATCACAATGGATGATTATGTTTTAATCAAATTCGATGGCTAGGATCTTATCTAAATTGGTGATGTTCATTATATGGTGTGCAAATAATAACAATGCATTAAAACTCTTTGTAGTCAAAGCCTCACTTACTAAGTCCTAGAAGTTGTAATACGATTTTGAAGAGAAAAAAAGAGCCAAGCAAGCTTTATGCCTTTGAGTTTATGACTGAGGAAGATAAAAATTATGTTCTACAAAATGTCCCCTGGTCAGTAGATAATGGTTTATTGGTTCTAAAAGATTGGCCACCTAGAATGTTCATTAATCAAATTGATTTTTCATGCTCTCCATTTTGGATCCATATCAAAGGGATACCTCTTAATCAAATGAACAGGAAAAATGCAATCAAGAGTGGTAATTTATTTAAGGGCTTTATTAAGATAGATGATGACTTTCAAAATTTGATGGGTTGGAAAACCACTATGAGACTAAGAGAGTTAGTAGAAGTGGAGCATCTCCTTCTCTTAGGGTTTTAGAATAAAAGAGAGGATAAGGAAATGGAATGGATTAAGTTTTGCTATGAATGCTCGCTGGATATTTGCTGTCTATGCGGGATTATGGATCACACACTTAGTACATACATGAACAAAGAAGATGAAATATATAGAGCTGTTTTAGAGGTTGGAGTATTGAACTATGGACATGTTATGTGTGCTCCCTTAAGTTATGATGAAGTTAGGGCCCAAAGCTTATTTTCTAGGTTTAACATTTAACCTCAAAACAATGGAGGTAGTCCTTTAGGAAAAAAGCTAGTTTTGGAAAGGGAATATGCTGTAGATTTGCTTGAATGGTTCTTATAAACTTGGATTTAGTGAAAAAAAAAAAAAAGATCATGACCTATAAACCTATTCACATGAAGGTGGTTGTAGTAGTACCTTAGAGGAGAGAAGTGTACCTCACACACCTAGTGAAGCATATGGGCTAGATAGGGTGGAGTGTAGAGAGGAAATTTCATATGTAAAGGGTAATGAGTAGTGTGTTTCAGTAATTGGCCATAATACTCACCTAGGCCACCTATTTTGACATCATGTCAATAGTTTAACCTTTTGAGCAATAGATCTTTAGAGAGGTTCCTTGAGCTACCTAATTGTAGACTCTATATGAAGAAGCAGATGCTACTAGGGATGGCCTTGCTCACATCGGAGGGATGTACTTAGTAGAGCTAGACATCAACAAGCTCTAGCAAGGAAACTTATTTTTAGATTGGACTCCACATACAACTTCTCAGGGCCCAAAAAATGATCTTTCTTTGATAAGTCCATATAAACAAATAGGCTAGTAGTGCAATAGTAACCTTGTTGTTTTGCAACCTGAATTAGACTACACTAATACTAATCTTAAGCATCATTTCAAGAGGAAACGCCCTTGTTCTCCCTTGAAATTGGTCTAACAGGTTAAATTTAAAATTAAGACTAAACCCATACCTATTTTAAAGGTCTAAAAAACTATAATAAAAGATAAGTTTTTTTATGGTATACACATACACACATACACACACACACACACACACACATATATATATATCAGTTGAGTTCTCTGCTTGTTAGTCCTTTGGATTTGGCTCTGTTTGATTGCTTAAGGGCTACTATCCATTTTCAACCCATAAAGGAGGGGCTATCTATTGAGATTGAATTTCCTAAAGGGATGAAACTAGAAAACCTAGCTAGAAGGAAGAAGTCATTTGTTGAAATTACTGAGTAGGGTGAAACTCAAAGTGGGCATAAGGTATTTTCTAGAAACTTAGAGATGGAAGCAGATATGGAAACAAGTGCAGTGGTTACTAGTGAATCTAACGACGTTGGTGGCTCATTTAAAGCTATCCAACTCCCATTAATTTCTTACTCTGGAACTTTTAGAGGGTGGGGCACCTAATGATAGTTTGTATCCTTTGGAACTTGATTCATAAACATAATTCCTAGTTGGCTTTTCTTCGTTTTTGTACATATATATATATATATATATATATATATATATATATATATATATATATATATATATATATATATATATATATATATATATATATATATATATATATATATATATATATATATATATATATATATATATATATATTAGTTGAGTTCTCTACCCATTAGTCCTTTTTATTTAGCTCTGTCTGATTGCTTAAGGGCTACTACCCATTTTCAACCCATAGAGGAGGGGTTATCTATTGAGATTGAGTTTTTTAAAGGGATGAAACTAAAAAAACTAGCTAGAAATAAGAAGTCATTCATTGAAATTATTGAGTTAGGTGAAACTCAAAGTGGGCATGAGGTATTTTCTAAAAACTCAGAGATGGAAGCAGATATGGAAACAAATACAGTGTTACTAGTGAATCTGACGGCATTGGTGGCTTATTTAAAGCCACCCAACTGCCATGAATTTCTTACTTTGGAACTTTCAATGGGGTGGGGCACCTAATGATAGTTCGTGTCCTTTGGAACTTGATTCATAAACATAATCCCTAGTTAGTTTTTCTCTCAAAAACAAAGAAAACTATTGACTATTTGGAAAAGTTAAGGGGGATGTTTGGGTTTGATGATGGATTTTATGTGGCTCCAATTGGTATTGTAGGAGGCCTTTTACTTTGGTAGAAATCTTTGGTTTCTATAAAGATTCTATCTTCTTTAGATAATTTCATCTATACCTTTTGTGAGCATAAAGATAACCAAATTGGATGGTACCAATCCTTTATTTATGGCGAGTCATAATGGGAGAATAGGGAGGAGGTTTTCAGGTAATGGTCTACTCTGTAACCTCAATCTAATGCACCACGGTCATGTGAAGGGGACTTTAATGAAATTTTATCTGTAATAGAAAATTTTAAGGGATCCCAAGCTCACTACTCTTCGATCGAACTATTTTAAAACTAAATGAATCATTACTGTATGGTAGATCTTGTGTTCAAGGGATCCATATAGGTACAACAAATGTGTTGGCGAGGATTTGATTGCTCAAAGATTAGATAAGGTGGTAGTGAATGCCTTTTAGAGACTATTATTTGACACATTTATGGTCATACTTGAGAAATTAATTAGGTCTGATCATAGACCTTTAATCCTTGCTCTCAACTCGATAATGAAAAGAAAACCAAATGGATTTCATTTCGAAGACAAATGGCTAAAATACCATAAATGGAAGAGTGGCAGTAGATGTGTGGTAGTATAATCCTATAGCCATCAATTTAAATGCAATTTCTAATAAATTATTATTGTATGCTAATTCTTTTAATTCTTGGTACAAGACTAATGTAGCTAGTGCAAGGGAAAGAATTAATAGCCTAAAAAAGAAGATTGATGACTTGCACTAAAGATCACTTTCTGACCATGATGAATTGCAAGAACTAGAATGGATTATAGAGCTAGATTTTTACTAGAAGATAAAAGAGCATTTTTGGCTTTAATGCTCTTGCTTACAGTGGATACAGGAAGGGGATTGCAATACATGATTTTTTTCATGCAACAGCTCTTCAAAGGAAACATAATAACTCTATTACAAAGCTAAAAGATGAATCAGGCATGTGGATTGAAGTGGAAGGTGAAATTCAAAGCTTTTAGCTAAATTTTATTTAAACCTTTATTCTTTTGAACCAACATCGCATATTGAAGAAGTCCTTTCCTATATTAGTGTTATAACAATTGATGAAATGAATGATTCTTTTCTAAAACTAGACACAGATGATGAAATTAAAAATGTTGTCTTTAGCATGAGAGGGCTCAAAGCGCCTAGGCATCATGGTTTCCTAGGTATCTTTCACCAAAAAGGCTGAGATTTAGTGGGGCAAAAAGTTATTAGTGCAGTAAAGGAATTCTTTCATTCATGCATCATTCCAAATAATATAAATAAGACTTACATTGCATTTGTGCCCAACGTTCCATTCCTCATGGTTGCTCTGCAGTTTAGGCTTATATCCTTGTGCAATTTTTTGTACAAAATCATATTAAAAATCCTCACTCAAAGATTAAAGCCTTGGATGTATAACTTGGTGGGTGAAAAACAGGAAGCTTTTATTTCTAACCGGGCAATCCAAGATAATGTCCTCATTACCCATGATCTAATTCACAAGCTTAAGCACTCCATTGCAAAAGCTCATCATGATTGTGCCATCAAGCTAGATATGCTTAAGGCTTATGATCGGGTGGAATGGAATTTTCTTCTTACTATATTGAGACAGATGGGGTTTGCTGAAAGGTTTGTGAACTTAGACCTACAAAGGGGTTATGCTAGGGCAATCCTATTTTCCCTTACTTATTTCTTTTAGTGTCCAATGCTCTTTCGTCTATTCTAGATAATACAATGACTAATGGTGTTATAAAGGGTATAAAGCTCACTCCAGGTAGCCTTGGTATTTCACACATGCTCTTCGTTGATGATACAATTTTATTTGTTAGAGCTTCTATTGACGAATTGAGCAAGTTATCTTCCATTCTTCATTAATATGGCTTAGCATCTTGTCAAAAGGTGAACTTATATAAATCTGCCATTTTATTTAGCAAGAATATCCCTTTCTCTATGTTAAATCATAGTTGTTGGAACTTATGTCCATGAAGGAAATGTCTGCATCAGACACATACTTGGGTCTTCCAACTAACTAGGGAAGGTCCAAGACATATGCATGCAATTACTTGGTGGAGCACATGCAATAAAAAGCTAGTTCATGGAAGAGGAAGTTCTTGTCAAACAGTGGAAGAGAAGTCATGCTTAAATTTATGCTTACTAACATACTGACTTACTTAATTTATTATTTAAAAATCCATCCATTGTATGCAAAAAAAATGATTAATTTATTAGCTGGCTTTTGGTGGGGTAAAGACAAGGAGTTAAGGGGTTTCATTACTATCTTAGGATAAACTTGCTCAAACTAAATCTTCAAAAGGGTTAGGTTTCAGACTTATGGAGCATTCTAATATTGCAATGCTTACTAGATAAGTATGGAGGTTGTTATCCAATCCTAATTGCCTTTAGGCAAGATTATTAAAGTCTAAATATTTTCTTTTCTCTGACTTTTGGAATGCTCTATTCAGGTTTATTACATCATAGGGATGGAAAAGCATTCTTCTAGCTCGTGATGTTTTGAAGGAAAGGGCTAGATTGACATAGGGTAATGGGCGAGGGATTAGAATATGGAACGATCCTTGGATACCGAATCTCTTAAATTTTAAAATTCAATCAATTCAGCTTATTTCTAATGCTTCATTTCGAGTTCATGAGCTTTTTAATGAGCATAGAAAATGGGATTTTGAAGAGATTAAGAATGCTCTTCTCCCCTAATGAAATGTACGCTATATGTAAGATTCCTATTACAGATGCAGAGGCAAATGACACTTGGGTCTAAGAGTATCATAAACATGGTAAGTTTACTATTCGCTCTGCTTATCATAAATGTGTGGATATCAGAATGCTCACCTGGAAACCACATAAGAAAAAGGGTGAGATAGATGATCTCAATGAGTAAACAATATAGCTTATACAATAACCCATATCCCTTAGAAAGGGCTCATAACTCATAACTCATAATTCATGATTGATAATTCATGGTTCATAGTTCATGGTTCATAGTTTGCAATTTAACAAGGTTTGCAGAAATCATACTTATCACATAAAGAGTGAAGGCTGCTGCTATATTCACTCGAACACATAGAGGAGAGGTGGCATCAAACCAAATTCCAACTCCTATCACATATTAAGCCTCAAGCTGATCAAGCCCCACGACTAAAACTGCCCCTTCTAGCTGAGGTGGATACTCTGACCTTATCTATTGGGTTAAGACCATGTGCATAGGTTTCGATGATTTTCCACATCGGTATGAGGATTTCTGCATAAAAGAGTTTATAGGTACCATAGCTAGAGCTAATGGCAATCACTTGTAACAATAATATTGAAGAATGCAATCACATGTAACATAATAGAAATAGAAGTTTAGCTTTTTGAATAAAAGATAAATAACAATGTGATTCCAGAAAGAATATTAGGTAAGGCAACAATCACAAAGGTTCTTTCTTATCATTGAATAAACAATAATAGTTTTGGATCAATTTTCCTTTGGTAACCCAAGTTTAATAAAGAAATCATTTAATTAGAATTGATAATAGAAAGGAACTTGGGTTTCAAGAATTTCAAAAGTTCAATATCATGATAACTTAATTATACTTAAAACATGAATATAATGTTTACTCACTTTGTGGTTCCTTAGCTCCTAATGCCTGTAGACCTTGCACTTCTAACAATTCTCAAGCTTTAACATAATATTATAATTCAATACTTAGCATTTGCTTAATATTATGCTATCCTATCCCATAACTACCCCATGCATATATTTCATTCACATATACTTGGAGTTGCACTTAGAAGTGCACTTATCACTTACACATAATATATTGACTTTTAAGTCTTGCACACTTTGCCTTCTAAGCTCACATGAAATCACATAATAACTCATACCAAGACTTTTCTAAAGCCAAACATAATAAATTATAATCTTAATGTCAATTTAATTTAACTTCCAACTTGGTACACTTAATACTTTTCATACGTTTCAACTTTATCTAGTAAACCATAAAAGAGTCATACTTACCTCCTTTGAACCGAATCATATGCTCAATCCCATAGGCAAATTAAGATCATTAATTCACAATTAACACATCATAAAACTAAATTCACATGTCCCTTAATCATGTACACATATTAATCAAACATGAAAATTAGGATTTTAAAAACCCCAGGTAGGCAGAAACACTCTAGGTACTTCCTAGAGTTACTCCTTCAACTAACATGCAATTAAATCATATATTATTCATATACACATATTAACAATCATAAAAATGTATCTTACAAAAATTATAGGCCTTGGGATCAAAATCCCAAGTTAGGCCGAATTACATAACCATGGAAAATCATAGATTTTCTTGCTTTTTATACTTTTTCATCATTATAGTAATATAAAAACGCATGATTTAAACCAATATTTTTCATGTAATCATAGCAAAAATCAATTTAGGATGCTACAACATACAAATCACATCCCCACCCAAAGAACATATGTATGAAAATTTTAACTTTTAAGTTTTAGGGTTCACCTTTGATGGATTTGCGAAGAATAAGATACGTTTACAGTTGGAAATCAGTTTCTCCCTCAAAAACACAATCTAGGCCAAATTTAATAAGAAGGAAAATAGTAAATATACAGCCCCATATGGATTATTCATTATTAGTTTCATAAAAATAAAAAAGCAGCTTGAAAGAAGAGGAAAACTTACAAAGAAGATCACAAAATCGCAAGGTTTGTGAATTTTAGTTGAGAAAGAATTTTTGAGAGAAATTTCGATAAAAAATATTATGAATAATAGAATGGAGGCTGCCACAACAATAGGTGGCCGAATTTTAGGTTATTATTAGGGTTTTGGTGCAAAATTATAAGTTTATCATTAATGAGTTAGGTTATGAGTGTTTTGGTGTGTTGGGCTTTTGGTGAGTTAGACCTTTAATCTAATTTATGGTCTGATTATAAATAATTAAAAATAAATATTTTGCTTCTTGTCTTCATTAAAATTCCCCCAAAAATATTTAATTTAAAATATTTTAAAAATACTCATAAAAATTATTTTATGCTTAAAAATCTCTTTGTGCATGAAAATTCACTTTGTATGCAATAAATCATTTTATGCATTTGCATTTCACATAAATCTCCTATTTCATATTCAAAATTTATATTATGCATATTAGAACTAGTCTAACATATCACTTGCTTATAAATCATATAGTATATGAAATTTCATGAAAGCACATACTTTATTGTAATAGCCCTAAAATCAAGCAATTTGTCATGAAATGTACCATAAAAATTGCCACGTTTGTGTGGAAAGCTTATTTAAGGGCTCTTCCTATCAAAGAACAATTGCTAAAAAGGAAGATGGTGGAATTGGGGTTTGTGGAATATTTGTGGAGTTGAGATTGAAACTGTGGAACATTGCCTTTTCTTTTGTTCACAGGGGAAGCTTGGCTCTCTCTAAAAATGAGCTACTGTCTAGATGTTTTAACATTAAATAATCTTATTTCTTGGTGGTTGTGTCGAAATGATAAAATATTTAAGGGAAAAAATAATGATCCTAAGAGAACATCGGCTAGAGGTAAATTAATGGTTATTGAATGTCAATAATGAGGCAGAGCTACTCTTATTTCTCTAAGGCCACATGGTTCCACTAAAAGAAAAAGGTGGAAAACACCACTAGTCTTGAAAATTAAATTCAACTGTGATGCAAGCTTGAATTCTATTTCTGGAATGGCAAGAATGGCAATTATATGTAGGAATGGGAGGGGTGAAGTTTTAGACAGCATGGTCTCAAGGAAATTTGTTCAATTAGCTCTCGTGTCAAAAACAAAGGCCATTATCTTGGCTCTGAAGCTCGCAAAGAAGTTAGGATATCCTCCTAGTATTATAGAATTAGACAACAAGATAGTTACTAAGGCTTGTGCTGATGTATCACAGGAAGATTCTTAGGAGATCCAAGCTCTGGTGTTGGTCTATAAATTTTTTGACAAAAAATAAATATATGATTTATATTTTTATCAATTTAAAATTTATAAAAATAAATATGTGATTTACAGTACACTAATATGATATTACGTGTTAATATGTTATCACGCTGACCTACCCTTGTGCTAGAATTTTTTTTTTCTTATTAATTATCTTGAGTTAAAAAAAAAATATTTTATGCGTGCCAATAATTTTCTCAACACGTGGGACCGGCTATGACAAATAAATATAATGCCGTATTAAAAGCTAACTTTGAAAAAAACAATCAAAATGACAATCGCATTGAAAAAACCTTCGTGTCTTACACACAGAAGAGATTCGAGATTACCGTGAAAATCAATTTTTTATTTTTTTCTGCTCGCCAGCTTCTCCTTTCGGCTCTGAAAATAAAAAAGTACATTGTCATTTTTACCAGATCCAGTTAAGGCTTCTTTGAGACACAGATCAAATACCTTGTACAACAATGCTCAACAATCTCTTATCACTTCCCCTTTTTCTTCTTCTGCCAATTATCTTCATCATCCTCAATCACATAGTCACAGCTTTATCTTCAAAACGACATCTTCCTCCAGGTCCAAGGCCATGGCCTATCATAGGCAACATTCCTCATATTGATAAAAAGCTACATGTCTCATTGGCAAACATTGCCAAAGTTCATGGCCCAATAATTTCACTAAGGCTTGGTTCTCAACTTGTAATTGTTGGGTCTTCTCCGATTGCGGCTTCTGAAATTCTCAAAAATCAAGATCGGCTGCTTTCTTCTAGATTTATCCCAAAAGCTATTCCTAACAAAAACAATGTTCTTGAACGTATATCTTTTGTTTGGAATCCCACGTGTAATGATGAATGGAAATCCTACAGAGCCTTGTGCAGAACAGAGCTTTTCTCTGCCAAAGCAATTGAATCCCAAGCTTTTTTGAGGGAAAAGAAATTGTCTGAGTTGATTCAATTTTTGGATACCAAACAAGGACAAGTAATTAATATTGGAGAAGTTGTGTTTGCTACTATTTTTAATACAATTTCTAATCTTTTATTCTCTAAGGACTTCATGGGTTTGGAAGATGATAAAGGAATGGCTGGTGGATTGAAAAGCTTGATTTGGAGGATGATGGAGTTGGCTACTACTCCAAATTTGTCAGATTTTTATCCTATATTTGAAGAATTGGATCCTCAAGGTCTTAGAAGACAAATGTCAAAATTTCATAAAGAAATGTTTGGAGTTTGGGAAATCTATATCAAGGAAAGAAGAGAATGGATTGCCCAAGATGCTCCAAATAAAGATTTCTTGGATGTTTTTCTTTCAAATGGATTTGATGACGATCAGATCAATTGGTTGATTCTTGTAAGCACACAATCCCCAAATCTTGGCTACTTTTAGTTCTAGTAGATATGACCTTTGATTTGTTATCTTTCTTGTGTTGCAGGAATTGTTCAGTGCAGGTGTAGATACTGTTACAACAACAGTTGAATGGTCAATGGCTGAGCTTCTCAAAAACAAACAAGTCATGATAAAAGTTTGCCAAGAGCTAGACAGAGAAATCAGTAGAAACTCAATACATGAATCTCAAGTTTCTCAACTTCCATATTTAAATTCATGTGTAAAAGAAACATTGAGATTACATCCTCCTGCTCCATTCCTAATTCCTCGTCGTGCTCTTGAGACTTGTGAAGTTATGAATTATACTATTCCAAAAGGTTCTGAAGTGTTGTTGAATGTTTGGGCAATTGGACGTGATCCCTCAGCTTGGGAAGATCCATTGTCATTTAAACCTGAAAGGTTTTTGAGATCAAATTTAGATTTCAAGGGCCATGATTTTGAGCTCTTGCCATTTGGTTCTGGAAGGAGGATTTGCCCAGGACTACCCGTAGCTACAAGACAACTTTGCTTGATTTTGGCTTCTTTAATGCATAGCTTCGATTGGTCTCTTCCAAATGGAGAAGACACTGCAATGCTAGACATGAATGATAAGTTTGGTATAACATTACAGAAGGAAAAGCCTCTACTTCTTATTCCTAATAGAAAATTAGAAATTTTACTTTAAAATCAAAGTTGTTCTCATTTCCTTTTTTTGGTTTAGTCTGTTAGAGCTATCTTCCAACACTTATCTGAAATTTGAAATGTTTGTGTTTAATTAATTTGTTGATCTGGGTTTTTTTTTTTTTTTTTTTTTTTTTTTTTTTTTTTTTTAAGGTTAATTGAAAAATTAATTAGTTAATTAAAAATAGAGTTAATTATCTGTGAATTTTAATTAATTAATATGTTATTTTAGGTTAATTGAAAAATTAATCTGTTTTTTTAGGTTAATTGAAAAACTAATTGCAAAAATTATTGAAAATAAATGTAATTGAAAAATTAACTCTTTTATAGGAATTTTTTGTAAAATAAATATCTATGCTTGTAAAATAGATAATTGAAAAATCTTAGGAAAAAATATATTTGAAGTAAATTCAAATAATAATAAAAAATTACTATTTTATTGAAATTTAAATGACTAAAAAAATCTTATAGAATAATTAGGGAATTCATGAAAAAATATTTAAGAGTGCTAAAAATAATAGGTCCTACAAAATAAAATTAAATGAGAAAAATTAAATAAATAATAGACAAATAAAAGATAATAACCAATAATTAATAAAAATATAAAAGACAAAATCAAAATCTAATTACCATGATAATGACAAATTATCGTAATAAAAAATTAATAATAAACAAAATTCACATATTTCAAAAAATAATAATTTTAGAAATATTATTAAAATCATTTAATCCATGTGACTTTAATATAATAAAATTATAAAGTAAAAAGAACATTAAATCGTACAAATCTAATAAAAATAAAAAGCGATGCATATTATAAAAAAGAGAGTTTTTAGGATGTTTCATGAATAATTTATTTTAGTTAATTTGAAACCATTAGATTATGTAAATTTAATTATAACCATTAAATATAGTAACTGGTTACTTGTTTAAGCTATATATATATATATATATATATATATATATATATATATATATATATATATATATATATATATATATATATATATATATTAAATAATTAATAATAATTTATTTTTTAATAAAAAACTCAATTTTCTATAATAATTAAACCAAAACCGAACTGATATTATAAAAAACCAAACCTAATCTAATTGAACCGATCGGTTCAGTTCAGTTTTTTGGTTTCGGTTCAATTATGCTCACTCCTACCAAATAGGAACATAAGCCCATAAAAATAATAATCTTAAGGGTTTAACTTGAAGCCTATTATAATTACATTAAAAATGAGTCACACTTAACACTAACACAACTTAAAGAATATGTTCTATTTTACTTGTTAATGACCTACTATAGTATGTTAAAAAGAGTTGGATAAATTATCTCTGGAACATCCTAGAATTAGCCTATAAAAAAATTAAAATTTCTAAATATTTAACTTCACCATTTCATTGCATATAAAAATACTAATAAATTTTATAGGACTTCTAAATTTAAAGATTTTTACGTTGTTGTATCATCATTTAAAAAGGAAAGAAGAAATAGAGTCAGGTAGTATTTGATAAAACTAAAGATTAAGTATTTTAAAAATTTAAGTGTTGAATTTTAACTGCTGAATAATATAAGTAATATAATATTTAAAATATAAAATTATTTAAAATTTAATCACTTATTGTATTTAGTATAAATTTTAAGTTAAAAATTTTAACTTATTATTTTAAATGATTTTTAATTTAATTGAAATTTTTAAGATATGTGTTACTAAACAATTTAAAAATATTAAATGTTAAAAATTTTAATTTTAAGTGTTTGACGGCATTACCGAACGCCTCCTTGATCTCCAATCCTTTTAAGATGAGAAGTATTACACCCTAAAATGCTTTGAACTTAGGAGCCTTCTCAAAGTTAATTGTAATGATTTTTTTAAAAAAGAATTTATTATATTTGCGATACTTCAAAAACACATATAATTCGTCACAACTGTTAAAGACATTGATTTGGTATCTATATGCCGACACTTTCATCTCAGTCACTTCCTATTTAGTTGTTCATATAGTGACTAAATATGAACTTAGCGATGATGTGTATTGTGGTGATGTATCGTTCCTGATTATGCTTAGTGACAAGCTTTTTAGCAACATGATGCTTGCATTGTTAGTGCATTGCTATATGGACTTAATGACACAAAAATCATATTTAGCAACGCTATTTTTCCATCACTATTCTTGAAGAATCTTATAGTGTAAGTTAAAGAAATTTGTGATGGGCCCCTTCATAGATTATAAGATGATGGATTCCAAAATAGTAATTAGTTAAGTACAAAAGATCCAAGTAATCTTACATTTGATTCATGCTGAAATGATAGTCTTAAGTGAAGCCTTCCAAGTGGCTACTATTATTGAGAAGTTGCTGCTTGCATGGAAGGACTTTAAGAATTGTCTTAAGCACAAGAGAAAGGAGATGAGAATTAAGGATCTAAAAAGAAGGAGGCTGATTCATTTGCGGCTAAAGCAAATGTTGTGGAACATGATCATAGCTCTAAAGGAAAGAATAACAAGAAGGGAAATCATTTGAAGCAAGAACCGAATGGAGGAGTCTCCAAGAAGTAGAAATTTTAAAAGAAGTGCTTCAATTGTGACAGGGTAGGTCACAAGTCCTCTAAATGCAGGTTGCCTAAGAGGAAGATGAAGAACCATGAGATTCTTGTGGTTGATGACACCATTCAAGATTTTTTTTTTTCTGACTTAAGCCTCTGTGCTATAATATTTGAAGTGAACATAGTCAAGTCCAACCTGAAGGAATGGTGGATTGACACTAGTGCAACCAGGTACTTATGTTCAAACAGAGACCTTTTTCTCATCCTTTAAGCCTACTGTGGATAGAGAAAAGTTGTTTATAGGATAGAGAGAAGTTGTTTATCGAGAACTCGTCCACTTATGAAATATAAGGAGAAGGAAAGGTGGTGTTAAAGATGACTTCTAGGAAAGAGCTAACTTTGAACAATATGTTGTATGTACCAAAAATCTATAAGAACCTAGTGTCTAGTTTGTTGTTAATAAGCATAGATTCTGCATAGTGTTTGAGTTAGTAAAAGTAGTTTCGCAAAAGAATGGAATGCATGTAGGAAAGAGCTATGTAATTGATGGGCTATTTAAGCTCAATGTAATAACTCTTAAGCTAAATGAAATAAAAAATTCTTCTACTTATTTGCTTGAGTCTTCCATACACTCAGTTACTAAGATAGTTGTTTTATTTTTTTTTTTTATATCAATATTTTTAAAATTATATCGAGAGTTGTAGTTAATTGACTGGCTCAATATACAAATTAAAATTTATATTTTAATACAAAACTTAATATTCATATAATACTAAGACAAAAAATTTATATTAATTATGAATGCCACTTAAGCACAATCTTGATCAAAAAATAAAATAAATACATAGAAGAAATAAAGATGATTATTGAAATAGTTAATGTAACTTAATAAACAAATTTCACAATTTACTTTTGAAATATATCCCAAATTGTATGGGCAATGAAACAATTTTTTTACACGTTACTAATAACCATTGTTCTGAAACTTGCACCAACCTAGTTGGTCAAATTAGAAAACCCATGAACTGAACCATTGGTGTAATATTCTTAATTTTTGAATTTCATTTAACTAATTATTTATTTTAATTATTTTAGGAAATTAAAATCATCATCATTATTATTTGGGCTATTGTTGATTGGTCCACTTTGGGACCAATAAGCCTTCTTGCTCCTGTTGGCAAAAGAAAACAAAGAGAGAGAGAGACTTCCAATGCCGTTCCTCGGCCTCATCATTAGGTGACACGTGTTGGCAAAGGAGAAAACCCAGCCATTGAGCAGTCCGCTGATAGAAGTTCACTGCCATCCACCTCTGAGCTAGCCATACTTGCTGTCCAATCAAGACGCTAGCGAGAACTTTCAGAGCTGAATCTAGTTGGCTCCTATCTTCATTCACCCCGATTCTAGTATGGTTAGACTCCTGTCCTCTTGAGTTTTCATTTGATACCTCATTTGATGGTTTTGGACTAACTTAAATTTTGACTGAGATATGGCAAAGATTTAGGTTATCAATGTAGTTTTCCAGCAATGTCACTGAGTGAATGAGACTAACCAACTTTTTTGAGCTCTTTCGCTTCAAGATGAGTTCGTTAATACCTGTTTTTTGCCAACCACCATCAATGGAAATTTTTCCACGATTCCTCTAGTGACACTCCTTTGAGTTTTGACCAGCAGCTTCCAAACAAGTTTAAGACGTGAGTTTTGGCATATAATTTCTTTCATATTATATGTTTGACTTGGAATGATTAATGATGATTAATTATGATTATTAGAATTTATAATTAAGGATTATAATTGTTTATTATTAGAATTTCCCTGTTCCTGTGTATTATGGATCCTATGCTATTGAGAATGATGGATTGTTATTGTTATTGTCTTATAGTGGCCTAGATGGGGCATTTGAGATTTATTTAGGATATTTTTATGTTGAGATTGTTGTCTACATTTCAGGGATTAGGTCTATTCCAGGGAAAAGTCTATTGGATTTTTAGTAAATTTCTCCGTAATCTCAAGCTGTGTCTATCTTTTAGTTTTCGTGATTCTATTCTAATTGTCCTTTGATATTTTATTCTTTTGATCCCCCAAGATCATGTTTTGTAGCTCCAGGCCTAAGCCAATGATTGATTCTGAGTTTCAACACTAGAGCTGTGAGTGATACTTTCTAATATATTTTCTGTTTTCTATGCATTTACATTTATTTTATGTATATAATTATACATTATGAATAAGAGTTAAACATTCAAGCATATGTATGTGACTGTTTCATTATGTTAGTGTTGTATATTACTTATTGATGCTAGATGCAATTAGGATGACATAGGATTACTTAGAATTATGATTATAATTATGATTTGATGATTATGATTTGATGAGTTATGATTAGTGTATGACAGCTGCAAGTATGCTTATCTCTCAGCATTGTTACTACTCGGGTCAGTGCTATGTGGCTTAGGCCAGGGATGGGTACGACCTATGTATTGGATCTTAAGAGATAGTATTTAGATTTAGAGAGCCATATAGGGGGATTAATTTTGTAGATTGAGTTTTAGTGTGATTCCTATAAACTAACTCCTATCTTTGTATAAATATGTAATTATTTGTCTATTTGTCACGATGCATAAGCATTACTATTATTAGAATATTGATAGGACACCAAATTTGTCAATTAGTTTGTATCATTCATTGAGTTGAGGCGTTCACCCTTATCTCTCAATTTTTCCATGTTATAGGTTAAGCCCCATAAATGATTAATTTTTGTTGAGTTTCCCTGCCTTCTTCTCCGGTAGTGGATTTCATCTTATGTATTCGTATATGTATTTTATTTTGTATCATACTATGTTATGTATTCCAAATTCCACAATTACAATAGGGAATGGATTTGTATTTGTAGAGTTTCCTCCAGTTGATGATGAGATTCTCTATTAAGAAGGAACTGATAATGATGATATTTGATATTTTGAAATGATAGCTTTGAGTAGTTTTAATGTGATAATGTATACATGTTCTAGTTTAACAGGTGGGCTCATAGTCATGTTCTAGTTTAACAGGTGGGCTCATAGCCCTTGATATGTGGCAAATACAATTAGATTCTTACTATTTTTCTGTTGGTTAGACTTGTCATATTGACTACGAGCGCTAGAAGCATTTATCTTTCCCATGTTCTAGTGCAGGTCATATGCCCTTAAAGTCAGGTCGTAACAAAACTAGTATCAAAGCTTTAGGTCTATTTTCTTAGGGAACTGTAATTGTGGTGCATTGAACGTCTTTCTGTATCCCTTATATATATATATATATATATATATATATATATATATATATATATATATATATATATATATATATATATATATATATAATTACTGTGATGATGTGTACATATTCTGTTTAACAAGTGGGCGCATAGCTCTTGACATATGGCAAATACAGTAAGATTCTTACAATTTTTCTTGTGGTTAGACTTGTCAAATTGATTACGGACTCTAGAAGCGTTTAGTTTTTCTATGCTCTAATGTCGATCACATGTCTTTAAAGTCAAGTCATAACAAAACTGGTGTGTATACACACACACATATATATGTATGTGTGTGTTTGTGTGTGCATGTGCGTATATGTGTATATATATATATAGATCGAAGGGTATTGTTATCTTGACTATTAGTTAAATTAAATGATTCTAATTCATTTTGTATTTTTTTCAATGGTACTTATGATGATTTACTAGCTTAGAGATTATTAATCTTATTATTGTTTTTAAAAGTGACATGTTGACATGGTATTAATTTAATAATTTTTATTACTTAAATAAAATTATTTTAAGATAAGTTATGTGAGGAATTCATGCACGTTTATTTCAATCATATTTCTATTTTTAAGGCTATATCATAAATTAAGAATTTTTTTTATTTACAAATCCTCTAATCTTGACATAAGTGGTATGTCTTTGAATTAAAGATCTGTTGGTCTATAATACAATTTTACTTCTAAGAAATATATATATATATATATATATATATATATATATATATATATATATATATATATATATATATATATATATATATATATATATATATATATATATATATATATATATATATATATATATATTTCTATTTTTAAGGATATATCATAAATTAAAATTTTTTTTTATTTACAAATCCTCTAATCTTGACATAAGTGGTATGTCTTTGAATTAAAGATCTGTTGGTCTATAATACAATTTTACTTCTAAGACATACCACTTATGTCAAGATTAGAGGATTTGTAAATAAAAAAAATTCTTAATTTATGATATAGCCTTAAAAATAGAAATATATATATATATATATATATATATATATATATATATATATATATATATATAAAATAAACAAGTTTAATATGTATTTTTCATTAATGTACAAAACTAATTATATATTGCAATTCATTTAACTTCATATCATTGATATGAATTTCTTATAACAAAATTGTACGATATGTAATGTTATCCATGCTAATTAATTTAGGACCGAAAGTCATTAATCAACTCAATTTAATACTTGATTTATAATAAATTGAACTTACCTTATTTTAATTTCCCATCATCATTTTTATTCCGTTTTTCAATCTGGGACTTGCAATATCATACTTTAACAATTAAGGATTAAAAAATAAACAAGTTTAATAAACAAAGATAAATAAAGTTAGAACAATCCCGTGCTAAAAAGGCAACATTTTGATCGGTTGGTTATTATAATTATTGTTATTAGATAAATGAGAAATTCTTAAATAAATTGAGTATATTACGTTATTTATAAATTAAACTAATAAAAATATTATACGTTAATTAATGATATCAAATTATCCATAGATCATAACATCATTCATTGATATGGTTTGTTTTTATTGGGTTAGTTTGTAGATGATTTGACATTATTAATTAACGTATCATATTTTTATTAGTTTAATTTATAAATAACGTGATAAACTTAATGTATTTAAAAATTTTTCTAGATATATATATCTTCCATGAAGATATGTACCGCCCTTATTAATAAATAAATCGTTTTCAAAAAGGATATAATAAATAAATGGTACCATAGTCAAATAAATTATTAATTGTTAATTATTTGAGCTAACCAAATTATAATAAGGTAATTAATTAAGATAATATCTGCTTAATATATACTCCTTCATACTCAAGTGGACTAAATAAAAATTTAATTTGAAGAAATGTCATTACTTAATAACCAAAGTATATAATACAAGTATGGATAGATTTTATTAGACAATTAAAGTAGTCTTAATTTTTTTTGGCTTCCCAATTTGATTTTGTTATTATATATATTGCCATTTGTTCAACTAAGTTGCATAATAATATATAATTTTATTGAGGGTTTTCAAATGTCAATCAGCCATAATCTAATAAATAGTCAATTTCTTAAGCGTCAAATAACTTATTAATTGTTCTTACTTATTTGAATTAATCAAACTACGATAAGGTAATATTTAAGATAATATCTGCTTAATATGTGTTTAATAAAATCGTAGTTATTATGTCTTCTTCCTACTCAATGGACTAAATAAAAATTTATCAAGAAAGTCATCACTGTAAAGTATATAATACAAGTATGGATAAGTTTCATTACTTAAAATAGTCTTAATTTTTTTGGCTTCCCAATTCGATTTTGTCATTATATATATTGCCATTTGTTTGACTTCATCATTAAAATTATTTTTTTACATGACAAATGAAAAATTATTAGATTTATCACGTTACTCATAAATTAAATCAATAAAAATATAATACGTTAATTAATAATCTCAAATCACCCATAAATTATATTCCCTCCATCCCACTAAGATCATCCACTTTCTTTTTATACACAAATTAATAAAATATTATTTATATAGTTAAATTAATTGATTTTATATATATTTGCCAGTATACCCTTATATTATTATTAAATAGATAATCGTGAATATTAGTAAAATATTTTTTTGGAATTAATTACTTTTTAAAAAATTTGAAAATAATTAATGGAGTATTTTTAAAAAAGGAAAAGAAAGAGAACAGTTTTCTACTTTTTTACTCATTATATAAAAAGATGATAATAATGAATATTTTTAGACTCATTGAATATTCAATATACTAGTATTCCACTAAATAAACATTAATGTTTATTATTAATATTTTAAGAATAATTAAATTGTTGCACGTTTTTAAGTAGTTGATAACAAGAAAATAAATAAGAGCATAATAGGAATTAAATAATTTAACATATTTTAAAAAGGGAAAGTGGATTATCTCTATGAGACAGTAAAAAAAGGAATAATAGACTATATTTATTGGACGGAGGGAGTAGTATGATTAATTAATGTAATTTATTTCTATTGAATTAATTTATAAATAATTTGACATTATTAATTAACGTGTTATGTTTCTATTGATTTAGTCTATAAATAATTCAATCCATCTAAAAATTTCTTCATTACAAAGTTGTACAATATGCAATTTTATCCAGGTTTTCAAATGTCATTCGGCCATAGTGCAATTAATGGTCAATTTCTTAATTTTGACCAATGAATTTTAATTCAGTAATGTTAAAGGAATCCATAGATCTATAATATCTCTAATTGAAAAAATATATTCATCTCCTTTCAATTTAAGAAATTATATCTATTAATTTTTTTTAACTAAATCTATTAAATTTAATATACTTTAAAGCTATCAAATTAATAATATCATAAATCATATATATATAAGGGTCAATGATAATAGTTATAAATTTTCTATCTCTATATTAGGGATTTCTAAGAAAATCAGTTTATATATATATATATATATATATATATATATATATTTCTCAGTCTTCTGCTTGCCGGCCTACTCCTTTTGACCCCGTGTGTATATATAAGTTGCGTTCATTACTAAGCTCCAATTCAGGCTTCTTTGAGACACAGATCAAACACCTTGTAAAGGAATGGCAATCAATCTCTTGTCACTTCCCTTTCTACTTTTTCTTCTACCAATTATCTTCATAATCCTTAATCACATAATTACTTCTCTATCTTCAAAACAATGTAGCCTTCCTCCAGGTCCCAGGCCATGGCCTATTGTTGGCAACATTCCTCATGTTGGCAAAAGGTTACATATCTCATTGACAAATATGGCCAAAGTTCATGGCCCTATCATTTCACTAAGGCTTGGTTCTCAACTTGTAATTGTTGGGTCTTCTCCAATTGCTGCTACTGAAATTCTCAAAAATCAAGATCGTTTTCTTTCTGGTAGATTTGTCCCAAAAGATATTCCTCGCAAGGCCAATGTCCTTGAACACATAGCAGTCATTTGGAACCCCGCATGCAATGATCAATGGAAGTCTTTAAGAACCCTTTTTAGAGCAGAGCTTTTCTCTGCCAAAGCAATTGAATCACAGGCTTCTTTGAGGGAAAATAAATTGTCTGAGATGATTCAATTTTTGGGTACTAAACAAGGACAAGTACTTGATGTTGGAGAAGCTGTATTTGCTACTGTTTTTAACACAATTTCTAATCTTTTATTTTCCCAGGATTTGATTAGTTTGGAAGATAAAGGATCGGCTAGCAGATTGAAAAGCTTGCTCTCAAGGATTGTAGAGTTGGTTACTGCTCCAAATTTGGCAGATTTTTATCCTATGTTGGAAGAGTTGGACCCTCAGGGTCTTAGAAAACAAATGACAGAGTGCCTTAAAGAAATGTGTGGAGTATGGGAAATTTACATCAAGGAAAGAAGAGAAATGCATACTTCCAATAAAGATTTCTTGGATGTTTTTCTTTCAAATGGATTTGATGATGATCAAATCAATTGGTTGATTCTTGTATGCACACACAATCTACCTTAAATTTTATTGGATAGATAGTTATAGATATATACTCACCTATCTTTTCTTTTTCTTTTTGGATCAGGAATTGTTCAGTGCAGGTGTAGAGACCAACACCACAGCAATTGAGTGGGCACTGGCCGAGCTTCTCAAGAACAAAGAAATCATGCGAAAAGTGTGCCAAGAGCTAGATAAAGAAATCAATAGAAACTCAATACATGAATCTCGAGTTTCTCAACTTCCATATTTAAATGCATGTGTAAAAGAAACATTGAGATTACACCCTCCTGTTCCATTCCTCGCTCCTCATCGTGCACTTGAGACTTGTACAGTTATGAACTACACCATTCCAAAAGGTTCTGAAGTATTGTTGAATATTTGGGCAATTGGACGTGATCCCTCAGTTTGGGAAGATCCATTGTCATTTAAACCCGAAAGGTTTTTGAGATCAAATATAGATTTCAAGGGTAATGATTTTGAACTTCTACCATTTGGTTCTGGAAGGAGAATTTGTCCTGGACTACCTATGGCTACAAAACAACTTTGTTTGATTTTGGCTTATTTAATACATGGCTTTGATTGGTCTCTTCCAAATGGTGAAGACACTGCAATGCTAGACATGAATGATAAGTTTGGCTTAACATTACAGAAGGAAAAACCTTTACTTCTTATTCCTAAAAGAAAATGATAAATTTAACTTTTATTTTGTGTCTATTTGGTATTAACTTTACTTTGTGTTAGATTGATTTGGTAGTTCAAATCATTGTTATTGTGCACTTTTTTAGATTTTCTTTAATACATTTGAATTTTGAATGGAGAAATACAGTTAATGTTTATATTTCAACATTATATAATATAAATTGAAATTCAAATAAAGTATTTTTCTTACTTTTAATGTAAAAAGAAAAATGTTTCTTTCAAGGTCTATGGCACTATGCACACCACAACTTACAAAGCAAAAGGTCTAAATAAGCAAAAGCATCTTTTTTTTTTTTTTTTAAATCTTGAATAGGTTTTACAGGTAACCCATTTAGCCTATTGAATAAGCGGATTATTTTTTATTTTAATATTTAATTTGATACAACTAATTTTTTGTTATGCAAATAACCAACATTAAGTTTTTGTCATATGTAAAAAAAGATTAATGATATTCAAAAGCAAACAACTACATAAAATATAATAAAAATAATTAACATGAATGTGTGTATGGATTAAAAGCTTAGAAAATCACTAAACTTTAATAATTTTTTCAATGTGATTATTAAAGAAATTTTTTTTTTATTGAGAAATACCTAAACTTCTAAAATATTTGCGCTCATTGATCATTAGTCTGAATTCAATCCTGAATGGCTGACGTAGACTGCCGCATAAGCTAGACATTCTTACTTGGTATGACAATTGGACACCACGTCATCAAATTATGTCATCACTATGCCATATGGGTAAATAGTTTAGAAAAAGGAAAAAAAGGTTCAATTTGGACCCTCATGTTTAGCGCATATAGCACATTGACATCCAATGTTTTCTAAGGTTTAATTAGACCCTTTAAGTTGTCAAAATCTTGAATTTGGACATAATTTTTAACGCTCCACAAGCTGGCAGAGATTGTCATTTGTAGACCTTTTTTTTTTAACTTTTTTAGTTCTATATGGACTGGAAAATCTATTAATTAATTAAAAAATCTCTCTCACTCTCACAATCATCATCTCCTTCAACCTCACTCTCACCCTTACCGTCTCTCCAACTTTGTTACTGTCTCACTCATAAGTTCATTCCAACAGCTACTGCTGCTACAACAACAATAGCTATTACTATTGCAACTACCAAAGCTCGTCTTAAAATCCAAACTCAGCCCACTAAGCCCAAATGCCATAAATGCCATGAAACCACCATTTCTTCTTCCACCACCGCCACCGCCACCACCACTACCATCACCATCGCCATCACCATCACTAATTGTAATACCATTTTTGAATCTACCACCAGTGGGTATTTTACTCATGCCCAAAGTCGAAAGCTTGACCCACCCACCATTGTTTCCCATTTCTTATAGTGTCTTAGGTTTGCTTGATTAATGAGTTCTTGTAGGTCTTTTTGGTTAATTTGAAAGAAAGGAATTTATAATTAGAGTGGTGGAGTTTCTTGCAGAGAAAATGATATCACATGCTTCATTTCGTCTTCTCTTCATGACTTTTCTAGTTCTTTTTATAAGCTGTGATATTTCTTAAAGATGAAGGTATATATTGCTTCTTTTGTTCTAAAATCTTTATTCTTTAATTATTATTTTACAAAGCTATGAGGTTGTTGAGAAAATAGGAGAAAATGAAGAAGCAAGGATTCTTAATGCTATTTTAGATTTCTTTAAAAGATAAACTCTTCTCAACCTAGTTAATTAGTGTCATTTGACTACATTAAGTGTTACTAGATTTATATCTTATGCATATATAATCAATATGAAGTCTAAAGATTTAAATTTTTCTTAATTCTAGTCATTTTCCTGCTTGTTCTTGCTAATTAAACACACTGATTGAGCTGATTTTGATCAAACAAAGAGTAATAATACAAACTAAATTGAATTAGATTGGATGATATGATGTAATTTTCCCAGGGGATTTTATTGAATGTAATTGAAATACAATGTGATCAAATCTGCCCTTTAGGCTTTACAATTGATGTATTTATAGATAGTATGTTCTAACTTTGTTTGGACAAGGATTATGAGATCCTAATTTGAACTTGACACTAAGTTGGTATTGTTTTTTCTAATTCACTTTGGATTTGTTATATAAGCTGGAGATGGATTGCTTTGAACTGGGCTTAACTATCTGTACATCTTGGGCTTAGTCCAACATATTTTGTCCCTCGTCAGTAGCCCCTTACTTCACCAAAGTGAGTGATACGAGTACTTCGATTGAAACATCTCTGTGTGCAAGTGGCCTAGTTCAATCTAAGCGATTTGTCCCTTTATTTCAACTAGAATGGTTTCAGTGAGGTGCCCGTCCCCCATAACGCATTGTGCTACTCCAATTTGTCAATTAAGTCATATATGTAAAAGTTTGAGAGTCCATGTCTATTTTCCATGTGCCTGTTAGCTTATAGTATTAAATGCTAGGACGGCTTCTCTTCTAAAATTGCGCCCCATAGCCCTATCAAAATCGTACAAGCGTACATTTCAGCCGTTTCATAATTTAAAATTATTAACTAGCACACAGTTTTACGGTTTAAGTTAATTTCAAAAACCCATTTCCCTTCACCTTCTTTATCTTCTTTTCCCTTTGCTTCATCATCTCTGTCTGCATCTTCCTTTCTAATTTCAAAAAACCCATTTCCTTCTTTTCTTATATTTTCATCAATTTTTACCAAGAATTCCTTGAAATGGCACCCAGGAGAAAGGTGATTTTTATCAGAGTATCAAGGTTGCCTAGAGAAATCCTAGGGTGAGGTGGCTTTTTCTTTGAAAGCATTTGGTCTCAGCCCCTTTACTGAGAATCTAGAGAACCAAGAAAAGTTCAATATTGATCTTCCAAGGTCTCATGACAGGATTTTCAAGAATCCTGAAGACGTTAATATATGGGGAAATGTTGAAAGATAACAATCACATCATCTTCTATTACCACTAAATCGAAGCCAGTATGAGATTTCTACCTTTACCTTTTTAAGTGGAACGCTTTAATTATTTTTGCGTCAATCCCATGATACTTTCCCCCAACTCTATTCAATATTTTCATCAGTTCAAAGTCATATGCAAGGCTTGGGACATGCAGCTAACAGCTCATATGTTTCAATGTTTCTTTGGATTCACTTGCGATAGGTGAAGGTGTCTTATTAATAGTAAGCCCAACAAAGTGGCGAACTGGCACACCAAGTTCACCACTATGGTACTGAAGGAAAAATACCAAGGTGGTGAGGGCTTCAGTTTTAGAGGCTTCCTTCAAGTGCTCGCTGTGTATAGGCTTATTGACATTTCTATGAATATTCTTCTTAAGGAGATCATTGGTATGTTGACTTTGATCCAGCATAATTGCTCTTATGATATGGCCAAGCTGGACTATACTTCCCAAATCAAGGATGTTAAAGGTAAGATTATATGCCTTATTATTAGAGATATTAGGGGTGAGTTTTCACCTCTTTGCTTTTCTTCCTCTTTTCCTTCTTTTTCCTTTTTCTTTTTCACTTTGCCTTTTCTTACTTGTGTGTTTTTATTTTTTTAGTGTATATTATGAATAAAGATAATACTTATAAGAAAATTCGCGATCTTAAAGAAGGGTTGGAGTTGCTCCCTTTGCAATAAGGCTGCATTCATACCCCTGCTTGATGAGTGAACTGGTCAGTTAAAAACTGCTACTATGGCTGATTGAATAGCATAATCTTTAGTTAGGGAAAAAAGGAAGGCCTCCCCTTGGAAGGAGAAATCAAAAAAGAAGAAGAGAATCTAAAAGTCGCCACTGTAGTTGAGAGGTCTAAAACCAAAGTTGGCACTGATAATACTAGTGCCAAATCAGCTCCCATTAGCACTTTGCCTGTCGGTCCATTGATTAATATGCTAGAGTCCAGCAATGGTGACGATGACCTCATAGTTGGTCGTCTCATCTGGCGAGCTGCAGGAGATTCTTCCTCTTCTTCTAAGCAGACTGTCTCTGATTCATCTAAAAAAAATTTCGTTAACAATAGTATTTTTGAAATGATAGTTGAAAAAGTCTGCAAGGGGGTGCCTACATGTGAGATTGCCCATTTTGCTATTATCTATGCTAGAACAGGATCCTCTGCACCTTGTTAATAAAACTCCTAATCTCTAAATAGGTATGATTTATGCTTTATGTCCTATGATTTTTTATTTCATCTATCTACTTTCTTATTCTCTGTCTAATCCTTAATTTATTTATTATTATTATTTTTATTACAGGAACTATCAATATGGCTCCTACTGCTTCTTCCGAGCTGCTGGTGCAACAGGTATCTATAGAAGATCTTATGGAGCAGATGGATCATATGGACACTTTTATTCTTTCCTCTGCTATTCTAATACCCAATCTTAACCTTCTACTGGATTAACATGATAAGTTGCCTCGCTTAGAAAATGCTGGGCTTACAGCTAAAGAGATGGTTCTAAATATGAATATGGTTCCAAATCTGAATGAGGCTGCGAACATTTTGGCAATCGATAATCCTGAGGCTGCCTTCCTCAAGGGGATTGAGACAAAAGAAATTCATCTCACCCTGATAAGATGCTAAAAGCTGAAGTTCAAGGCTAGGTGGCAAAGACTAAATGCCCAACTCATCTTATTGAGGTGGTAGATGAGGCAGCAAATATCAAGCCTCCTATTTCTTCCCTGCTGTCAATCCAAAGGCTCCTTTATTCTTCAAACCAACTTTCCCAGAGTAGCTGTTACTTGATACAGATGCTACTTTGGATAAGGTGAGCCCATTTCTTTCTTTATTTATTATTTGTATATATATGTTTTTTTATCTGATCGCTATCTTCTCTCCTTTTTTTTTTTTTTTGGGTTTTTGCTCTAGTTGTCTCAAATTAACAAGGCTTCAAAGGAGAAATTGAGTGAGTTCACTCGTTACTGATCTGTGGTGCGTCAAACTCTCTCCTCTAATCATGATCTAATAATCAGGCAGTAGGCTGCCCTTTCTGATCTTCAATCCTTACCACATAAGGTTATTATTAGTTTGAGTGATGAGATCGCCTTTTTGAGAGTGCTTTGGAGGAGGAAAAGTAAAAACAAATAAACCCTTCTAAGTTGAAATCGCTAAGAAGTGAAGCGAGGAGGCTATCAACAGAGAGAGACCACTTTAAGGGCCTTTTTACTAAGAAAACCGAAGAGTTAGAACATGTTACTACTACCTTTAACTCCTAGTTAGCCTACCTAGAAATTGAGGTGAAGGCCAAAGATAGCGAACTCCAAGATCGCCAATGACTAGTAGGGGTACTGTGAGTTGAGGCTGAGAAAATGCAAGCTTAAGATTACCCTTCACTCATGAAGAACCTCCAATTAGTTGAGAAGTAAGTCGAGAATTTCTAAACCAGACTTAATAGTTTTGAGTTAGACTTAGCAGTTTTGAGTGTCTTCATAAAAAGGCTGAGGAGGAAAAATCCCATGTTCTTAAAGATTACTTGAGTTCCTCATAATACAAGTGCTAACTCACTTTAGACTCTAGAGTTCAAGCTATCCAGTTCTATAATATGGCTATTGATGCCTATGCCGCCAAGTTTCCTAAGGTGCTCTCTCATGTGCTGAAACGAGTATTCGTTCCTAGCTCATCTTCTCCTACCTCCTCTAGTTCGATTCATCCTCTAACAAACTAGACTCCTCCTGCTCCATGATCTTTCCCTTTTCTTTTTACATTGTAATTTTTTTTTTAACATTGTACAATTTTTAAGAAATTTTAGTAATAATGAAATTACATTCTACCTTTAATTTTGCCTTAATTTTTAATTTTTGTTTCCTTAATAAAATAGTATGCATTTATTGAGGCAAACACAACTTTAAGATGACATCTCACTTTTCCTTTTGAGTTATAGACTTTAAAAATTTTTAAGAGAGATTCTGCTTTTATTTTATATGACTTGGACTACACCCTTCTTGGTATAACTAGTTGCTTGTTTGGACACTTCCTCCCTTAATAAAGAATGGTCTCACTTTTTTCTCTTTTGTTTAGGCATTTGCTCCCTCAACAAAGAGCGACTTTCCTTTGTCTTTTTTGTTTGGGCACTTGCTCCCTTAATAGAGAGCGATCTCCCTTTGTCTTTTTTTGTTTAGGCACTTGCTCCCTCAATAGAAATTGATCTTCCTTTTCTTTTTATTGGGCACTTGCTTCCTCAACATATAGTGATCTCCCTTTTCTTTCATTAGGCACTTGCTCCCTCAACAACAAGCAATCTCCCATTTTTCTTTGTTGCTTTAGGAAGGAATTATAAATAATTTTGAGAAACAAATGGCCTTTTATTTTCTTATTAATAGTACATTTTTAGGTGTTAGATGTTCCAAGTACGAGGAACTTCCACCCCTTATAAGGTTACAAGTTTATAAGTAGCTAGCCTTATGACTTTTTATACTTTAAAGGGTCCTTCTTAGTTTAGTGCGAGCTTGTGCATTCCCTCTCTGTTGCCCATTCCCTCTCTGTTGCCCATGGTTTCGAGATATTTCATGACTAAATGTCCTTCATTGAACATTCAGGCTTTTACTTTTTTGTTGAAATAACTAATTACTTGATGTTTGAATACAACTATTCTAATAGCTGCTTTTTCTCTGAGTTCTTCTAGGAAGTCAAGATCTATCCATCTTGCTTGATTGTTTACTTCATCATTGACAAAGTTCACTCTCCCACTGGGCAGGTCGATATCGACTCGGATGACCTCTTCTGCTCCATATGTCAAACTGAAAGTCCCTAGTTGGTTATATTGGCATTGTTCAATATGCCCAAAGGAAATGACTGAGCTGGTCTATCTAACTTTGGCCAAGTGTATCTAGTCTTCGTTTTAAGCCCTAGAGAATAGTCTGATTTGTCACCTCGGCTTGTCCATTGGTTTGTGGGTGAGCTACTAATAAGAAGCATTGTCTTATGTTAAGCCCTTGGTAAAAGGTTCTGACTTTGGCATTATCGATCTGCTTCCCATTATCATTGACAAGCTGGTAAGGTATGCTAAATCGATAAAAAATGTTCTTCTATAGGAAACTTATGACTTTGTCTGCAGTTATGCTTGCTAGAAGTTTGGTTTCCACCTACTTAGTGAAATACTCCACCGCTCCAAATAGGAACTTTCTTTATCCAGATACTATAGGGAAAGGATATATTATGTCTATTCCCCACTTTGCAAATGGCTAAGGGCTAATAATTGCCTTTTATTTTGCTATTAGATTCCACTAGTAAATTTCTGGTAAGTTGAGCATTTTTTAACGAAGGTGATTGCATCCTCCTTCATATAAGGCTAATAGTACCCCTGCCTAATGATCTTAGTAGCCAAAACTTTTCCTTTAATATGCATTCCACAGCACCTTTATGAATTTTTTGGAGGACATATCTTGCTTCACTTGGTCTAAGGCACCTTAACCAAGGAAGGGAAAAGGCTCTTTTGTATAGTATGCCTTGGTGGACTGAGAAATGAGCACTTTGCTACTTTGACTTTCTTTGCTTATTTAGTGTTAGTGGGCAGTTCATCTTTCTCTAGGTAGTTCTTTATAGGATCTATCTATGAAGGTTCTTCGTCTATGTCCATTACTTCTTACCCTTCCTAGATGCTTGGATAAGCTAAGTAACCTACAAAAATCCTTTTAGGCTGCTCAACAGGATGAGTGGAAGCTAATTTGGAGAGGTCATCTACCTGGCTATTTTGTTCTCTTGAGATCTTGTAAATTTATAGTTCCACTCCTCTATCTTTCATCTTTTGGACTATAGCTTTCATCTTTTATAAGTAGTTGATAATGGAGCTTTTTTGCCCTTAAATTCCATATTATATGCTCGATAATGAGCTATGAGCTGCTATATATATGGAGTGACTGCAATTAGAGGCAGTCTACGAACATTAGCCCTTAGATTATGGCCTCATATTCTACCATATTATTTGTAGTTTCAAATCCTAATCCAAAAGCGTATTATAGTGAGAATTCTCGCCCATTTCTTAGAACGATTCCTATGCCACTACCATCTTTGCTACTGGCTATGTCAATGAAGAGCTCCCATTTTGATCCTTAATTTCTAGTTTGTTCTTTTGACTCCACTTTTTCTTTTTGGTGAGTTGATTTTATTGGTTGGTTCTTTAGGGTCAAATGAGCAATCTGATATGAATTCAGCCAGGGCTTATGCCTTGATTGTCGATCGAGGTTTGTGCTAGAAGCCATATTATCCTAATCCACTAACCAGCATAGCATTTAACCAGAAGTCATGGGTCTGTGCAATATTTTCTGTAAGGGCTAGTTACTTACCACCATGCCTTGGTGAACTTATAGGTAGACTTTGAATTTTCTTGTAGACAAAACTAAGGCATAGGCTACTTTTTCAATAGGAAGGTACTTCAACTCAGTGCCATTTAACACCTTGCTGAAATAATAGATTGGTCTTTATATGTTCCCTTTATCTCTAATTAGAACCAAGCTCACTGCTTACTGCAAGGTAGATAGGTAGATGAATAGTTATTTTCTGAGCAATGGTCAACTTAGTACCTATTTTGAACTGAGATATGCTTTCAGTTTGTCAAAAGCTTGTTGATAGTCCTCAGTCCATTCAAAGCTAGAGGACTTCCTCAATTTTTTGAAAAATGAGAGGTATTTTTCAGCAAATCTTGATAAGAACCTGTTTAAGGCCGTAATTCTACCTTTAAGTTTCTATATTTCTTTGACAGTGCAAAGTGTAAGCATGTCTAAGATTGCTTTAACTTTGTCCAGCTTTAGTTCGATCCTCTTTTTACTTACTATGCACCCTCAAAATTTGTCTCCTTGAATGAAGAAGGCACACTTCTCAAGATTTAGCTTCATTCCATACTTATTTATGACTCCCATTATTTTAGCTAGATCCTTCAAGTGGTCTTCAAAGCTTTTGCTTTTAATGATCATGTCATCTACATAAGCCTCTAGGTTTCGACCGAGCTATTCTTTAAACATTTTATTGACTAATATATGGTAAGTTACTGAAGCAATTTTTAATCTGAATGGCATGGAGATGTAACAGTAAATTCCTCTTTCTGTTATGAATGAGGTCTTTTCCTCGCCATTAGGGTGCATGAGAATCTAAAGATATCCCTGCTTTGTATCTAGCAAGGATAGATACTTGCAGCTTGTAGTTAAGTCCACCAACTGGTCGATTATGGACAGAAGGAAAGAATCTTGTAGGCAAGCTTTACTCAGGTTGGTAAAGTCTACGCACATTTTATATGACCCATTTGCTTTTTTTACCAATACTACATTGGCAAGCTAGTCTAGGTATTGCACCTCCCTTATAAATCTTGCCTCCATTAATTTGTCCATCTCGCTGTCGATTGCCACTTGTCTTTCTAGCCCAAAGCCTGGCTTAAATGCAAGATCCACATTTAATTCATGAGTTAGGATGTCCGAGTTAATACCTTTCATATCGGTTGAAGACCATGCGAAACTATATGATCTAGATATTAAGAATTGATGTGCTTGAGCCTTTTATTCTCCTTCGAATGAGGAGTTGACTAGTAGATATTTTCCTAATTCTCCCTCTATGGGTAATCTCTCCAATGTTTCTACAGGTTCAGTTTGTTGTTCAAGAACTTCCTTCACTACATCCAACAATGTTACCGCTTTTATTTTGGGGGATATTTTCTTTGCCTTTTTCCTTTCTAGTTCCCCTCGTTCTTGCACGCCATAGATATTGACCTCTCCTCCTTTAAGAGTAAGGACCGTCATTCTTAAGTGTCTGATGTTAGTTATTGTGTCTATATCATAGATGAGAGGCCTTCCAATGAGAATGTTATATGTTGAAGGTAGCCTAACTACTATAAAGTTAGCAATGGTGGTGACGCTTTCTAGGGCCGTGCACAGGGTGATGGGTGATCTGGCTATTCTTGTTGATGGTACTTTTGTTCTATCTAACGTGCGAACTACTGTCCCCACATCTTGCAATTCACATTCTGTGGTGATGAGATTGACCAAGCTACCATCGTCAATTAGGATCCTCCTTACTAAAAAATTTGCAACAATAGCTTATATGACCAACAGGTCAGAATAAGGGCATTGTAGGCTGTTGCCATCTTCTCTACAAGCTGGTTCTTTAGCTCCATTGCAAAAAATAAATTTAAGGGCTTCTTTTTTCCTCTGAGAGGTCTTAGTCTAATTGTGACTTATTGGTTCATTAGTCCCCTAGTAAGACAATTAATTACTATGGCCAATCCATCATTGATTATTTGTTTCTCTTTATCCCTATTGGTTCTTCCTTAGTTATTGTTATCATTTTTTATGAAGTTCCCTAGGTACCCTTTCCTGATTAGTCTTTATATTTTTGCCATTAATTGACAGCAAATATTAGTGTTATGCTTATAGGTATTGTGGAATAAACAAAATTTATTTCTACTTCTCTAATCTACTGGCTTTAGTAGGGTTAGGGGTGAACCACTCGACTGGGCTTTCATTTAGAGGGGTCCTTCTTGGTAGATCCAGAGCATAAGATGTTTGATTCTACTATTGGATTATTTTTGGATCTTTCATCTTGTTTCTTTATTTTAGGTTCTCCTTTTAGACTTCCGCTCATTTCCTTTTCTTAAAGGCAAAGGCATCATCCTGCCTCATTTACTTTTGGCTAATCGATATGGCCTCTTCTAAAGTAGTGGGCGCATGCTTGTATAGCCCTTTGAAGTAATCAGTATGGTTGGTGCCATTTTGCAATGCTTCCACTACTCGAGCTTGATCCAAGTGGGTGACCTTAAGGGCTTCTTTATTAAAGTGAGCCACGTAGTCCCTTAGGGACTCCCTCTTTTTCTGAGTGATAACTTCTAAGCTTTGAGTTTGTTTCTCTACAGGGATGCTTGTTGTGAACATTTTCATAAAAATTGTGGTGAGCTGACCAAAATTAGAAATGCTTTCTTCTTTCAAACTATCAAACAACCTAGTGGCTACTCCTAGCAAACCTCAAAAAGCTCTGCATAGCACCTCATCATTCCCTGTTTAAAGTTTTACTGCATGTTTATAGTCCATCACATGGGTTCTTGGGTCCATTTCTCCGCTGTATTTTTTCAGTATTGGAGGCTTGAATTTACTAAGCATCCCATTGTGAGGCCTCACTCGAGTACCGATCCGATCTGCTAAAGGAAATCAAAATGCTCATTTGGGAAAGAACTCATGAGGAAGCCCTTGAGCTTATCTTTGATAGATTTGAAAATTGTTTCTTGGAGTAACCACCTTAATTTATTTTTATTTAGGAAAATATAAGGAAAAAACCCATTTGACTCGAATTATTATCCAAAGGAAAAAGATAACTAGTCTCGAAACTAAAGAGGATTCGGAGACTAGGTTTTCGATTTATTTTAACAAAATAAGTTTGGCCAATGAATATAAGAGTGACTTCAAATATATTTCATGAACAAATTAAAATGCATGAACAATTTATAATATGCATGATCATTCAATTCATCTATTTCAACAATAAAGTAAAAACATAGTTAAGGTTCGAAATAAGAGAAAGTTAATATTACAAGAAAATCCCAAACTTAGGGGATATCTCTTCTAGCCCTTATGGATTCTAGGAAAGTTACATATTCTCCAAACTAAACCTAATATCAAAGTAAAGGAAAGAAAAATAAAAGCAAGTGAAGAAGGTGATAGGGGGAAAGTTAGTTAGTTTTAATTAGATTCGATGCTTGAACCAAGATGCCTACGGATTCCTTTGAATGAGAATTAGAACCCACGTAGTTCTCCCTTCTTATGAAGGGGTTAGTTTAGCCTATCCACTTTATCATGTTTTGATTGATTGATTAAAAAAGGGTTGAGTTTATTACTTAATATAATTGATTACCGAGTTGATTAGCTATCAACTTAGATGAATCAATTTAATTAACTAACTAAAAGAGGCAAGGAAATTTAGACAAAAGAAAATTATAGAAAAAGAAGCTTACTTCAGACGGCGGGTGATGACTGGCCTTGGGCTGCAAGCTATGGCTAGCCTCGGACAATGGGCGGCGGCTAGCCTCGAATAGCGGGAGGTGACTGGCCTTGAATGGTGGGCAGTGACTAGTCTCAAATGGTGGACACGAGCCTTGGGTAATAGACTTACCTCAAATAGGCAGGCGAAAAGGCATTAACTAGTTGGGTAGGAATCAAAGAGAAACCTCCCAACACGAGCCTTGGGCAATAGACTTGCCTCGAATAGGTGGACACAAAGCCTTTAACTAGTTGAGTAGGAATCAAGGAGAAATCCCCCAACTTGCTTTGCATACCAAGGAGCAAATGCAAAATGGTTTGCTTGAAGTTAATGCTTTTCAAGCTCTGAAAGTTGGTGTTTCAAAATGTGGAGAGGTCTTTTATATATAAGCGGATGATTGGAGCATAGAAGGAATCAAATTCTAATGTGGGATTGCAAAAAATAGATTTTCACTGGAGTTTCCATAAAGAGTTTTGTGACTCTGTAAAGCTCTTTGTAGCAATTTTGCAGGTCTCTGCGGCAACGACTTCTTTTGGCCCGTTTTTCCTGTTTTCGCCCATTCTTGTCCATTTCTCGTCCGTTTTCCACAATTCTAATTGTGTTGTACTCATTACTCAGTCTTGGGTGATTTAAAAGGGTTCAAATGTCAATAAGAAATATTTTGATTTTTCCATTTTGAGAGTTTTCGACTTCTAAAGGTTTATTTACCAAGCATAAGTACTTCTAAGGTTTAAACACATACTAGAATATGCAAAATTAAGGGTTCACACCCATTCTTGGATCGATTTAGTAAAAGGGGATTTTAATGCTAATTTGAAGCTTTTGTCTACAAATTTTCTTCCTGTTTACCCTGTGAGCTAGTCTAGGAATTTTTTACTGTCCCTTATATCTTTAATGTTTCTTTGACTGGCCACTTCTTGCTCATCTTGACCCTTGCTTTGTGATGAGGATTCAAAGGAACTCTGTTCATAGTCTCTGCATCTTTTCTTGTGTCTTTTGTTAGCCTGGTTATGATTTTAAGTACCTTGTCCTTTGTGGCTCTAGTTTCAGCTTCTTGTATGAGCACTTCACTCCTAGTCTATAGGGTATGTCCTTCTGGGTAGAAGGGTATCTCTAGTAGTGCGAGATGTTCCTCCAAACTGGGATTTGTCTATATTAGACCTTCTTCCTTTCCTTCACTTAGTTTAATCATTCCTCTCTGAATCTTCCTGAGGGTTTTCCTTGAAGTCCAAACTTCGATTCAAGTCTCCTTCTTATACCAATTCAATGCCAACTCGAGTATTTGATAATGGGGTATTTTGTGGGGTTTATAGGGCTATTAGAAATAACTATAATGCGGATGCAGCCTTTAGTGTCAATACTATAGGTTGATTGTTACTTGTTCCAAGAATGGAAAATTTGAGTTTTTGCAATGTTGCATTGACATCAATATGTCCTATGAGACCTGTGGTGAGGGTGTGAGTCTCATCTTGGTTATAAATCTTAGGATGAGTTTGACTACTTTTATGGTCCTTGGGAAAGTTCTCTTAATCGTTGCAACTGTTGCTTTCCATATGTTGATCTTTATGAAACTGTGGATAATTTCTTGGGGATACAATTTGATTAATCATTTCCCACAAACGACGCCAATTTGATCAAGCTAATTTCGATCAAATAAAGAGTAATAATATGAACTAAATTGAATTGGATTGGATGATATAAGGTAATTTTCCCAAGGGATTTTATTGAATTTAGTTGAAATACAATGTGATAGAATATGCCTTTGAAGCTTTATAATTAAGGTATTTATAGATTGTATGTTCTAGCTTTGTTTGGACAAGGAGTATGAGATCCTAAACCGAACTTGATACTAAGTTGGTATTGCTTTTACCAGTTTGCTTTGGATTTTTATATAAGGTGGAGATGGATTGTTTTGAACTAGGCCTAACTATCCTTACATCGCCTATTAGCCCTAAGCCTAGTCTAGCATATTTTATCCCTCATCATACACTTTTTATGATATCGAAGTTATGTGTTCTGAATCAAAAAATCAAAGCAACATACTACTACTAAGATTTATTAATTTGGAAAAATTTTAGATTTTGTTGTCCATAATGTAGTAAGTTTCTATAGAGCCTCTGTTTCTTCTCTTCTTTTTTTTCTTTTTAACTAAATGGACTATTGGTCTTTGCACAGTCTGGACACTCATATATTTCAAACAAGTAATATATGAAGACCTACTTCGAGTTTTGTCTAATTGGAAGGACCTAGATGCAAATCCTTTTAATTGGTTTGGCATTTTTTGTTCATATGCTCGAGACCATGTTGTAAACTTAAGATGGAAATAGAAAGGGAGAAATACTAAGGGTGAAGGTGAGGGTGAGGTTGAAGGAGATGATGACGGTGATATTAAGGGAAATCTTTTAATTAAAAAGATTTTTCAGTCTATATAGGACTAAAAAAAAAAAAAGGCCCACAAATGGCAGCCTTTGCCAATTTGCGGAGGTGTGAAAAATTATGTCTAATTTTAAGGTTTTGACAACTTAAAAAGTCTAATTAAGCCTTAGAAAATATCAGGTGCCAATATGTTCTATGGGCTAAACATTAGGGTCAAAATTGAATATTTTCTCTTTAAAAAATACCAAAATTTCATATTTTTTCAATATGATTACTTTTTTTTTATTGGAAAATACCTAAACTTTCAAATTTTTTGCACTTAGTAGACACTAACTAGAGTCCTAGCCTGAAACGCTGATGTATATTACTATATAAGCATTTCAAAATGACTCAGCCAGATATATAGGATCCATATCACCTAGAGTTACCATGTCAGTATGCCATATCATATTACATGGGCTCCACTTTTTTTTTTATTTTCTCTACCAAACTTTCTTATTTTTTCAATATGATTACTATTTTTTTATTGGAAAATACCTAAATTTCAAATTCTTTGTACTTAGTAGTCACTAACTAGAATCCTAGCCTGAAAGGCTAATGTGTATTACTATATAAGCATTTCAAAATGACTCAGCCAGATAGATAGGATCCATATCACCTAGAGTTACCACATCAGTATGCCATGTCAGATTACATGGGCTCCACTTTTTTTTAATTTTGTTAAAAATTAAAAAAAATATATTTTGTTAATATCCATATTACCCTCATCTCATCTTCAATTTCTTTCCCAAATTCCAAATCTAAATCTTGAAACAAAATCCCTCCGACAATAAAATCTTATAAATAACATAGCAAAAACGTACAAATCCATTATCTACCACTTGCAATGGCTCCACCACCAGTGTCATCACCACTAACCAAGACCTAAGGTCATCACCATCTGCTCGTTTGTCTATCTGAGGCCAAACTGCTACTATTGATAGAGAACTTGCCATTAATTGATCATATCAAATCAATACTTGTGGAGGAACCTACTGCCATTGTCGATCATCATTAACTTAAGCCCCATTGTTGCGAATCGTTACTACCATCAACAACTCGCCAATTGTTTGAGATTGCACCTAAATAGAGCTTGGCCTTTGTGTGTGCTCCAGCCTTATTCACTAGCAAGGACTGGCCACTAGGTAATGGCCATCATAATTGATGAGCCGCGCTAGCCTGTTTCTATCTATTGCGCACTAAATAATGCTTTGTCGATGCTTCATCATAAGTATCCTTTAGTTATTGCTCAATATCAGCCTTTTAGGTTGGGATCCAAGTTAGTGGCCACCAAGTTCAAAGAATTTGAAGATTTATGTATTTTCAAGCTAAAAAAAAAAAATAATGATCACATTGAAAAATCACCACTATTAGAAACTGCTAGATGAGCAACTAAAATTAGTGACTAGACCATTTTAGTAACTAATTAGTGACTAATTAGAGATTATTTGAAGATTAACAAAAGGATACGGGTAAAATACTATACATTACATTAGCGACCACCTAGTGACTACTTGGTAGCTAAAATGTGTGCCAAAAAATGGCGAGACATTAGCTACCTAATATTAGTTGCTAGATAATCACTGCTTAGCAACTATAGTTAGCATAGTCACTAAATGTGACTAGTAATTGGTGGGAGAAATAAATCCGAAGACAGAAAAAATTTAGCGACTAATGTTAGTCGCTCATTACCGACCAACATTAGTCATTACATGTGACAAAAATAAACGACAACCAAATACATCATGTTTAATATTAGTGATTACTGTTAGCAACAAGGCAATGTAGTCGCTAAAATTTTTATGTTAAAATGCTCATCTCTTTCCTTTCCCTTTCATCTTTTTCTCTCACTAACTTTTTCTCTCTTTCTTTAAAATGTGTTGCAGCCATATCTCGCCGCTAATTATGGGAAAAATTTTTGCTTCTCTCTCTCTTGGACTCTCCCTGCCGCTGGCCATTTTAGGTGCTATCCAGTTATGATTTTTTTTATTTTATTTTGTTTTTAATCTATTTATTTTAGTTGACCATTGAAGTAGATCCATTTGTTGTCGTCATTTCTGTCCCGTTAAATTTTTATTGGCTAGAAGATCCAGTTGCCGATGAGTAGGTAACCTCCCCCTTCATATATATATATATATATACACCTTGAGCATAAATAATTACACCTTGAGCATAAAATCACTAATTCCAAAATACTTTTTCATTAAAAAAAATTCAACAAGCAAATAAATTATACTATACAAATAGTATTCCAAAAGCAAGGCAATACTAATATAGTTACGTTCTTCACTTGTTGAGTTAGTGCTACCACATAAGAAGCAAATATTGGGCCTTGAAAAAATGATGAGTTATGCCCTATGGAACTCTAAGAAGAGACGATAATGCTATCACGCACAAGCTCTCCTTAGGGAATAACACCATTAAATCAAAAGGAGGAAAAAAAAAAAAAAACCAGACTTCACATAATCAGTAAACTAAATTAGCAAAATTCAACCTCATAATTAAGCATTTGCAATATAACTACAAAGTAAAGATTCTACGTTAAGCTTTGCTCTCTCAGGAATAAGAGTAAGATCGGCTGAAATCTGCAACTAAAGCTTTAGTCACCGGCAACTTTTAACTAGCTAGTACGTTTTCTATGTCCATTTGCAATGAGTTTATTATGGAGGATCAATCGAAGGCAAGGCACTGTAATGGCGATGATGGTGACAGTGGTTACTCGCCAGAGGTTGGTGAATCGACTTTACCGTTTGTCTTTCCCTCCCCTTACTCTCTTTTTCTCTATCCCTGATATGTTGTTTTTGTTTTCTGCTTGCTTTTTTTTTTTTTTTTTTTACTCTGATTTATTAAGCTGTTATATCATAAACTCAGGTCCATGTTGCATTGTGGATCTGAATTTGAAACATTAAATATTATTTACATAGTAAATTAATCATAAATTTTAGCTAGTACAGCTGATTAATGTATTTAGGATATCCATGAGGTTGGGAGTTTGAGTCTTGCTCTATATTTTTTTTTAGCTATTTTTTATTTTTTTCCTTTTTTCAGTTTTTTTTCTTTTTCTTGCATTATTTGTAATATTTGCAATTAAAATTATAATAATAGTTGAATTTTTTATTTGTTTAATTATTCTAATTAAATTTATATTTATTTCTATAAGAAAAAATTATATTAATAGTTGAATTTTTTATAAATATTTATTTATTTATTTCTATGGAATTATCAATTTGATTTTTTATTTATGTTGAATTTGAAAAAACTAATAGAGTTATTAAATATTATTTTATATTTATTTAAGTAAATTATTTAATGCATCAAATAAAATTCACTTTCTATAAATTTATATAAAATTAATATATATATATATACATATATATATATATATATATATATATATATATATATATATATATATATATATATATATATATATATATATATATATATATATATATATATATATATATATATATATATATATATTATTTAAATTAATTATAAAATAATATTTTCATTTTTTTATGATAAAAAATTTTTGTTATGATATATATATTATTAAAATAATATCTAAGATTTTTTATGCTATAAACTAATCTATCAAAATTCATAAATCATAGAGGATAAGTTCATAAATCATAGAGGATAAGTTTATCAGTTATAAAATATAAGTTCATAAAATATAAAACATAAATTTATCACTTTTGAAGAATATATTTTATTCTCTTATTAGTATAACTGATGAATTTATAGTTTACAAATGATAAATTTACACTATATATTTGATGAATCTATAAGTTATACTTAATAAACCTGTTACTTATATTGCCTTAAATTCTACTCGATCGAAATAACAGAGCTATTTGTTGATTAATAATAAAGAAAAGATAATTTATTTATAATCATGAATCTGATAGTAAAAGATAATGAATCTATATGTGATATATGATGAATCTCAATGTTATGTCTAATAAACCTAATAGTTATATGTAATGAACTTAAATTTTAAATCTAATAAACATCATAATTATATATGAAATATTAAAGAATGAAAATTATAAATATGAGGAATGAATAAAATTAAATTATAGAATAATTAAATTATGAATTTGACAGTAAAAGTAAATGAATATGCATATGATATATCTAATGAACCTGATAGTTATATGCGATAAATTTAAACGTTATATCTAATAAACATGATAGTTATATGTGATGAATCTAAACATTATATCTAATGAACCTAATAGTTATATGTGATGAACCTAAATTTTAAATCTAATAAATCTCATAATTATATGTGAAATATTAAAAAATGAAAATCATAAATATGAGAAATGAATAAAATTAAATTATAGAATAATTCAATTATGAATCTGACAGTAAAAGTAAAAGAATATGCATGTGATATATCTAATGAACCTGATAGTTATAAGTGATGAATCTAAACGTTATATCTAATGAACCTGATAGTTATATGTGATGAATCTAAACTTTAAATCTAATAAATTTTATAATTATATGTGAAATATTAAAAAATAAAAATTATAAATATGAGGAATGAATAAAATTAAATTATAGAATAATTAAATCATAAATCTGACAATAAAAGATAATTAATCTGCGTATGATATATAATGAATCTGAACATTATATCTAATGAATCTGATAGTATATGTAATAAATCTAAACTTTAAATCTAATAAAGCTGATAATTTAAAGTTTAATATGAATTTATAGTTTAAATAATAAACCTACACTATATATTTGATAAATTTATAAGTAATACTTAATTAACATATTACTTATAAGTAGTGAACATGATTATCATATAAATTATATTTGATGGTGAATTTTTAATGAATTTATTATTATTTAAAAAAAAGATTTGATTTTTAAAAATTCATTGTTATAAAAAAGATAAATATGATATTTATCTTTTTGTTAAATTATCTTTAAAAACCATGGAAAGAAATTACCCATAAAAATATTAAAATTCATAAATAAAAATTACGTTGAAAAATTAATGATATTAAGATTAATTATCATTATAAGAATCAAATAAAAAAATATAATCATTAATATAATTTTTTTTAATATTTTTGATATTAAAAAGCAAAAAGAAAAAAACTAAAAAGAAAAAAAAATAAATAAAAAATGGAAAAAAAAGGAACAAATAAAAAAAAGAAAAAAAAACAAAGAATAAATGAAAAAAGAAAAAAAAAGTTTTATGGGGCTTGAACTTGGGATCTTGAGGTTTTTAAACTAATGTGTTAACCAATTATGCCAATTTATTATATTAATATTTTATTACGTATATTATATTTATTATGGTTCTAAGTCCATGACACTATATGATTTCGGGCCCATAATATAAGTTGCCTGATTTATTGATCTTTGTGAAAAGTAGAGAGAGATTAATGATGATTGGATTTGTTTATGGTGAGACATTGAGTGAGATAAGTCAAGTATGAGGGTGGTCTATATGGGTGAGTATAAAGTGAAAGAGTAGAGATTGATAAGGGTAAGTGATGTGTGGTCAATTAGAAAGAGGAAGAGTTGCTGATGGGTCAGATGAGTCCACATGGGACTGAAAAGTAAAAAAAAAAAATGGCCCCAAAAATGGCAGCCATATGTCAGTACGTGGTAGGGATATAAATGAGCCGAGTCGAATTTTAGCTTGTTCAAATTCACTATGAAAGTTATGCTCAAACTTGACTAGTTTAAAACTCGAGCCGAGTTCGAACTCAACTTTTTAATAAATTATAATCAAGTTAAATTCGAGCTTGACTCATTATGAAACTTGTTTATAATTTATCAAAATACTCAACTTTCTAAATATTTATTTCCAATAAAATAACTATAATGAAAATATTTAAAACTAATATAAACGTAAAAACATCCAATTAGTGAAATGCAACCATAAAATTGAGCATTACATATATCAAAATACTTAATTTCCTAAATATTTATTTCTAATAAAATAACTATAATGAAAATATTTAAAACTAATATAAAAGTAAAAACATCCAATTAGTAAAAAAATACAATCATAAAATTGAGCATTACATATATTATAAATATATTAATTAATAAAAAATATATTTTATATAATATGAAAATATTAGATTATGTTAATCGAGAGTATATATATTTTAATCAATTTGAATTAATGAAAAATTTGTAGAAGTGTTAAAATATATTTTTTTGAGTGCCAAAATTATTAAATTAATAATAATAATAATAAGAAAGCCGTTTATGAGATTAATGAGGACAAGTTATGTGTGGTCTGTTAGAAAGAGGGAAAGTTGCTGATGGGTTAGATGAGTCCATATGGGACTAAAAAAAAATAAAAAAAAGGGCCCCACGAATGGCAACCATCTGGCAGCTTATGGCAGGAGTGTAAACAAGCCGAACCGAGCTAAGTTTTAACTTATTCAAGCTTCATTCGTTTTTTTTTTTTTTTCGAACTTGAACTCGAACTTGAGTTTTTGATGGAGTTTGAAAATTATGTTCAAACTTAAATCGCTTAAAACTCGAGTTGAGCTTGAGCTCAGCTTGTTAATAAATTATAATCAAGCTAAACTCGAGCTCGACTCATTGTGAAACTTGTTTATAACTTATCAAAATACTCAACTTTTTAAATATTTATTTCTAGTAAAATAACTATAATGAAAATATTTAAAACTAATATAAAAGTAAAAATATCCAATTAGTGAAAAAATGCAACTATAAAATTGAGTATTACATGTATTATAAAGATATTAATTAATAACAAAATATATTTTATATAATATGAAAATAATAGATTATGTTAATTAGGAGTATATATATTTTATTCAATTTGAATTAGTAAAAATTTTATAGAAGTGTTAAAATATATATTTTTTTTTGAGTGCCAAAATTATTAAGTTAATAATAATAATAATAATAATAATAATAAAGCCGTTTATGACCCCATTAATTGAGTTATTTGTGAGGTTATTCACGAACTTATAATCAAGCTGTTTACGAGCCTAATTAAGCCGAATTTCACTTTATTCAAACTCAGCTTATTTATTTATTGAGCTTTAAAATAAGGCTCAAGTTTGGTTCGTTTATAAAACGATCTGAACGTGAATGAATTTTTATCGAACCAAACACCAAGTTGCTCGCAAACAGCTCAGCTCATTTATAACCCTAGTCTATGGAGCATTAAAAATTGTGCCCAATTTTCAAGTTTCAAAAATATGGAGGGTTCAATTGAACCTTCAAATGCCAATGTGCTTCACTGGCCAACGTGAGAGTCAAAATTGAACTTTTTTTCACACACGTATATATATATGCCAAAATTAATATATAAAATTAAAAAATAACCACGAATGCATTAGTTTACTATAGTAAAATTAAGTGAAATTAATTTTGATTTTGGTTATTAAGTAGAAATTAATAATATGAATTATTTAAGTAATAAATTTATATTAAAAAGATTAATATATATAAAAATTAAAAAATACATTTATTATTTAGTTTGGTATAATAAAATGAAGTGAAATACACTATAGAAGTTATTAAGTGTAGAAATTAATACTTATATGAATTATTGAGTTAATTACTTTTAATTTTAGATTGATAAATTGAATATATAAAAATTTAAAAATAGAACATATATTAATTGGTTTATAGTAAAAATTAATTAATGAAATTTATTTCTTTTCTTCTGTTGATAAATTTAGCATATTAATTTATAGCAGAGATTGTTGAACTTTGTGTGATTTTTACATATGTAATTGAGATTATAAGCGGGAGTTTATTAAAAGTGCTATTTTATTTGCAGGTTATATTAATTTATTGGGATATGTTGTAGGTACAACCACCACTCTGCTGGATTTTCAGTTAGAATATGTTTTTAGAGTTAATAGGTAGAGTTAATAGGATATATATATATATATATATATATATATATATATATATATATATATATATATATATATGGGTCACATTAATATTATAATTATTATTAATAATTAGGTTAATATTATTAATTAGTTTTAAATAAATGAACTTAATTTTTTGGAGAAGTTTACTAATGGTAAAATGGATGGATTTTTGGCGGAGTGGGATGTAATAGATGAGGTAAATTTTCCTAAATATACTAGGTTTGTGTGTTTCAGATGTATATAAACTATTATTTTTAAGTCATGTTCGTTATACCATTGAAATTTTTGTAGAGACTACCTGCAAAAGTGGAGGATTAGATTTTAGGAAAAGAAATCTTTACGAACTTAGTTGAAATGAGGTATGAATAGCAGGTGTGGACCATGGATCGAATATTAACTAGTTCCAATGCTAACACAAGTTTTATTTTGAATCAAGTAAGGCTTGCAGGATTGATTTTCTTTGGTTGGAACATCATGGTGTGCACGGTGAACCTACTAAAGAAATTAGATCTTTAAAAGCATTAGTTGATTCAAATAGAACTTTGACATTAGCATTAATTAGAATTGTTGAAACAATCCAATTGACCACTTTTGTTGTTCATAAACTTATGATTCACCTTAGTTCACAAAGATTTCTTTTTTTAGAATCCAATCCTTCTCTTTTCCAGCTAGTCTTTCTAAATATTTTAATTGTATGAGTGATTGACTTAACTACAATAACTTTATATGTAAATGACTCACACAACCTAATATATTTAGAAAAAATTTTTCCTTTTATCCCATCTATTACATCCAACTTCACGAAAAACCTATCCAGATTATCATCAATAAACTTCTCATCCTTATTTAATTTTTTAATATGTTTTGATTCATTAAATATGGGTAGATAGATGGCTCGAGGACATGAATCTAGTTTAGATCATTCCAGATGCGGTTCTTACATAGTAGTTTTAGATTTGGTCAGGCATCCACCAATCCTTCCTCCTCATTCTTCCCCTCTACCAGTCAGCCATCTCCAAGTTTGACGACCCCTCCTCCTTGTCCACCTTTTACTTCTCTATCGTAGACACTTGCACTTCCTCTTATAGCTATTTTAGTCTTGCAGCCCATCGACACCTTCTACGTCAACTGCACTGTCTTCTTCAGGGGTTGGTTTATCTTTTGGATATTGGAGTTCGCCTAACTTCCACACCACTGCCATCTTGAAAAGGAGCAGTAAGTAAAATAATTATTAATTAAAATTATATTAATATTATAATATAAATTATTATTAATTGTCATTTTCTATGCAAATTTGTGAATTAAAATGACTATGCGCACAAGATAACATCAAGTTTTAAGAATCACTTGGTCAATGAGAAGTACAATTGGGAAAATATCTCGAAAGATTGTAAGGAGTTTTATTGGAAAGAATTTAAGGTAAAATTTGTGTGTGTGTATATATATATATATATATAATTTTTGTGTTTTTTAAAGAAAAATTATTGATGGAAAAAGGCAATTGAATTGGCCATAAAAATGGCATGGACAACCCTTATCGTAAACCACAGTGTGGACATGATGTACAAGTGGCCAAAAAGTAATAAGGATTAGCCACTCACAATCTGGAGGATGTGTGAGCAAGTTCAATAACAAAAATAGGTTGATCCCAATTTCCAACATCGCCATAATGTCATGTCCTCTGACCAACGTACGGAGAAGACTGTACAAAGAATGGGACCCTCTAAATACACGGGAGGGTCCCTTGCATTTTTCAAATATAGTCGAAAGATGTTAAGTTTTAACATTAATTTCAATTAATTAGATTAGTCAAAGTTTTATATATTATAGATAATAGGAAGTATTTTAATAAAATTAAATAGATAAAAGTCTAAAATTTTAGATATATGACTCAATAAAAAGCCTATAAAATAAGAATATTTTAAAAATTATTTTACAAAATTGAAATCTAAAATAAAAAAATAATAACTTAAAAACTAGCATTACCAATATTTACATTCTAATTAACTTTATTAGTTTTTCCTAATTAACTGCATTTTTATCATTATATTTTTACTTTTTTATCATATTTAAAGATATTATTCAGTTTATACTATAATTTTCTACTTTTTTTTTTATTTTGTGCCTTTTATAACTTAGAAATATAAAATTTTTATCTATAATTTAATTTTCACTCTAATATTAAAAAAATTAAAGATTACTTTTAAAGAAAATGATTTAATTTAAATTTATTTATTTATATTTTATTTTTTCATCTTGAATATTTCGTTTTATGATTTTGTCTAAAACCCTTCAAAATTTTGAGCCGTCACCACCTCTGATGGGCATACAAATTTTTTTTAAATCTTTAATAAGAAATAGTTAATAATAAAATAATAAATATAATTCATAAATATACAATTAATAAATATAATATTGATTAAAAATAATTATAAAAATTTAATTAAAAAATAAAAACCAAGTTCACTAGTCTAACTAGCGATCTTGGTGTACTGGCCAGTGTAACCTAGCTACACTCTAGCACGCAAGTGTAGCCTTCTGACGATCATGCAGTACTTTTTTTAAATATTTAATAAATTATTTGAAATAATTTATAAAATAATAAATATATAATTAATAAATACAATATTAATCAAATATAATTATAAAATATTAAAAAATATTAAAATTAAATAATTATAAAAAATTAGAATTGTAAATAGAAAAAATAAGATAAACAAAAGATATTTTCCCAACCAGCTTGCCTATAAGGATTTTTTTTTTCAGTTAATTAAGAAAATATATTTTCTATCATTACTTTGTTTTTAAAAAAAAATATCTATTTTGTTTGCAAAAAATAATTTTTCTATGAAAAATCATAATTTTATTTATATTTTTTCGTAAATTAAACTATGTTTTAAAATTCTACTTAATAGTGAAAATTTTTAATTTTACAAAAATATGATTTATTTTATGTAAAATAATAATTTTATGAGAAAAATAATTTTGTAATTATGAAAAAATGATCATAGTCTTCTTATAAAATGCATTGTATAAATAAATCCTTATATTAGATTGTTTTAAAATAAAGTACAAAGTTTTATTTTTTATGACGAATATGATAGTAATAAATAATAAATATAAATAAAATATTTGAACAATTGTAATTAAATTAACCTATTACATTTAACTAATAAAAAATAAGAAATTTTAGAATGATTAAGATAATATTTTGAATTTTTATACCTATAAAATTTATTAAAAAAAATTCTAATTTATAAAAAAAATATAAAAAGATTGTGAATTTTCGTAAGAGAATCTTTTTTTTTTGTACTTATTGTTACAGTATTTTTTTGGACGCCGCAATGCGAATAGTGAGAAAATATGAATTAAATTTTTTAATTAAAAATAAAGTCGCCACCTATTGAATTATTTAAAAATACTTGGTTGGAATCTTTTAAAAATTGGTCTGTTAAATTAAAATTTGAGTTCATGAGTTAAAAATACAGTGAAAAGGTGTTAGACACCCACTATACTAATTTTGTAAAATATTTAGGTTAGTTTTAAACATTATTTCTTTATTATATTACTCAATCTATCTATTTCTTTTTAAAATTTAATCAATTATAAGTAAAATGAAATAAATTTTCAAATATTCAATTTTGAGTTGTTATTTATTTTTATTTATTTATTTTAGAAATTAATTTAAAAGTCAAATGAAAAAATAATTCAACTTAGGCTCAAAATGATTACAATATAATTGTAAATGTATGAATTTAACTTTATTTATTTTATAACATAAAAGGTAGTACTAATAAAATTTTATAATTATAAAATATTACATAAATAAAATAACTGCTAATATAACTTTATTTTATTATAATATAAATGTATTACAAATATAATTTTATAAAATATAAAGATTACAATCTACAATGAAATAAACCAAAAAAATAAAAATAAAAATCTTCAAATATTGATTTCACTTTGACGACGAACTCTTCCTGTAAAAAAAAAAAAAATACTAATTCCCTGAAAACTTTAAATAAAAATTAAAATATAAATCTAAAATTATCTATTTTTAAAAGCAGGCTCAAGTTTTTCTTTTTTCAGAAATATCTTAAGGAGCAACTTAATTTTGGCATGCCAATATTGAAAGCTAAATAGATCAATACATAATCTAAAATTAGCTATTAGAATTATTTTAAACTTAGAAATGAATTTTTTAATTATTGCAATGATTTTAGGTCAAAAATTGATTTTCAAAAATATTATTTTAAAACGATTTTAAAAAAAGTGATAGCAATTTCAGATCGAGCTAAATTGAATCATTTAGCACTAAAATTGGCGTGCCTAAAATTATGACTCTTCTACTTAAGAATTCTGTTTGTACGGGTCTAGTATTCATCATCGCCTATTAAACAAAAATAATAATAATAATAATTTTTTTAAAATAAAAATTTATAAATAATTCAAAATAACATATTTATTATCAAATTAAGCCTAGATCAAATTAATTTCATTTTCCTCAATTAATTTCTTTGATTTATTAGGATTATATGTTTGCAAAAATTAGTTTTCATGATCAGTGGTCTTCCTCTTTTGTATAATTACTACCAGAGATGTCCATGGAGAGTCTCAAAAGTAATGGTGACAGAGAGACTAGCTCGTCGAATCACCATTAGTCTATCGTTGGCATTTATGGACTGAGACTGTGTGTGAATTGTAAAGTGCAATGAAAATATTTTATAATTTTATTATTTTTTCTATTTTTCCTTTTCTTTTTTTTTTTTCTTGTAAAAACATACATATCAACATAAATAAAAGCAGGAAATAAAAATAAAAATAAAATTTAATTATGACAAGCCTAAAGAAAAAAATAAAAATAAAGTAAAATTAGATTCTTCAAAAATTATTTTTCAATTTGTCTGGCCCTGTTAAAAGAAAATTAGATCAGTACTGTAACCAAATAATGAAAATAAAATAAACATAAATCCATTTATTTTCACCAAGAAAAAGGAATTGAGTTTAATTCACATAGCTCCGAAATTCTAAGATCAAACCATTCAATCTTTAAACCATTTATGCAGGAATAAAATCAAAATATAATAACCAGACACCACAATCAACAATAGATATCAAGAGACTAGACCCATTTTATCATTCAACATTCAAAACTGCTGTTAATCTTTAGAAAATAAGTGCACATTCAATAACCAGACCCATATTTCAAGTTAAGTTTAGGAGAAACCACATAAAAATGAAACAGACCCTATTCCTTGGTGATTCTGGACATATTCATCATGGAAATTTCATTCAAGATTAAAATCAAAGAAAGAATTTAAAAAAAAAAAAAAAAAAAAGAACAATTCCGCCTATACTCAGACGAAATAAAATCCAAACAAACAAATGAAAGAGAAATATATATCAATAGATGTGTCAATCATAAATAATCAACACCCAAGGAAAAGGTAAATACATCCCAGATTCAGAAGGAAGAAATCGTTACCCAAAATCACCAAAAGGGAACCAGACCAGTCCGTTTTGAGTACCACAACAAGTTACTAAACACCGAGCTGAAAATCACCAGAAATACCAAAGGCCAGACTCATTTGATCCCTTTCAAGCACCAATCACCAAATCAATCAAAAGAAATCAATCAGATAACAAATGATATTAATAGGATGGGTATTTCTGTGAGAGAGAGAGAGAAGCGTGAGAGATGTAGGGAGAGGAAGTGTTTTTTTTTTTTTGGGTTTTTCTGCGAGACACAGAAAGAGGTGAGGACCGCTCAGGAGAGTTTGTGTGTTGTGTTTTTGAGGGTATAAGGGATGAGGGTGTGTCTGTGCTGCTGTGTGAGAACGAGAGAGGAGTCTGTTTTTTAGCATGAGAGAGAGAGAGAGACAGGGAGAGATCAGCTGTTAGGAATGGTTATATCATGGACCGCGTCCATGATACATAGTGGACTGGGTCTATAATATATATGGGGAATATTATGGGAAAATTTCAAAAATAACCCAAAAAAAAGGCAAAAAATATCATTTTTACCGTGCTCATGAAAAAATTTCAAAATTACTGTCTAAACTCCAAAAAATAACATTTTCAGTAGATTATATGTTTGGCATATTTTTTGAATTTTTTCACAAAAAAAAAAAACTTAGAAAATGATAAAAAATAAAAAGATATTAATTTATATTACAATAATGTATACCAACAACTTTATATACAAATTGCAAATTTGTAAAAGATAAAAAGATATAATAATAGTAAATGGTATATGTATACCAAAATTCGGTATATATTAAGTATATATTTGGTATTTGGAACAACTTTATATATATATATATATATATATATATATATATATATATATATATATATATATATATATATATATATATTGCAAATTTTGAAAAAAATTAAAAAGATAAACTCAGTAAATGATATACGTATACCAAAATTTGGTATATATTAAGTATATGTTTAGTATTTGCAACTACTTTATTACATGCATATTGCAAATTTGAAAAATTAAAAAGATAAACTAACAATAAATGGTATATGTATAGCAAATTTTAGTATACTTTAAGTATATATTTGGTATCTGTAATTACTTTATATTTATATAAATTAGAAATATGAAAAATTAAAAAGATAAATAGTAATTGGTATATGTATACTATAAATTGGTATACGCTTAGTATATATTTGGTATCTGCAACTACTTTATATATACACAAATTGCAAATTTGAAAAAGTAAAAAGATAAACTAATAGTAAATAATATATGTATACCAAAATTCAGTGTATGTTTGCTATTTGCAACTACTTTAAATATATACATATTGCAAATTTAAAGACTTAGAAAGATAAACTAATAGTAAATGGTATATGTATACTAGAATTTGGTATACATTAAGTATCTGCAACTACTTTAATGTATACATATTGCAATTTTGAAAAAATTAAAAAGATAAACTAATAGTAAATGGTATACGTATACTAAAATTTAGTATATGTTAAGTACATGTTTGATATCTGTAACTATTTTATATATATACCTAAAAGAATAGACCTAGAGAATGGTATTTTTTGGTATATGTTTTGTATATATATGGTATTCATTACATATAAAATTTGTAAATGTCTAGTATGTGTTTAATATTTAGTATATATTTGCTACGATTGGTATAGCATTTGATATATTATTTCGTATATATTTGGAATATTAAACTCAAATAAATAAATTTATCTATTTATTTAATCTGAAATAAAATTCAAATAAATTTATTTCATCTCAAAATTAATACTCAATTCTTGAACATATTTATTTAATCTCAAATTAATAATCAAATAAACTTAAGCTTAAATAGTTTAAATTCAAATTTGAATTAATAAATTACTAATTGAATAATATATTTTTTAAAAATATATTTAAAATTAGATATTCGATCAAATTAATTCAAAAATTATTATAATTTTTGAATTGAGTTGAGTTTGGTGTTCAAATTATTTGAGATCAACTAATAACACCCCAACATAAAAAAAAATAAAATAAAATGATTAACTTAAAAACCCTTTTTTTTTTTTTTTTTGCACAAAAAAAAAATCAAGTTTTGCACTTTTCTATTGAAACTAGCTAACCAAGTTTGATAGTATGGATTGCCTTAATTATGTCTAGGTTTATTATAATAATATGCCCACACGCTATACCATCAACTTTATTAATATAAAAATATATGTTCAATAGGTGAAAAAGCATCAATCTAAGAGAAATACAGTGTAAAAAAGTAATAATGACCCAGAGAAAAAGATATTGCAACAATATTATTACTAGTAATTAGTAGATCTTTTCACTACTAATGTATTATTATTATTATTATTATTATTATTATTATTATTATTATTATTATTATTATTATTATTATTAATTAAATATAATGTTTATATCTTAAAAAATAAAAAAATGAATGCCCTTTCTTTAATTAAAAAAAAAAAAGAAATACAATATAAAAAAGTATGTGTAATGTTTGCTCATTGGATATGTTTGGGAGCTCAAAAAGAGATAAAAAATAAAATAAACCTATTACTTTTTTTATCATTTACTGTATCATCAAAGTAATAATTGTACAAATTAACAAAACAAGAAACTAAGTAAAAAAAAATAGAAAAAGTACGGTATAAAAGAAATAGATAGGAGACAAAAATGTATAAAAAATAAAATGATAGTGTAAATAATATTTTTGTCCAAAAAACAGTGTAGAATGTAATTTCCCCAATATTTATCAAATAATTAAAGATAACAATTGAAGATAAAACAAGCGATTTCTTTAATATTTCGTTTCCGTCTCTTTTATTTTATTTTTTTTTGTTTTTTCACTATTTTTTCTTTTTTTTTCTTAATTTAAAATGCTAATTATTTTTTTATTCATTTGAATACTTAAAATTGAATTATTAGAATTAAATTATTTTTGTTTCTCCCATCTAATAATTATCATAATTTTATAAATATAAAAATTATAATTGATAATTAAATATATAAATTGAGTTATTATATATATATATATATATATATATATATATATATATATATATATATATATATATATATATATATATATATATATATATATATATATATATATATATATATATATATATATATATATATATATATATATATATATATATATATTTTAAGATATACATTGTTGCTCAAAATGCAACTAAATTGATATTGAATTATAGATATATTACTTTTGAATTGTCAGTTAATGATAAAATATATGTTCAATTATAATATTAATTATAAAAAAATATTTTGATAACAATTAGCTTTTGTACATTAGTCTCATACTATAGATACATTGTAATTTAACTGTATGTATATCATTTTTCAACTATATGTACATTATTACTTAAAATGCATATACATTGGTATTGAATTGAATGTACATTACTTTTTAACTGTTAGTTAATAATGAAATATATATTCAATTACAATATTAATGATAAAAATATTCTGATAACAATTAGTCTATGCACATTAGTCTTGTATTAAAGATACATTTTAATTTAGATGCATGTACATACTCTCCAATTATAAGTACATTATTACTCAAATGCATGTATATTGGTATTGAGCTACATATATATTAGCCATGAACTCTAGGTACAATATTGATTAGAATTTAGATACAGTAATTTTTCATTACAGGTACATTAGTCATCTTTTTCAATAATACTGCATATAGATTCAAAAATAAATGTACATAATATTTAATATCAATATTGGTTATATATTACATATACATTAGTGTTGAACTACATGTACATTAGTCATAAACTCTATGTACAATGTTGGATTGTTGGCTAAAATTCATATACAATAGTTTTTAATTGCATATACATTAGTTCTATTTTTCAACACCAATGCATATAGATTTAAAAACAAATGTACATAATGTTCAATATCAATGTTGGTTCTGTATTATATGTACATTAGTATTGAACTACATGTACATTAACATTAAACTGCATATATATTAATATTGAATTATATATACATTACTTTTCAACTGTCAGTTAATGATAAAATATATTTTTAATTATAATATTAATGATAAAAATTATAATAATTATAAGATGGGAGAAACAGAAATAATTATTTATTTTTTAATTCCAAGTATTGAAAAAATAAAAAATAAAAAAAAATTAACACTTAATTTAAAAAATTTTGTGGTCCATTAATATTCCAAGTGTTGAAATAAATAAAAAAAATAATTAGCACCTAATTTAAAAAATTTTGTGGTCCCTTTATAATTTTTTGGAATGTTAGATATCTTAAAAAATCAAATAATAAAAAAAAAAAAAAGGAAAACACGCTAACATAATCAGAAAAAATCGCGCAAAGGAAATTACATCTAATATGGGATTTTTAAAAGAATTATCATTTATACTCCCTGAATCCATTATCCACTGCCACTCTTTTAATCTTAAACTCCCTCCTTCCTCTTCTTCTTCCTCCTCTTCCTCTATTTTCAAACTATCTATCAAATGCAAAAGTCCTTTTCTTCTCAATTCTACCGCCGCCGCCGCTGCCGCCTTCGATTCCCATTCTAAGCCTCCTCCTATGTTTTATACATTTTTCTATTGTAAATTCTATAATTTCATTTTTTGATGTAGGTTTATTTCTTAGGTTTTCTTATAGAATTTTTTACTGAAATATTTTTTTAAATTGATGGTGTTTGAATTATATTGCTTGAAGGGGTCATCTTGCTACGACTTCTTAATTTTCATTATTTTTCTATAGGAACAAAGCTTTGTAGAATGGTGTCTTTTTTCAATTTAATTTTCCGAAGCTTTCGTGAATGATTTGGGAGTTTTTATCATGCAAGGATTGTCTGTTGATGAACTTTTTGAGGATGAAGGTGATTTTGAGAGTGAAGATGAGACCTGAAATAAGGTATTATTAACTTATATGTTGAGAAAGGAGGCTTTTTCTTATGGTGCGAATTGGAGAGCTTGAACTAGTTAGAATTCAATGTAGTTTTAACCCCACACCTCTACTATTTCCTTTGCCAAAAATTCTTTCACAAATCTGCCAAAAATTCTGTGTCACAAGTTGCTCCCAGAATTAAAAGATAGTGCTGGAAGCCTGTTGACAGAAAATTAAAATGTAGACGTAAAGAAGAGAGGTGCTTTGGGTGAAACTAGACTGAGTTTATCATGATCAAGTTCTCTTGTTTTCTCACTTTGATCAATATTTTGTTTTTATTACGTCTTCAAGAAAGAAGAAATGCAATAAAGTTGCAAATTTTCCATTATTTCTTATAAAGATTTAGTATTTTCTTTCTAAACAATTATAAAATTATATGTTCATTTTTGCTTTGGGTTAATGTAATATGATGGACCTTTTCCTTGTATTCCAAATTTTTTTTTGCAAAAATAATACTATCAATATGCTTGCTTAAGTAATGCTACAAAAATGCTCCTGAGAAGTATTTTGCAGCAAGCAGTTACGTATTAAATTTTCTAGACTCACAAAAGTGCTTTAGGAATGTGTTAGAGATTAATAAGTTGTATATTGAATTTTAACAATATTATAATTGTATTTATTTATTTAGTATCAGGATAAAGAAATAGTTGCAAATACTTATTTTGTTCACTGTATATATATATGAAGTAGTTGCAAATACCACATATATACTTAACGTATAGTAAATTTTGGTTTACATATACCATTTACTATTATCATATCTTTTATTATACACACACACACACACACACCAAATTCTGATATATGTATACCATTTTATGTTAGTTTATCTTTTTTTTTTTTTTCTAATTTGCAATATGTATATATATAAAGTAGTTGCAGATACCAAACATGTACTTAACATATACTAAATTTGGGTATACGTATATCATTTACTGTTAGTTTATATTTTCAATTTTTTCAAATTTACAATATGTATATATTAAAGTAGTTCCAGATACTTATTGTATACCAAATTTTGGTATACATATATCATTTACTTTTAGTTTATCTTTTTAATTCTTTAAATTTGCAATATGTATATATTAAAGTAGTTGTAGATAGCAAACTTATATTTAACATATGCCAAATTTTGGTATACATATATTATTTACTATTAGTGTGTCTTTTTATTTTTGTCAAATTTGCAATATACGTATATATGAAGTAGTTGCAAATACTAAACATATACTAAAGATATACCAATTTATGGTATGCATATACCATTTACTGTTTATCTTTTTAATTTTTTATATTTCTAATCTATATAAACATAAAGTAGTTGCACATGCCGAATATATACTTAAAGTATACTAAAATTTGGTATAAATATACCATTTATTGTTAGCTAATCTTTTTTAAGTTTTCAAATTTGCAATATATATGTATTAAAGTAGTTGCAAATATTAAACATATACTTAATGTATACCAAAATTTTGGTATATGTATACCTTTTATTGAGTTTATCTTTTTAATTTTTTCAAATTTGCAATTTGTATATATTAAAGTAGTTGCAAATATCAAACATATACTTAATATATACCAAATTTCAAGATACGTATACCATTTATTGTTATTTATCTTATTTTTTCCAAATTTGGCAATTTGCATATATATATATATATAGAGAGAGAGAGAGAGAGAGAGAGAGAGAGAGAAAGTAGTCGGTATACGTTAATGTAATATAAATTAATATCTTTTTATTTTTTATCATTTCCTAATTTTTTTTAGTGAACAAATTCAAAAAATATGCCAAACATATACCGGAGTAAAATGCTATTTTTTGAAATTTAGAAAGTATTTTTGAAATTTTTTCATGAGCAAGATAAAAATGATATTTTTTGCCTTTTTTTGGGTTATTTTTGAAAATTTCCCATATTTTTAACTAATCCCTTGCACGTGTACATAGACTTAATCCATGTTGCAAAATGGACACGGGTCCATGGTATAATTTGCAAGCTGTCAGGTGTGAGGGAATCTACTGAGCTAGGATGGGTAAGTGGGCTTTGGGCTTCTGATTGTTTTTTCTTTTTTTTTTTTCTCTTTTTTTTTAATTTTTTTGATATATTATATTTTTAATTTTTCATATTTTAATATAAAAATAAATAAATAAAAACTTCTTAATAAATGAAAAATTAACTTTTAAACTATATATATTTCTAAAATTAAATTTTAACCTTTTTGGTTTATAGAAATATAATTTTATTTTCTAAAAATAAAAAAAAATGAGTTTCATTTTCTAAAATTTAAAAAAATGTGAATAATTGTGCTTTAACATGAAATTTAAAGTAAAACTTGAAAAATCATAAAAAATACCTAAAATTAAAATTTTTTTAATTTCACTAAAATTTTTAAAATTTAAAAATCTATTGGTTAAAATACGGTATCTACACTTACGAAATTATTTTTTTTTATAAAATTATTGTTTTGTAAAAAATAAGTTATACTTTCATAAAATTATTTTTTTTTTTTGCAACTAAGAAAAATTGTGAAAAAATAATTTAATTTACCAAAAAATATAAATAAAATTATGATTTTTTTATATAAAAAATTATTTTTTTGCAAATAAAGTAGATCACTTTGTTTTTAAATAAAGTAACCATATAAAGCCCTTAAGCAAGACCCAGGTCAGTCTCATTTCTTTTTATTTTATATATAGGCCCCAAAAATTTTTTATATAGGTTCCCAAAAAAATTTTTTTTTATATAGGCCGAAGCCTAATCTATGACTTTGTATTTTGAATAGCTTATGGACTCTATTCAATTTTTCTACGGAGTAAATAAATCTTAACACTTAATTTGGATATGTTTTACTAATTTTCTAGTTGTTTTCCATTACTATTATTGTTGTTGTTATTGGTAGTGGTAGTGTTAATGATGTATAATAAAAGAATACTGAAAATTTTTTATTAATATATTGAAAAAAATTACAAAAAAAAACTATTATCATATGCTTTAGCTTCCAGTCCACCCTTTACGCAAATTTTGCGTCTGCCCTTGACCTTAAGTAACACCCTCCATTTGCCGGGTACTTGATTGTTTGATTCTTTGGTTTTATTCCCATATGGGGGTTGTATATCTGCAATTATTCAGTATTTTATTTTATTTTTTATTTAAAAAATTTGGATTATGGTGTATGATGGGGATACTACGAAGAAGCCAGCTTAGTTGATTACGGAAACTTGTTTCCTTCACTTCTCAAACAAACATACGGTTAAGATTTAAGGGATAAAAATTGAACTTATAATAGTTGAAAGCTCTTGGAAGCATTATCTGTAAGTAGAGTGTGCTTCTACGTATTAGAATGCACCTTTTATTTCAATGTTGTAGTAGTAGACGCGGAATTATTACATAGCTTTTATGGGATGGATGATTACAGAGTGTCTGTCAAGTTCCAAAGTCCATTTCCATATGGCGTTAGATTGTAGCAATCAAGATTTTCACCGTAATCAATTCCAAACATATGACAGTATCTCTTGTAGTATCCAATGCGATCATTCCCATAAGCACTCCAGCCCCGACCGCAATCAGTTCCACCAGTGATGATTTTAGTACACGAACCATAACCAGGAAGTAGGCCAGCTGCAATATCTGCAGATGAGGATGAAAAATTTCCTGTCATAACATCGTGGCATGAGGGTTTTGTAGGCTGTGTATTCATCCAGAACCAGATAGCTGTCTTAAAGGAAATTACTGCATCAGTCTCAACAAGGTCTGGATAGTTCAACAGTGGTTCGCCAATGGCTTCCCCACATTGCCCATAGTTACAGTTCCTGTGAAGTGGTGGTGGTGGTGATGATGATGATAGTAATAATAATAATAATAAATTAGAGTTTGGATAAGACTTATATCATAATTTTAAAATCCTTCAGTCACCACTTTACCACTTGGCCCAAAAAAAAAAAAAAAAAAAGTCACCACTTACCCTGTGAGTTGCATAGGACCTCTGCCGTAATACTGCTTTCCAGAAGCACATTGGTATGGCGGGATACATGAAATACTACAGTTATCAGAACGATGTACAGCCGCATTATAGCAATATCCCCAGGAATATGGGGGGCCAGGTGCGGTAGACCATTCTCCTATAATGCATCACCAACGACTAAGTTATTTGAAATCAAATGAATGTGTAATTATCCCATAATAATAATTGAAAAAGAAATACGAATAAGGAAAAGAACCAGTAGTTTCTTGAGACGTCTGGCCAAAGAACGCAGCAATCTCCCTTTTACGTATAGTATCATTGCCGATGTTTCCAAATTCGGGAAAAGCCTCTGCTGCCTCTATAAAAGCATCGTAGGTGTAGAATCCAACGGCATGACAACGAGGATCATTTCTATATGGAAGCATTTCTTCAAATGTTGAGTTTGAGATGATACTGCTAAGGTCACCCGCCACAGCGGAGAATGGGATTTCTCGCAAAAGGGAAAGCAACAAAGTGAAAACAGTGAAAGCCCAAGTCCTCATCTTTGTATTGTTCATGAGGTTTTTTCTTTCGGTAGTTTTGGATGGTTTCATGAAGGCTGGAGCGCATGGGCATATATAGAGAAAGTAGGGATGTGATTTTATGATAGGACTTTTTCTTTTTATGACGATGGCTGGTTTTAGCTTCTCATTGCTTTATTTTTCAATCTTGAATTTTCCGATTATTAAAAGGTTTAACTCAACATCAAAGGTTTTGGCTTCTCATTGCTTTAGGATCTTTCGGTTTCATGTACAATAATTTTTTTTTAGGTAGATTTAGCTTATCAAATTATCTCTAGATTAAATTAACTAACGTTGATACATAACATTATTTATTAAATATAATATTTTTTTTCCAACTAATTCATAAATTAAATTAAAAATGAATATGCAAGTGTAACAAAGAAGTAAGCCCAAGACGCTGCAAAGCAACCAACGCAGGGGGCAAATAACAACTTAAAATAGATTTAGCAATCCAGTCTGCAAGTCGGTTAACTTCTCTTCTCACCCAAGCAAAAATGACATCTGCAAAGCTATTACATATGTTTTTAATGGATGATACCAGGGGAAAAAATCTCCCAAGGGCATTCATCAAGAGCATTGTGACAAGCATCTATAACTTTTTTGTAATCAGATTCAAAGATGCATGAACCAAAACTCAAATTCTTTCCAATTTCACTGCCAAGAGGGTGGCTTCAGTCTTTGCTACAAGAGGTGAACGCACTTTCTTTCTAACAGCAATTCTGTCTAATAGAATGCCACATGAGTCCCTACATAAGACTGCAAGCCCAGCAGTACTTCATGTACATATCTTGCATTATAAAAAATTGTATCAGAAGACTATCGTTATATTTCTATGCAACTTTGTTTGGGGCTTTTTACTCTTTTTACTCGACTAAACATGATAAAAAAAATTTCTTTACTTAATTTGTTTTGGGTAAAGTTATAGGTTGAAACGAGGCAGAATATGATGGATTGAGTATCATTACCATTACTTTTTCTAATATATATATATATATATATATATATATATATATATATATATATATATATATATATTCTAGCCTTCCTAAAAATAAAGTCTAGATTCACAAATTTTTTTTTGAAATTTAACTTATATATAAATCTTTTTTATTAATTTCCTACAAATATATACATATGCATATATTTAATAGCGACCTTCTTATTTTATTTGTTTAATATATTTACACCAAAATATAAAAAAAATTAACTTACAAAATTTTTAACTAATTTTTTATTTTTAATTAATGCAACAAAATTCTAGCCTCCCTAGAAATAACATCTAAACTCACAATTTTTTTTTTTTAATAATACATACAGAAATATATATATATATATATATATATATATATATATATATATATATATATATATATATATATATATATATATATATATATATATATATATATATAACCTGACAAAAATTAATATATTTATCTTAAGGAGCATTTTTCTTTTCTTTAGTACACTTTTACTATACCATCGACCATAATGTAGCACAATCGTTGATAGTCTAATAGTCAACTTTGTGCATTGCACAATTGACTCTTGCAGTCACCTATCTAAAAAAAAAAATTTTTAAGTAGATTGAATCTATCATGTTATTTATAAAATAATTTAATAGAAATATGATATGTCAATTAATGATATCACATCAGTCATAGATTATAGCATCACTAATTAATATGATTTATTTTTATTGGGTTAATTTATGGATGATGTGACATAATTAATTTATGTGTCATGTTTTTATTTGATTAATTTATAAATAACGTAGTAGATTCAGTTTACTTAAAAATCTCTCCAAAAAAATGCATAATTAGAAAAATATTTCTATAACTAGCCTATATGTCTTTTTTTTTTTTTTTCCTTGGTTAAGAAAAAAGACCTTTTGCTTGACCACATTAACCATATTAAATAGTATATATTGAAAATAAAATTCATATTCTAATTTGAAAAGAAAATTATAGAATAAGAAAAATACACATAAATGACAAAAGAAATCCTCAGTTTTATATCTGCATATATAATAACAATTCATATAGACAATTTTCAGTTCATATTTAACTGAAATTGCAAAGATCACACTTGTATCATGACTACTAAAGAAGAAAAGGGTCATGGAAGTGAACACTTTGATTTGGAGGTAATATTGTGCTCCGAAAAAAAAAATTTCAAGGTTATATTGTATTTTTTTTATTTTTTATTTTTACTTTCCAGCCACTGTTGCCTAAGCCTTCTTCAATTATATTACAACAAAACTGGAAAAGTTTATGAAGAGTGAAATTGATTTCAATTTGGTGGTGATGATTTTGTGATTATTTTGACATTCCATGGTTTTTAGTTTTAGTTCTCATGATGATTACCACGGTCTTTTGTCTTTTCGTCCTGTGCTACTTTCCTTGTCCTGAAACGGTACTGTTTTATTTGACTTTTTACTCTTTTCTCGCCATGCTTTCTCTAGCTCCATAGCAAAACGACGCCATATTACGTTGCTCAGTTATTATATTTTGCTTTTTCATTTACTATATTGCCCTTTAAAAATTCCTAATGCGGTGTCGTTTGGTCTTAGTTTTATTGTCTTTTTGTTTATTCTTTTAGTCCATTTGTTAACCCTAGGTTTGCCGTTATTGTCATTGTTGGCTGGTTCATAAATCATTAAATCAAAGGATATTAGTCTTGCATAAAATGTTTATCATCAAAATTTATATCAGAACTGATTAGTAAACAATAATAAAATAATCCAAAAATACATCAACATTACCAAATAAGCAATATCAATTTCCATAATAATATTTTTCCATTATTTCCTAAGAGAATTACTTATCATCCAAATTAGAGTTTGAGCAAAATTTAATTTTGTTGAAACATTCAGAATAGAAAACATAAATTCAGTCTTCGAAAGTATTTTTTTTTTGAATATTACACTATTTGATTTCACGATTAGAATAGTTTTGTCAGATTATAAAATTTTGTTGAAAATATTGTTTAGTCCAACTTTATTATATGCATGTTATCTATGATGAAAATAATATATTATATTAAATCAGAAAAATTAAATAATAGTGAGACTGTCAGGAAAAAAAAAAATCATTTGTGAAGCATCAATAATTATTAGAAGAAAACAAAATTAGATGATAATGACTAAGCACTTAAGAGATAAGGTCTGGCAACTAAAAATCGGAATAAGTGCAACAACAATAAGGCACATGCAAGTCATGGGAATTTCATAGGGCAAATTAAATTCTAAAAGAACTAAATAAATATGAAAGTTAAGCGTATGTAGTCTAAGGGGGTGAATTGGATTTTTATAGAATTATTTTGGATTAACCAACCAAGATACCTATGGTCCTTTATTTGGCTTTAAGTGTGAAATAGAAAAAAAAAATTATAAAGAAAATTAAAATTCAACGTTTAAATCTTTGAAAAACAGTGGATAAACAAATATAGATGGAACAGTAAGTAATTAGATGTCTATGAGATGATAAAATTAGGCATCACATCTATCATTGGTCATACACTAATTGCAATACAGAATGTATTAGATGACTGCGATGAACCTTTTTAATAGAACTGGAAATATTACATGCGAGATGAAATAATTTGAACTTGTTAGTTTCACTTTATATCACTTAATTTGATTAAAATGAGTTATCTTCATCTTACACACTCAGTACTCTTTAAATTGAATTAAGGAGCATAGTCAACTACATAGAAAATAAACGACATAAAAGAAGTAGATGATCGAGTAGAACGATTTATTCTGGATCAACCCTCTTACCTACATCCAGTTTTGTAATGCAAACCACTTTGAGATATCTCTCCATTATAACAACTCTGTTGGCATGCCATAGTCAAGCATTACAATAGTTCCTAATTCACCTAGAAGACTATCAAAAAAAGTTGTCCCCACTTTCTTACTCACAAGTTTCAAGGCTTGCAACATCTACCCACAAATTTCATAGGTGTTTGCTACCTCTCACTAGCTTATAGGTACTACGTGAAACTTTTACTACAAATACAATAAGTGTTTTGTGGCTTTCTCACTTGCAGACAATGTTGACCTAAATTGAATTCTCAATTTAGCCAATCTTGATTTTGATCTTAACAATCAAATTGGAGTGATCTAATGTTTGTATTAAGTGTTGTTCTTGTAGATATGATACTTAGAAAAGCTGGCAAATCAAGAAAATTAAAAATTCCTAAGTCACGGGAATCGCGCTTGTAATTTCAAAGTGCATACTACAATTCGCAAGTCACAACTGTGGCACAGAAAGTTTTGCAGTGTGAGTCGTAATCACCATTTTGGACATGAAAGGAGAATTGTGTTCGCAACAGAAGGAGCGCAACTAAGGTATTCACAAGGTTGACAACTGTTCCAATGGATACTTGAGGAATCAATCATCGCTATATCACGTGTCACTAGCCGTTAGAGACATATGAATATCGAGATTGCAGTTATAGACTCTCGACTGCAAAATAAGGATTGCGACTGTGATGAAGGCTTAGCCACTACGATCTTTGTTTGACTCTACATTAAATACAAATTTTCTAACTATAATGGAGAGGTTTGGCCATTATCCATTTGTAACGGCTGCTTGGTGGAGGAAAACTATAATACCCTCCAAAGGCCTTAAATGATATTTAACAACTTTCATTTATGGCCAAACTCTTGCAATTTTATTTCTCAAGACTTAAAACTCATTAATTAACTATTTGTGTTTATTGTAGAGCATTGACTACTCATAAGGGCTAAGAATGAGCCATAAAACTCTGTTGTGTTATGAGTGAGCCTATGAAAACTCAAGTTAGGTTTGAGTGCGAGCATTTGGAAAAATACTTGTAAGATGTTGTGTAAGCCCAAACACTAAGTTGAGAATGAATTTAGAAAACTCCATTGTAATTGTATAGCGATAATAAAAATACCTAATTAAGATTGGAGAATGGATGTAGAATTGATTATAATCCAAACCACTATAAAAATCCTTGTGTTATTTTTTCTTTCCCTCTAACCTTTAATTTCCACTCCCATAATTTTTTTAATTATCCACTAATTCAACTCTCCCTTCTTGGTACAGATTGGATAATAAGTGGTATCAGAGCATTAGTCTCATATTTACAATTTCAACACATGAGAAAAGATCAAGATGGCCAATGAAGGAATGCATCACCTCAAGCCAAACTATGATGGCACCAACTATACTAATTGGAAGAATATGATGGAGGTATATCTAAATATTGATCTCATAGATACATGGAATAGTGTCCTTGGAGAGTGGAAGCCTCCATCAAAGACAGTTGATGGTGTGGAAGAGTTGATCCCAAAGAAAGAATGGGTTGATACTCAAACGAGGGTGTGAACCTAAATTTTTCACCTCAAATTCTAAAAAAAAAAAAAAAAAAAGACAGCCTAGGTTGCATCTGTCATAGGTAAGCCTACGATTGCCACAAGGTAGCCTGCGGCTACCACATGCACAACCTATTATGCCACAAGAGCAGCCTGCAATTTCATATTCTACCTTTGATACTGCAAGTCTAGCCTGCGAAATCGTAGGGCTCCCCTACGGCATTGACTCTGAATTCAAATTTCCATATCGAAATTCATGCCATTCGACCCCCAACCTTTTTATTATATATTCAGACCTCCCAACTTAGTTTTGGCACACTCAAACTTCCTTGATCAAGCTTGATCTCAAAGCAACAATCTTCTAGATTAATTTGCAAAGGAACGAGCTCCCTAGTTTAAAGTTTTTTTTTTTTATTTTTATTTTTTTTTTTTTTGCTATTGCTCCTTACTTTACAAAGTGAGTTAGGTTGTGACTTCCCAAACTAACCCATCAAGTTAAAAGTTTTTAGACTGTCTGAGGCAAGCCATCGCCCTCCATCTAAGGTAAGTCTACCGTCGACTGAGGCAAGTCTCCTTCACCTCAAAGCTGCGCAAGTTGCAAGGTAAGTCTCTTTTCCGTTCCTTTACTTGTTTCAATTTATTTTTTCTCTCCTTGAGATTCTCTTCTCTCTTTTGGCTCCTTACCAAATTCTTGCTTTTCTACTTCTTCACTATCTAATTAATTAATTAATTAAATTTGATTCACTTAAGTTACTTAGTTAATAAATCTGAATGGCAATCAATTCAACTTTCTTAATTTAATCAGTTGAAATATAATAAAAGGCTATACTAAATAATCCCTCCACAAGAAAGGATAATTGTGTGGGTTCTAATTCTCATTCCAAAGGACACTCAAGCATGCTTGGTTCAAGCAGTGAATCCAATTAAAATAAATCAACTTCTTCCCCATCACTTTCTTTACTTAGGATTTCTTTCTAATTGTTTGTTTCCTTTAAGATTAATTTAGATAATGTATGACTTTCTTAGAACCTATAAGAGTTAGAGGAGGTATCTCTAAATTGATTTTTCCTGTAATCTAGTTCATGATTTATAATTCATGAATCAAGTTGCAGTTTAGCAAGGGTTCAATTTGGCAAGTTTGCAGAAATCGCACTTATAACTTATAAAGAGTGAAGGCTATTGCTCTATCACTCGAACTTATAAAGGAGAGGTGGCCTTATACCAAATTCTAACTCCTATCACTTATAAGGCATGAAGCTGATTAGGCTCCACGACTAGAACCACCTCTTTTAGCTGATATGGATACACTATCCCTATCCATCATATTAAGACCATGTGCACAGGTTCCAATGATTACCCGCATCAGCACGAGGATTCTGCATAAAAGGTAAAAGGTACCATAACTAGAGCAAACGGTAATCACGATTAACAATATCACATAAGACAACAATAACATGTATCTCGATAACAATAGTGGCTTAACATTTGAACAAAAGATATAATGATAGTGTAGTTCTAGAAAGAATATAAGTTAGGGTTTTAATCACAAGAAATTCTCATTAGATAAACAACATAGTTTTGGACCAAATGTCCTTTGGCAACCCAAACTTGTCAAAGAAATCATATAATACTATTTAGAATAGAAAGAACTTAGGTTTCAAAGATCACAAAGGCTCACATAACATGATATTACATATTTGTAACATAACAAAATGTTACTTGCACTTGTAGAATGAATGTAATGTTTTCTCATACTTGCAACATGAACATAGTGTTTACTCGCCTTGGGGTTCCTTTGCTCCTAGTATACATAGTCCCTTTGCACTTTTAAAGATCCTCAAACTCTAACATAATATTTGATTTAATACTTAGTATTTATTAACTCATGATGCTCCTATCCCATAACTACCTAATTCACATATAGCATACACATACACTTAGAGTCCATCTAAAGGTGTACTCGTCGCTTGCACATAATACATTGACTTTGAAAGTCTTGCATACTTAGGCCTTATAGGCTCACATGAAAACACATTGCAATCACATCAATACCTTTTTAAGGTCATCACAATATTATTACCTCAATATCAATTTACTTTAACAATCATCTTAATACACTTTATCCTTCCATGCATGTCAACTTAACAATTAACCTTTCAAGCGTCATGCTTAACTCTTATACTCCTTTTTATACAATTGTCACTTCATCAACTCATAACATGTATTTACTATCAAGTCATCATAACATCTAGTTCCATATTTCTCAATCACATTTGCATTCTAATCATAATATAAGGTTAAGATACCTTAAGTATACCAAAATGCCTTTAAGCTTATCTAAGGTCATACCTTCAACTAACATGAAATTTTATCATTTCTTATACATACATACATGTCAATAATCATCAAAACACATCACATAAAAATTATAAACATTGGAACAAAAATATTTATATAGGCCAAATGTATCACCAAAGTAAAAACTAAATTCTTTTTCTTTTTGCAATTTCCGTCTATTTCAGAAATATGTAAAAACATGGTTGAACCAAGATTTTTTATGTAAACACAACAAAAATCATTTTAGAATTTTAATTCCCATGAATCGGCCACACTTGGTGTTGTTTATACATAAAAATTCAACGTTTGAATTATAGAATACAAAACCATGAGTTTTCTTATTTTTGGTATTTTTCTTTCATTTTCAGAAATATGCAGAAATATTATTTAATCCAATATTTTTCACCAAAATAAATCAAAAATCAATTTAGAAAATAACAATGCACAAATGCCCTGCGCACCCCACCCACCCCCACCCCCACCCCCCCCCCCCCCCCCCCCCCCCCCCAGTGATGATTATGCATAAAAATTATGATTTTAAGTTATAGAATTCACCTTTGGAGAAATCTTGCGGAAAGAATTGTGTTTTCGATAGAAAACAGATTTTCTCTCCCAAAAACTCACCCAAACAGAATTAAATCTGTAAAAATCAGTAATCAACTAGTTTAAAATAATTTTCCTATAATTTATTTTATAGAAATCAGTTTAGAAATCGAAAGAGAAGAAAAACTTATGATTACGGTCAAAAATTCGTGAAATGGAAAGGTGTTTTCTTAATTTTGGTAAAGAGAAATATTTTGAGAGGATTTTTCTGCTAAGATATAGAAAGAATAAAGTGATGACTACTGGAACTCTAGTCTGGCTAAATTTTAGAATATATATTAGGGTTTGGATATAATTTCCACAAATACCCTTAATTAACTATATTATGAGGATTTTAGTGTAATGAGCTTTTGGGTATTTGGGCTTTTTATTTAAATTTTGGGCTGATTAAAATTAAAAATACAAAGAATATTTTCTTATTATTTCTATAATATTTTCCCTAAAATATTTATTTTAAAAATTATTTTAAAATATTCATAAAATCATTTTATGCTTAAAAATTGTCTTTATGCATGAAAATTCATTTTATCTAAAATAAATTCTTTTATGCAAATGCACTTCATGTAAATCATTTATTTCACAATAGCAACTCATATTATACATATTAAATTAATTTAACATACCATATGCTCATCAATCACTTAGATTGCTAATTTTTACAAAAGCACACACTTAATCTTAATAGTTTTAAATCAAACAATTTATCACGAAAATTCCTAGGGTGGTTGTGGATTGTTACACCCAAACCTTCCAATCTAATCATCTCCAAAAATTTGACCTTCCAAATCCAGCTCTCTAATTCAACCTCAAACCAAAGTCAGACCTATCTAAACTAAACAACTCGATCTTTTCCAAGACCACACCTTGCTTCTTCCTAGGCCAAACTGATAACCATTAACCAACTAATCTCATACTTGACATGCCCATCTTCATCTCTAAGCTAGCCAATCAACCAAAAACCAAATGACCAAACCACTTTCCTTTATCATTCTAAAGTGGGGGCACATCCCTTCCAAACATTCACCTTTCGAAAATAGGGACATCTTTCTCCTAAAGATCAATACTTTTATATTAGGCTGACTCTTCACAGGTTCAAGGTATTATATCACTGCATAATTATCTAGCATTTTTTGTATTGAACAAGATCATGAATCAAGGCAAATTGTCAAAATTCTTGAAGAAAGACAGGATCACCACTTCGTTGATTCCTACCAGACAGGGTCATCATCATTCCTATTAGACAAGATCACCACTTCATCGATTCCTACCAAATAGGAACTACCATTTTCCTTTTGTCGCTCCCAAATATACCAGGGGCATTCTCTTCATTCTAAAGATTCACACTCATCAGAACTTCCTAATGCTTCCAAATATACTGGGGGCATCCTCTTTATTCTAAAGTTTACACTCATCAGAACTTCCTATCGCTCCCAAATATATTGAGGGCATCCTCTTCATTCTAAAGATTCACACTCATCAGAACTTTCTATCACTTCCAATATACCGAGGGCATCCTCTTCATTCTAAAGTTCACACTAATCAGAACTTTCTACTGCTCCCAAATATGCCGGGGGTATCCTCTTTATTCTAAAGTTCACACTCTTCAGGACTTCCTAGCACTCCTAAATATACTGGGGGTATCCTTTTCATTCTAAAGTTCACACTCATCAGAACTTCCTAACTCTCCCAAATATGCCGAGGGCATCCTTTTCATTCTAAAGTTTACACTCATCAGAACTTTCTGCCACTCCTAAATATACCAGGGGTATCCTCTTCATTTTAAAGTTCACACCCATTAGAACTGCCTACCAGACAGAGCAATCCTTATGAGGGGGGCAACTGTGAACCCTTAATTCTGTACCTCTCAAAATTACAGACCATTTAGTGAGGAAAGGAATCAATCAAGGCTCTTAAATTATCATCAAATCATCTAGGACTCAGTAACGGGTGCAACGCAATTGGAATCATGGAAAACATATGAGAAACAAGTGAGAACGGATGAAAATGGGCAGAACGGGCGAATCAGAGCAAGTCAATGTACCGCAATGCCTTTTACAGTGCCGCAGAGGCTTATGCGGCAATGGTGGCGTGTTCCTGCTCCCATATTGGAAATTTCAGCCTCATTTGCTTCAAACCTCCTCCTATATATAGAGGGCCTCCCTACACTTCAAAACACCAAATTCTAGAGCTTGAAAAGCAATAACTTTAAGCAAAATGCTTTGCATTTGCTCTTTACTTTGCAAACGAGTTAGGGGGTTTCTCCTTGATTTCTACCTGACTAGTTTAAGACTTTTCACCCGTTTGTTCAAGACAAGTCTCTTGCCCAAGATTCATGTCTGCCGCACAAGGCTAGTCACCGCCCCCCCCCGTCCGAGGTTATTTGCTACCCGCCAGCCACTGCTCACCATCCAAGGCCAACTGCAGCACGCTGAGGCTAGCGGCTACCTGCCATCCAAAGCCAGCCACCACCTGCCATTTGAGGTAAGTTCCCTTTTCCTTTAATTTTTTGTTGTCTAAATTTCCTTACCTCTTTTATTTAGTTCATTAAATTGATTCATCTAGGTTGCTAGCTAATCAACTTGGTAATCAATTAAATTAATTAATTAACTCAACCTTCTTTTAATCAATCAATCAAAACATGATAAAGTGGCTAGGCTAAACTAACTCCTTCGCAAGAAGGGAAAACTGCATGGGTTCTTATTCTCATTCAAAGGGATATGTAGGCATGCTTAGTTCAAGCATCAAATCCAATTAAAATTAATTAACTATCCCCTTGGTACCTTCTTCACTTACTTTTGTGTTTGTTTCTTTACTTTATTATTAGAATTAGTTTGGGGAATGTGTGCCTTTCCTAGAACCCATAAGGGATAGAGGAGGTATCTCCTAAGTTTGGATTTCATTGTAGTACTAACTCTCTTTTATTTTGAATTCTAATTGTGTATAAATTTTGTGGATTGAATGATCATGCATATTATAAACTGTTCATGCATTTTAGTTTGTTCATGAAATATATTTTAAGTCACTCTTGTATTAATTGGCCAAACTTATTTTGTTAAAATAAACCGAAAACCTAATCTCCAAATCCTCTTTGATTTCGAGGCTAGTGATCCTTTTTCTTTTAGGTTATAATTGGAGTCAAATGGATTTTTTCCTTATATTTTTCCAAATAAAAATAAATTAAAGTGGCGACTCCTAAAAATAATTTTCAAATCTATCAAAGATAAACCCGAGGGCTTCCTCGTGAGTTCTTTTCCAAATGAGCATTTCGATTCCCTTTAGCGGCTCAAACCAGTACTTGGGCGAGACCTCACAGCCATGTAGTATTATGTTAGAGTATTTACGAGAAATGATGTGAGGAAATTTTTCATTACTAAAATTAAAGTTCATGAGGTTTATTATTACAAATTGAAGCTCAAAAACTATGATACTACTGAAATTAAAATTTAGAGAAATTATTATAAATTGAAGTTTGTGAACTACAGTGTTACTCGATCAATAGTTTAGATACTATTAGTGAAAATTAACCCTTACAAGAACGTGCTCGAGCTCTTGACCCAATGAGAAACAGGATCTAATTGTTAACTTTTTGGGTCGACTATATATATATATATATATATATATATATATATATATATATATATATATATATATATATACACTACCAGAAAATCGCTATTTAGCGACGGAATTTTCCGTCGCTAAATAGCAAAATTCCATCGCTAAATTATTATAGCGACGGAATTACGAGGAGGAAAATCCGTCGCTATAACCCTAGTCGCTGATTTTTTTGCGACGAAAATATGAATCCGTCGGTAATTAACAACAAAAATTTTCTCGCTAAATTCCGTCTCAAAATTCAGCGACGAAAATTTCGTCGCTAATCCGTAGTTGATCCGTTGGAGTTTAATACTAAATTTAAATAAAATCCATCGCTGAAATAAAGCAATCTGTCGCGGTTTTATTGCGATGGAATATTCTGTCGAAATTTCATCGTAATTTATAATTAAAAATTAATTTATTCCGTCGCAATTATGCATATATTCCGTCGCAATTTTTTATTTAAAAATTTATTGTTTATTTTTCCATCGCAAATCCGTCGGAAAAATCCATCGCAAAATTTTATTTCGTCACAAAAATCCATCGCAAATATTTTTCATTTATTTTTTTTTATGATTATGTTATTATATATATTTATATACGTTATATTTATATTTATATTTATATATTAATATGTTTCAGCAATGTTAACAATATTAATATGAATATTAAAAATTCAATTAGTAATAAAATATTAACATAAGTTATACATCATAAAAAATTAGAAACCATAAATAATAAATCATAAAAAGTAGCAATATAAAAAGGAAAATACTAATAATAGAGTCCTAAATCATCCTCCTAATCATGCTGCTCATCAGTATGAGATGGATCATCAGATGCATGATTATCAGCCGCAGTATTATCATCAGCAGCAGCAGTATCATCATTACTCGGAGAATCATTTTGGACAAATGAAACAGTATTCAAGCCTCTTGCAATCATAAAACTCTCCAGGCAATGAAGGCATTCTGTCAGCTCTCGTTCTCTCTCTGATACCATCCTTTGTAACTGCTGTTGAATTACTTCTTGAACTCCTGGACTTGAAATCAATCGAATCATATCTTGTTCATTGCTTGGCTAGGAAGAAGCAGTAGGAGGGACAGATGGTGGGTAAGTAGCAGAAGATGAGCTACCACCTGAATGTCCATAATATGACAATGCACAAGAACCAACTCCATAAATCCTCTTCTTCTTGTTCTCCCCTCCAATAGCTCTCAAGTATAAGTCCAACTCATCAGCAATAGCTGGCTGATCAGATCCTGGTGTTGGCTGAGACATCTCTCCGTGCAATCTCACAATCTCATCCTATTAAATAATTCAATTAACAAATTTTAGTTATATAAAAAGGTTGCACATAATTTTTATTATTTTTTAAAATTACAATCTCAAATTTTATAATAAAATAAATTATAAAGTTTTGAGAATTTTGAATTATTTCCATCATTAGAAAAAAATTTATTTATATAAAAATATTTCACAAATGAATTAAACTAACAAATAAAATTTTAGACTTACATGAACTGCCTTCGAGCGAGAATCAACAAAACTTCCATCGGCCTTCCTAGTATGAGTGCGGATGAAAATCTCCGTCGGCAGTGGATCTCTTCCCAATGTAGAAGCCTTTAAAACATTACAAAGTATTTAAATTTTATATTTTTCACAAATTGCTAGGGACATTTAAAAAATTTGTACTTATATAGTAAATTAGAATATATACTAACCAATCTACGGCGATGCTCCTCATGGGAGATAGAACCGCCTGTATGGCAAGATGGCCCACTACCATCACCCCCTGATTCAGAACAGCAATTCTTAGATGGCGTAGCAGACTTTGTTATCCTATGATCTTTATTCCATTCCTCACACCACTGCTTATAGACATCCTCTTCAAGAAATTTTGGCTTTTTACCAGACCTCTTTACACTACTAACCATGTCAGAATATCGCAATGCACACTTCTTCTTCCAAGCAATTTTCACCTTTGAATCTATAGCCGTGTCCCAAAAAAAAATTTTCTGCAACAAAGTGTTAATTGACTATATATATATATATATATATATATATATATATATATATATATATATATATATATATATATATATATATATATATATATATATATATATATATATATATATATAAACTTTGACAAAAACCTCCCTAACATATATGAAATTCCTCGTATTAACAACTGGAATTTATAGAAATTTCGGCAAAACTTTTCCTATGTACTAGAATTATCCTCCTATTAACAGTTGAAAAAATAATATAATTATTGTCCAAACACTTTAATATCATCAACATAATACATTATCATATAAATTGCCCAACCCGGACCTCTAAGTAATAACCCCTTCCGTCATAACAGAAATTTATCATAATAATCATAAGTTTTTATTATTAAATTACAAGCAAATTTCTAACAAATAATTAAATTTATATGGCCAAATAATCAAATTAAAGGTATATATATATAAACTTTGACAAAAACCTCCTATATATATATGAAATTTCTCGTATTAACAACTGAAATTTATACAGTGATTTACTAATGTTTTACTTAAACAAATATATATAAGATAATTAGATCAATTAACACAAAATTCACCATAATTACAGATACAAATGTTAAAAATCTATAAAAATTTCGGCAAAACTTCCCCTATATACTGAAATTATCCTCCTGTTAACAGTTTAAAAAACAATATAATTATTTCCCAAACACTTCAATATCATCAACATAATACATTATCATATAAATTGCCCAACCCGGGCCTCCAAGTAATAACCTCTTCCGCCATAACACAAATCTATCATAATAATCATCAGTTTTGATTATTAAATTACAAGTAAATTTTTAACAAATAATTAAATTTCTATAGCCAAATAATCAAATTAGAGGTAAAATTCAAACAAATAATCAAATTATAATTAAAACATTTAATATTTATATTAATTACCTTAAATTCTTTCCAGTAATAATCCTCAACTTCCTTTGGCACTTCCTTCCAAGAATAGCCTTTTGGATATACCCTCTCCTTGAAGATCTTAGTGATCATTTTTGCACACTCGCTAGATGGAAACAAGCTACAATACATAAATTATAAATAATTAATATATAATATTAATAAAATATTAAATTTATGAAATTGGTATTAAAAAATTATAAACGAAATTATACTTAATTCATTTGAATTTAAAACAGTGACAATGATCTTTCCATCATGACTCCTCTCATAAGTCTCAATAGGTGCATAAGCGGCAGCACCCTGCGAAGAGCTATGACCGGCCTCAGAAGTTGATGCTGATGCAGTACAACTTCTTGTAGGAGTGGGTGCTATCTCACCAGGTGTCTCATCAGGATTAGGAATACAAGATGATGATGATGAAGGGCCTACTCCCGGATAACTAGGAGGAGCATCAGTATTAAGTGGTCGAGGAGGCCTAATAGAAGGATGTGTTGTCAAACCAGAAGGAAGTGCTCACAAACTCAAAGGAGCATCAATAGGGGGATGTACTGGCGGAGTCAAAGACTGAAGCTGAGGACACAATGGACTTGGATCTGTAGTACCTCTACCACATCCCCTACTAGGTGCAATACCTTTGCCACGCCCCTTAATAGGGAAATTACCTCTCCCACGACCTCTATCCATACCTGAAATCATATAAAATTAAATGATTAAAAAAATAGTATTTTGCTTGTTATACATTTATATACTCACACACAAGCAAGATAATTGTATACAAGTAAAACAAAATATTTTATATTATCACAATAATAGAGTTAAAACAAAATATTTTATATTATTACAATAATAGAATTACAATATGTCATTAGATAAACAAATTATTAAAAGATCTTATGCATCTGAATCACTATCTTCAACATCATTTAACTCTTCATCAAATTCTGCTTCCCTTTCTGTTTCTTAGTCTACTGGTGCTTCATCTTCTGTTTCAACCTCTTCAGTGTCTAATTCATTATAAGAACCAAGTGGATCATTAAGTGATGAATCCTCATCGATAGACGCAAGTGACACTTCCCTAGCATCCACAACATCCTCTTAGAAAGGTGAAACATGCGATGGAAGGGTGTTCATTTGTGATTTGGCTACCTCGACAACTGGTCTAGCTTTGATCTTGCATACAGCCCACCAATTTGTATCGACACCTTTACAACCAAGATATGGGACATAATATACTTGAACTGCTTGCATTGCCAAGACACAGCAAGAACAAAAGCAGCAGTAGAAGAAACCACAAAGCTAAGCTGTTATCCCTACTGTGACAATGCCACCAAAACCTCTAATTCTTCTTAGAGAGGTTTTGAGGAGGAATTTAATCTTTTGTAAGCCTAAAACCATCAATCAAGTTTAAGCTCAACACCAAGCTTTGAGTAATAATGGCAAGAACAATTTCTCTAATTCTGACAAGAACAAGATGAAACCTGAACAAATATACCAGCAAAAAAATCCTGCTCAATTTGTTGGAACTCATCTCATACCTAATCAAATAGCTTTTCCTGGAAAATTTATGGGTAAAGTTAGTGTGGAGGCTAAACCAGCTCTTGATATTGAGGATCCTATATAGTTATCTGTTCTTGGAAAGAAATAACACTCTCTACTCTACATTTGCTATTATAAAATTTTAATTAGTTTTGCTATTTTAGGCAATATTAGGTGACTTTATGCATTTACTAAATATTTATTATATTAGGCAAAAAAAATAAATAACAATTATTTCAACAAATTATGGTAAAACATGTTTGATTGAATATATATATATATATATATATATATATATATATATATATATATATATATATATATATATATATATATATATATATATATATATATATATATATATATATATATATATATATATATATATATACATTCATACTTTTGATTAAAGAATAAACTTCAGATGATGAAACAGAAATTTTATCAAAGTTTAAACACTAATTTTATAATTATCTTTTGCAGAAATTCTTAGATAACGCAATTTTCTTTTAAACTATGACTTGATAGAATTTTAGATAATTATATTATCAATTCATTTCCATTTTTAGTGGATTTGGATGGAATTTTGAGCCTCGAGAAAAAAATTACTATCCCAATTTATAGGCATCATTAGTTTTCTAGTGAAAGAATAGACTAAGATATCATTTGACATCATGCAACATTGTAACTTCTTAGAAAGTAGTTAGATTTCTCATAAGGTTATTTCTAAGAAATATAAAATAATTATGTATTTGATTTTCATATAATTTTATAAGCAGTAAACTTTTTATTTTTTTAGAAAATTAATAATATAAAAAATAATAATATTCTTGTAACCAATTGACTTATTCAATTATAAATTTGATTTAATTTTCATTTTAGTATTATAGTAATGAAATGTAAATTTTGCTTGCCACTGTGTGAAAATTGCGTTATCTAAGAATTTTTGCAAAAGATAATTATAAAATTAGTGTTTAAACTTTGATAAAATTTCTGTTTCATCATCTGAAGTTTATTCTTTAATCAAAAGTATGAATGTATATATATATATATATATCAAAGTTTAAACACTAATTTTATAATTATCTTTTGCAGAAATTCTTAGATAACACAATTTTCTTTTAAACTATGACTTGATAGAATTTTAGATAATTATATTATCAATTCATTTCCATTTTTAGTGGATTTGGATGGAATTTTGAGCCTCGAGAAAAAAATTACCATCCCAATTTACAGGCATCATTAGTTTTCTAGTGAAAGAATAGGCTAAGGTATCATTTGACATCATGTAACATTGTAACTTCTTAGAAAGTAGTTAGATTTCTCATAAGGTTATTTCTAAGAAATATAAAATAATTATGTATTTGATTTTCATATAATTTTATAAGCAGTAAACTTTTTATTTTTTTAGAAAATTAATAATATAAAAAATAATAATATTCTTGTAACCAATTGACTTATTCAATTATAAATTTGATTTAATTTTCATTTTAGTATTATAGTAATGAAATGTAAATTTTGCTTGCCACTGTGTGGTTTGGGGGCTTTTCTACACCCAAAAAAAAAAAATGTTTGCTCATAATCATCGTGCTTTCTTGACTATTTTCAATTGCAATACAACATAATGCACAGGCAGCACACCCATGGAATCCTATTAAATTTCTGAAAATGGATTTTATTTTATTATTAGATTTCCAATTAAAATTTCCTCTTCCAGCCTTGTACTTATAGAAATAACTCCAATAATAATTATTTAAAACTTATAATATTTTAGATTAATTTTGTTGCACTGTCAAATTAATCTCTTACAAAGAAAATAACGAAACAATAAAATACTTTTCTGTGTCAATTGAAAAATAAATAAATAAATAAATGCCCGAATATTAATGTAGTATTGAGATCGATATTATTAAAGGCATAAAATCACTTTGGATTGGAGTAGATTGTGCAGTGATTCACGCATCATTTGGTTTACAATTTGAAATTTATATAATGAATTTTTCTTTGCCTCTCTTATATGTAATTGATGAAATAACATCCCAAATTATTTGAATAGCATAATTAATTGAAAAATTCATGTGTGTACCTCCATGCTTCATACCCAAATAGCTGTAAGTGTAAAATCTTTAATGGTCTTTTAATAGAGAATTCGAAAGAAAATTTTTAAATATGTTCTAAATTATAGTTTCACTGTCATGCAATTTGTTAATGATGAGATAACCAACTTGGAATAATTAAAATGAAAAAACACATTGTTTTCTTGATTAAATTTTCTGGATTTGCCACTAAGTATAAGGTTTATATATATATATATATATATATAAGTTAATTAGTTAAAGATTAAGTAATAGCGAACAAAGTTTTTGATGAAGCAAACAAATTTTAAAATAAGAAAGAAAGAAAAAGGAGGAGCGGATTAAAAAATAGCTTAAACAATCAATAATAATCCCAGACCCGATTCAGGACAGAGGGAACAAAAAAAATCACGATAAAGCCATATGCAAAACCAACAAATTGAGAATACCAAACTGTATTTCAAGCTAAAATCAATAAACACCAATGCAAATCAAAACCCAGACCCAAACACAAATCAAGACTACCATTAATCCTTGAAGGGTAAATGTATATTACATAATCAGACCCATGAAAATTAAAACCATTCCCATATTTATACAAACCCGGAGGAAGAGCAACATGGCAGCATATTCAATCAAAATCCTCAAAATCTCACTACCAGATCCATTAATCATATTTAAATGATAATCGATTCAAATTTAACAACCAACAAAATCAATTACCCAAATCAATAGAAATCGGACAAAAAAAAAATCCATATTCTCACAATACCCATAAGGTAATTCAACCAAAATCCCAAAATCACAATACCCAATTCATATTATTAACATGGATTTTCATATAAAATGACAGAAATTATAAGCAAATAATATGAGGAAAAGAGGTCATACAGGTTCAGCCGGCGATGTACAGGAGCTTCACCCACCACCAGAAGCGAGAGAGATGAGCAAATCGCAGGGGGACCAGCAGTTCACCAAATCCCAGCGACCAGCGACCATACAACGCACGTCGCTGACCATACAACGCACCAAAACCTCTTCTAACCAAACAATATGAGAAAATGAAGTTCAGCCGGCGATGAGCGGGGTTCTCAAACTACCAGAAGCTACAGAGAGACATACCACGAATTCGGTGGAGGACAACAACCACACAACCCACAACACTTCCTTCAACGAAAGCCCATTGCCGAAATTTCAAACAAATTAGTGAAATTTGAAGAGAAAACTGAATTGGGTTTTTTCTTTTTGGAAAACCTGAACTAAAACAGCTCAAGTGATAAACGGGAAAGGGAAAAACAAAAGAAAATGTTCACATGCGGCAACTTAAAATAAAAAAAAAGAATTAAAAACAGCGATGGATTTTCGTCGTTATTTTTATGAATTCTGTCGGTAAAATAAAATGGGAAATTAATTTTTAAATTTTACCTTCCAAAATAGTGACAGAAAAATTCATCGCTAATTCTGTCACTAAATTGACTCAAATCTGTCGCTAACAAGTGGCGCCAATTTTTTGCACCTATTTTTAGCGACAGAAATATTTTGTTTCTGATCCGTCGCTAATTTGTCACTAATCTATTTGTATTCCGTCGCTGTATTATTAAAATTTAGTAATTTTATTATTTATAAAAATTGTCGCTAGTTATCAGTAATCTGTCGCAAAATAGCGACGGAATAAAATCTGTCGCTATTTCGCGATTTTCTTATAGTGATATATATATATATATAAAATGTTGTGGCTGGCTTATTCAACAAACAAATAAAATGTGAAGCAATGAGCCATTCATAACATTAAAATTAAACAAGTAGAAATAACCCAATAACGAAGGGTCACAAGCAAAACTGCTAAGACCAATTGGTACTTCATTTAGTTAATCAAAAGATTCTTCAATCTGTATATATCGATTTTCCAAATAATAGACGTGCTTGTCTCGATCTCTTGGTGCGCTGTCTTGTTGTTTTGCGGGGACTTCATACAGACGTCAACATCAATAAGAAAAATTTAGAATTTTTTTTTTTCAATGCTTCAAATCTAAATTTAAACCGTTAGATCGATAAGTAAACGGATGTGATTTTGTTGATATTTGTTATTTTGTTAATCATTATTTTATATATGAAGATGGCTAGGTTTTAGCATCACGTTGCTTTGTCTTTAATCTTTGATTAGTTATTAAAAGGTTTAAAGAGTGTGCTTTTCATGTACAAGAATCTTGCATTAGAAAACGTTGTTGGTTTGTTTGACCATATTAAATAATATTATATTGAAACAAATTCATATTCCAACTCGGAAGAAAAAATACAGAATAAGATAAATACACAAATGAGGAAAGAAATTGACGAATTTTTATAAATGCATACGTATACTCATCAATATGATAACAGCACATCTATACAATTTTCGGTTTATATTTACATGAAATTGCAAACATCACCAAGTGATTCATAAATAAAAAGATATCAGTTATAATTTTAGAATACTGTTAGATTTTTTTTGGGATAATTATAAATTTGGTTTCTTAATTTTTTGAAATTTTCTATTTTAGTATCTAGACTAAATTTTTTTTGCAATCAATTTTTTTTTTTTTTTTTTACAATCAAATACTTGAATGGAGCAAAACTACATCAGTATTGTGCTTTACTCTAATTTGGGTGCTGCTTGAGGATTAACTCAATTTTGTGGGCCCAACATATTACTAAAAATTATGTCAATTCAGTTTTTCACTAACATCTTCAATGAAAAGACTAAATTACATTTATCTCTCTTTCTCAGCTTCCCTCCTTCTCTCCTTTCTTCTTCTTCATGTTCTTCTTTTTTGTTGTAAATCCCTAACATAATATCAACACCTTCTCTTAATCTTCTTCAACACCATTGCACTCTCACCATACAACAACTAACAACGATGTTAATCTAAGTTGTTTCACAACTTAATCAATCTCAATTTTAATCTTGACAATTAAATTAAAGTCATTTAACATGATTGTTAAGTGTTGTTTTGTTGGATTCATGAATAATGTTTATAATTCAAAGAAATCAAGAATATTCAAAGTCATGAAACAAGCATGTAATTCGCGAGTGCAACAGCCAACTCGCAACCATGACTCAAAGATCACGACCATGATCAAGTTGGTCACAACTGAGAATAAATTGAAGACTAAAGGATCAAAATCAAGTTGAAGGCAGTCAATTTTGCATCCTTAATCGTCATCGCAATTCTGAGCGAGAAAGCAAGATTGCGACTGCGATGTAAGTATACTGACCTCGACATTCATAAGGAAAAGCCCCTCTCTAACGGATAGTTGAATGGCCAATAGGATAATGCATAGTTCCATGTGTCAAGTAACCATTAGAGATATATGAATACTGTGACTGCTACCTAAAGATCTCAAATGCGAAAAAGGAGTCGCGACGGTGATAAAGGCTTTGTGAGTGCGACATTGCTCTAACATAGCATTTAATTTAGATTTTAAGTTTGTTATGGAAGATCTCTTACCCACTTGATTTGTAACAATTTTTTAGATGGTGAAAGCTATAAATACCCCCTCCAAAGACCCTTATATTCATCTAACAACCTTTCATTAAGGTAAACTCTTGGAAATTTATTTCTCAAAGCCTTAATTCTTTTATTTGTAATTTTGGTTGTTGTAAGAGCATTGATTACTCAATTGGGTTGTGAGTAATCCATTAAACTCTAATCAGGTTGTGAGTTAAGTCTTTAAAAAACTCATGTATAGGTTAAGTGTTAGCTTTTGGGAAAAACACTTATAAGTGTTGAATGCGAGCCATTAAAGCACCATTGTAAGTTGGGAATGAGTGTCAAACTCCATTGTAAGTCTATAGTTACAGTGAAATACCTAATTGAGATTGGGGAATAAACGTAAGATTTGTTAACACCCGAACCACTATAAAATTGCTTATGTCTTTCTTTCCTTCCCTATCTCTTTTTATTAAAATTTTAATTTTCCACCAATTGAATCCCTCTTCTTTATGTATGAGGGCAAACAAACAATTTTATCTTAGCTGCTAATTGTCCAAATCCTAGAAAATTGCAACATTGTTTTAGGGTTTATAGTTTGAGCAACAATAGGGATGATGGGATTTATAGATGGTAACTCAACATTAGTGAACCAAGGACTTATGGTTATAATCGTAATGATATGAGGCCTCGCCTAACCACCGATTCGATCTACTAAAGGGAATCAAAATGCTTATGTGGGAAAGAACTTAGGGGGAAGTCTTTGGGCTTATCTTTGATAGATTTGAAAATTATTTCTTAGAGTCGCCACCTTAATTTATTTTTATTTGGGAAAATATAAGGAAAAAATCAATTTGACTCCAATTATTACCCAAAGGAAAAAGAATCACTAGCCTCGAAATTAAAAAGGATTCAGAAACTAAGTTTTCAGTTTAACAAAATATGTTTGGCCAAATAATATAAAAGTAACTTAAAATATATTTCATGAACAGTTTAAAATGTATGAACAATTTATAATATGCATGATCATTCAATCCATTCATTTAACAATAAAATGAATACAAGTAAAATTCAAAAGAAACTTATTATTACAATAAAAAATCTCAAACTTAGGGGATACCTCTTCTAGCCCTTATGGATTCTAGGGAAGTCACATATTCCCCAAACTAAACCTAATAACAAAGTAAAGGAAACAAAATAAGAGTAACTAAAGAAGGTGATAGGGGGAGAATTGGTTAGTTTTTAATTAGATTCGATGCTTAAACCAAGCATGCTTGCGTATTCCTTTAAATAAGAATCAAAACCATATATTTCTCCCTTCTTGTGGAGGGGTTAGTTTAGCCTAGCCATTTTATCATGTTTTGATTGATTGATTAAAAGAGGGTTGAGTTGATTAATTGAACTAATTGATTACCAAGTAAAGTTAATTAAGTAAGATTTTAATTAACTACCTTAGTGATCAAGAATTAGGCAACGAGACCTAGAACACAAATCCCAAGGAGGGAAAAATAGATAAAATAAAGAAAAGGAAAAGAAACTTACCTAAAATGGCAGGCGACGACTAGCCTTGGATGACGCAGTGGCTTACCTTGGATGGTGGGCAGCAGCTAGCCTCAGACAGTGGCCACGGGCTTTGGGCAATAGACTTGCCTAAAACAAGCGAGCAAAAAACCTTTGACTTATTGGGTAGAAATCAAAGAGAAACCCCCCAACTCGCTTTACGAAACAAGGAGCAAATGCAAAGCGAAAGAAAAAGAACAGCTTTAGAACTATCATGATTTACTTGATGCAAAGGCTTTCAAGCTCCCAAAGTTGATAATTTGAAGTATGGAGAGGTTCTCTATATATAGAGGAAGGGCTGGAGTATAGAAGCTATCAACTTTTGATGTGGGATTTACGAAAAGGTGGAAAAATGCACGAACTACCGCACAGGCCTCTACGGCACCACAGAGGGCTATGCAGCCCTGCAAAAGTACATGTTTAGCCAGCCTTGTTTTGCCCCATTTTAGCCCTTTCTTTCTCATTTCTCATCCTTTTTTTTTATTCCAATTACATTGTATTTGTTACTCATTCTCAGATGATTTGAAGGGGTTCAAATGTCAAAAAGACATATTTTAGTTTTCCTGGTTTTCCCATTTTGAGAGTTTACGGCTTCTCGAGGTTTGTTTACCGAGGCTAAGTACTTTTAAAGTTCAAACACATACTGAAGGGTGCAAAATTAAGGGTTCACAACTGCCCTCTCATCAAAATTGTCTTTGTCTAAAAGGCAATTCTCATGACTGTGAACTTGAGGATGAGAGATGGTAAAAGAAACCAAATTAATATCTAGGTTAGAGTTTAGACATTTGGGTAAAAAGTGTGATTGAATTTTAAGGAATATGCTCCCATTATATTTGAGAGATCTGTCGGCTGGTAGCATTTGGTTATTGTCCTTTGATAGAAGCTAAAAGTAATGTTCCTACCTGGTAGAGCTAAAAGTGATGTTCCTGCCTGGTAGGAATGATAATCTAGGAAAGAAAGCGACCTTGTTTGATAAGAATTGACAAAATGGTGATCTTGTCTGGTAAGAATGATGATCCTATAAGGAAAAAAGGGTATTCTATCTGGTAGGAATTAATAAAGTGGCGATCCTATTTGCTAGAAATGAAAGCGACCTTGTTTGGTAAGAATCAACAAAGTGGTGATCCTATATGGTAAGAATTGAAAAAGTGGTAATCATATATGGTAGGATCAAAAAGACAACCATTCTATCTGGTAGGAGTGGTAAAGATAATTGTTATGTCTGGTAAGAACAATAAAAATAATGGTCTTTTATGGTAGGAATGAAAAGTGATAATCCTATCTAGTACGATTAAAAAGATGTCCATTTTGTCTAGCAGGAATGGTAAAGATAACTATCCTATATAATAGGAACAGTAAAAGTAGTGGTATTTTTTGGTAGGAATGAAAAGTGATTATCTTGTCTGGTAGAATTAAAAAGATGACCATCTTGTCTAATAGGAATAGTAAAGATAACTATCCTGTCTAGTAGAAACAGTAAAAGTAGTGGTCCTTTCTGGTAGGAATGAGAAGTGATTATCCCGTCAGGTAGGATTAAAAAGATGACCATCCTGTCTAGTAGGAATGATAAAGATAACTGTCTTGTTTGGTAGGAATAGTAAAAGTAGTGGTCCTTTCTAGTAAAAATGAAAAGTGATGATCTCATCTGGTAGGATTAAAAAGATGATCATCCTATCTAGTTGAAATAGTAAAGATAATTGTCCTATCTGGTAGGAACAATAAAAATAGTGGTCCTTTCTGGTAGGAATGAAAAATGCATATTCTGTTTAGTAGGATTAAAAAGATGACCATCCTATCTGGTAAGAATGGTAAAGATAATTATCATGTCTGGTAAGAATAGTAAAAGTAGTGGTCCTTTCTGGTAGGAATGAAAAGTGATTATTCTGTCTGGCAGGATTAAAAAGATAACCATCATGTCTAGTAGGAATGGTAAAGATAATTATTTTGTCTAGTATGAATAGTAAAAATAATAATCCTTTCTAATAAGAATGAAAAAGTGATGATCTTGTCTGCTAGGATAAAAAAGATGACCATCCTAATTAGTAAAAATGATAAATATAACTGTCATGTCTGGTAAGAACAGTAAAAGTAGTAAAGATAATTGTCCCGTCTGATAGGAATAATAAAAATAGTGATCCTAGTATATTCCATGGGGAGTTATTCCCACAGAGGAACCAGAGAAACTCCAAGAGCAAAGCTCTTACCAATCAAATTAGGCCTAAATTGGCAAAACACTGTTAGATTTCACATAATATAATTTTTAGAACAATAATTTTATTTTTATTCCGTTCAACTTTATCATATATATCTTATCTATGAAAGAATATATTATAGTCACTAAAAAATAAAATAATAGTTTTAATTGTGTGTGATGTGGATGGCTTTTTATCTTTTTAAATATATGAAAAGCGAAAAATCTCATATTTGAGTCTTTTAAATTATAAAAAATTATTATTAATTTAATGAAAAATATTAAATAGAAAAATTATTTCTCTGATATTGTAAAAAAAAAATTACGACGCATCAATGTCGGCAAGCTCAATATAAAATTAATAACAAAATTATATCATAATGGTTCCTGTTTTTGCTATCATTAAATGGTTAAGAGATAAGGTCTAGCCATTAGAAAAATATATCAATCACAGTTCACAGACCACATGTAAGCATGGGAAACACCGTATTTGTGATTTTTAAAAGATGTAGGTAAATGTAGGATTAATTTCATTGGTCAAAATGCATCCAAAAAAAAAAAAAAGTTTTGTTTCAATTGTAATAAATAAAAATACTTTCATTCAATTCTTCTGGTAGTCCAGTTATTCTTGCTAGTTTATGATAAATGGAGAGATCTCAAATTTAACTCTTTCAACTACTATAAAATATTATGTTAATAAAACAAGAAACAATATATATATATATATATATATATATATATATAGTGATGGAGCTAGAAATTTAATATAGGGGGCCCAATTTAGCCCTTACTGATTAATGAGAAAAAAAAATAATCACTTGCGGGGTTTATCTAAAATTTAGCATCTAATTTTACAAAAAATCAATCAAATTAAAGTTTTACTTTTCATTTAACTAATTATGCAATTAAATCGCTGCCTCCATAGAGATTTCCTTGACCTGTCAAGGAATAATTTCTCAAGAAGATTATCAGATAAAATGTGAAACTAAAAACATATGTAAACTTATATTGTTTAGTAATGACTTCTTTAGACCAATTCCTAAATCTTTCTCAAATATGACATTTTTTATTTATGCTTGACTTGTCAAACAACATATTTTCAGATAATCAATTTCCAAATTTAACAATTTATATCTATAGGCTTTTGCCCAGGTTCAAACCAAGGACCAAAAATAAAATTCAAGACTGTTAACCACCTGCATCACCCATCTCTCGCTATATATTGGGTACATAATAAATATAAATATTAAAAATTTGAGAGGGGCCCAATATTGGGTACATAATAAATATAAATATTAAAAATTTGAGGGGGGCCCAATGCCCCCCTTGCCCACAATGTGGCTCCGTCACTGTACATATATATATATATATATATATATATATATATATATATATATATATATATATATATATATATATATATATATATATATATATATATATATATATACACACACTTTTTAAGGCAAACATAAATGTGACATATTGGAATGAGCCAAGGACATGCATAGAGCAACGAAGGAGTTCAAAGTTGGGCGAAGCCCTTTTTGACATTGATGAAGCACTTGTCAACAATAATTAGAGGTGTCAAAGCCGACAATTTCTTTAAAATAGATTCATCTCTCACTATAGTACTCAAGGTTGATTTTGATATCTGTCTCCTATAATACAGCGAGTATATAAGTGATTTTTATTACCACAAAATCTTTTCATGAACTAAAATAGTGTTTTATCTTATCAGGAAGAAGAAAGAGCTCAACAAGGAAAGCTTATTTCTTTTTGTCTTTTAAAACAAATTAAAATTCTCTTTATATAGAGGAAAAAAGACAATAAATACACAAACAATTATGAGTTACAAAATGATTACAAAGGATTAAATTTCCCATTCAATGTTTAAAATATTTTCTAATAATTAATTACAAAATAATTAATTTAAAAGCTATTTTTTTCAAACAATCCTCCATATGAATGGAAATTGAAATGAAAAATCTGGTGATAAAAGTCATTGGTCAGTTTTTACATAGGATAGGTAGATGTAACTTTTTGAACCTTTTCTTGTGAAAGTATATTTACTTTACTGGCTAAATAATAGATATGATATCTTTGAATTGTTTTGCCATTTGTGTAAATGATGATATATTTCACACATGAAAATTCTTAACACTGTTTTGTTCTCATTATTATATTCATTTTGGCCCTAAACATACCCTTGGTTCTATAAGAGTTTCTAAGAACCGAGCCCCACACGATTCCTTTCGAAGCAACCTCATTTCTCCTTCATACAGATAATCTCTTCAAGAGTAACCCGCATTACTCCTCTTGAATTTCCAACACAATAGGATCATTAAAAGCATCATTTAACTTCTTCCTTATGGATATTACTGTTTTCATCTTAAGGATGAATATATATCCACTAGTAGAATTGGAGTCTTTTATATCAGAGATTCAGTTCACATCACTATAGCCTTTTAGGATAGCTGGACATATGGTATGATGCAACCCATAATCACAAGTATATCATAGGTACCTAAGTACTCTTACTATTCCCTTCCATTGTTCAACTTCTGAATTACTTGTGTATTGACTCAGTTTACAACTCATTAAATACATGAGACTGTCTATCACTCTAGCATATTCCAGTTGAGATACATTCTCACCTCTATTCTTGGATAGATGGAGACTCAAGTCTAATAGGGTTCTAGCCATACTTGAATCATTCTTATTGAATTTCTCAAGTATTTTGTCCATATAATGTGTTTGACTTAATATAAGTCCATCTGATCTTCTTGAAATTTGTATTTCCAAGATCACATCTGCTAGTCCCATATCTTTTAAGTCAAACCTCGGATTCAACATATTCTTAGTTGACAATGAGCATTTCATCAACATACTGACATAGCCATTACTAGTTTCTTTGACATAAATTCATTTATTACACTCATTGATCTTAAATTCATTTGTTAGCATTTCACAATCAAATTTTTCATGCCATTGCTTGGGTGCTTTCTTCAAGCCATACAAAGACTTAACCAATCTACACACCTTCTTCTCTTGTCCAGGGACAATGAAGCCTTTAGGTTGTGCCATGTAGATTTTCTCATCCAATTCTCCATTTAGGAAAGCAGTCTTTATATCCGTTTGATGTATTTTAAGATTAGGCAATGCTGCAATAGCAATTATCATCTTAATGGAATTTATCCTTGTTACATGAGAATATGTATCAAAGTAATCTAGGCCTTCCTTTTGTTTGTAACCTTTAATTACAAGTCTAGCCTTATACTTATCAATCGATCCATCTCTTTCATCTTCCTTTTGATGATCCACTTAGATCCTAATGGTTTACATCCTAGAGGTTAATCCACTAATTCCCAAGTATGATTTTGCATGATTTTTGCATGATGGAATCTACTACACTTTTAATTGCCTCTTTCTGCAAAGGGTCTTCCGAAAAGCTTACTACTTTGTAATTTTATGGTTTAGCTTGAAGCAAATAAGTCAAAAAATCTAGACCAAAAGATTTTTCTACTCTTGCTCTTTTGCTTCATCCTAGTTCATTTTCAATTTCATGTCCTCGTTCTTAGTCCTAATTATCATTTTGTATAGTCTTATACGTTTATTTGGATGAACCTATACTCTAGTTTTATACGAGTGAGGACAAACTTATATCCCATGTTTGCTCAGATGAAGACAAATCCCTTGTTCATTCAGGTGAAGATGAACCAACGTCTTTTAAAGATTTATAAGAAAGTACATGTTCAAAGAACACAAAGCATTCCTTGATCCATTATTGTTTTTTTGTGTTTTTCTGCAATTTTAGATTCATACACAAGAAATTGATAAGCACTGTTATTATGTGCATAACAAATGAAAATGCAATCATTATTTTTAGACCTATTTTCACCTTTTTAAGCATAGCTACAACCACTTTCGCAAGACACCCCCACACTCACATTATTTAAAGGAAGTCTTTCTTCCTTTCCATAATTCATAAGGGATTTTGTCTTTTTTCTTTTGAGACACCTTATTTAAAAGGTAATTAATCGTTAATATAACTTCCCCCATATGTTTTGAGGTAACCCAAAACTTATCAGCATTGCATTCATCATTTCTTTCAAGGTGTGATTCTTCATTTCAACCACATGTAAGGCTTCGTCCAAGTACTAGCCTGATCTACTAAAGGCAAATAAAAAATGCTCATTTGGATCTAAACTCACTACGGAACTCTCGAGTTTTGGATGGGTTGAATTTTGAAAACGTTTTGCGAGTCACCACCTTAATTTTATTTTAAATGGGAAAGATTAAGGAAAAAGACCAAAATTGACTCTAATTCATTAATCTTTAATTAATTTACCAAGGATAAAATCACTAGTCTTTAAAACTAAAAAGTATTCGGGGACTAGGTTTTTTGTTTTAACAATCTCCATTTGGCTCTTAAGTTTAATTTGACTTGAAAAAATTAATTTCATATATGGCAATTATAAGATGACAATTAAGGATTTGTTTGAGATTGCTGTTGAGGGTTAAAAAAACACTTTTAGAATTTTTTTGATTTTATTGATTGATTTTTATTATTTTTTATAAATTTCTTTTTCAAACCTACTTCTGGAAAAAATATCAACTTACCTGCTTCTGCTTAAAAATAGTTTTAAAAAGCAATTTTTAAAAAATATAAATTTTTTTGTTGAAAAGTGCTTTTTCAAACGCAATGCCAAATGAGGCCAAAATGCATAAGCATAGCATAATTATAAATGCATGGAAAAATTAAAGAACATGTAAAATAAAATACCCACAAACCTTATGGATTCTGGAGGAACTACATATTCACTCCTGAATTTCAAAAATTAAATTAACTAATTATATTAATTAAGAAATTAGATGCCTTCTCTAACCCTAATGGCTACTAGAAAGACCATATATTCTCTTATAAAAGTATGAATAAAAGTAATTACATTGAAAATAAAAGGGGAATGGGATTAGTTGGGATTCAGATTTGAGATTTGGATTTAGATTCCAAAAGTGCCTATATATTCCATTGAATAAGGATCAAAACCTACATGGTTTGTTTTATGATTAAGTGGAGAGGTTTAGAGATTGATCAGATTAATTTTGGTTTGGAGGTTGGATGGATAAGGAAAGGATTATACCTTTGCATAAGTTGGCCGAAGGATTTTGTTGAACAGAAGTTTCATTTTATCGATATTGGAGGATTGAATTGATTGATGGATTAATTAATTGAAACAATTTAACTAATTAATATGATTAAATGTGTGGATTAATTAATTAATTAAAAGAATTAATTACTTAATTAGGATGATGAGCAGCTTAATTAATTAATTAGATGGACTGATTTTGAAAAAGTGATTAATCAATTAATTAAAATGATTAATTAATTAAGTGATTAATTAAAAAAGATTAGTTAATTAAAAGGATTAATTAACTTGAGTTGGGGTGGAGTAATTAATAATTAAAATAATTAATTGAAAGAGATTGATTGGAGGAAAAATAAGAAAAGAATTAGAGGATAGCTACCAATTCTAATTCAAGGTGTGTGTAAAAATAAAGGATTTAAAGCCCATTTATAGGCAAATGGAGGTGGAAATAGTTTGAAAAATTGAAAAGTGCAAATAACAAAAGGGTAGGGTTGACAAGGAGTGAAAATGGGCCAAAAAATGGAAAAAATAGAATTTGTAGTATACAAGGAGACTAGCCATAGATGGGCCATACGGCTGCGACATGTTGCATGTGACCCCTCCGGCAGACACATGGCGGCACCTCCTCTTATTTTTTAGAGATTAATGTTGGTCCATGGTTGAAAATTGAGCGTCTGTATGGCAATATACTTGATGACTAAAATTTTCTTTTGGAGGTCGCCCTAAAACCCCCACCCGCTAATCGGCTAATGGTATCGCTGTATCAGCTCTTTGTAGCATACTAAACTTAGCAAGTGTTAATCTATGGCTATATGATGAGAGTGCAAAATTAAGAATTTACAACTACTCTCTCATTGAAATTATCATGTCTATAGGATAATTCTGATGATAGTGAACTTAGAATTTGACAAAGAACTAAAGGAACATCTAAGTCAGTATTTGGACATGTTTGGATGAGAGACATGGTCAAAAAGGAAGATAGTAAAAAGAGCCACATAGATGTTTAAGCAATCGTTCCTAAATATTTATAGGTGAAAAATATAGCTGATAAATGGGAGCAAGAAAAGGAACTAAAAGGATATTTAGGCTGCTGGCTAGATATTTTTAGGTGAATTGATGGATATGGTTGATTATGATGAAAAGGCATGGAAGGGAACCAGAGGGATGTCTAGATTAGACATTTCTATATGAAGAATTCAGACAGATTTTGGATAAAAGAAGTGGAGAAAGGAACTAGAGAGATGTCACTGTCTAGACATTTCTAGGTGATAAATGTAATTGAATTTAAGATGAACGAGGATGGAAAAGAGAACTAGATTGACTTATAAATAAAAATTTAGATGTTTCTGGGTGAAGGCCATGATTGATTCAAAATAAAAGATATAGGAAACAAACCACATGGATACCTAGTTGATCATTTCTAGACATTTATGGGTAAAATTAATGGATTTAGATGAAAAGAGGTAGAGAAAGGAACCATAAGGATGTCTAGATGACTGTTTCTACACATTTATGTGTGTGTCTTTAGGAGACTATGCATGATTTCTCTAAAAAGAGGACCTTACTCTATGCAAAGATTGTCTGAAAGATGGGACATTACTCTGTGCAAAGGTTGTCAAGAAAAGGGACCTTACTTTATGCAAAGGTTGTCTGAAAAATGGGGACCTTACTCTGTGCAAAGGTTATCTAAAAGAGAGACCTTGCTCTATGCAAAAGTTATCTTAAAAAAGGAGACCTTGCTCTATGTAAAGGTTATCTAAAAGAGGAAACTTTGCTCTATGCATAGGTTGTCTAGAGAAGGGACCTTAGTCTATGCAAAGTTATCCGAAAAATGGATACTTTGCTTTATACAAAGGTTTTCTAAGAAAGGAACCTTGCTCTGTGCAAAGGTTATCTGAAAAGGGAAACCTTTCTCTATGTAGAGTTTGTCTAAGAAGGTTACCTACTAATTAAAAGATATGAATTTTTATGACTATCTTGGGATTGTCTAAAAAAAAGAATGCTATGATAAATTGAGTATTTAGAGTAGTAAAAGATTGACATAAACCACCACGATATTAAGGAGGGTGTAGCAATTCTGAAAGGTATCGGTCAATTTTGGAAAGATGCCAGTCATCTTCTCAAAGGTTCCGATCATTTTAGAAGATATCGATTAGCTTTGAGGTGGTATCAATCAATTTCAAAAGATGTCGATCAGCTTTAAGGAGGAAGGGCTATTACTCGGCTTATGCATTATAGCGCATAACTACTGATAATTGCATATGCATGTATATTTATGTATAGATGATTCGTGTTTATATATGCATGTTTCAAAATTCATAGTCTTTTCGTTTAATTTCTATGCTATGGATGAATGGTGATGATACCTGTAATGGATGAGTGCATAGGTGCAAGAAGGTAGATTCATGAGTTTGCTTTGTGAACATCATTTTTCGTGTGACTTTAGCGTCCATGGAAGCCGTATTTCATACACTACATACATTTATAGATTGAAAAACTCTATAAGGCAGAAAGGATCAATTTGGATAGATATGACTAGGATTTCTTGAGGCTTGCTTTTTGGGATTCGGTGGCCCTTATTTTCTATTTTTGTGCTATTAAGGAGGAGTCATGCCCCATCTTCAAGAAGTTTAATGCTATGGACTGGCTGTGATCTAGAGGCAGCTCTAGTGGTTCCATAGTTCAAAGTTAGGCATTTTTTAATTTTCATGAGTTTTAGACTTGTCTTAAGATGTCACAAGCTTTATGGTTATTGATGGTCAAATGAATTTGTCCGCTATAATTGAAGAGTTTCATGATCCTGGTAATCAGAGAGATATGAAGAGGCAAAGGCTTAAGATAAAAGCCTTGATTTTCTGCTTGATAGTCAGATATCTATTTCATAGGTCTATCGGTTGGAATGATGCTAGAGTGGTAGGATTAGTATTGCAGATGGAGCAGAGTCACCTGTAGTTAGAACTATGCAGGTGAAGGCACTAATGAGTTTTGATTGCTTTGTTCCGAGTATAGAGAGATAGATTGGCTCCCCATTTATTCTCTTAACGTATTAGATAGGTAGGTGGCATAGAGTCTATTGCAATGATTTTTCCTTATTTTGCTGTGATTTTTTTTTTTATTTTCTTAGTTGAAATTATAGAAGTTGTAGTTCAGACAAGTTGACTTTTATTTGGCCAATTAATTTACTTTTTATGTGTTATACCTCTTATGAACTCTATATTCTTGTTATGATGTAGAAGTTTTAAGTACAATGTGTGTAAATCTTTCAAGTTTGGCTATGGCTTTCAAGTTTCAACTTGGAGAGTGAAATGTGTAAGAACTGATTTTCTAGCATTTGATTCAGTTTTTGTTTGCCTATTATTGGTTTCTTTTGAAGTGATAATTAATGAGTTGCTGATATATAATACTTTTTTTCATTTTTATAAGATGATATATAATACTTAAACCTGATGAAATGTATTTTCCTCTTCTATGTTTTTCTTTCTATGTGTTTCTTTATTTTTTATAAAATTTACATCTCATATAAGTTTTGAAATTATTTACTATATACATTAAAATTTCAATCAAAACTTGTGATTATAAATTTGCTATTCCATGCAATAATTATTCCACATCTTAATTTAACTAAAGTTGAGAGTACTTATATTGTGTGGAATAAGTTTTATTTTTTTCTATTTTATTTCAAACTATTATGTGAACCAAATAAACTCTTATATATGTTATATTAGAAATGAATTTGATTATATTATATTACGGTCTACCAAATATACTCTATAATATTTATGAAACAAATAAAATTTAAGAATATTTTAAGTATTTATATATAAATTTTTTATGGGAAAGAGTATGAGAATTAAAATTGATAATTTCAAAGTATTAGGATCAAAGTACCCATTAAAATTAATAGAAGTAATTATAAATTTAGTATCTCAACTTATTAAAGAATGACAATTGCGTATTCAAAACTTTAAAAAGTATTAGTTAAGTATTTGCACCTGTTAAAAAATTATAAAGTAATGATTTCAGCCAATTCTTGTGCTAGTTGCATATTTGGAAGAGAGAGAGAATCTCTCTTCCACTTCGAATTCAGACGGTTAGGGACATTTAGGAAGCAATAGCAAAATTTTATTAAAATTTATAAATTTAAAATAAAAGAAATTAAATTGAACTAGATCTGGGTTTGATAAAATGAAACCCGAATCATGGTTCATCAATAATGGCATTTCAATATTAATTCTCTCATTCTCATTCTCTCGTTTTTCTTCTTTAGTTATGAATTCAATGTGAAGATTTAAAAAAAAAAAAAAAAAAAGGTTTATTTTGAATATCTTCAAGCTATTGATATACTAGTGGTGGGAGTTTTGGGATTTGGTTTACGAACACTGAGAAGAGAAGAGGAGATGGTGGAGGTTGTGGAAGTGGAAGAAGATGGTTATTCTGTTTATGGAGGATAGATACTTTACTTCTATTGATATTAATGCAAATTCATAACAGATACTTTTTAATTTTTTAGTTTTATTTATTGTATGGTTTCATGAAAAATGATCGAATGTAAAAGAGAAAAGGCAGTTTTTTTTTTTTTTTCAATCATTAGAGAAAATTGATTTTAGCATGAAAGAAATAATGGGTTTTGTTGATAGGAGAATCTGAAACAACTTGATTTTGATATTGACATGATTAAAATTATAGATTTTGTTGTTTGGCTTCCTAGAAAATTATGGGTGGAGGAAATTAAAATTATGGCTTCCTAGAATCTTTGTCTCAACATGCAGCGAAAATGACGGGTGTTGCCAAGCCTCTCTAGTGGTCGCAGCCCCAACAATTTGCGGAAGGAAATTAATAAAAAGAAGAAATTTTTTGTTTTTCGAATGCAATTTCAAGCTCACCAACGAAATCACCAAGGCCATCACCATCACTGATCGGCCTCAAAATCCCAATCTTCAGCTCATGTTACCCATGGTGGGCCAAAAACCCAGCACCGACGCCACTACTGGTGAGGCGATCCGCCATCGTCTGCACGCTACTACACAGCTCGTTACCGTCGCACTTTATTCACCCGCTAGCCACTGTCCAGCTCCATTTGGCGAAGATGAAGACTTAACCCAGCTCGATTGATGAAGATGAGACTCAGTGACATTCGAAAAGGAGACAAACCAGTCAAGAGATTTTGATTTTTTACTTTTTATTTAATTTTTAAATTTTAATATTTTTATTATTAAAAAATATGATTTTTTAATTTTAATAATTTTTATTATTTAAAAATAAATTTTAATATTTTTTATTATTTAAAAATATAAATGAGGTTTTTTAATCATTTTACACATTTAATTTTTCCTGCCAATCACTTTTTCCAACTCACACAAAACAAATTAACATTTTAATCTACGTTAATAATTATAAGATGGTAATCGATTTTATCACTATTTTGTAATTTTTTAATAGGTTCAAACATCTAATTTTTATTTTCAAAAGTTTGAACACTCAATTATTAAATTTGTTAAATTGATTAGAGGTGTAAATAAGTAAGGCTATTCGCGAGCAATTCGGTGTTCAACTCGATAAAAAGTTTGTTTACGTTCAGATCATCCAATATTTTTATATTATATAAAATATTTTTTTATTAATTAATATCTTTATAATACATATAATACTCAATTTTATAATTATATTTTTCGCTAATCGGATATTTTTACTTTTATATTAGTTTTAAGTATTTTAATTATAGTTATTTTATTATAAATAAATATTTAGGAACTTGACTATTTTGATAAATTGTAAATAAGTTTCATAATGAGTCGAGTTCGAATTTAATTCGATTATAATTTATTAGCGAGTCGAGTTTGAGCTAAACTTGAACTCGGCTCAAGTTTTAAGCAAGTCAAATTTAATCATGATTTTCAAACTAGATTTAAAACTCAAGCTCGAACTTAAACTCAAAAAAAAAATTAACTGAATCTGAACAAGTTAAAATTCGGCTCGACTCAACTTGTTTATATCCCTAAAATTGATATATTAAATTTGTAATTATCTTAAATTAATATTTATAAATTTTTAATTTATAATTAATAAATAAAGAAAAAATAAAATTTTAATCCCATTGTGCAAATCTATTGATCTATCATGCACTTTTTTCAGGTACGCGGTCCTCACTGATTGAGCACATGCAAGTGAAATACAATCATCAATAGTGGGTTTTCACTACCGGGAGCGTCTGCCCCCAAAGATACTGAACTCGTAAACGGATATGAAGGCTCCTGTTTTCTATATTCGTGCAGCTATCGAAAATTAATATCAAATTAATAAATATAATTATAAGTATAGTTCAGTTTTATAAATTAAATGTAAAAAAGTAATGAATTTTATTAATATTTTAAATTATACAAAGAATTTTTAAAAATATAAGTATAAATAAAGATTGAGTAAGTATATAAATGAATATAAGAATGTGAAAATATAATACATACATAAATTTTATTAACATTTTGGAATAAAAAATTAGTGTGTTCAATATGCATTTAAAAAATAATGTAAACTGATTGAGCTCAAAGAATATTGATTAGTGTGCTAAGCTAGAAAGAATTAAAAGCATAAAACAAATTCTAAATGAGATAACTTTCTCGGAGATTTTATTAAGGGTAGTCGAATTATCATTTTTTTTTTTTCAATCTGTCCTTAAGGGTTTACAATGAGAGTATTAATGGATAACAAGTTTTAATCTTTAGAAGGAGAGTTCAGTCCGAGCAGAATACTGATTTGACTTGACTTGTTCTAATTCGTCTAGAATATTTAATATAAATAGAAAATGAATTGCCTCCTCTTCCAAAATCTGACTTTATTAACTTATTAGGCTTGAACCCAATCTAGATTTATTTAATCCTCTATCATAAACTTTTGTAACTGTAACTATCTATAGTATATTATCTCTACTCTTTTTTTTTTTTTTTTTTTTTTTTTGCTTTTTCACATAAGGTTGAAAATATCAAAATAGCTTTATGAATTATATAATATGGGATAATTCTCCCTTTTAATAAATTTTATTAAAATTAATGCAAATTTTATTATATTAATGGGAAGTGGATTCAACCTCAAAACTCCGTTGTTCACATATTGAACTTCTACCCAAGATATGGACCTTTTGAAGATTTAGCAATAAGATAGTGATGAATTTAGCGTAGTGGGAAGTGGGAACCATCAATATTTAGCTTACAAATGTTATACATTATGAATAAATAAAGGAAAAACAAATAACCTCTTTTGCAAGAGGCAATATTAAAGGAAAAAAGAAAAAAAAGTAGACAAGATTTTGAAATTTAAAGAGAATAATTCAAAACAAAAGCAAACACCACAATCAAAGGATACATGGAAATCAAGGCCCACCAAAGTCAAAATTTTTATGCTTTCAATAAGGACTATAGGCTCTTCTACCAATAGTTTAAAGCATACCTTTCGGTTTACTTGAAGACATTTAGGACCCATAACCATGTCCTCTCCATTTGGTTATATGTACGAAATAATATATGATATGATAAGATAAAATAAGATATGATAGAATATAATTAAATAATATTTTTTCTACCTTGCATTTAGTGTAATTGAAATTGGATTAAAATTTTATCTTATTTTTTATTTAATTATCATAAGACAGAACTAAATATTATATAAAAAAAAATATTGATAGCTCCAATTCTGTCTTTTGCTTGAAATATTATTATTATTATTACTATTAAGTTCATTAAAATGCTTGACAACACAACACAATACAAAAATTAGGTTTTATGTTTATTGAAAATAATTTGAGAATATTTTTCTATTAACTGAGTTTTAAAGACTGAATAAATGAGTTTTTTATAAAATAAAATGATTGAAAAACAGAATGAGATAAGATAAAATATAATTTTTGCTCAATTTTATCTATATATAAAAACACATTAAATATTAAACAAGTTAAATTTGTCCAATTCAGTCTAATTCTACGCCTCAGTTCACTTGAAGTCATGGATTGAAAATGGGAAAGAATAAAAAGGAAATCTTTAAAAAATTTGAAAAAGAGAAATATTTTTTTGGAAGATAAAAAGTGGAATTGATTGGAGAAAGCATAAAAAATAGACGTGAAAATGAAATATCAAAAGGAAATCACATGCACCATTCTTTTTCCAGCAAAAGTGAAATGGGCGAAGGGTCACATAGTGGATTCCCAAACCAAAAGCCTCTCATATTTGCATGTGGGCCTTGCCCATTTACCATTCTTTATATAGAAGCACTGTCCCAAAGCATTTTCTTTTCCTGTCAACAGAATAATTGCACTGTTGTTTCACTCTATTAATAACATTCTGCAAATGCAAGCTTGTAAAGGAGAATGAATGCCAATCATATTTTGGTTTAGTGGTAAAATTATATTTAAAATTAAGACTTTTATATCTTTAAGTTCTACTTCTTCCTATGTGGGATTTGAATTATATTTATAATTTGATAGTTGAATTTGTACATTTTAATTATTATATTCTGTTTTGTAGCTCTATGATATATAATATATAATGCCTCTAATTATAACAAGAAAGAAGAAGAACAACGAGGAGGAGAGGAGGAGGATGAGTAAAAATACAACTAGCTACTTCAAAATTTTCTTTTTATTTCACTAGCAATTACTCTGAACATCACATTACAACAAGTGGTATAAAAGAAAATAATGCATACTTGAACATAATTGTGTCACATAAGTTATTGAGGCAACAGTGGAATTGTATTTTTGTAACTAGAAACCCAAATTAAGTTAAAAACAAAGTGTTGAGAGAATCTTTTATTTTTAGTATATATCAAAAATTTTGAAAGGGGCGGAGATGACTAAGTTTTGAATCTTAATATATTTTTTTTTATACTATAAAACATAAAATAAATTAAAGTTATTTGATAATATCATGATGAAAATGTAATGGGATATATTTTTATTTTAAATATTTTTTTATTTTAATTTAAATTAAATATATATTTTATTATATATCAAATATACTCCTCTGTTTCAAAATATTTGTTACTTTAAAAAAAAAAATTTGTTTCAATTTATATGTCATTTTAACATTTCAAGAAGATATTTATTATTTTTTCAACTTTATCATTTATTTATTTCTTGACTAAATATTTATATTAATTTTTTTCATTCTATACATCAAAATAAAAAAATAAAAAAAAAGATAAGATATTTTAGTTTTTTTATTTTAAAATTATGATAATTTGATGACTTAAAAAAAAGAGAAGATATTTTAGTTTTTTTATTTTAAAATTATGATAATTTGATGACTTTTTTATTAAGTGTTAAAATTTTAAATGACTAATATTTTAAAATAATAGTAGTGGTAGTAATTTTTAATAATAAATGAAAGCTGACTAAACTTCTTGTATTGAAATATGCATTAATTAAATAGTAAATTCTAAACAACAAATTCACCTTCCCAACAACATCTCTTACAAGTCCACAAGAGATGGATGTTGAACCCTTGGTGGAGGAAACTTTTGTGGTTGGGAGAATTTTTATCCCATTTCATTATGCTACAATCTCTATCACTTTACCTTTCAGCTTTAAGTCAAAAGAAGCTAAAGAAGAAAATATGATCGAGATTATAAGGGAAAAGAGATCATCAAGGCACATCATCTGTTGTTAAAGAAGAAGGAAAGAGTAGCATCACTATTCAAACTACTGATCCAAACAAACCAAAAAAAGTGATTTTTGACAAACCGTTTGCGAAGAATGACACTCAAAATACTATCCAAAGCAACAACAATTTTGTAGCAATTTTTCATTTCATTTTATTACTTTGTTCAAGCACTTTAAGATCCAAACTTTCGCCGCTTAATTTCTTTTCAATTTCATTGTCAATATTTTCATTTCATATTCTATCAATATTTTCAATTAATGCAATTTAAGCCCATTTACTTTTCAGTTCCTATTCCTGTGTTTATATTTCCATTTCTTATAGTTTTTTCAATTTAATTTACCGGCATTATTTGAATCCAATCGTACTATGGTTAAAGAAATTTGGGTATCCACATTCATTTGATTTTAGAAGTCTAACATGCAATTTTACGGTTCGCGTATCTCACAACGTGGCATGCTCGCACTTTAAAAAAATTCATTAATAATTTTTGTGTTCAAGAATATATTAGAAAAAAAATAAAGAAATTAATAAATATCTTTTATTATAATTTTCTAAATTATTTTGTTTTAGTCAAATATCATACATTGCGTAATTTCATACATAAAAAATTTTAGAAAATTTGCATGCATATATAAAATATTTTTGTATACAATATTATTTCAAAAATAGTTTCACTTTTTAGTTTTCTTTCATACAAAATTTTCAAGAAAATAATTAGTTTCAAAAAAATAAATTTTATCTTCTTATTACAAGCCACTCAATAGACACTTCTATGAAATAAAACAATTACTAATAATTTATATTATCTATTCAATTAAATATTTTTAAATTCTTACATAGACAAACTCATATATCAAATTATTATCTTTTAGGCTAATAATTTTATTTAGAATTTTCCATAAATTTTTATTTCAAAATACTAAAATTATAATAAAACTTAGTATTGCTTATTCATAATTTTATCAATTTTGCTTTATTAAAAAATAAAAAAGAAGAAAAAGAAAAAGGAAAGAAAAATATTCTCCTCTTGTTAATTTTCAAAAATAATAAATATATTTTATTAGTCAATTAAAATTTTCAAAATTAGTCAATTAGGACTTATTAAAGATATAAATACTTATTACAAACTTTTATTTTTTCTTTATTAAAGATTTAATGACCAATTTTTTGTTATTTAAGTATAAAATTATTTTTTTTTGTTAAATAAAGTTTTCAATTAAAATAATATAAAACTTCTCGAATAAACATGATGAGGCTGAAATTATATTGGTTGACTTTTAAGATTATCATGGAAAAATATTTATATAACTTGATTATTAAATTAAATTTAATTATTTAATTCAAGTTAAGCTAAATTTTTATATGAAATCTAAAAATTTAACGAAAATATAATTATACAAAATAAATATTATCTAAATTATATAATTTTACATGTTTAATACAATTAGAATAATCACACAAAATAATTATAAATTTTATAAAAATATATGAATAGCAATATATACACAATATTGAAAGAAGATGGATCAAGCATATCTAAATAAATCATTTATTATAATTTTAAACGATATTTTTATATTCAAAAATATGTTAGAGAAAAAAAAATAAATGAATTGATATATGACTTTCTAATTAAAACTTGAAAATATAATATATATGATTAACTAAAATGGAAACTAAAAATATTCATTATATTATAAATAATTTTCAGTTGACTTTCAATTTTGATAGATCTTGAATTTATTCCACATTGAAAATTTTAAATAAATTTAAGTATTTATAAAATCGCAAACAAATTAATTTTTTTTAAATAATATACCATTATAAATAAAATTTTTCACATTTGATAATAAAATAGTAGGATTTTACTTATTATTGTTAAATAAACTATCAATTAATGCATCTTTTTTTTTCTGCTGCATTTTCTTATAGAACCAAAAATAATTTTTCTAATTTAAAATATAATTTTCTCAAAGTCAAATTAGAATTTTTCTAATTTATTAATATTCAAACAATCAAAGTTATATTAGAATTTCTTAATTTGTTAATATTCGAACAATCAAAATTATATTAAAATTTCTCTAACTTTTTAATATTCAAAATAATATAAAAAAATATAAATTATTCTAATTGAATTTATTTATATAATTTAATATTATTTCTTTTTTGAAAACATATAAATTATTACTAATGGTTAAATCAACTAATTTCTAAATTTATAATAGAGTTTCTCTAATTTTTTAATATTCGAACAATTAAAATTACATTGGAATTTATTTAACTTCTTAATATTCGAAATAATATAAAAAAAAACATAAATTATTTTAATTAAATTCATTTATATAAACAATTATTATTTATTTTTTGAAAATATACAAATTATGACTAATAGTTAAAACAATTAATTTTTAAACTTATAATAATAATTTACACAATAAAAGTCAAATTATAATTTTTCTAACTTATTAATATTCGAACAATCAAAGTCAAAAAAAAATTCTAATTTTTTAATGTTCAAAAAAAATATAAATATAAATTATTCTAATTGAATTATTTTTTATTTAAATTAAATATAATTAACTATATATTAAATAATAATTATTTTATTATTTCCTTATTCTAATTGAATTCATTCTTTTTTATTTAAATTAAATTAAATTAGATAATTAAATTATCAAATTATAATAATTATATAATTATAAATTTGTAATATAATTAATGATATATTAAATAATAATTATTTTCTTATTTTCTTATTCTAATTGAATTCACTATTTTCTTATTTAAATTAAATATAGTTAGATATTAAATATAATTAATTATATACACTAATTGAGAGTTCATTTAATAATAATAAGTAGAATTCAATTATTTTATTATCAAATGTCAAAATTTCTATTTATAATAGTACATTTTTCTAAAAAAATTTTATTTGCGATTCTATAAATACTTAAATTTACTTAAAATTTTCATTATGAAAAAATGTATCAAAATTGAAAGTCAATAAAAATCATTTATAATATAATTAATATTTTCAATTTTCAATGAAAAAATAATTTTTTTAAAAAATAAAATATCTTTAAAGATAATAACTTAATAATCAAAATATATTCCTAATTTTTTAAAAAAAATAAAATATTATTAAAGGTAAAACGTTAATGAGAATAAAATTGAAGAAAATAAAACTTTATGAATTAAATTGATGAAGACAATAACTAATAACTAATGAATAATTAAAATTTGAGTAATCAAACAATATAAATAAACAATTAATCTTAAAAAATAAAATTAGATAGCTTAAAAAAAATGAAATTACATTTATAATGGTATATTTTATTTACCCGGATGAAATAAAATTAGATTTATGATTTATTACATAAAGTTTTATTATATTTTATATTTATTTTAATTTTAAAAATAAAATAATTTTAATAAATAATAATTAAGAATCATATTACTTTCAAATTAAATATACAATTAATAAGAGTAAAAAAAAAAAGGACACAAATAAATATATTTTTCTTTCTTCTACCATATATATATATATATATATATATATATATATATATATATAAAGAGATAATGCCAAATGTTAAATAAATCTTTGGCAAAAAGAAAGGTTAAATAAACAAATAATAAATAATATGTGCAAACTATAAGAAAATGTCAATTATTGCATTATCACAAAGAAATTATTATGTAGATTTAGTCTATTATATTATATGCATATTAAACTAATTACATATTGACATATAGCATCATTTTTTAAATATATCATTTATATTAATTAATATTTAATTATAGGCTATTAATAATAATAAATAACTTAATTAATATAAATACTATGTCTGATAAATAATATCATGTTAATATATATATATATATATATATATATATATATATATATAATTTACAAATAATATAATCGATTAAATTTACTTAAAATTTTCTCGTTGTGTGCAATATCTTTCCAAAGCTGCATAAGCTGACGACTACTTCCTTAACACATAGTCTTTAACAATAATTTAGTTGATTCTTCTTTCAATTGATAAATCATTTTCTTTAAGGCTTCTCAAAGTCTTCGGCCTTTCCATAGAGTTGATGCTTGATGGATTGGACCTTTTTTTTCCCCCTAAAAATATAATATTTTCAGTGTCTGTTTTCGTTTTCGGTTAATTTCTTCCACGAAAATTGATTAAAATCCTTAAAGAATTCAAGGATTCTTTTACTATGATTTTGCCCACTTTGTCTAGTGGGTAAGTAACGCTTTTTTTCATTATCTTTTATTATTATTATAAAATGACATCACAATCAGTTTTTATATATTATTCTAAATTTATTTTTTTTATTAATCTGTTCATAAAATACAATATTATCATAATATGAACACATCAATATGATTATTTAAAAAACATAATACATAAAATAAAATCTTTTATATATAAAGTTATTTATGAGTCAAATTTCAAATTTCAATTTATAAAAAAAAAATGAATAGAATAATTGAATTTTTTAAAATTTAATATTTTTAAAATTCATACATAACCTATAAATAAATCAAGTTGAATTTTGATGCTATTTTTGTTTCCTCAGTTATTCTTTTAGTAATTCTTTTTTTATACTATATTGCAATTAAGTGATATAAACTAAATAGGAAATTTTCAAGTGATGATCCATTTACCTAATTGTCATAGAAAATGCCAATCAAGATGACCATCCAATAATCCAATAAACTATGTCACATCATCTTATTGTTATTCTAATGATAGCTTTTATCAAAAAAAAATATTGACATTGTTTTTATTTTATTTATTTTTATTTTTATTAAATTAATTATATATTCAAGATATTAATAAAATATATTATAACATAATTAAATAAATTTATAATATTAATTTATATTAATTTTTTTTAATTATATTATATTACATTTTATTTAAATTTATTAGCCAAAATTTTTCTATCTATATTTCCAAAATTCTCATAATATATATACATATATATTTGCGAGAGTCCAAAATTCTTACATCATAGTAATTATTATGATGATGGCAAGGAGATATTAAAGAGACAGGTTCGTCAACGACTAGGGCGAAGAGAGGCGGAAATTACAAAGCATTATTTAACTCATATATCTTCTTTTTTTTTTGCCAAGGTGTTTATCTCATATCCAATCCAAGATGTTATTGAGCTTAGATATATCCACGTGTACGGTGAAGATGAAAGACACTTTTGCCTCACCACACTATAAATAGGAGTGATTTTTTACAACTGAAAAACCATACTTCGAGCTTTTATTTGAGAAATCAAATTTCCAAGCCCTTTTTAAGAAAAACAATACAAATATGTCTTGCTGCGGAGGAAACTGTGGCTGTGGCTCTGGCTGCAAGTGCGGCAGCGGCTGCAGCGGGTAAAATTTTTACTTTCTTGGATTTTTATTTTTCTTCTTTATGCTAAAATTTACTATCTAATAATATCAAATAATTTCTAGACAGAGTGTGTTTGAAATTACTAGAGTTGAAAAGTATTTTTAAATTTTTTTTTATTTTATTAATTGATTTTTATTATTTTTTATAAATTATTTTTTAAATCTTAAAAAAAAAAAAGCTTTAATCTACCTTTTTTTTTTAAATAGTTTACAAAAATATATAAAAAATTTTATTGAAAAACGTTTTTTTCATTCAAACGGAATGCCAAACAGGGCTATAACCATACGCTTGAGCAACGGTTTCTGAAATACACATTTCAGTCATCTTCAAGCTTATAATGTGAAATATTTTATACATTGAAATACCAATTTGAAAATCAATGTGTTTGGATAATAATTTTTTTTTCTTTTAGAAAAATTGAAGCTTCGAATGAATTTTGGCTCTGATTCCTTGTTTATTGTAGATGTGGCATGTATCCTGACTTGGGATTCTCAGAGAGCTCCAGAACTGAGATTCTGATTGCAGGAGTTGGACCTGCAAAGAAGTATGTATTATTCTGATAATTTTTTTTAGAAGAAAAAATAAAATAAAAATTTGATTCTTAATTTCTTTGACAAATTTTTATACTAATTAAAAAGAATGAAATTAATTAATTGAATAATACTAAAATTTTGCAGGTTGTATGAAGGTTCTGAGATGAACTTTGGTGCAGAGGGTGCAGAGAATGGCTGCAAGTGTGGATCAAGCTGCAGTTGTGATCCATGCACTTGCAAGTGAAAAATTAAATCAAATATAGGAAATGGCACCAACAAAGCAGATATTAGTCTTACTTTTTAATAAATAAAAAAAGAAAAAAAAAAGAAAATTAAGATTCTGGGTTTTTAGTTATTCTATCTATAATAGTGGTTGTTGTAAATAAAAAAAGCCATGGGTTCTTACTCAAATCCTGTAATGGGATTTCATTTCCTGTTGTTTCATGGCTTTTTCTTGTTTTCTTATGTATTGTGTCCTCACTGCTTTGTTATGGAGCCTTTCTTGTAGCTTTTGGAAGGGGAATTTCAATTCCTATGTTATGAAATATTTAATACATCTCCTTTCATTTGTAGTGTAATTTTCTTCATCCCTTCTCCCTTCTTCCTTCTTTTTATTTTTTTTTATTTTTTATTTTTTTATAATAATTAAAAATATTAAAAATGAGATGTGTTATTAAATATAAATTTCTGATTTTTTACTCAAAATACATTTAGCTCACATATAATCCAAGCATAATATAGTTATAAATGTATATCTGATGTAGATAATAGACTCAAATTTTAATCTTTTCTCTTAAATATTTTTTTAAAAAAAAATCTTAACATATATTCAATTGTAAGTTTACTAGTTTAATTATTTGTTTTTTTTTTATTTATCATGCTAACACTCTTTTTAATCATAATTTTTTCATTATTGACTTTTTTTATTTCATATTCTGTCTATATTTTTAATCAATGCAATTCAAGTCCATTTACATTTCAGTTTCTATTCCTGTGTTTATATTTTCATTTCTCATAGTTCTTTCAATTTAATTTACTAGCATTGTTTGAATACAAGCGTATTGTAGCTAAAAAAATTTGGATATCTATATTCATTTGATTTTAGAAGTCTAAGGTGCAATCTTACAGTTCACGTACCTCATACGCATGGCAAACTTGCACTTTAAAAAAATTCACTAACAATTTTTATGTTCAAGAATATATTAGAAAAAAGAAAATAAATGAATTAATAGATACTTTTTATTATAATTTTTTAAATTATTTTATTTTAGTCAAATATCATGTTTTGCGTAATTTCATACATAAAATAATTTAGAAAATTTGTGTGTATACATAAAATATTTTTATATACAATATTATTTCAAAATTAGTTTTACTTTTTAGTTTTCTTTCATATAAATTTTTCAAGAAAATAATTAGTTCAAAAAAATAAATTTTATCTTTTTATTTCAAGCCACTTAATAGACACTCCTATTAAATAAAATAATTACTAATAATTTATATTATCTATTCAATTAAATATTTTTAAACTCTTACATAGACAAACTCATATATCAAATTATTACCTTTTAGACTAATAATTTCATTTAGATTTTTTCATGAATTTTTATTTCAAAATACCAAGATTATAATAAAGCTTGGTATTGCATATTCATAATTTTATCAATTCTGCTTTATTAAAAAATAAAAAAGAAAAAGAAAAGAAAAAGAAAAAGAAAAGAAAAATATTTTCCTCTTATTAATTTTCAAGAATAATAAATGTATTTTATTAGTCAATTAAAATTTTTAAAATTAGTCAATTACGACTTGTTAAAGATATAAATACTTATTGTAAACTTTTATTTTTTCCTTATTAAATATTTAATGACCAATTTTTTGTTACATATGTATAAAATTATATATATATATATATATATATATATATATATATATATATATATATATATATATATATATATATATATATATATATATATATATATATATATATATTTTGTTAAATGAAGTTTTCAATTAAAATGTTATAAAATTTTTCAAATAAATATGATGAGGCTGAAATTATATTGGTCGACTTTTAAGATTATCATGGAGAAATATTTAAATAACTTGATTATTAAATTCACTTTAATTGTTTAATTCAAATTAAGTTAAATTTTCATATGAAATCTAAAAATTCAACAAAAATATAATTATACAAAATAAATATTATCTAAACTATATAATTATACATATTTCATACAATTAGAATAATCCCACAAAATAATTATAAATTTTATAAAAATAATGAAGGGCAATATATAAACGATATTGAAATAAGATGAGTCAAGCATTTATAAATAAATCATTTATTACAATTTTAAATGATATTCTTATATTCAAGAATATGTTAAAAAAAAGAAAGTAAATGAATTAATATATGACTTTCTAATTAAAACTTGAAAATATAATGTATATGATTAACTAAACTGAAAACTGAAAATATTCATTATATTATAAATAATTTTCAATTGACTTTCAATTTTGATACATGTTAAATCTCTTCCGAATTGAAAATTTTAAGTCAATTTGAGTGTTTATAAAATCGCAAATAAATTAATTTTTTTTAGAATAACATACCATTATAAATAGAAATTTTAATATTTGATAATAAAATAATAGGATTTTACTCATTGTTATTAAATAAACTATCAATTAGCATATCTTCTTTTTTTGTTACATCTTCTTATAAAATCAAAAGAAAATTTTCTAATCTATAATATAATTTTTTCAAAGTCAAATTAGAATTTCTCTAATTTATTAATATTTGAATATTCAAAATTGTATTAGAATTTCTCTAACTTCTTAACATTCAAAATAATATAAAAAAATATAAATTATTCTAATTGAATTTATTTATACAATTTATTATTATTTCTTTTTTGAAAACATACAAATTATTACTAATGATTAAATAAACTATTTTTTAAATTTATAATAGAATTTCTCTAATTTGTTAATATTCGAACAATCAAAGTTATATTGAAATTTTTCTAACTTCTTAATATTCGAAATAATATAAAAAAACATAAATTATTCTAATTGAATCCATTTATACAAACTATTATTATTTCTTTTTTGAAAACATACAAATTATGACTAATTGTTAAAACAACCAATTTTTAAACTTATAATGGGACAAAATAATAATTTACACAATAAAAATCAAATTATAATTTCTCTAACTTATTAATATTCGAAAAATCAAAGTAAAAAAAAATTTCTAATTTTTCAGTATTCAAAAAAATTAAAAATATAAATTATTCTAATTGAATTATTTTTTGTTTAAATTAAATATAATTAAATATATATTAAATAATATTTATTTTATTTTTTTCTTATTCTAATTGAATTCATTCTTTTTTATTTAAATTAAATTAAATTAGATAATTAAATTATCAAATTATAATAATTATATAATTATAAATTTGTAATATAATTAATGATATATTAAATAATAATTATTTTCTTATTCTAATTAAATTCATTATTTTCTTATTTAAATTAAATATAGTTAGATATTAAATATAATTAATTATATATACTAATTGAGAGTTCATTTAATAACAATAAGAAGAATCCTATTATTTTATTATCAAATGTCAAAATTTCTATTTATAATTGAAATACCCTGAATTTCTATTTATTTTATAAAATTCTATTTTCGTACGGAAACGTATTATTTTATTATTTTCCTTATTAAAGTAAGAATTTGAATTATATTTTACTAAATTATAAATATTCATACTATTTGAATATGTATTATTAATGAAAATTTTATTTAAGTATTATATATGTATATAATTATGAAAATGTTAATGTGGGTTTTGGAGAAGTTATATTTTTAGGTATTAATAAAAGTATTAATTAATATTATAAGTTTAATTATAGTATTTTAATCAGAAGTTTGGATTTCCATTATAATTACTATTATTATGAATAAATTGTAGTAATTGAATTATTATTATCGTCCACAGTATTATTATTACTATCATTTTATTATTATTATTATTATTATTATTATTATTATCATTAGAATTGTTATTATTATTATTATTATTATTATTATTATTATTATTATTAGTGTTAATATTATTATTATTATTATTATTATTATTATGATTATTAGTATTATTATTAGTACTGTTATTATTATTACTATTGGTATTATTATTATTACTATTAGTATTATTATTATTATTATTCATATATATATATATAGAGAAGATTTCAGTGTATATATATATAGAGAGAGAAGGGTGGGCTGCCTGCAGAGGGAGAGGCAGCCGAGAGAGAGAGAGAGAGAGAGAAGAAGAAGAGGAAGAAGCTGTCTGCCTTCGGACCACCGTCCGGTCGTCGGATTCTGACACGCACCGGCCAGGAAGGTTTCTGAGATGCTGACCAAGCCGTCCACCGAAGATCGCCGCCATCCGCCGTCTCCAGCCGCCGCACGCGCTGCCGCAACGTCCGCCAGCAGAAACTTCCGAGCTAAATTTCGGCCAGTTCCGACGTCCGTTCAAGATGATTTTGGTACCATCGGACTCCTCTTTCTCTAAGCTTTAATTTGGTATATAAATTACTAATTTTGGATGATGTTGATTTTGACCGAACTCCGGTGATTGACCGGACTGCCGACGCAGGTTCCGACGAACCAGAAGAAACATATTGTATTTTCGGATTCTACGTGTTGAGACGAGTCCGTTGGTAGTGAGTTTGTGACGATTGGTTAACGTTCATGTTTTTCGGTGAACATTGTTTATCGTATTGCGTGACAAGAGTATATTCTAGTTAAGTGAGTTGTTCCTATTCTAATCTTATCGTTTGTTATCCAGAGTCAATGTCTCTAGCTTCTGTCGTCAATGGTCGCACTTTCGAGAGAAGTTAATTGGTCGTGTTATCAACTAGGTGAGTGATACTCACTAATGTATTATCCTGTTTTCATTTCATATGCATCGTTGTGTGTATATATATGTATATTATACATTACTACTGCATATATAAGCATGTAACATTTGACTGTGAATGACGAATTAATATTCTGTATTTTGTGCCATACTATGATTGTGGTTGATGGATGGAGGGCGGGAGGATACAGTACCACTTAGGATTATGGATTTGTTATGATTATGATTGGCTTATGATGAGATTCAGAAGATGAGCTATGACTGATGGATGCTGGCCGGGCCTGCTCATCGCCAGGGCCGCTGTCAGTCGGGTCAGGGCTGCGTGGTACAGACCAGTGACGGCCGGGCTCCTTGGATATAAGAGACAGATTATTAGACTCAGAGAGCCAGAGTAGGGGATTGGCTCCCTATACGGAGTATTAAGTATCAGTGTGGTACTGTGGACCATACCCCATCCTTGCTTGATTGGATGATTGTCTGTCTCTACGACATGGTGCATAGCATGTGCATTAGAAATCTATCTGTAGGATACCAGTTTAATATATTAGCTGGTATCATTCACTGAGTCGAACGCTCATTCCTGTTCATCTTGTTGCTTTCAGGTCAGGGAATGAGCTGGTGAAGGAATTGTAATTGAGTAGACTGCCAGTCTCTCTTCGGCAGTAGTTTGTATTGTTGAGTATTCAGAAATGTATATAATAGAAGTACATTTGTAATTGTAACTCTAGAACTCCGCAATGTTACACTTTGTAATTGAGCTTTATGTATTATTTCAGTTATGTAATCTTTGGGGTTAAGCAGAATCTTTCTGTAATTTATTATCTTTCTGGAATATATGGAATAAATGATGTTGGGCCAATTTGATAAGTGTGTTATGTTGTGAATCTTTTGGTTCTGCTTACCTTTTTTGGGCCCATAGCCCTTTCCAGTTGGGCTTTTCAGTTGTGTGTTTTGAGCTTATTGTCTTGTGGTTTAGGTTACGCTTACTACGGGCACTGGTAGCCACGTGCATGTCCCGTGTCCTAGTGCCGGTCACGTGCCCTCGGGTTTGGGGCATGACAACGTGGTATCAGAGCAAAGATCTTGTGACTTTTAATATATTCAGTATTGTGGGTCCTTGTTTTGGTAACATGCGGAGTATAGGATTCCTAATTGTCTTTTGAGTCTCTCTTGCTTCTAATTCAGCGTTAACGTGGTGTTATGTTAAGATGTTAGTTAACAGCGAGCTTAATGCTTATTTGTTAAGGTTTAATACAGTTGTTAATTATCAGTTAGAAAGTATAAGAGATGTGGTAATGTCAATGACATCTTTGTTTTTCTTGATTATTAGAGTATTAGGTCTGGAGATTTCTTTTGCTCGTATTCTGTTGTATGGGGAGTACTCTAGTATCTAAAAGATAAGATAAGCCCTAGCTTGCCCCATTTCTGTTTATCCCATGAAATGATATGATTATTTCCAGCCACATATAATTGAACATTTGTCATTTTAGATAGGGTTAAAGGGCTGTAGTTGTTTGACTGGTTTCATCAGTTATATCCAGACAAGACTTTGCTATTAACTAAACCAATTTTCGAGAAAAGTTACTGTAGTTTTGTCAGTAAGGAAGTTGAGTTCATTATTTATTGGAGACACAGGTGTTAGGCAACTCACCATCTAGTTCTAACTTTCTTCCTCAGTTGAAAATTTTCCCTTGACCTAATAGTTATTCCTTCTATTTATCATCTTAACTTTATGGCATCTTCTTCATCTTCCTCTCCCCCTGGACCTGACCCTTTTCTTTACCAAAGCCTTCCCCCAGAGATCCGAAGCAATATTTCTGAAAGAGCCCTTAAGAATTTGGCCTCTGAACAGATTTTTAAGTATCAAACATATCTCATTCAAAAGTATGGCTCTCGGTTTGTGAAGGAACTAACTATCCATCCTAATTATCCTTTTCTAAGGCCATATGCTTTCATGGATATGACAGTGGATTCATTTTGGATATGGCCTAAAGAATTCCTTTGCTTTCTGTGGTATTTCCTTCATCTCTATCATATTGTTATAGAAATTCAGCCCTTCCATTTTCTGAGGTATATCCAGTGTTTGGATGGCAATAATGCAGCTAACTCTCATTTGGTTACTTTCCTGCGTTGGTTTAACCCTTTGGACCAATGGATGAGATTTCATATCACGAGTTTGGGCAAGTCTTTTTGGACAGATGGTCCTACCGTTCGAACTCTACTGGTTTTCCATCGTCCTTATACCGTTGTAAGCGATCTTTTAGGCACTCGTCTGGTCGTGAATCCTTAAGTTCTTATTTATAAGTCATGTTACTTTTCATTCTATAAGGATGTCTTTGATTATTCCGATGAGATTACTGCCTTCCAGCACTTTATGTGCGAGAAGAACAATGTTCCTTTGCGTGAGATGTGGCCCCCTAGTGAACCTGATGCTCCATGGTGGGATTTTTCTCCTGAGTACTGTTGTGAGATTAATAATGCTCTGGATGATTGGGATCAGAATTGTCTTAAGGAATTATACCGAAGAGATGGTCCTCAGCCCATAGTGCCTAATGATGACAAGTTTGACCTCACCAATCACATTTGGACTCACCTTATGGAGCCTTCTTCAGACTCTACTGAATTTGATGAGACAACCTTCTTTAGCCAGTATGATGAGGATGATGATGATGATGACGTTATGAATTTGTCTCCCTCGCATGAGGCTATTAAGAAGTGATAGGTTAAGAAAATTTGTAGTGGATGTCAGTGGTAGTTATAGTTTGAGACCTGCTAGGTTTGCAGGGTCCTGGATCTGTATAAGTATATTTTCTTCTTTTCTTTGTTGTGATGGAAAATTTTTCTTTTCATTTTGGTTGTGATGTGTGGAAGCTTATTGAGGCAGGTAACAGGACTAGAGACACTGCTTCAGTAGGTTGTATAACCCTAGGTGTTGTACCCCTTTTTTGTATAAGTTATGTTTAATATTGTATGTAAGAAATTAAATTTAAGGATCTCCGAGAACTTAATCCAGGAAAGGGTATAAAAAAAAAAAAAAAAAGAAGAGATTCTTAAATGATTTGGAAACAGAATGCTTTAAATGAATTTAAAAATGGTGATTGATTTTAAAATATGATTTGTTAAAATTTTAAATAATTTGGAAATGAAATATTTTAAATAAATTTAAAGTATGATTTTAACATCAGTTTTGAGAATTTATTATTTTAGAACTCTGTACTCATGTCAAGTGTGTTTGTCTGTCTACATCTGTTGAGTCAAGCATCATAAAGTTATTAGTCATTATTCATACATCATGTCCTTCATGGATCATTGCATTAAGATTGCATATTATGTAGCATCCCTGGATACAGTACCTTGAGTTCTAAAATAAAAAATGAAAATGTTTTAAAATACTACGAATGATTTTAAATGGTTTTACAAATTTACACAATTTTCAACGTACCTGAAGTGGATTTAAGTTTTCGGAATGAGATAATATTTCAAGGTATTAGATTTCACACTATGTTGGAGGTGATTAAAGGTTAAGTACTGATTTTTATGAAGAAAAAGAATTTTAGAATGCCATAAGTAGAGTTATTAATTGAGCATATTCATGAAGTATATTTGTTAAGTGGAGATCAAAATGGGATGGCATAGATTAAGAAAGACGCAGATCCTGCATGGAGATTTTATCGAGTGTTAGTAAGAGTAGTGAATTTATTGATTTTATGTGGACGAATAGAAAAATTAGGAATATGAAAGATCATAAGATGTTGATGGAAATTTCGAAATAAGATTATGTATGGGTTAAATGTATATGGTTGGGAGACAATAACTGTTTAAGCTAGGATATTCAAATATTTTATAAAAAGAGAATAAGTCTGGAATAAATTGTGAATTACTGGTTAGTATACTACTTATGGTGTAAAACATGTTTAGAGTTAATACAATTTCTTGATGACTTTGTTAATTTAAGGGATGTTGAAATGAATGGAAAAATTTTTGGTTTTGCATATTTATTAGTAAGTATGTATATATGCTGATAGGTACCATTTTGGCTATTCTAGAGGGAGGAAACCCTTGACAAGGGTGATATATATTGAGGAAATTAGTTAAAGTAAGTAAGAGTAGGAAGCAAACAATTAAGTATTGAAATGTTTATTTGATAAAATGATTAAGGAAGTTACTATGGAAGTTATTCTCACAATTAAATATAATGAAAATTATAGGTTTGATGAGATATTAGACATAAGAATATTTATCAAAGTTCTTAGAGATTAAGTCATCATTATTAGTCTGGAAATGAATTATGAAATATTAAGAATTTTATTAACTTAGAATTATCTGTTGGATTCTTATCTAGTTGATGTAACAAATAGTAAATGGAAGTGTGAAGTTAAGCATTAATATTAGCTTTAGTATTGATAAGGGTTTAAAGATAAGATATGTTTAAGATTATGATTGATTGAATGTGAAATTAAGGGTTGTGTTAGTTTTAGCTATGACTAAACCAAGATATAGGAATAAAGGATGATTAGATATTTGTTGTAAGGCTTAATAAATTTGATATTGTATTAGAAAGATTTTATTGGAGGTTTGGTTACATAATTTTGTGTTTTTGTTGAAATTGATATGTTATGTTACCTTACCTATGGTTTAAAGTGTATCAGAGTTCGCAGTGGAAGTATGGTGAAGAAGTTTAATTGTAAGGTGTTGTGTTTGAAAATTCGAGCACGAATTTTCTTAAGGGGAGGAGATTGAAATACCCTGAATTTCTATTTATTTTATAAAATTCTATTTTCGTACGGAAACGTATTATTTTATTATTTTTCTTATTAAAGTAAGAATTTGAATTATATTTTACTAAATTATAAATATTCATACTATTTGAATATGTATTATTAATGGAAATTTTATTTAAGTATTATATATGTATATCATTATGAAAATGTTAATGTGGGTTTTGGAGAAATTATATTTTTGGGTATTAATAAAAGTATTAATTAATATTATAAGTTTAATTATAGTATTTTAATCAGAAGTTTGGATTTCCATTATAATTACTATTATTATGAATAAATTGTAGTAATTGAATTATTATTATCGTCCACAGTATTATTATTACTATCATTTTATTATTATTATTATTATTATTATTATTATTATTATCATTAGAATTGTTATTATTATTATTATTATTATTATTATTATTATTATTATTATTATTATTATTATTATTATTATTATTATTCGTATATATATATAGAGAGAAGATTTCAGTGTATATATATATATATATATATAGAGAAGGGTGGGTTGCCTGCAGAGGGAGAGGCAGCCGAGAGAGAGAGAGAGAGAGAAAGAGAGAGAGAGAGAGAAGAAGAAGAGGACGAAGCTGTCTGCCTTCGGACCACCGTCCGGTCGTCGGATTCTGACACTCACCGGCCAAGAAGGTTTCTGAGATGCTGACCAAGCCATCCACCGAAGATCGCCGCCATCCGCCGTCTCCAGCCGTCGCAACATCCGCCGGCAGAAACTTCCGAGCTAAATTTCGGCCAGTTCCGACGTCCGTTCAAGATGATTTTGGTACCATCGGACTCCTCTTTCTCTAAGCTTTAATTTGGTATATAAATTACTAATTTTGGATGATGTTGATTTTGACCGAACTCCGGTGATTGACCGGACTGCCGACGCAGGTTCCGACGAACCAGAAGAAACATATTGTATTTTCGGATTCTACGTGTTGAAAGGAGTCCGTTGGTAGTGAGTTTGTGATGATTGGTTAACGTTCACGTTTTTCGGTGAGCATTGTTTATCGTATTGCGTGACAAGAGTATATTCTAGTTAAGTGAGCTGTTCCTGTTCTAATCTTATCGTTTGTTATCCAGAGTCAATGTCTCTAGCTTATGTCGTCAATGGTCGCACTTTCGAGAGAAGTTAATTGGTCGTGTTATCAACTAGGTGAGTGATACTCACTAATGTATTATCCTGTTTTCATTTCATATGCATCGTTGTGTGTATATATATGTATATTATGCATTACTACTGCATATATAAGCATGTAACATTTGACTGTGAATGACGAATTAATATTCTGTATTTTGTGCCATACTATGATTGTGGTTGATGGATGGAGGGCGGGAGGATACAGTACCACTTAGGATTATGGATTTGTTATGATTATGATTGGCTTATGATGAGATTCAGAAGATGAGCTATGACTGATGGATGCTGGCCGGGCCTGCTCATCGCCAGGGCCGCTGTCAGTCGGGTCAGGGCTGCGTGGTACAGACCAGTGACGGCCGGGCCCCTTGGATATAAGAAACAGATTATTAGACTCAGACAGCCAGAGTAGGGGATTGGCTCCCCATACGGAGTATTGAGTATCAGTGTAGTACTGTGGACCATACCCCATCCTTGCTTGATTGGATGATTGTCTGTCTCTACGACATGGTGCATAGCATGTGCATTAGAAATCTATCTGTAGGATACCAGTTTAATATATTAGCTGGTATCATTAACTGAGTCGAACGCTCATTCCTGTTTATCTTGTTGCTTTCAGGTCAGGGAATGAGCTGGTGAAGGAATTATAATTGAGTAGACTGCCAGTCTCTCTTCGGAAGTAGTTTGTATTGTTGAGTATTCAGAAATGTATATAATAGAAGTACATTTGTAATTATAACTCTAGAACTCCGCAATGTTACACTTTGTAATTGAGCTTTATGTATTATTTCAGTTATGTAATCTTTGGGGTTAAGCAGAACCTTTCTGTAATTTATTATCTTTCTGGAATATATGGAATAAATGATGTTGGGCCAATTTGATAAGTGTGTTATGTTGTAAATCTTTTGGTTCTGCTTACCTTATTTGGGCCCATAGCCCTTTCCAGTTGGGCTTTTCAGTTGTGTGTTTTGAGCTTATTGTCTTGTGGTTTGGGTTACGCTTACTACGGGCACTGGTAGCCACGTGCATGTCCCGTGTCCTAGTGCCGGTCACGTGCCCTCGGGTTTGGGGCGTGACAATAATAGTTCATTCTTCTAAAAAAAATTTTGTTTGCAATTTTATAAACACTTAAAATTTTCATTACAGAAGAGTGTATCAAAATTGAAAGTCAATTGAAAATTATTTATAATATAATTAATATTTTCAATTTTCAATGAAAAAATAATTTTTTAAAAAATAAAATATATTTAAAGATAATAACTTGATAATCAAAATATATTCCTAATTTAAAAAAATAAAATATCATTAAAGGTAAAACGTTAATGAGAATAAAATTAAAGAAAATAAAAGTTTATAAATTAGATTGATGAAGACAATAACAAATGAATAATTAAAATTTGAGTAATCGAACAATAAAAATAAACAATTAATCTTAAAAAATAAAATTAGGTATCTTCAAAAAAATAAAATTATATTTATAATGATATACTTTATTTACTTGGATAAAATAAAATTATATTTACCATGTTATTAGACTAATCTAATTATATATTGATATATGGTATCATTTAATTATATATATTGTTTATATTTACTGATATTTAATTACAAGCCGTTAATGATAATAAATAACTTAATTAATATAATATTATATTTAATAAATAATATCACATATTAATAAATAATTAAATTAATTGGCAAATGATATAATAGATTAAATTTACCTAAAAATTTATTGTTACGGTGCTCTTGTGTGCAATATCTTTCCAAAGCTGCAAGAATCATGCCTTGTTTATAAGCTGACGACTACTTCCTTAATACAGTCTTCAACTATAATTTAGTTTATTCTTCTGTCAATTGATAAATCATTTTCTTTAGGGCTTCACAAAGTCTTCGGTCTTTCCATAGAGTTGCTGCTTGATGGATTGGACCTTTTTTCCCCCCTAAAAATATAATATTTTTCAGTGTCCGTTTTCGTTTTCGGTTGATTTCTTCCACGAAAATTGATTAAAATCCTTAAAGAATTCAAGGGTTCTTTTACTATGATTTAGCCCACTTTGTCCAGTGGGTAAGTAACACTTTTTTTCATTATCTTTTATTATTATAAAATGACATCACAATCAGTTTTTATATGTTATATTAAATTTTTTTTTTATTAATCTGTTCATAAAATACGAATTAAATATAATATTATTATAATATAAACACATCAATATGATTATTTAAAAAACATAATACATAAAATAAAATCTTTTATATACAAAGTTATTTATGAGTCAGATTACGAATTTCAATTTATAAAAAAAAATTATGAATAGGATAATTAAATTTTTTAAAATTTAATTTTTTTAAAATTTATACATAACCTATAAATAAATCAAGTTGAATTTTGATGCTATTTTTGGTTTTTTTTTTTGCATAATTTTCCTCAGCTATTCTTTTACTGTTTTTTATGCTATAAACAAAAAAGGAAATTTCCAAGTGATGATCCATTTACAGAATTGGAGCTTTTTACTTTAATACGACAGTTTTAAAAAATAATTACCTATATATATTATTTTTAAAAATATTTACTCATATATATTACTTTTTAAATGTTAACCAATAATCTTGAAATCATACTTCTTATTTAAGAAAAACAAAACAAATATGTCTTGCTGCGGAGGAAACTGTGGCTGTGGCTCTGGCTGCAAGTGCGGCAGCGGCTGCAATGGGTAAAATTTACTATCTAATAATATCAAATAATTTCTATATAATCATACACTTGAGCAACAGTTTCTGAAACACACATTTCAGTCATCTTCGAGCTTATAATATGAAATATTTTATACGTTGAAATACCAATTTGAAAATCAATGTGTTTGAATAATAATTTTTTTTCTTTTAGAAAAATTGAAGCTTCGAATGAATTTTGGCTCTGATTCCTTGTTTATTGTAGATGTGGCATGTATCCTGACTTGGGATTCTCAGAGAGCTCCAGAACTGAGATTCTGATTGCAGGAGTTGGACCTGCAAAGAAGTATGTATTATTCTGATAATTTTTTTCAAGAAGAGAAAAGAAAATAAAAATTGGATTCTTAATTTCTTTGACAAATTTTTATACTAATTAAAAAGAATGAAATTAATTAATTGAATAATACTAAAATTTTGCAGGTTGTATGAAGGTTCCGAGATGAACTTTGGTGCAGAGGGTGCAGAGAATGGCTGTAAGTGTGGATCAAGCTGCAGCTGTGATCCATGCACTTGCAAGTGAGAAATTAAATCAGATATGGGAAACGGCACCAACAAAGCAGTTATTAATCTTACTTTTTAATAAATCTCAAAGAAAGAAGAAAAAAAGAAAATTAAGATTCTGGGTTTCTTAGTTATTCTATCTATAATAGTGATTGCTGTAAATAAAAAAAGCCATGGGTTCTTACTCAAATCCTGTTATGGGATTTCATTTCCTGTTTTTTCATGGCTTTTTTCTTGTTTTCATATGTATTGTGTCCTCACTGCTTTGTTATGGAGCCTTTCTTGTTGCTTTTGGAAGGGGAATTTCAATTCCTATGCTATGAAATATTTAATACATCTCCTTTCATTTGTAGTGTAATTTTCTTCATCCCTTCTCCCTTCTTCCTTCTTTTTTTATTTTTTTATAATAATTAAAAATATTAAAAATGAGATGTATTATTAAATATAAATTTTTGATTTCTTACTCAGAATACATTTAGCATAATCCAAGCATAATAAAATTATAAATATATATTTAATTTAAATAATAAATTTAAATTCAAATATTTAAAAAAAAAATCTTAACGTATATTCAATTGTAAAATTTCTAGTTTAATTATTTGTTGCTAACATTCTTTTTAATCATAATTTTGTTCATTATTGACTTTTTTTTTTTTAAATTTATTTATACTTAGGGCCATTATTGATTTGGTATGTGGAATAACGTCCACTAAAAATAAATAAATAATTATGTATTAATTATTTCATTTATTTAATCAAGAATAAGTATTTTTAAGATAAGATTGAATCTATTTATCCTAAAAGGAATGAGTTTTCTAATCCTATTCCCCTATTAAACAGAGATATATATATATATATATAAAATATAGCTCTCTCAATTTTAGCAGTACTTAAGTGAAAAACAGTTGACAACTCTTTAGAAAAAATGCCACTTATGTATCAATAGACAATGAGAGTTTGGACTTTTGGAGAAACTTTTATAGTCTTTTTTATTTTTTGATATGCTCAAACTTAATTGGTATGAATACTATTTGTCTATCATGTTCATATAACGTAAATTAAAATTTGATTTAATATAAAGTAAATTGGTATGAATACTATTTGCTATAAAGTAATTTTAATATTTTATATTACTATGTATTATATGTAATGAATTTATCTAATATTGATATCAGAATATATATCTTTTGCTTTGTTCTATTTATTATAAATTATGCATGATGATAATTTTTTATTTTATGTAAATAAGAAATGATACAATTATATTTTCTTTTATTTTATTTTACGTAAATAAGAGATTATGTATTTAGAAATTAGATTCTTCCATGGAAAATTATTTTTCTGTATAAAATTTGTTCTTTACTTAAAAATAATTAATTATGGAATTCTTTATTTAAAGGAAATTTTTAGTTGAAGATTTTTTTTTGTAACAAGATTTTTCATTTCATTTCATTATTTTGTTCAAACACTTTAATATCCAAACTTTCACCATTTAATTTTTTTTCAATTTCATTATCAATATTTTCATTTTATATTCTGTCAATATTTTCAATTAATGCAATTCAAGCCCATGTACGTTTCAATTCCTATTCCTGTGTTTATATTTTCATTTTTCATAGTTCTTTCAATTTAATTTACTAGCATTGTTTGAATCCAAGCATACTGTGGTTAATGAAATTTGGATACCTACTTTCGTTTGATTTTAGAAGTTTAAGACGCAATTCTACGGTTTGTGTACCTCACATGCGTGGCACACTCGCACTTTAAAAAAATTCACTAACAATTTTTATGTTCAAGAATATAGTAGAAAAAAGAAAATAAACGAATTAATAGATACTTTTTATTATAATTTTCTAAATTATTTTGTTTTAGTTAAATATCATGCATTGCGTAATTTTATATATAAAATATTTTAAAAAATTTGCATGTATGTATAAAATATTTTTATATACAATATTACTTCAAAATTAGTTTTACCTTTTTGTTTTCTTTCATATAAATTTTTCAAGAAAATAATTAGTTTAAAAAAATAAATTTTATCTTCTTATTTCAAGTCACTTAATAGACACTCATATTAAGTAAAATAATTACTAATAATTTATATAATCTATTCAATTAAATATTTGTAAACTCTTACATAGATAAACTCATATATCATATTATTACTTTTTAGACTAATAATTTTATTTAGAATTTTTCATGAATTTTTATTTCAAAATACCAAGATTATAATAAAGTTTGGTATTCCCTATTCATAATTTTATCAATTTTGCTTTATTAAAAAATAAAAAATGAAAAATAAAAAAGAAGAAAAAGAAAAAGAAAAGAAAAATATTCTCTTCTTATTAATTTTCAAGAATAATAAATGCATTTTATTAGTCAATTAAAATTTTCAAAATTAGTCAATTACGACTTATTAAAGATATAAATACTTATTGTAAACTTTTATTTTTCCTTATTAAAGTTTTAATGACCAATTTTTTATTACTTAAGTATAAAATTATATTTATACATTTTTTTTGTTAAATAAAGTTTTTAGTTAAAATGATATAAAACTTTTCAAATAAACATGATGAGTCTGAAATTATATTGATCGACTTTTAAGATTATTATGGGGAAATATTTATACAACTTGATTATTAAATTTACTTTAGTTGTTTCATTTAAGTTAAGTTAAATTTTCATATGAAATCTAAAAATTCAACGAAAATATAATTATACAAAATAAATATTATCTAAACTGTATAATTATTCATGTTTCATACAATTAGAATAATCCCACAAAATAATTATAAATTTTATAAAAATAATGAAAGGCAATATATACACAATATTAAAAGAAGATGAATCAAGCATATCTAAATAAATCATTTCTTACAATTTTAAATGATATTTTTATATTCAAGAATATATTAGAAAAAAAAAAAGTAAATGAATTGATATATGATTTTCTAATTAAAATTTGAAAATATAATGTATATGATTAACTAAACTGAAAATTGAAAATATTTATTATATTATAAATAATTTCCAATTGACTTTCAATTTTAATACATTTTGAATCTTTTCCGTATTGAAAATTTTAAGTAAATTTGAGTGTTTATAGAATCACAAATAAATTGATTTTTTTTAGAATAACGTACCATTATAAATAGAAATTTTAATATTTGATAATATAATAATAAGATTTTGCTCATTGTTATTAAATAAACTATCAATTAGCGCATCTTCTTTTTTTATTGTATTTTCTTATAAAACTAAAAGGAAATTTTCTAATCTATAATATAATTTTTTTAAAGTCAAATTAGAATTTTTCTAATTTATTAATATTCAAACATTCAAAGTTATATTAGAATTTCTCTAACTTCTTAATATTAAAAATAATATAAAAAATATAAATTATTCTAATTGAATTTATTTATACAATTTATTATTATTTCTTTTTTGAAAACATACAAATTATTACTAATAGTTAAATCAATTAATTTTTAAATTTATAATAGAATTTTTTTAATTTGTTAATATTTGAACAATCAAAATTACATTAGAATTTCTCTAACTTCTTAATATTTGAAATAATATAAAAAAAAACTATTTTAATTGAATTTATTTATATAAACTATTATTATTTCTTTTATGAAAACATACAAATTATGACTAATAGTTAAAACAGCTAATTTTTAAATTTATAGTAAAATAAAATAATAATTTACACAATTAAAGTCAAATTATAATTTCTCTAACTTATTAATATTCGAACAATCAAACTCAAAAGAAAAATTCCTAATTTTTTAATATTAAAAAAAATAAAAAATATAAATTATTCTTTTTTATTTAAATTAAATATAATTAACTATATATTAAATAATAATTATTTTATTCTAACTTATTCTAATTAAATTCATTCTTTTTTTTTATTTAAATTAAATTAAATTAGATAATTAAATTATTAAATTATAATAATTATATAATTATAAATTTGTAATATAATTAATTATATATTAAATAATAATTATTTTCTTATTTTTTTATTTTAATTGAATTCATTATTTGTTTATTTAAATTAAATATAGTTAGATATTAAATATAATTAATTTTATACACTAATTGAGAGTTTATTTAACAACAATAAGCAAAATCCTATTATTTTATTTTCAAATGTCAAAATTTCTATTTATATTGGTACATTTTTCTAAAAAAATTTTATTTGCGATTCTATAAACACTTAAATTTACTTAAAATTTTCATTATGGAAGAATGTATCAAAATTGAAATTCAATTAAAAATCATTTATAATATAATTAATATTTTTAATTTTCAATGAAAAAATAATTTTTTAAAAAATAAAATATCTTTAAAGATAATAACTTAATAATGAAAATATATTCCTAATTTTTAAAAAAATAAAATATCATTAAAAGTAAAACGTTAATGAGAATGAAATTAAAGAAAATAAAAGTTTATAAATTAAATTGACAAAGACATAACTAATGAATAATTAAAATTTGAGTAATCAAATAATATAAATAAATAATTAATCTTAAAAAATAAAATTAGATACCTTCAAAAAAATAAAATTATCTTTATAATGGTATACTTTATTTACCCGGATGAAATAAAATTAGATTTATGATTTATTATATAAAGTTCTATTATATTTTATATTTATTTTAATTTTAAAAATAAAATAATTTTAATAAACAATAGTTAAAAACTATATTACCCTCAAATTAAATATACAATTAATAAAAGTAAAAGAAAGGACACATAAGTAAATATATTTTTTTCCTCCTACCATATATATATATATATATATATATATATATATATATATAAAGAGATAATGCCAAATGTTAAATAAATATTTGGCCAAAAAAAAGGTTAAATAAACAAATACTCCATCCATTCTTAAAAAAGTGGCCATTAAAAAGTTAGTTTTATTCATAAATAAGTGGCCATTTAGCAACACTACAAGAAAATCACTGTTTACTGACAAAATTTACCGACAGAAATAATTTCGTTAGTAAATTTATTAAATTACCGACAGAATACCGACGACACATAAAAATTTTCTTTTTTTTTTTAATTACCAACAAACTACTGACGGTTTACTAACAATAAATTACCAACTATAAAATTTTGTTGCTAAATAAGGTGCAAAAAAATGGCGCAAAAAGTTAGCAACAATTTACCGACTAAAATTTTGGTCGCTAAATTTACTGACCAAAATTTTAATCGGTAAATTAAAACGCAAAAATTTTTTTTAATTCAATTACAAAAGCTTTCTAATTTACTGACTAAAATTTTAGTCGGTAAATTTACCGACCAATTTTTCAGTCGGTAAATTAGAAAACAAAATATTTGTCGAAAATTTTTTGAAATTACCGACTAAAATTTTGGTCGGTAAATTTACCGACCAAAATTTTAGTCGGTAAATTAAAACGCAAAAATTTTCTTTAATTCAATTACAAAAGCTTTCTAATTTACCGACTAAAATTTTAGTTGGTAAATTTACCGACCAATTTTTCAGTCGGTAAATTAGAAAATAAAATATTTATCGAAATTTTTTTTTGAAATTACCGACTAAAATTTTGGTCGGTAAATTTACCGACCAAAATTTTAGTCGGTAAATTAAAACGCAAAACTTTCTTTAATTCAATTACAAAACTTTCTAATTTACCGACCATATTATTCCGTCGGTAAATTTACCGATCAATTTTTCAGTCGGTAAATTAGAAAATAAAATATTTGTCTAAAAAATTTTTGAAATTTCCGATTAAAATTTTGGTCGGTAAATTTACTGACCAAAATTTTAGTCGGTAAATTAAAACGCAAAACTTTTCTTTAATTCAATTACAAAAGCTTTCTAATTTACCGACAATATTATTCAGTCGGTAAATTGAAAAATAAAATATTTGTTAATTTACCAACAAAAAATTTTAGTCGGTAAATTAAAAAACAAAATTTTCTTTGATTTAATTAAAAACTTTCCTATTTACCGATAAAAAAAATTTTCACTAAATTTACCGACTAAAATTTCAGTTGGTAAATTATAAAGAATTTGTTTTAATTTACCAATAAAATAATCTGTCGATAAATAAAAATTTTGGAGGAAAATTTCCCTCCAAATTTTCATTTGATGTTCAAAAAAAATTACCGACAGAAATTTAGTCGGTAATCAGTCGGTAAATGAAAATTTTGGAGGGAAATTTTCCTCCAAAATTTTCATTTGATTTTTAAAAAATAAAAAAAAATTACCGACAGAAATTTAGTCAGTAATCTGTGGGTAAATGAAAATTTTGGAGGGAAATTTCCCTCCAAATTTTCATTTGAAAAATTTACCGACGGAAATTTAGTCGGTAATTAGTCGGTAAATGGCGTAAAAAAAAAGTATAAAAAGGCTCATTCTCATCATTTTTTTCCCACACTTCTTCTCTTTCCCTTTTCTTATCTTTCTTTTTTCTTATCTTTCTCTCAATTTCTTCTCTTTATTTCTCACAAATAAAATTTCTTTTTTTTCTTTCCCTTTTAACTATTTCTTTATTTTCTTTTTCATCACTTAATATTTTCATACTCTTTAATACTTATACACTCTTTGTTTCATATTCTTTTTTTTTCTATTTTATTTCTTAAATTTCAAACCTTTCAATACAAAAAATCTAATAAATTTATTTTAATTTATTTTAAGTTTTTATAATTTATTATTTATATTTCTTAAATTGTTTATAACATAAAAAAGTGTTAATCTAATTTTTTAAAAAATAATTATTTGCTATCTTAAATTTATTTTTTTATTAAATTTTTATATAAATTTAGTAAACAAAAAATAAATTTAATAAATTATTTATCTTACCTTTTCGTTTTTACTCTTATTATTTTCTCTTTTAATTTTAGCTTCATTTCATTCTTTTTATAGTTTTGAAATATAATTTTAATTTAGTTTTTTTAATTTAGTCATTTTTTATATTCTTTAAGCTTCCTAATTTATTTTATAATTTTTTATTACTTATTTTTCATGTTCACTCTAAAAATTTTAATTTTTTAAATTATTATTCTTATTTTTTGAAGAATATGTATTTTAAAAAAAAAAAAATTTTACCGACGGATTACCGACAAAATATTTTATTTTTTAAAAATTAATTTACAAAATTACCGACGTATTACCGACAAAATATTTACTTTTGAAAAATATTTATTTAAACTTTACCGATGAATTACCGACTAAATATTAGTTAGTAAAAGTGTTTTTCTGTCAATATTTTATATATTTACCGACCCAAACTTATTAATTACCGACGGAAAATATAGTCGGAAAAACATAGCGACAAAATAATTTACTAATTTACCGACCAAAATTATATTTTACCGACTATATTTTTAGTCGGTAATTTGTTGAGCCGATTATTCTTTACAAATTTACCGACAAAAATAAGACAATATACCGACAAAAATATCCGTCAGTATTTACCGACTATATTGTATTCAGTCGGTATTTTTTTTACCGACAATGAAAATACCGACTAAATATTATTGTCGGTATATGGTCGGTATTTATAAATACCGACTAATTTTCTATGTTTTATTTTTTAAAAATTAATTTACAAAATTACCGACGTATTACCGACAAAATATTTACTTTTGAAAAATATTTATTTAAACTTTACCGATGAATTACCGACTAAATATTAGTTAGTAAAAGTGTTTTTCTGTCAATATTTTATATATTTACCGACCCAAACTTATCAATTACCGACGAAAAATATAGTCGGAAAAACATAGCGACAAAATAATTTACTAATTTACCGACCAAAATTATATTTTACCGACTATATTTTTAGTCGGTAATTTGTTGAGCCGATTATTCTTTACAAATTTACCGACAAAAATAAGACAATATACCGACAAAAATATCCGTCAGTATTTACCGACTATATTGTATTCAGTCGGTATTTTTTTTACCGACAATGAAAATACCGACTAAATATTATTGTCGGTATATGGTCGGTATTTATAAATACCGACTAATTTTCTATGTTTACCGACAAAAAATTTAGTCGGTATTTAGCGCTTTTTTTGTAGTACAACCCAATAAAAAAAGATAAAATAGCTAATTTACCCTTTCATTTTTCAAGTATGAAAAATATTTTCCTAATTTATATTGTAATTAATAGGATTTTTTTTTTTACAACTTATGATAAATTTATTACTATCTTAAAAATAGTGATTTTTTCTTAATGGCCACTTTTTTCATAATTGAGAGAATAATAAATAGTACGTGCAAACTAAAATTATATTTATAATGGTATACTTTATTTACCCGGATGAAATAAAATTAGATTTATGATTTATTATATAAAGTTCTATTATATTTTATATTTATTTTAATTTTAAAAATAAAATAATTTTAATAAATAATAGTTAAAAACTATATTACCCTCAAATTAAATATACAATTAATAAAAGTAAAAGAAAGGATACATAAGTAAATATATTTTTTTTCCTCCTACCATATATATATATATATATATATATATATATATATATATATATATATATATATATATAAAGAGATAATGCCAAATGTTAAATAAATATTTGGCCAAAAAAAAGGTTAAATAAACAAATACTCCATCCATTTTGAAAAAAGTGGTCATTAAAAAGTTAGTTTTATTCATAAATAAGTGGCCATTTAGCAACCCAATAAAAAAAGATAAAATAGCTAATTTACCCTTTCATTTTTCAAGTATGAAAAATATTTTCCTAATTTATATTGTAATTAATAGGATTTTTTTTTACGACTTATAATAAATTTATTACTATCTTAAAAATGGTGATTTTTTCTTAATGGCCACTTTTTTCATAATTGAGAGAATAATAAATAGTACGTGCAAACTATAAGAAAATGTCAATTGTTGCATTATGATAAGGAAAATATTAGAAGACTTAGTCTACTTCGTCATATATACATTAAACTAATTACATATTGACATATGATATCATTTATTAGATATATCATTTATATTGACTAGTATTTAATTATAAGCCATTAATGATAATAAATGACTCAACTAATATAAATAATATATCTAATAAATAACATCATATATTAACCGATAATTAAATTAGTCTATAAATAATATAATACACTAAATTTACCTAAGAATATCTCTCTATTATTATCATGTTGATGTGCACAATATCTTTCCAAAGCTGCAAGATTCTTGCCTTGTTTACAAGCTGACGACTACTTCCTTAATACATAGTCTTTAACAATAATTTAGGGCTTCATTCAATTGATAAATCATTTTCTTTAGGGCTTCCCAAAGTCTTCGATCTGTCCACAGAGTTGATTTTTTCCCCCTAAAAATATAATATTTTCAGTGTCTGTTTTCGTTTTCGGTTGATTTCTTCCACGAAAATTGATTAAAATCCTTAAAGAATTCAAGGGTTCTTTTACTATGATTTTGCCCACTTTGTCTAGTGGGTAAGTAACGCTTTTTTTCATTATCTTTTATTATTATTATAAAATGACATCACAATCAGTTTTTATATATTATTCTAAATTTATTTTTTTTATTAATCTGTTCATAAAATACAATATTATCATAATATGAACACATCAATATGATTATTTAAAAAACATAATACATAAAATAAAATCTTTTATATATAAAGTTATTTATGAGTCAAATTTCAAATTTCAATTTATAAAAAAAAATGAATAGAATAATTGAATTTTTTAAAATTTAATATTTTTAAAATTCATACATAACCTATAAATAAATCAAGTTGAATTTTGATGCTATTTTTGGTATTTATTTTGGATAATTTTCCTCAGTTATTCTTTTACTGTTTTTTATACTATAAACTAAATAGGAAATTTCCAAGTGATGATCCATTTACTAAATTGGAGCTTTTTACTATAATATGAGAGTTTAAAAAAATAATTACCTACGTATGTTATTTTTAAAAAAAATTTACTAATATATGCTACTTTTTAGATATTAACCAATAATCCGGAAGTTATACTTCCAGTTTTATTAAAAAAAACATTTAATTACATGTTAATTGAAAAATATTTTTAAACAAATCCAGAAATTACATTTCAAATTGTCTTTATATATAAATTACATATATTATATATTATATATAATATATTAATGAAATTTAATTAAATATATTATGTATGTATTACATATATTATATATTATATATGTATTACTTATATATGTATTAAATATATAATATATTTAGTTAATATATTCTAATTTAATTTATATTATATTATATTTCATTTAAATATTGTAAATAAAATTTTGATTAAACCCCCATATTAATAAATTCGAAGTTACTCTTCTGAATTTATGGAAATAATAGGGCAATGAATTAAAAAAAATGATGGGACGATATTTATTATTATATAATACTTCTCAAAATATTAAATTAAAAATGTATAACATAATATAATTAAAATTTTATTATTATATAAATTTTTTTAACAAAATAGAAATTATGACTTCCAAATTATTAGTTAACATTTAAAAAATAGTATATATAAGTAAATTTTTTAAAAAATAGCATATATAAATAATTATTTTTTTAGACTATTGTATCATGGTAAAAAACCCACATAATTGTGATAGAAAATGCCAATCAAAATCACCATCCAATAATCCAGTAATCTATGTCACATCATTTTACTATTATACCGATAATAATTATTTTTTTATTTTTTATTCAATAAAAAGATATTGATATTCTATTTATTTTATCAATTTTTATTTATCCAGAATATTAGTAAATTATAATAAAATATAATATAATTAAATTGATTAATAATATAAATTTATATTAAAAATTTATTTAATTATATGACATTATATCTCATTCAAATTTACTAAATACATCTCGATGCCAGCAAAAATTTTTCCATTTATATTTCCAAAATTCTTATCATATATATATATATATATATATATATATATATATATATATATATATATATATACCAGGGTCCAAATTCTTACATTATACTCTCTCCATTATGAAAAAAATGACTATTAAAAAAGTTAGTTTTATTCATAAATAAGTGGCCATTTAGTAATTCAATGAAAAAAAAATTAAAATAAGTAATTTATCTTTTTATTTTTAAAATATGAGAGATATTTTTTTAATTTATATTGTAATTAATAGAAATTTTTTTTGATAAATTATGATAAAATTATTATCATTTTAAAAGTAAATTTTTTTTAATAATTATTTATTTTTAAATAGAGAGAACACTAATTATTACGACGATGACAAGGAGATATGAAAGAGACAGGTTTGTCAACGTCTCCGGGGAAGAGAGGCGGAAATTACAAAGCATTATTTAACTCATATATCCTTTTTTATTTTATGCCAAGGTGTTTATCTCATATCCAATCCAAGATGTTATTGAGCTTAGATATATCCACGTGTACGGTGGAGATGAAAGACACTTTTGCCTCAACCACACTATAAATAGGAGTGATTTTTTACAACTGAAAAACCATACTTCGAGCTTTTATTTGAGAAATCAAATTTCCAAGCCCTTTTTAAGAAAAACAAAACAAATATGTCTTGCTGCGGAGGAAACTGTGGCTGTGGCTCTGGCTGCAAGTGCGGCAGCGGCTGCAATGGGTAAAATTTACTATCTAATAATATCAAATAATTTCTATATAATCATACACTTGAGCAACAGTTTCTGAAACACACATTTCAGTCATCTTCGAGCTTATAATATGAAATATTTTATACGTTGAAATACCAATTTGAAAATCAATGTGTTTGAATAATAATTTTTTTTCTTTTAGAAAAATTGAAGCTTCGAATGAATTTTGGCTCTGATTCCTTGTTTATTGTAGATGTGGCATGTATCCTGACTTGGGATTCTCAGAGAGCTCCAGAACTGAGATTCTGATTGCAGGAGTTGGACCTGCAAAGAAGTATGTATTATTCTGATAATTTTTTTTAAGAAGAAAAAAGAAAATAAAAATTTGATTCTTAATTTCTTTGACAAATTTTTATACTAATTAAAAAGAATGAAATTAATTAATTGAATAATACTAAAATTTTGCAGGTTGTATGAAGGTTCTGAGATGAACTTTGGTGCAGAGGGTGCAGAGAATGGCTGCAAGTGTGGATCAAGCTGCAGTTGTGATCCATGCACTTGCAAGTGAAAAATTAAATCAAATATAGGAAATGGCACCAACAAAGCAGATATTAGTCTTACTTTTTAATAAATAAAAAAAGAAAAAAAAAAGAAAATTAAGATTCTGGGTTTTTAGTTATTCTATCTATAATAGTGGTTGTTGTAAATAAAAAAAGCCATGGGTTCTTACTCAAATCCTGTAATGGGATTTCATTTCCTGTTGTTTCATGGCTTTTTCTTGTTTTCTTATGTATTGTGTCCTCACTGCTTTGTTATGGAGCCTTTCTTGTTGCTTTTGGAAGGGGAATTTCAATTCCTATGTTATGAAATATTTAATACATCTCCTTTCATTTGTAGTGTAATTTTCTTCATCCCTTCTCCCTTCTTCCTTCTTTTTATTTTTTTTTTATTTTTTATTTTTTTATAATAATTAAAAATATTAAAAATGAGATGTATTATTAAATATAAATTTCTGATTTCTTACTTAGAATATATTTAGCTCACATATGATCCAAGCATAATATAGTTATAAATGTATATCCGATTTAGATAATAAACTTAAATTCGAATCTTTTCTGTCAAATAGTTTAAAAAGAAATTTTAACGTGTATTCAATTATAAGTTTACTAATTTAATTATTTGCTGTTTTTTTTTTTATTTATCATGCTAACACTCTTTTTAATCATAATTTTGTTCATTATTGACTTTTTTTTTTTATTTTAAATCTATTTATACTTAGGGCCATTATTGATTTTGTATGTGGAATAACGTCCACTAAAAAAAAAATAAATAATTATGTATTAATTATTTCATTTATTTAATCAACAGTAAGTATTTTTAAGATAAGATTGAACCTATTTATCCTCTAAGGGATAAGTTTTCTAATCCTATTCTCCTATTAAACAGCGATAGACTTATCAAATATAGCTCTCTCAATTTTGGCCGTACTTATGTGAAAAACAGTTGACAAAAATACCGCTTATGTGTGAATAGACAATGAGAGTTTGGATTTTTAGATAAACTTTTGTAATCTTCTCTATTTTTTAACGTGCACAAATTAAACGAAATGAAAATCATTTATCTATCATATTCATATATCGTAGATCAAAACTAGATTTAATCACTTTTTTTATAAAATAATTCTATTATCCTACATTATTATGTATTATATGTAATGTATTTATCTGATATTGATATCAGAGTATATATCTTTGGCTCTCATTTATTTATTATAAATTATGCATAATGATAATTTTTTATTTTGTGTAAATAAGAAATGACATAATTGTATTTTTTTATTTTATTTTACGTAAATAAGAGATTATATATTTAGAAATTAGATTCTTCCATAAAAGTTATTTTTCTGTATAAAATTTTTTCTTTACATAAAAATAATTAATTATGGAATTCTTTATTTAAAGGAAATTTTAAGTTGTAGAATTTTTTTTTTTTGTAACATGATTCTTTCTTGTTTTTGAGTGATTTTTAACCCAAAAAATACTGTTATTTTTGTAATTTTATTTAATAGATTTGCAGTACTATATGTAATTTAAATCAGTATAAAAATCACTCAAAATAAGAGGAAGTCGTTAGGAGTCGAAGTCCGTTGTCCGTGACAAAACTAGACCTCCAAAAGATGGCCGGCATGTGTCACACAATGCCCTGGACAAGGGGGGTCCTTCAAAGGCCCATATAAAAACAGCTGCGAAGAGGCAGCGTGGGGAGGCGCATCCAAGCTCTATTTTTTTTACCTCTGGCAAGTGAGCGATCAGAACATTGTGTTATTTGGTCGGTAATTTTTTTTTGAATTTTTTGAATATTTTTCCTATTTGTTTTTAGTTAATTTCGATTTCATTCTAATGAAAACTTTTTTTTAAAGTTAATTTATTACTTTTTGTGAGTAATTTATGGTATAAATATTAAAAAATTATTTATACATTGATTTTTTAGATATTTTTATAATATCTTTAAATATCAAATTAATTTTTTAATTATTTTATGCCTAGCATTGCAATTTTATAAAATTGGCAAATATCTTGAAAAATTAAATTACTGAATATTATGGATAGATTATGTATCTTATATAAATAATATAAACTTTGGCATATTTTCTTGTGTGTTAAATTAATATTCTTTATATTTTAATTCTTACTTTTCACAATTTGTTTAGGATTAAGATGGCTATGAGGGATCAATCTCTAAGGTTACGTTTGGTTGGCAGAACAGGACAATTAAGGACTAGACAAAGAACAATATCACAAGACAAGACAGAATAAAATTTTATTATATATAGTGTTTATAATAATTGAAATTAAGACTGAATATGTTATAAAGATAACAATAATGCTCTTATGAACTAAATATTTAAATTTTTAATAAAAAATCAGTCTAATAAATATTTAAAAATGCTAAAAATCAAAATTTATTAATTTATTAAATATTTATATATACTATTTAATGAATAAACACATTAAATTATAAAAATATCAAATATTTATTATCAAACATAATATTTTTAAATAAAATATAAATCATTATAAGAAATTAGAAATAAAATATAAAAATAAAAATTGATTAATACTCATTAAATAAAAAATTAAAAATGAAATATACATATTTATTCTATTATTTGGTTTAAGATATTTTAGAAAAATGAATTTTGCAAGCCTATTAAAAAAATATTTTCATTTTATATTTAGTAGTTGAGTATTACAAAAAGTTATTTAAAAGAAAAAAATTATTCATTCTGCATAATTATAATAAAAAAATTCATAAAAAATATTAAAAAGGAAATAAAACTAAAAAAATAAGTTAAAAAATAAAACTAAAAAAATAAGTTTGTGTTTATGTGAGGATAATTTTGGAAATAGAGTGCTAAATTTCAATTTCCAAGGAGGGATAAGCTTGTCATCCCTATATATTGAGGACTCAAATTGAGTGGTGAGACTGAATAAAATTCAGTTTTTGTCCAATCAGTTTTTGTCCAGTCATTGTGATACTAAAAACTTGTCGAAACTATACTAGGTATTTTAGTGATGTCTTATTCAATCTCTAGTTGTCAACCAAACACAACCTAAGGAGAGACTATGTTATGCCCCGAATCCGAGGGCACGTGACCGGCACTAGGACACGGGACATGCACGTGGCTACCAGTGCCTGTAGTAAGCCTAACCCAAACCACCAGACAAAAAGTCCAAAACACACAACTGAAAAGCCCAACTGAAAAGGGTTATGGGCCCAAATAAAGTAAGCAGAACCAAAAGATTCACAACATAACACAATTATCAAATTGGCCCAACATCATTTATTCCATATATTCTAGAAAGTAATAATTTACAAAAAGGTTCTGCTTAACCCAAAGATTACAGCTCATAAAATACATAACTGAAATAATACACAAAGCTTAATTACAAAGTGTAACATTGCGGAGTTCTAAAGTTACAATTACAAATGTACTTCTATTATATACATTTCTGAATCCTCAACAATACAAACTACTGCCGAAGAGAGACTGATAGTCTACTCAATTACAATTCCTTCACCAGCTCATTCCCTGACCTGAAAGCAACAAGATGAACAGGAATGAGCGTTCGACTCAGTGAATAATACCAGCTAATATATTAAACTGGTATCCCTCAAAAAGACTGCAATTCACATAATATGCAGTATGTCATAGAGACAAACAAAGCATCCAATCAAGCAAGGATGGGGTATAGTCAACAGTACCACACTGATACTCAATACTCAATATGGGGAGCCGATCCCCTACCCTGGCTTTCTGAATCCAAATAATTTGTCTCTTATATCCAAGGGGCCCGGCCGTTACTGGTCTGTACCACACAGCCCTGACCCAACTGACAGCAGCCCTGGTGATGAGCAGGCCCGGCCGGCATCCATCAGTCATAGCTCATCTTCTGAATCTCATCATAATCCAAATCATATCCATAACAATCCCATAATCCTAGGTGGTACTGTATCCTCCCGACCTCCATCCATCAATCACAACCATAGTATGGCACAAAATACAGAATATCAATTCATCATTCACAGTCAAATGTTACATGCTTATAGATGCAGTAGTAGTGCATAATATACATATATATATATACACACAGCAATGCATATGAAATGAAAATAGGATAATATATCAGTGAGTATCACTCACCTAACTGTCGACGCTTCCGACCGGTTTCCCTCAGAAGAGTAGCCTTGGAACCAGGAAGATGCCAGACACCGATACCTCACAACAGAGAATGTCAACATGATAAGAATTACACTTAACCCCAAAACAGACTCGACAACCTAACAAATACTCTAAGAACTACTAAACATAAAAAAACTCATATAACAACTGAAATACAAGGGTTCCGAGTTCACCTTCACAAATTTTGAACATACAGACATCGAGGATCATGCCAGAATGTCAAAACAGAATCAATGCACCTCTCCACGCGTCGGCACCACGCGCCGCCGCCGGCCGGCCACGCGCTGCCGCTGGTGGTGGCGGATCAGGGGAAACTCCACACCAACAAGTTCACCTCAACCCCAAGAGCACAAAAACAGTCACCACTCGCCGGCACTCGCCTTTCAGCCACCGAAAAATGCCTCCAAAGTCACGGTTGGTATTTTTCGATCTCCTCCTCCGGTGGTCCTCAAGGGGCAAGGCAGGTACCAAAATGAAGGCCTCATCTCCAGGAGTAAAATGGCACCAAGATCGCCGGATTTCGCTGCCGGAATCGGCAGAAAAATGGAGTTGAAGTCACAGTGGCCGGCGGTCCTTCTCTCCTTGCGTACGCCACCGTGCTACCGCCGATCGTCAAGCTGCCACCTCCCTCGAGGTCGCCGGTCCTCCCTCTATCCAGCGGTGGTGGCGGTGCTTGCCACCACCCGCCGGAACACCTCCAACACCCACTCTCTCTCTCTCGGCCTCTCCCTTTCTCTCTCCTCTCCCTCTGCTTCCCGTTCTGTTCTTTCTTCCCAAAACGTCCCGTTTTGGCTATTCCAACCAATCACAGCTTCCTTTCTTCTTCTTTTTTACTTATTTAAAACCGATTATGTTCATGTATATATATATATACTAAACCATATAATATACATAATGCTACATGTATATATATATATAAATATATATAAATATATATATATATATATATATATATATATATATATATATATATATATATATATATATATATATATATATATATATATATATATATATATATATATATTACCAAGAATAATCATAATAATAATACTAATAATAATAATGATAATAACAATAATAATAGTAATAATAGTGATAATAATAATAATAATAATACCAACAATAATCATAATAATAATAATAATAATAATAATAATAATAATAATAATAATAATAATCATAATAATCATAATAATAATAATAATAATAACAATAATTCATAATTTAAATATTAAGAATAATAATTTACAACATATACTCATGAAAATATATCAATAACATTATTAACGATAATTATAGTAATTATAACGGAATCCAAATATCTGATAAAATACCATAATCAAACTTATAATACTAATTAATACCTTTATTAATACTCAAATATCAAAATATAATCCAAAATACAATTCTTCAAAAATCCACATTAACATTATCATAATAATATAATATTGTAATATTATATCAAAATTGCCATTAATAATACATATTCAAATAATATGAATATTTATAATTTAATAAAATATAATTCCAATTCTTACTTTAATAAGAAAAATAATAAAATAATATGTTTCCGTACGAAAATAGAATTTTATAAAATAAATGAAAATTCGGGGTATTTCAGACTATTTCATTGGATTGGGCCATATTGTTGTATGTCACTTTAGGGTTGCCCGGGGGGTGACTTCCTTTCCCTTTAGTCATTCTAGCTAAACTACACAAATAAGAATTGAATGAGGTTCAAGCTTAGAGCAAAATCAAACGCTAAGATATTTCAAAAAGTCTAAATACTTACGTGAAGATTGAAGAAATTTTGAAGGTCTTGAAGAATAGGCTTTAAAGAGAGAAAGTTAGTTGGAAGTCTAAAAAGAGAAATAAATAAAATTTTTCACTAGAAAGTAAAAGTAAAAATGAGAGAGGAAAGTTTCAATTTATAGGTTTTCGAGAAGACGAAAGGGCGTGATTATTCAATTTCCTTAATCCAAGAGATAGGATTCCTTCTAATGGCCAATACCAACCAATGCAAGAAGGTGCAACTCTTCACATTTCTAAGGTGAAGGGTTGCAAAGAGCCTTATTAAAGTCGACCCAAAAAGTGACAATTGGGTCTAATTTCTTATGAAACCTAGATATGGAGTAATCTGTATAAATAAACCTAAAATTAGTCCAGATGCACATAATGAGCTCAATTCTCTTGTAAAGCTGCCATCATATATTAGAATTTTTTTACTTTTTTATTGTAATTACAATACTATCCCTGTAAATATTCTATAAATAGTTTTGTAAACTCATAACAAGGGTTATCACTCACTTCAATAAACAACCAACTTTGTTCCAAGATTTATGTAATCACCTTTTTTCTTAAAGTTCATGTTCCCTTATAACTTAAATATTCATCCCTTTTGCTGATGGGTCCCCGTAGCCTATATATCAAACTTTTGAATGGAAGTTGACGGTGTCATCCGCCTATATACTAGAAAGCCAAATTACTTTTCTTGCACAAATCACTAATTAACAATTAATAGCATTTTTATGTAGACTAGGTTAATCAAATGTACTTGTAATACCTTAAATTTTCAATTACTTTATAAAATCCTTTTTTTGTATTGAAATATATTATTTTAGTATTTTCCTTATTAAAGCAAGAATTGAAATTATATTTTATTAAATTATATATATGTTCATACTATTTGAATATGTATTATTAATAGTAACTTTATTTAAATATTATATATATATGGGCATAATTGAAGAAGTATTATATATTTAGTTATGAAAATATCATAATTCTTATTTCGAGAATTTATATTTGAATATTGGAATATTAATATTAGTATTAATAAATATTATGTTCGATTAATTTAAATTATATTATTAATTATATAAATTTACCGAAAGTTTGGAATTTCTCTATAATTACTATTATTATGAAAGGTTTATATTAATTGAATTTTATTATGTAAATTATTATTATTATTATTTTATTATTATTATTATATGTATATGTTGCAATGAAGTAAGAAGAAAAGGGAGGGTGCATCTGATTGGCTTGAAACAGCCAATCAGATGGCTGTGATGAGGACGGCCAAACAGAACGGAGAGAGAGAGAGTTGGGGTGCCGGAGAACCAACGTTCGGCCCGCGGTGGGCTGCACTACCACCTCCAGTAGCTAGCCCATCGTTTGGCGATCTCAAAGGAAGCGGTGACACCCTGATCGAGTGACGAACGGCGGCGCACGTGGGGAGAGAGGGTTCGCAGGTGTCGAAACTTCAAAAGTGGATTTCGGCGGCGAAATCCGACAAGGTCGATCCCTTTTGACTCCTGGTGACGAGGGCTTTCGTTTGTTACTTGCCATGCCTCCGATCGGCCACCAGAAGAGGAGATCAGAGTTTTTGAGGCAGAAACTTCGATGGCATTTTCCGGTGAGACGGCGACGAGTAGTGTATATTTTTGGGCTCTTGGTGTAACGACGAACTTACTGGTGTGAAGATCACCATGTTTGGCCATTGGGAGCAGCGGCGCATGGCCGGTCGGTGACGCTCCGGTGGTGACGACGCATTGACCTAGACCCAGTAGCTCTATCTCTTCATTCTGGTGCGACCCGCGATGTTCGTTCGATTAGAATTTGTGAGAGTAAACCCGAACTCCTGTATCTCAGTTGTTATTTAATTTAATTTATGTTTAGTATTTTATGATTAGTAAAGATTGATTGATTGTTGATGAGTATGAGTTGGGAGGACCTAGGAGGGGTCGCTGATATTGTTTTGACTGTTAAGATTATTTTAGAAGTGTTATGTGTTCTATTGACTTTGGGTGATATTTGAGTTTATGAGAGATTCTACTGAAATCCCGGCAAGAGTCTAAATGATCTTTTAATTATGTTTTGATATATAAGTAGTTCATATTCTGATAGTCTCATCTATTGTTTAGTGTCAATGTTTCTGGCGTCTTCTTGGTTCCAATGGTCGCACTTCTGAGAGAAGTCAGTCAGATGCGTCGTCAATTAGGTGAGTGATACTCCCTAATATATTATTCTGTCTTTATATGCATATGCATTTACTATATATATATATATATATATATATATATATACATATATATATATATATATAAATGCATTATTATTGCATAGATGCATGTTAACATTTGATTGTGATTGATATTGATATTCTATGTTACATAATGGTTGTGGCTGAAGGATGAAGATTAGGAGGATACAGTACTACCTAGGAACCATACGTATGAGTATGATCATGATTATGATTATGATATTGATAGGATTGAGAAGATGAGCTATGGCTGGTGGATGTTGGCCGAGCCTGCTCATCGCTAAGGCCCCTTATCAGTCGAATCATGATTGCATAGTACAGAGCAGTGATGGTTGGGCCTATTGGATATAAGATGCAGATTATTGGATTCAGAGAGTCAGAATAGGGGGATCGGCTTCCCAATTTGAGTATTAGTCTGGTACTATAGACTGTATCTCATCATTGCTTGATTGTATAATTTGTCTGTCTCTGTGACATAGTATATAGCACGAGCATTAGAATTCTGTATGTAGGATACCAGTTTAATATATTAGTTAGCATCATTCATTGAGTCGAACGCTCATTCCTGTTCAAATTATATTTTTTCAGGTCGAGAAATGAGCTTATAAAGGGATTGTAAATTGAGTAAAACTGCCGAAAGAAAATTAGCAATAGTATGTATTATTAAGTACTAAAAGGTGTAAATGATATATGTATAATTGTATCATAATTATAAAACTCCGCAATGTTACTTCTTCTACCTAGACTTTGTTTAATAGTCATTTGTTATGTATTTTTCTGAATTGAGATATTATTGTTAAGCAGAATCTAATTGTATGATAAATGATATTTATGAGATAATTGAGTTATTAGTCCAGTGTGGCTTTGATTTAAATTGATGTTGGCTTGGATCTGCATAACGTGTGGGCTCATAGCCCTATTATGTGTTGGCTTGTTGTGTAATATAATGTCAGATTTACTATGGGCACTGGTAGCCATGTGTATTTTCTGTAACCTAGTACTGATCACGTGTTCTCAGGTTCGGGACATGACAGTACTATTCTTAATCAATCTAGTACTAATTAACTTAATTTAAATAATTTAAATGTATTAATTCTAATTAACTTGCTTAAGTTAAATTTTAGAGTTAACAAGTATATATAAAAATTTTGAAGGGAGAGGGCATAACTAAAATTTTTTTTTATTATACTATAAATCATAAAATAAATTAAAGTTATTTGATAATATCGTGATGAAAACGTAACGTGATATATTTTTATTTTAAATATATTTTAGTTTAATTCTAAAAATTAAATATATATTTTATTATATATCAAACATAATTTTTGATTCTTCTGTCAATTGAGAAATCATTTTCTTTAGGGCATTACAAGTCTTCGATATTTCCATGGTTATTACGATTGGACTTTTTTGCCCCAAAAAAATATAATATTTTCGGTGTCTGTTTTCCTAGATCTCGTTCCGTTGATTTCTTCCATGAAAACTAACTAAAATCCTGCAAGAAATCAAGGATTCTTTTACTGTGATTTAGCCCACTTTGTATAGTGGATAACACATTTTTTTATTATTATTTTTTATTATAATAAAATGACATCACAATTAGTTTTTATATATTATTCTAAATTTATTTTTTTCATGTTCATAAAATACGTATAAAACACAGTATTAATACTATATGAACACATCAATGTAATTATTTAAAAAAATAATACATAAAACAAAGTATTTGATTGTAAACATATTTATGAGTCAAATAGCAAATTTTAATTTATAAAAAAAAATTATGAGCAGAACAATCAAATTTTTAAAAAATTTAATATTTTTAAAATTCATACGTAACTTATAAACAGATTTAATTGGACGTTTGATGTTATTTTTAGCAATTTTTTGTATAATTTTTTTTAGTTATTTTTTTATTAGGAAATGAATCTTATATTCAATTATAATAAAATGTATAAAAAATTTATAAATGAATTAGTGTTGAATATAATACAAGTCAATTAATTTTATATAAATAAATTATAACATTTATTTACTTATAAGCCTATATATATATATCGATTTATAGGCTTTAATATCTTTTGCTAATTTTCTTTTATATTATATTGCAATTAAGTGATATAAACTAATTAGGAAATTTTCAAGTGATGATCCATTTACCTAATTGTCATAGAAAATGCTAATCAAGATGACCATCCAATAAACAATGTCATTATCATCTTAATATTATTCTAATGATAGTTTATTTGTGATTGAAAAATCAAAAACCGACTCGTTTTTCTCTCAAAAGTAGTATATGACATCTGACAAGAGATATCTTTTATTGGTTATATATCGTTTTCGGTCCACCGGCATTGTGGCTAACCCATGTCCAGACACAGATGTCATTGATCGGAAATACATCCACTTGGCAAAAAGAAATACATCCATTTGGCCAAAAAAAAAAAAAAAAAGACTGAAATACTCCACGTGTACGGTGAGATGAAAGACCCTTTTGCCTCAACTACACTATAAATAGGAGTGAAGTTTTGAAATAGGAAAACCATACCTTCAGCTCTTCTTTGAGAAATCAAATTTCCGAGTCCTTTTTGAGAAAAACAGAAACAAAATGTCTAGCGGCGAAGGAAACGGTGGCGGCGGCTCTGGCAGTCAGTACGGCAACAGGTAAAATTTTTTGACTTTCTGGGAATTTTTTTTTCTGTCTTATCTAATGTTTTCTTTTATCATTTTGTAGCCTCTAATCCTTTTTTTTTTTGTGTAAGTGTTATTTTCTAATCCTGTTTATCTTAGTTACTTTTTACCTTTTTATTGAATTTATATTTAATTTTGACACTGTTTTTTAGAATTAAAAATATCGTATAGAATAGTAATAAAGATATTAAGATTTAATATATGTTGAAATTTTATTATTTAATAATTTAAATTTTTATATTAAATTTAAAATTTCTCACTTAGCGTTAGAGTTAGTTTAATATTTAAATTTATATTTTTTTTGTAATATCTGAAGCATCATGTCTTGGTAAGATTTGACATATATGTGATATGAAAATTTGAATATGTTAATTTTTTTGGCTTTTAATTTATTATATTATATGCTAATTAAGAGCTAGCACATATTTAAGAGGAGTGTAAAGTTAATGATTTAATATAATAATAGGGAATTTCAAGACCTAATAAAATATAAGTATATCGTAATTTAAGTTTTTGAATTAGATTCGAGATTTATTATTTTTAAGTTAGATTTGAGATTTCTCATGCTATAAAATTGAAATTTATTATTTACTACTATTTATTAATGTTAGAGAAATTATTTCACATCAAATGTAAATAACATGATCTTATGATATGTTGAGTTTTGAATTTTAACGGCTGAGTTTTGGGTTCATAGCAAGTAAATAGCAATATAACCTTTAGTATTACCACTTGGTTTTGACATTGAATTTGGGTTCTTAATAATTAAAATCGAATTTTAACGGCTGAGTTTTGGGTTCATAGTAAGAAAATAGCAATATAACCTTTAGTTTTACCACTTGGTTTTAAGATTGGATTTGGGCTCTTAATAATTAAAATCCGTTCTCTTATTCTATCTAATAATTTCTATGCAATCATGGCCTTGAGCATCAATTTCTTGAAATACACATTTCAGTCCTCTTCAAGCCTATAATGTGAAATGTCTTATACATTGAAATACCAATTTGAAAATTGATGGGTTTGATAATTAATTTTTTTTTCTTTCAGAAAAAGTTTCAAATGAATTTTTGCTCTGATTCCTTGTTCATTGCAGACCTGGTGTGTACCCTGACTTGGGATCCGCAGAGATCCCTAAAACTGAGGTTCTGCTTGCAGGAGTTGCACCTGCAAAGAAGTATGTATTATTCTGATAAATTTTTTTGAAAAAAGGAAAAAAAAAAAATCAGAACTGGATTCTTAATTTCTTTGACAAATTTTGATAATAATTAAAAACAATGAAATTAATTAATTGAATAATATTATAATTTTGCAGGCTCAATGAAGGTTCTGAGATGAACTCTGTTGCAGAGGTTGCGAATGGCTGCAAATGCAGTCCATGCAAATGCGATCCATGCAATTGCTAGTGAGAAATTAAATCAAATATGGAAATGGCCTCAATAAAGCAGTTATTAATCTTACTTCTTAATTAAAAAAAAGATAAAGAGTAGGGGTTTATTAGTTAATCTATGTATAATAGTGGTGGTGGTAAATAAAATAAGCCATGGGTTCTTGCTCAAATCCTGTAATGGGATTTCATTTCCTGTTGTTTCATGGCTTTTTTATGTTTTTCTATGTATTGTATCTTCGCTGCTTTGTGAGGTGTATATGGAGCTTTATTTGTAGTTTTTGGAAGGGGAATTTCTATTCCTATGCTATGTAATATGTAATAGTCAATACATCTCCTTTCTTTTGTAGTGTAATTTTCTTTCTCCGTTCTTCTTTCTTTTCTTTTTATGATTAAAAATATTAGAATGAGATATATTGCGGAATATAAATTTCTGATTTATTACTCAAAACACATCCAGAAAACAGTTGACCTAAGTATAAGATAGCAGTAATGAGTGTATATGCTTTAAGATGACGTTTGGATATATGAATTTATATTTAAAATTAGAATTTTAAATTTCATATTTCAAAATTGAAATTTATAAATCTATAAATGCCTTGTTTGGGTAATATGAAAAATTTGAAATTTTAGATTGTAAATTTGAAAAATAAATGAAAATTTTAGGATAAAAATGAAAATGATAAATTCGAAATTATTAAATCGAAAAAAAATTTAAAATATTAATTTTTTAAGCTGTTATATCTTTTAAAGTATTTGAATGAAATTTAAATTTATTTAATCTTAATAATTTAAATAAAAAATTTAATTTATATTTAAATCTAAATTTTAAATCTTTCTCATTCAAACAGAATATAAAATAAAAAATTTAATGTAAACCTAACTTCCTTTTTTATCAGAATTTTGTCCATTGCTAGCTTTTTGTTAATTTCTTTATACTTGGGGCCACTGGGTTGGGTATCAATCAAAATCATGACTAGGAAGTGATGCAGTATAAGCTATAAAGACTATTATTATTATTATTATTTTTTCTTTGGTGGGTTATTGACTATGAGAAGATTTGTTTTTTTATAGTGGCAAACTGTGCCCAAGTCTTTCTTTAGTTAGAAGTTAGCAGGAGTATCTGATATTTTGCATAAACTTGTAGTGGATTATGTTAGCCAAATTATTGGAGAAGTATATTATTAATTATTGAATACTTATCTCCTTTATTTTTTTTTGCCAAATGAATACTTATCTCCTAATGTAACAAGCTTAATATTTAATTAATAATTTCTTTCCATTTCTAAGAATTTTTATATATTAATTATAAACATCACTCAGTAATTGGCATGTCATTTTCAGATAATTTAATTGCTAATCTTGACTTTTGATTTCTATTAATATAATCTGTTCATTAATAATTCATGTCTTTGTCAAAGAAACCTTTGATGGCACAAGCAAATGCAATTGCTTGTCCACTTGTATTAATTTTCTTTGTTTTTGCTTGCGTCCATAGAACTCTTACATGTAAGAAGATTAAATGTAAGAGATATGATTTTAAAACTCATAAAATAAATTAATAGTAATGGCAATCAAATAGTCTGATTGATTTTCTCATTTTCTTTAAAAATATGAAAAATAAGAGATTTTATTATGTAATCTAATACATTTCTATAAAATATTTCCGTCTTTGATATGAAAAAAAATAAATTAATACCAACAATACCCATAAATTAACTGAAAAATAAATATGATTATTATAAATAAAAAAATTAATTGTTTTTAAATAATAAATGCCCTTTTGGTCAGGGGAAAAAATTATTAGTCCTTAGAAAAGTTTTAGAATTGCATATGGCCTTATAACCAAATGTTATTAATTTAATTTATTTTTCTTTTCAAAAGAACGAATCGCAATTTTCAATAACATATTTTAAGGTAATGAAACATAAATTATCATCTTGTGTAGCTCTAAGCACTGTTGAATAAATATAGAAAACTCATTTATTGATGAATAATGATCTGGCAAAAATCACCTTATATTATTAATAAAGCCTGATGAAAAGTAAAACATATAGGATTAGGGGCTTCTTGGATTGATCCGATGGAGAGCTTATGATGTGCAAATTAATAGACTGGAGAGAGTATAGTTAGAGTATATAGCGAGAGTGGGAGGAGAGAGAGCATCATTTCTCTTGTTTTTCTTTTACCTAATTAAAGAAAAAAATAATAATTCATGTGCACGTACGTTCTCAAGTTATTAGAGGTTATTTTTTATCCAGAAGTAGAAAGCATATATATATATATATATATATATATATATATATATATATATATATATATATTCCTTAGGCTTAATTTTAATTTTCATTTTGGCCTAAGATAAAAAAGAAAATAAGGCATAAGATTCTATTGCATGTTATATTATATATTCTGCATTGTTATTTGAAAATAAATATTTAAAAAAAAAACTCAATAACATTCAACTGGGGATATTATTTTAGTGGTAATACTGTCTCAAATTAATCATTTGCGTTTGAAAAAGTTTTGGAATCAAATTCTAAAGTTATCAATTTATTATTTATAAATAAGTTTATTATTCTACTTGTCGGATGAAATGAAATTTAGCCAAAAAGAAAAAAGGCTACCCATTGTATAGTTAGACTAGAGCCTATTCGACTTGCATCCATCCACTATAGCTGGGGTTATTGGTCAAATTGGTTGAAATTTTGTAAACTTTGCATAAATCGAAATTATAAATAAATAAAAGTTTAATCAAATCAAATAAAAAAAATTAAAATTCAAACTCAACTAAATTTTTTCCCTAAAAAGAAAGTCGATTTGGTTTGATGGGACCGTTGAAAATATATTTAGATTTTTAGAGCTAACAAAAAAAAAAGAAAAAAAAAAGATATCCTATGCCAAATCGACTTTTCGATTGAAAAACAGTCTTTTGTTTTTGTTTGTTTATGGGATATAATAACCTTTATCTTGATTAAGAAAAAATAAATAGGTGGATTTAATTTATTACATCATGTTATATATATTATTAAATGATGATTTTTCATGTTAAATAACTATTATATGAGATGAATATAATAATTTATTATTTAAATGATAAGTGTATAATTAATACACCGACATGTGTAATTAATATGCTAATACATTATATTATTATTGATAATTTATAATTTGATATGATGAATTTAGTTGATCTAAGTTGAAAGGGAATATAGCAATGCTAATGCATGATTCACAAGCTTGTTTTCAGCTTAGGAATTTTCATATTACAATATTAATGCATATTTTTCCTTATGCTTCTTTGATCCAACACTTGACGAAATACTCATCAAGATTAAAGTTCCTTTGTTTTGTTGGATTGTTGTTTTGGCTTTTGTAATTTCTTCTATTGGTTTATTTTGTTTCTTCAATCGCCAATTGTTGTAGCACTTCATCTTCTCTAATTGTTGCAGTCTGATCATATTATATTTATCTTCTTGATATGCTCAAGATAAATTTCGATTTCAAGTATATTGTTAAGCGATCTTCAATGCCTGCAAGATAGAAAATTAAAAGGCCCAGACTATGTGCTTGGAGAACCACTCCAATACTTAAGTAAGTAAAATTGTGATTTATGAAGAGTATATAAATTATAGAGTTTAAAGTTAAGAGTTAACAGTTACTTCCGTATAGAGATTTAAGAACTATTTATAGTGATATTTTATGATGTAAATCTTTATTAGGAGAGGATTTACCTGCTATAATATCTTACTTGTAAACGAATTTCCCATAACCATATTATAATTCAAGAAGGACTCATTCTACTAGTGGCTTAGTAGGATATGAACTCTTTAGGCGAGCTCATAGCTCGCATAGAATGATCAGTTCAAATAAGTATGTAACACATGTCTCCCCACTAATTTCGAGTCAAATGCTCAAAATCACTTTAATATTTGGAGATCTTATCATAAGATGATCCATCAAGAAGGCAGTTTATTAATAGTTTATTTTCTAAAAATATTTATGGTGCTATTTTCATTACTTCATAATTATTTTGAAAATACAACTGTATAGGTACTTTTTTGTTCCACGTACCCTTGAGGAAAATCTCCATTCGATTTCTGCACTATGCCTTATAAATAGGGTCTCATCTTTTACTTAGGTTTTTTTTTTCTTTTTAATTTTTCTTTTCTGCCATCACTCTTCTTTTCTTCTTCTTTCTCTTTCCTTGTCATTTTTATATTTTCTTCTCTGCACTTTCTCTTTTGATTCTTCTTCTCTGCACTTTCTCTTTTAATTCTTCTTCTTTTTAGAGTTTTGCAAGTTTTGTAAGTTTTCTGATAATTCTTTAGTTGTTGATTAGTTCAGTGTGCCCTACCAGTTCCAAGTCAATGCCTCATAATTGACTTCTATTATCAAAAATTGTATCTCCAAGTAATCTTCTTTGTAGATCTTTTCTTATATTTTTTGATCTCTTTTTCTTTGTATTTCATATATATTTTATTTTTCCAAATTTGATATATTTGATGATTTTGACCAAGAACTATCATAATTATTTGTAGGATATTTTATGAGATTTGGGCGAATTTATGGTTCGCCAGTTTCTAAAACTTCAACTTGAACTTTAAGGGGACTTGGATAAGCTCTTAACTAATCATTAATTTAAGGATCTTGGGCGAACTTTTAGCTTGCATATTCTCTTGACAATTTTCTTTTTTAACTGTTTTAAAAAATCTTGGGAGAACTTATATGTCATGCCCTGAACCCGAGGGCACGTGACCGGCACTAGGACACAGGAAATGTACATGGCTACTAGTGCCCGCAGTAAGCCTAACAGAAAAACACAATAGAAAGCCCAAAACTGTAAAGGGCTATAGGCTCAAATAAGTTAAGCAGATCCAAATAAATATCAATACAAAACAAAATCACATTGGCCCAATAACTCGCTTATCTCATAGATATAATAAATTACAAAGGATTCTGCTTAACAACATTATCTTAACTTACATAACTGAATATTAAATAAGATACAAGTACAAGATGTAACATTGTAGAGTTCTAGAGTTATAACTATAAATATACGTATAATAAAAACTACTGACGAAGGAAAATTGGCAGTTTACTCAATTACAATTCTTTCACAGGCTCATTCCCTGACCTAAAAATAACAAAGTGAATAGGAATGAGCGTCTGACTCAGTGAATGATACCAGCTAATACATTAAACTGGTGCCTTACAGACTGATTTCTAATGTTTATGCTATGCACTATGTCATAGAGACAGACAAATCATACAATCAAATAAGGACGGGATACGGTCCACAGTACCACACTAATACTCAATAAAAGGAGCTGATCCCCTTATACTAGCTCTCTGAGTCCAATAGTCTATCTCTTATGTCCAATGGGCCCGGCCAGCACTGATCTATACCATGCGGCCTTGACCTGACTGATAGTGACCCTGGCGATGAGCAAGCCCGGCCAGCATATACCAGTCATAGCTCATCTTCTCAATCTATCATAATCCCAATCATAACCATAATTATGACAAATTCATAATCCTAGGTGGTATTGTATCCTCCCGACCCCCATCCGACAATCAAAATCATAGTATAGCATAGAATCAAAAATATCAATTCATCATTCACAATCAAATGTTACATGCATATATGCAATAGTAGTGCATAATATACATATATATATACACACAGAAATGCAAATGTATATGGAAACAGAATAACATATTAGGGAGTATCACTCACCTAACTGACGACGCGTCTGACTAACTTCCCTTGGAAGTGCAGCCTTTGGAACTCGGAAGATGCTAGAACATCGACACCTCACAACAAAAGATATTATCAGGATAAGAATAACTTATATAACTAGACATAACTTAAAGACTATTGAGATTCTGATTGAGGTCTCGACAAAATCACATTGAACTCAACAACTTATAACAATTACTCTAAGGATTGTTAAACCTAATATAACTTATTTAACAACTGAAATACAAGAGTTTTGGGTTAATCTTTATGAATTTTGATTATATGAATGTCGATAGTCGCGCCGGAACGATGAAACGGAGCTGCTAGACTGCTCCATGAGCCGCCACTCTAGGTGGTGAATCTGGGTGATCTTCACACCAGCAGGTTCACCTCAACGCCAGGATCACAAAAACCATAGTCACTCGCCCCCAGTTGCCGCCGTTTCGCCGAAAAAAACCTTCAATGGTGCGGTTTTGCATTTTCTGATCTCCTCCTCCGGTGATCCTCAGAGGGCCTGGTTGGTATCAAAAGGAAGCCCTCATCCTCAGGAGTTGAACGACACCAGAATCGCTGGATTTCGCTGCTGAAATCGGCTGAAAAATTGACTTGAAGCTTTGGCATCGGTGGAGCTTCTCTCCTCGCGTATGTCGCCCTTCGCCGCCCTATCGGAGCGCTGCTGCCTCCTCTGAGATCGCTAGATGGTGGGCTAGCCACTGGTGGTGGTGGTGCAGCCCACCACCGGACGGGTGGTGCAGCCCACCACCGGACGGGTGGTGGCACTCTCTCCCTCTCTCTCCCGCTCCTGCTCTGCTCTCTCTCTCTCTCCCATCTTCTTCTTTTGTTCCCCCCCTTAGCCAATCAGCTTCTTCCATTTCTTTTTCTTTTTCTTTTTCTTTTCTTTCTTTTCTTCTCTTTTCTTAACACCAATATAATAATAATAATAATAATAATAATAATAATAATAATAATGATGATGATGATGATGATGATGATAATAATAATAATGACCCATAGTTATATATGATAATGATAATAAGAATAATTTATAATTTACATACTAATAATACAATTAATAAACTTATTCACAATAATAATAATTATAATAAAATCCCGAACTTCCGGTAATATATATAATTTACAATATAAGTTAGATTAATCAAACATAATATTTATATTCAAATATCAAAACATAATTTCTCCAATAATCTTAATAATATCATAATAATATACATATATAATATTGTAATAAAATTACTATTAACAATAAATATTCAAATGGTATAAATATATATTTTAATAAAATATAACTTTAATATTTGCTTAAATAAATAAAATAATAAAATAATACCTTTTCGTACAAAAAAGGATTTTAGAAAAATAATTAAAAATTCAGGGTATTTCATTATAGTTCGCCTATCTCATGGCGATTCTTCTTTTTAGGGAGTCTTGGGCAAGCTTTAGGGTTCGCCTATCCCATAGCAATCTTCAAACTTAGGGAAACTTAAGCACTTCTTAGGGTACGCCTATCCCGTAGTGATCATCAAATATAAGGAATCTTGGATGCCGTTTAAGGTATGCCTATCCCATGGTGATCTTCAACAACTTAGGAAATTTTGGGCACCTCTTAGGGTACGCCTATCCTGTGGCGATCTTCAAACTTAAGGAATCTTGGGCTCCCTTTAGAGTATGTCTATCTTGTGGCGATCTTCAAATATAGGGAATCTTGGCTCCCTTTTGGGTATGCTACCCCATGGCAATCTTCAATTTACCTCTTAAGGTATGCCTATCCTATGGCAATTGTCAACTTGGGGAATTTTGGGCACCCCTTAGGGTATGTCTATCCTGTGGTGATTTTCAACTTAAAGAATCTTGGGTGTCTATTAGGATACGCCTATCCTATGGCGTCCTGCACACATAGGGAATCTTGGACGCACCTTAGGGTATGTTTATCCTCTGGTGATCTTTAATGACTTAGGAAATCTTAGGTGCCCCTTTGGATATGCTTATTCCGTGGCTATCTTCAATGATTTATGGAATCTTGAGCTCCCTTTCGGGTACGCCTATCCTGTGGCGATCTTTACACATAGGAAATCTTGGGCGCCCCTTAGTGTACGCTTATCCTGTGGTGATCTTCAATAATTTAGGAAATTTTGGGCGCCCTTTTGGGTACACCTGTCCCGTGGTGATCTTCACACATAGGGAATCTTGGGCACCCCTTAGGATACACCTATCCCGTTATGATCTTTAACGACTTAGAAAATCTTGGGCACCTCTTAAGATCCTGTGGCAATCTTCAAACTTAAGGAATCTTGGGTGCTCTTTAGAGTACGTTTATCCTGTGGCGATCTTTAACGACTTAGGGAATCTTGAGCGTCCCTTTAGGTATGCTTATTCTGTGGTGAGACTTGATTCATATATGGAGAATGTGCGCACATCTTGAAAAATATGAACTTTTATTGCTCAAAAACTACAACTAATTATTAGGTCTAATAAACAAAGAAAAAATTAAAAAAGATTTTACTGATAATATATTCTTAAAATTTAACTGAAAATAAAAGAATTTTCAATTGTGTATTTTAAGGTAATGAAACATAAATTGTTATCTTGTGTGGCTCTAAGCACTATTGAATAAATATATAATTGATGAGTAGGGATGAGGCAAAAATCACCTCATATTATTGATAGAGTTTGATGGAAGGTAAAACATGCAGATTAAAAAAAGAAGAAGAAGAAGAAGGATTAGGGGCTTATCGGACTGACCCAATGGAGAGCTTATGATGCACAAATAAATTGATTGGAGAGAGTACAGTGAGAGTGTGTAGTGAGAGTGGGTGGAGAGAGAACATCCTTTCTTTTATTTTTCTTTTACCTAGTTATAGGGAAAAATAGTAATTCATGTGCTCGTATGTCATCATATTATTAGAGGCTATTTTTTATCTAGAAGCAGAAAGCATATATTTTTATTTCCTTAGGCTTAGTTTTAATTTTCATTTTGGCCTAAGACAAAAAGGAAAAATAAGGCATAAGATTCTATTGTATGTTATATTATATATTCTTCATTGTTGTTTGAAAATAAATATTTTCAAAAAAAAAAAAAAAAAAAAAAAAAAAAAACTCAATAACATTCAACTGGGGGTATTATTTTAGTGGTAATAGTGTCTCAAATTAATCATTTGCGTTTGAAAAAGTTTTGGAATCAAATTCTAAAGTTATCAATTCATTATTTATAAATAAGAAAAAAGTTATTATTCTACTTGTTGGATGAAATGAAATTTAGCTAAAAAAAGCTACCCATTGTATAGTTAAGAGCCTAATCGATTTGCATCGATCCAAAGTGGCACTGCTTAGGGGCCGTTTATTGGTCAAATTGGTTGAAATTTTGTAATTTTTGAATAAATCGAATTATAAATAAATAAAAATTTAATCAAATCAAATCAAAAATTAAATTCAAACTCAACTAAATTTTTTTTCCTCAAAAAAAAAAAAGTTGATTTTTGTTTGACGGGACCATTTAAATATACTTAGATTTTTAGAGCTAACCAAAGAAAAAAAAAAGATATTACAAAAAAAGGATATTTTATGCCAAATCGACTTTAGTCTTGTTTTTATTTTTGTTTGTTTAAGGGATATAATAACCTTGATCTTAGTTAAGAAAAAAAATTAGGTTAACTTAAACTACAATGTCATATTATATATTATCCAATGATAATTTTTTATGTTAAATAATTATCTCATAAAATAAATATAATAATTAACTATTTGGATCATAAATATATAATAAACGCACCAACGCATGTAATTAATATGCCAATACATTATATTATCATTGGTAACTCCTAATTCGCCGTAATGAATGATTCACAAGCTTGATCTAAGTTGAAAGGGGATATAGCAATACTAATGCATGATTCACAAGCTTGGTCTTCAACTCAAGAATTTTCACATTATAATATTAATGCATATTTTTCCTTCTGCTTCTTTGATCCAACACTTGATGAAATACTCATCAACATTGAAGTTCCTTTGTTATGTTGTATTGTTGTTTTGGCTTTTGTAATTTCTTTTAATGGTTATTCTGTTTCTCGAATCGCTTATTGCTGTAGCACTTTCATCTTTTCTGATTGTTACGGCCTGATCATATTATATTTATCTTCTTATTAATTGTCATTATTTTGATATTTAATAAGGATAAAATTTTTATTTGATGGTCTTATTCTAAAAAAATTATATAATTTGCAATAAAGGTTAATTTCTGGAAAATAAACTTTTGAGTTGGATCAAGTAATAATAATTTTTTTTATGAAAGTAAATTTTTCATATATATAATATTTCAAATTTCAATAATAAAAATGTATATTATAATTTTAAAATATCTCATATAAAATTTAAGTAAATAAATACAAAATATTTAAAATCTACTAACACATATATAATTTCTATAAATATAAAATACTATAGCATATGCATAAATACCTTTCAATGCCTAATATATAATAACATGGTAATATAATAATCAAACTAAATAATTTTAATATACTGTAATATCAATATATTTTTTATTTTAGCAAGTAATTTAAAAAATTTGTCAGAATTATTTTAAATATTAAGATGATAATGCTATGAAATAAAAATAGTTAAATAAATTTTAAGATTATAATATATTTAATTATATTAATTAAAATAACATAAATTCGATATTTTGAAAATAATTTTCATTTTTTATTTTTACAAAAATTACAATATTGGTAATAATTAAGTTTATTTTTTTACTAAATATATATACATTAATTATGAAAAAAATTAATAAATTTGATATAAATATTTTTTATAAGTTAACATTTTATACATATAACCTTATCATTATTATTTTATTAATTATCAATTATATATATATATATGAAGACATATAAGAAAAATATAAAAGTTTATATTTTAATTCATAAATCGGTTAGGGCATTCAGATTTTTATTACAATTCAAATTGGCACAAATCGGGACAAATTTCGTTTCAAATTAACACAAAAATCTAAAATTGTTCAATTAATATCATGCGATGTAGAAAGATTCAGTCTTTTATGAATCTTTTTGAATTTTTCAAAACAATCTAAATCGGTTGTGTGGTATAGTTCGAGAGTTTAAGATCCGTATTCATTCCTATTAACAATTTGGTTCATTCAGTTTAAAAATAACAAAAACTAAATTGAAAACAAAAATATTCCAAAATTTAAACCTAATTCAAATTATTCAATAATTAAATTAAATAAATTAAATTATTTCAATTTTTAAATTAAACAAAATAGTGTTAGCCCTAACATGGCATCTTTCCTATTGCTTTAATTTTAATTGTTTTCATATAGTTTTTGAAGATTGGACATTAAATTCATTACTCTTATCCTAAAATACACACATTTTTGGATTTAGTCCCATTAACCTGAAAGATGGATTAATTGCCTGTTTGATACCTAAATTTTGTAATATATTTCAAATTGTGTACTAAAGTTTAATTTGTATCAACTTGATAACTAAATTTTGATTTTGTATCAACAGCAAGTCACTCATTAATTTTTAATTATTTTATGCATACGTGATAATTGAAAATCTATGTGGCAGACAACTAATTATCACTTGATTTAAGTAGTGAACCATATATTTTATCATAATCATACTTATCAGTGATAGATCTAGAAAATTTAGTCAGTTAGGATAATATATATGTACACATATATGTATACATATATAACTAAATTAAAATACAATAAATATAAATATAAATAATATTAGTAATATTCAAAATTTTTGATAAAAATAATATGCTTAAAAATTTTTATGGTTAAAAATAAATAAAAATCTTAAATCTAATTATTAATTTTAATTTTTTTTTGTCTAAGTTTACTAATATTCTAACTAAATTTTAATTATATTTTTTAAAATATAATATTTTTATATTTATATTTATCAGTGTTGTCAAACCCGGCCGGTCAGACTAGGAAAACCGGGGATTGGAGGCCATACTTGTCCAGAATAATCCAAAAACCTGGGATGGCTAGACCCGGCCGGGTAATAGGTGACCCAGGCAGGTTTTTACAGGTGGACCGGGTTGAAAATAAAAAAAAAATAATTTTTTTTTGCTGCCAAATTAGAAAAAAAATTATATATTTTAAATTTTAAATTATCATTCACTCATTCACCATTGTAATTAAATGAATATTCAAATTTATATATATATATATATATATATATATATATATATATATATATATATATATATATATATATATATATATATATATATATATAGAGGATAATACAATTATGAGTTAACCTATAGTGGGATCCATTCAAATTTGATTATCAAAATAGCCACTTAACATGTTTTTTCTCTAGGTAATGATTTTAAATTCATATTTTTTATAAGTAATATTCATTAATTATTTAGGTAACGTTTGTTAATTTTAATTATATATATATTTTATTTATTTTTAACATATAAATCTAATATACTAACATATAAATATAAAATATTAACACATAAATATAAAATATTCATTTTTATATGCATATTATATTTATTTTTGACATATAAATAATGAATATATAATATTATTTAAAATTTTGGTTTGATCTTAGTTCGACCTCAGTTTGACTTTTCACGCGTGATCCTTTACCTTCATTGATTATAAGGTCGAGCTGGATTTGAAAACATTGATATTTATTGAATTTTAATTTAATTTTTTGTGTGTGTACTTATATATTGCTTCCACTGACTAAATTTTCTAAATCCATCGTTGTTGGGGTATGATTATAATAAAAGTAAGATTCACTATTTAAATAAGGTGACAATTGTTATTTGCCACGTGGATTTTTTATTTACTACATACGTATAAAATAATTAAAGATTAATGAGTGACTCAACGTTGATACTAAATCAAAATTTAGTTATTAAATTGATATAGATTGAAATTTGGTACCCATTTTGAAACATAATACAAAATTTGAGTACCAAATGGGCAAGTAACCCCCTAAAAGATACTATGCTCCCATTTATATGAAAAAAAAAATACGAATTATTTAAAATATTTGAAATAGCTACTGTGCTCCCATTTATATAAAGAAAATAAATTTGGCAAAAAAATTATTATTTAAAAAATACTATAAATATATATAAGAAAAAATTAAAATTATGGACTGAATCAGGCATGGATCGGCTTGTTGGGTTCCATGTTTTGTTTGAATTCAGGGCTGGACTGCTCACTGTTAAGTTGTGAAAGCAAAATGTCTCTATTTTAGTGTAGCACCCTCGAGGTCCTGAAATATACAGAAGCATGCGTGCACTGGCCTTTCTGGGCCAAGGCCATTTCTCTCGAGCAATTGATCGAACACTTTGTAAACCTTGTCTATCTCTTTGTCTAATTCCTTGCACTTTCAACTTTCTCTCTACCCAAACAAACAATACTTCTCCCGAGAAACACATATTAGATCCAGAAGAACCCAAGTGCTTATCTTTGCGAATTGAGAAGCTTCCTAGAGGAGAATCGGTTGGGTCTGCCTTTCAAAGTTGGATGCGTGAAGGATTCCCAATTCACCGAGGTGACATTTTTCATGCTGTTAACCGCTTGAGAAAGCTCAAACTAAATAAACGTGCCCTTGAGGTCTCTATTTCTCTCTCTCTCTCTATCTCTTAATATTTTAGCTTTCCGTTTAAATTCGATAATGGGTAACATCAAATTGAATGGTTTCGGAATTTAAATGTAGCGGTAAAGGTGTTTGTTTAAATGCTTAAATAAGTAAATTGAACTCGTGAGACAAAAAAATTTTGAATGTGGAGCCTTATTTTGATACTGATTTAGGTTCCATTAACAAAGATAGATGGTGAAAGTGAGCTTACATTTCCATATATTGATTTTCTTTTTCTTACCCATTTTCTGTTACGATTAGCAAGCACATTGTCAACAATAATTTTCACAGAAAGAGAAGGTGCGATTTTGTGCTTTAATTACTGAAGATGTAAAACCTTGTTGAGAATGAGAAGTAACCCTGCAATCTTTGTGGCTTTGTAAATTAGATCAGATATTTGAGAATCTTTGGTCTTAGAAAAACTCTGCTTTTTGCAGGTGATGGAATGGGTGATCAGGGAGAGACCTTATAGGCCAAAAGAGCTTGACTACTCTTATCTATTGGAATTCACAACCAAACTTCATGGGATATCTCATGGCGAAAAGCTTTTCACTCATGTCCCCTCTGAGTTCCAAAATGGATTGCTATACAATAATCTTGTAATTGCATGCTTGGAAAAAGGTGTCATAAGGGTTTCACTTGATTACATGAAGAAAATGAGGGAATTGGGTCATCCCATATCGCATTTGATTTTCAATCGCCTTATTATCCTCCATTCCTCCCCTGGCCGCAGGAAAATGATCCCAAAAATCTTGGCTCAAATGAAGGCTGATAAGGTCACTCATGTTTCTACATTCAATATTCTGATGAAAATTGAAGCTAATGAGCACAACATTGAAGGGTTGGCGAAGGTATTCAGTGGTATGAAGAAATCCAAAGTTGATCCGAATGAGATATCTTTCTGCATATTAGCTACTGCACATGTGGTTGCCAGATTGTATACTGTGGCTGAAGCATATGTTGAAGCTGTGGAGAGGTCTCGTACAGGAGATAACTGGTCAACACTAGATGTTTTAATTATATTGTATGGATATTTGGGAAAGGTGAAGGAATTAGAGAGAACTTGGAGAGTTGTGCAAGAACTCCCGCATGTTAGATCAAAAAGTTACATGTTGGCAATTGAAGCATTCGGTAGAATCAGGCAACTCGATCGAGCAGAAGAGCTTTGGTCGGAGATGAAGTCATTAAAAGGGTTGAAGTCAACAGAGCAGTTCAATTCCCTGATATTTGTGTACTGCAAATGTGGGCTTATTAAAAAGGCAACTGCCACTTTCAGGGAAATGGAGATGAATGGGTGCAAACCAAATGCCATTACTTTTAGACATCTTGCCTTGGGTTGTTTGAAGGCTGAACTAGTGGAGGAAGCCTTGAAGACTCTACAAAAGGGGATGCGCTTGAAAACAAGCAACAAGGTAAGGAATTCAACCCCGTGGTTGGAAACTACTTTTTCAATTATGGAAATTTTTGCAGAGAAAGGTGATATAGTTAATGTTGAAAAGTTGTTTGAAGAAATCAGTAAAGCAAAGTATACAAGGCATACCTTTGTATACAATACTTTAATAAAAGCTTATGTGAAGGCCAAAATTTATGGTCCTGATCTTTTGAGAAGGATGATCTTAGGGGGTGCCAGGCCAGATGCTGAGACCTATAGCCTGATTAAACTTGTCGAGCAGTTCCGAACTTGATTATGTACTAGAGTTGATAATGTCGTGTGTATGCATTTCAATATTCCATTCATTTTTCTTAAGAGAAAACTGTTATTGGTCTGAGTGCTAGTTAAATTAGTTCAGGAAGTTTTTTGACAAGATCTTGAGAAACTCGAGTGCTTGTATCCGAGGAAGAAAGATTAAAAGAGCAAGGGTTTTAACAGCCTGTAGAGCTGATTTCACCCAGAATTATATGCTTTACTGCATATACACTTTTCTACTCGACCATTGAACAGTGTTGGGAAACCAGTTCCAAAACCTGTTACTGCAGAAACCGAACCTGCCTAGTTCCTTATCACTTCATTACTAATTCTTATGTTTGAAAAGGATGTAATTGATAAATTCAACTCTTTCAATCTAAAAAAGAAATGAGTTTAAAGTAAAAAGGAAATGATGTTGATGTAATAAAAAATTTAAGGTTTGATTTTTGTTAAAATTCAATTTAATTTGACTAGACTTATAGCTAAATTATACAAATGCTCTTATAATTTATATCATATCATATTCTCTTTGGAGTTATAATATTGTTAATTATTTTGAAACAAGCAAGATTATTAAGAAAATAAATAAATTAAAATCATCATTAAAATCACAACCCATTTGGAACAATCCTCACAGCAGCAAGTAGCAAATATCAAGTGTAGAAGACAAATTGGAACTAGTAATCAAGTGCAGTCTCATATGAAATCTAGGAACACAACTATAAGCCCTTTGGCCGAGCTTATGGATAAAGAATATACAAAACCGTCGGCAAGGAGGCTAATTATTCAAGGGAAATCACAAGTAGCATCATAGAGAGAACTCATTCATTTTACAGTCGACACATTTATGATAAAAGTAACAGAATATCATAATATCTAATGCCTCAAAATTTTCCAAACTTATTAGGAAAACTCCATTAATTCAGGTGAGATAGTTGAGGAATGTTGCCGCAGTTGCAATGGCACCTCCTGTGATGGCATCCGTCACAATCTTATCTTTTCCCTTGTTACTTGCAGCAGATATCAGAGCTCCAGTTAATGCACCCCCGAGCATGGCATTCTTCTGCAGTACAGCAAGGGGAATAGACATGAGCAGATGCAAGGTATACAGTTGAAAACAGAAATCAAAATGAGTGCTCAGCTAAACAAGCGCTTAAAAAGATGATATCATAGGTATTTATACAAACAATTCCTCGAAAATCATAAAGTAAAAGAACCAAGCTAGTAAGAGAAATATTCCAAGTTGTTGCTACATTATCAATGACACAAGTAAATCATTAGAGATAGCATATACCCAATCTCGTGTTCCACGAATCCTCTCCATCCCATATTCCATTCCCACATACACTCCAGCAACAGTTCCTGTAAGCAAGTACAAGGCAATCAATGACAATTTGCCAAGAAACAAACATCATCACTAACAAAACACATTTCACTAATTAGCCTATGCAAATATAGCACATGCTTACCCCAATAAGCACCTTCTTTGCACATCCTTTTCAGCTGCAACAACGGCACCTCCATTAGCAAGAAAATAAAGAATGCATTATAAAATCTATCAGAAATCTTCAATAAAACTAGAATTAAATTACAGCCTTCAATAAGAAAATGCTCTGCATATAGTTAATTTTCTTTGTCCTTCTACCACTCCCACACTTCAAAATCAAACAACAGCCCCATGATTAAAAGGGCTGAAATTAGTTTTAAAGGAGTCTTAAGAACTCAGCTTGTGGTTTGTATTTGGAAACCACAGCATAAAGAAAATTTGAGCAAGTTTTTGAACAAAGAAGTAGTAAAAGCAAGAAATCTAATAAAATTCAGAAATTCCATGATTACAGTTAGAGAACTCACAGTGTGCTCTACATTCCGACTAGAAACATTCCCTGAAAATTTAAAAAAAAAATGTGTATTAATTGTTCTACAAAATCTGATTATCTAAATAAAATCTCAATCAAAAACCCAAATCATTTCACGTAAAATAATTTGTTTCCCAGTTCAGAGAGAGGGAGTTGACCTCGTTTAACAACATAATATGTATCTTCAGCAAGTGCTCTAGTAGCTGCAATCTGCATAAAATCAGAAAACCAAAACCCAGAGAAACGTCATTTTGATTCAAAAAAATGGGAACCCAGAAACAGAAATCTGTTTTAAAGAAGAAAGGATAAAAGAACAATACAGTTCCAATCTTCAAGAAACCATCAACGGTGAGATTAAGAAAGGGATTACCCATATCGATTGCAACATCAACTTTGGGGGTTGATAAAGAACCGGCGAACCTGGTACTCGGCATCTTCTTTAGTTTCTTTTTCACTCTCTGTTTCCGAGTACTGTGAAGTGAAATTATCAATCTTTTTCTTTATCGTTCAGCCTCTGCTCTGCTCTGCTCTACTCTCCAATCACCTGATCTTATTTTGTCTTCTTGTGGATGATATTTAATAATTTCATGAAGAAAATAAATAAATAAAATCTGGTGGAGTTGTGTTTACGGAAATGCCATTGAATGCATCGAAATTGTCAAGAACAAAGAATTAGTAGCAATTGCCGGTGGTTGAGGGATTAGACGTGATTGATGCCATGTGATGTGATCCAGTACTTTATGTTTCAACCGTACACTTATAACATCTATAATGTTGAGTTCTTTGTAAGAATGTACAATGTTCTGATCATATTAAGTATTATTGTTGTTTTTTATATGAAACAATTAGTGATATTTTTTAGCCAAGTTATTCTGATTATATGAAAATTAAATTTTTCTTGATCAATTTTAATTATACATTTTTTACGCTTGATTTATAAATTTGAAAATCATCCATTTAATATCAAGAGTATATTTAGTATACCGTAATAAAATATAATATAATATAATCAAATAAATTTTTAATATAAATTTACATTAAAAATTTATTTAATTACATTATATTTCATTTCATTATACCTTACTAAACATACCATAAGTAAACTTAGATAAAAATGAATTTATGTTAACCTTTAAAATATATTGATTAACTATTATTATTGCATACATGATGTGAATAAAAATTATTATAATTTTGTATTTTTACATTCCTAAATTATATTAAAACATGTTATACAATATAAAAACAAATATCATATATTTTAATATAAATATATATGTATTATAAAATTATAGAAGTGATAAGAAATAAACATGCTTGAATCGTCCATTAGAGTACAATCCACTTGCAAATTCTTTCAACGGCTCTCATTTGCAAAGCCCCATCAAGGAAGTTAAATACATTAGAGGTCGACAGCTTCTCAAGACGAAACGCCTTTTTGGCCTCACTCTCATCCGCTCACCTTGCTCAGACATCAACATTCACATAATAAGATACTGTAACGATTGTCACTTGTCAAGCACATAATAAGAAAAGACACGTTAGAAAAAAGTCTATCTAATAAGAAAAGACAGTTAAAAAAATCTATCTATACCTTCTTCTTTTCATCATACGTGATATTACTAACTTGACTATAACCTAATACATGCATCATGCTTGCCATTAAGGAAGTGAAACATGTTATTTGTCTCATCAAGGCCATAATTCGATATTATTATTCTTGAAATACTCATCATTCATCTAATACATGTTACCAGTATATAAGTGGAGAGATAAGACAATTTTTAGGTAACTTGTTCTCTACAATCCTCATTTCTTTCTTTTTATATGATAATAGTTTATCTAGTTACAAGGAAGTTTATCTTCTTCCTTCCAGCCATAAAAAAAATTTCATAGCTAACTAAAGTATCAAAAGTCTTTTGTTAAGTACAAAATTTGGCCCCCAACACTTTTTGCTTATCTTGCAAACCTAAAGATCAAGCCTAAAAAAGATCTATCTATCACCTTAATCTAACATAGATCAAGAAGCAATGATAAGTAAACTTTTAAAATATTTATGTTTTGTATCAGTTGCATTTTTATCTAGCATAGAAGTGTCAAAATTTCTATTGACTTGAAATAAAAAAAGAGAAAAAAAATTAGGAATGAGACCCTTTTGTTCTAACCTAATGAGAAATCTTTAGTAATTTCACCCCACTCGCATTAATGGGGCGAGAATGGGTTAAGGTCCTTGCCTTAATTCCCCGATTCAATTATGCCTACATATTTACTACACATATACACATAGGGGAAATACTTAATTTAGAATCTAAACTATTACTAAAAATATAAGTGAGGATCCATATTTTATTTTGCTGCAATTAGCTCCCTAACTCCAATTTTAGTTAATTTAAGACTCCTCTATCAAATTAAACTAACACCGTCAAATAAAATTAGTAAAGTGGAAAGTGAGACTCACTTCTTTTTTTAAATGATAAAAAATTAAAATTTAATTAAATTATATTTTTTAAATAATAAAATGTAAATTAAAAATATAAAAAATAAAAAACACAGATTATGATTATGAAACCCATATTTGGTTCATTAAAAAAAAGAGCAAAAAAAAAATCTATAGCAAAATGTCAATAAAAATTTCATATTCATATTAGATATGAAGCTTAAAAAATTAGAAGTTCATCATTTTCAATAAACAAATCAAAGTGAAAAAAAAAAAAAAAAGAGTAGAAACAAATTGAGAAAGAGAGATGTCTAAGAGAGAGAAAATGGACTAATATCACCGACCACCCATATCCGACTGTCTGTTTATGACATCGCCACTACTAAAAGAAAGCTTTATAGCTGATCAACCATTTCCTAGAAGATCGTTACCAAAAGCCATTGGAAAATCCTACACACTTTGTGCAAAGGTACTGCTGGCCAAAAACTTCCATTGACATTTCAACTAATTCCGACATCCTTTCCTGAATATTTTTACATGGCTGAAATCATCTCTTTCTTAGCTTCAATTTTATATCCACCAAGTCATCGATCCAAGAGCAATCATAATAATCATCTAGAGCTTCATCCAAGAATAATTACTCTTTTTTTTATATTTTTTTATTTTTATGAATCAAGTCTGGGTTTCATGTTAAGAAACCCAAATTTGTATTTTCTATTATTATTTATATATTTTTAATTTAACATTTTTATTATTTAAAAATATAATTTCTTAAATTCTAATATTTTTATTATTTAAAAAATGAAGTGGATCACAAGTGTCCCATTTTTCTATATTATGTAATACCCAGGGTTTTCTTAGCCAACTGTAAACAGTAATAATGACATGATAACGTCTATATACTATATTATTAAGGTCCCCTTAGTATACTAAGAACTTTAAGGACATTACTAGAAGTGAATGTAATGAATAATATGACAATAAGTAACGAAGGAAGTCAACAATTGATATGTGCTTTCATGACAAAATGAAAGTCAAACTAAGCTTGACCTAATGGGACTATGTTAGTTGGTTATATGAAATATAAATCTAAAGTGCTAGTAAATGGATGTTCACATTTCCTAAGATATTGGGAGGTGATAATAGTGATATGGGAAATTGAATTTAATAAAATTCCAATAGTATAATGAAGGTCAAACTTAGTTTGACCTAATGAATTTATATGATACACATACTTGATCAATGCTAGTAAAGAGTTAGTAAATGGACATTATGATATGTATGGAATTTATCTAATAATATCTAGAGTATGTAGTGATATTAGAAGGTAGAAATATATGTATTAGAGTGAAAGCAATGAAATGGAAAATATATGAAGTACCGAGCTTAAAACGTGCATTTAAGAGTCTACTAATGGGCTTTTGGGCTCAAAGGCCCAAACCCATTGGATAGCCAGCCCATTTGGCCTAAGGAGGATGCAACATCTAAATGGTGAGTGTATACTGAGCCCAAGGTAGAAGACAAAGCAAGTATAGAAATCAAATCTTGGTGGAATAGCTCTTAGTCACCAAAGTTGACTAAGTCAAATACTTAACCAAGTGAAATTCTTGTTCCTTCCTACACATGAATCAAGCTTCCATTGGAACATCTAACACCTTGTGATAACTCTCTCCATTGTAGAGAGAATCCTAGCCCTCCACTTTGATCAAATCATAGCCATCCATCAAGATCAAATGCTAGCCATTGGATTTAACTTGATAAATCCTCACCATCCAACTTAATATATATATATAAGCAAAATTATGTTAGAGAAATTCATTTTAGCCACTTTCTCTACACAAAATCCTCCACCCTCTCTCTATAATTCTCTCTATCTCTCTTGCAACAAGAACTTTGGAAAATCAAAACTAATCAAGGTGAGGAATCTTGGTCATCTCTTCCTTTCTATGTTTAAAGTTGATTTTGGTGACTAGGTTGCTTGAAAAATCTTTTGTGAACCTTATATGGGAATTCGGCCATATTAGTGAATAGCCATGATTGATTGCATCTATGGGTGCTTTAGATGAAGAATAATGAATTAGAAGAGTTAAAGTAAACTTTAGAAGCTTGGGTTAAGATTTGAACATCTTAAGGGAACTTGAACTTTTGTGTTAGAAATTGACAATTGAATGATTATATGGGTTTTATGTTATGCTAATTACATAGTGCTATGATGAAATTGAAGATTTGATGATTTGGTGGAGAATTAATAATTTTCCCTAAATTCTAGGGTTTATGGGAAAATTGGAGATTTTAAGCATTGAATTTGAATTCATAAAAGTAAAGGGAAAATCAAGCTTAAAAATGGAATTAGATGATTTGTATAATGTTAGTTTTTAAATCCAATTGATAAAAGTGATTTTCCCCAAATTAATGAGTTAGGTTCATTTATGGGAATTAATGGTAGAAGTAGAATGGATTCTATTGAATATTAGAATTTGTTTATATTGTTTGTACTCAAAGTTGAAATGTGAATTGGGAGAAAAGGAATTATCCTTCCTACAATGTATAGCCTTGGCCATTTAAAGAATGACCAAGGAAAATGATAAGATTAGTAATGGGCATATGTGTAGTATATCTTGGCTTTAATAGTGATTGATGTGCAATTGAATTGCAAATGTGTAGAGTCTAAAGGCAATGGATAAGGATGTTGTCATAAGTGTGAAGAGCACTACTAGCCTTAAGAGTCAAGTGTAATAGGAGCAAAAAAGTCCAAGGTGAGTACTTAATAATATAATATGCTTGTGTTATTACTTAACCCTTATTGTTCAAACCATGAATGCTAAAAGCATTCCAAATTCTAGATAATTTGAATTGCTTATTGATTTTGAATATTCTTGATTCATTGATACCTTGAGTTGCTTATTGAATGTTGAACCATTGACATGATGATTCTTGATAATCATTGGATACCAAAATCGTATTGTGATCATTGAACTCCTTGGCATGAGCCTTATATGAACTATCCTATTAAATGCTTATTGATAAGCAGAAATCCCCTTTTTGGTGTGGAGAAAAACACTAAACCTTGTACACTTGGTATATGCTTGCGGGTAGGGCGAGAGTACTCAACCTCTATTAGGGGGGAACGCCTAATCGTAAAACCTTATCAGTCTTACGTAATGTGATACTTGTGAGTGAGCAAGGTTTAGGCCACCACTCTTTAATTAATATGTGTGGGAAGCATCATGCTCCCAAGAAAGTGATATTTCTGCTAAAGATAATGTTTCCATTTGAAATGAGCTAGAACTAAATTGAAAACACTGATTGAAAATGTTTCATTACTACAAGTACCATCTTGAGAATAATCCTGGTGCTTACCTTATGTATTGTATTATTTTGTACTCACTGAGCATTATCTCATATTATAGTGATTTAAATTTTTCAGATAAAGTCAATAAGTTAGCAAATTAAAGTTCCAAGCCCCATTCTTCGCTTGGAAGTTTGCTTGATTAAGTTCCAATGTTGTGATTCCTGATTATGAAGATTATTATTAGAGCTCCATGGATATTGAGGGGTCTAATACTAATATATCATAGGATGTATAAGTAATGTGAATTGTATTATAATGGCTATTGTAATAATGTATAATGTATTAAATATTTGATTAATGACGTAAAATACAATTTTGAAGTTTTACAAGTTATGTGTTAATGATGTTATAAGTTAACAAGGATATTACAAGCAAATAATGACTACAAGGTTACGATATTGGGATATGTTTAATGCAATATATGATATAAGATTATGTGTTAAATGTGTTTTACAAGTTTTCGGTGCCTTTATAACCACTCATGCCCAAGGATCGTCATGGCTCAAAGGCGGATTGTGACACTTTACTAGGAGAAGGTTTTAAATTACATCTATTGAGAGTTTGTGGAGTTAATTGCAGTAAAATGAAGTATGAGCTCTCTATTGCATTTTTTTGCAATAGTTCAAACCCTATATTGAGCATTTCTCCATATATATATATATATATATATATATATATATATATATATATATATATATATATATATATATATATATATATATATATATATATATATATATATATATATATATATGTGTGACTTATACAAGCTACAAGAGATTTCGCCTCTCGTCCCTAACTCTCTCATTGTTTTTCCACTCAAATGTGATGTATATAAAAGAGAAACAATGAACATGTATATAGAAACGAAGAGTAGTTTTTTACTAGAAGGGTTGCCCTTATAGCCGCCAGCAAGATAGAGGTTCCCTCAAGAAAGGTTGCAGCAGCGCCAATAAGATTAAGATCCCCACAATTCATTTTAGGCATGTCCAACAATTCATTGTCACAACAAGAATAAGTTGACAAAGAAGCATATGGGTTTGGGCCTAATGTCAATTTTGTGCACAAAAATTTCATAGGCAAAACTGCAATCTCTTGAATTCTAAAAGATGGATTGCAAGGAACAGCCACAGAATGGGATTGAATTGAAGAGGATATTTATGCAAACCAATCCCATAAATTGGTTGTATTATTATTATTATTATTACTTGGGAATTTTACAATAGAGATTTCTTGGAAAATCCCAGCTTCAGGGATGGAAAATATTGAATTTCTTTGAGTGATGTTATCAAGAATATCTTTTGAAAAATATTAAAGTCGATTTGCCATTACAAATAATTGGCAAACAATGTGTGTTTCCCGCTGATATGTTAGATCTAATAAGCTATCAATACGATTGGAGGTTATTAGATGATATACTCTATAAATATGATTAGATATTATTAGAAGAAATTCAAGTCAATTTTGAGTTTTAGTATTTTTTTATGTATGATTTTATATTTTTAATTTCAAAAATCAATACGTGTTTCTATTAAAATAAATGAAAGATTTTTCTTTTTTTATAAAAAGAAATATTTTTTTTGGTGATTGGGTAGTGGTGAGAGGTGAAATGGGTGTTCTACTAAGGCACCACATAGCGAGAATTTGTTTGTTTTGTTTTAGGGATTTTGCTGCTATGTCAGAAATTGGGAAATTGGAAGAGAGATTGAGTGGTTCTTTACTTCTTATATTTATTTTGAATGTTTGTTTGAGAGATGTAATCTAGCAATGGAATTAGGAACCACAAGCAAATTAATCCGACCTACGCTGAGATTTATGATATTTTATTCTATAGTACTATTTTGAATGAAGAAAAAGAAATTATGTATTAATATAATTAGTATATAAAACATGGTATTATATATATATATATATATATATATATATATATATAAACATTGCATTAAAAAATTTAATATTTATATATTATAAAAATATTTATAATATATTTTTTATTTTATTGGTTCAACTAAAAAAATTAGTAAATAAAATTGAAATTAGTAATTTGAATGCAAAAGAATAAGTAGAAATATTTATTAGTTGTTATTTTTTTAGGAGAAAAAGAATAAATTATAAATTTACCTGAAAATAACTTCAGTGAAGAGAAATATTAAGAAGTGTTAGAAAAACAAATAAATATATTGAAATTTAAAATAACTTTATAAAATAAAAATATCTTTAAGTTGGTAAAAATAATATATTAAAAATAAAGTCAAATAATAAAAACTCTAAATTCTATTATAATTAATAATAGGTCCATTTTAAATTATTTTTAAAATAATTAAATTTATATTATCCATTTAAAGATTAAAATTAAAAAATTAAAAAAATCCCAAAATTTTAAAAACTTAGAAATAGAGGTATAAATGAGACAAATCGAGTCAAATTTTAGAATACTCAAATTCCAACAGGATTTTGAACAGCTCCAATCAGAAGTCTATTTAGACGTTTTATTTAAAAATTTTAAAAAAAATTGCGTGAATTGTCACTAGTTCTAGAACTTGTGACTTCTCAAGCGGAAATTTGGCCCAATCAAATGAGATCCACTTAGTAATTTTTTTTTTAATAGAAATACTGTTATAGAAACAGTGACTCCAATATGGATTTTATGAATTGGTATATCATGGATCCATGTCCATAATATATTATAGACTAAATTCATAAATATACATATAAAAGATATATTAAGATAAAGATATGTAATTTTTTCAATAAATTTAGTTAGCTAAACATGTTTTTGCTTTGTTTTTCTTTATTTTTTGTTTTTCCACCCTTTTTCTTCATTTTAAATGTTAATTTTTTTTATTTATTTTAATACTTAAAATTGAATTGTTATAATTAAATATATAAATTATTTTTGTTTCTCCCATCTAATAATTATTATAATTCTAATAAATATATAAATTATAATTTATAATTAAATATATAAATTAAATTATTATATTTTTTTTAAATTAACAGATATAATATTATTTAAAATGCAGCTATATTAGTGTTGAATTACATGTACATTACTTTTGAATTATCAGTTAATGATAAAATATATTTTTAATTATAATATTAATGATAAGAAAATATTTTGATAACAATTAGTCTATATACATTAGTTTTGAACTATAAATACATCGTAATTTAACTACATGTGATAAAAAAATATTATGATAATAATTAGTTTATGTACATTAGTCTTGTACTATATATGTATTGTAATTTAACTATATATACATGACTTTCCAACTATATATATATTATTACTTAAAAACATGTAGATTAGTATTAAATTGCATGTACATTACTTTTGAATTATTAATTAATGATAAAATATATTTTCAATTACAATATTAATGATAAAAATATTATGATAACAATTAGTCTATACACATTAGTCTTACACTATAAGTACATTGTAATTTAATTGCATGTACATTGCTCTCCAACTATAGGTATATTATTACTTAAAAGCATGTACATTTATGTTGAATTGCATGTACATTGGTATTGAATTACATGTATATTACTTTTAAATTATCAGTTAACAATAAAATATATATTTAATTATAATATTAATGATAAAAATATTATGATAACAATTAGTCTATACATATTAGTATTGTACTAGAGATACATTGCAATTTAACTGTATGTATATGGTTCTCTAACTACAGGTACATCATTACTTAAAAACATGTACATTGGTGTTAAATTATATGTACATTACTTTTGAACTGTCATTTAATAATAAAATATATTGTTAATTAAATACCAATATACTTAGAATATAATAGTAATGTACCTCAAATTCAATATCAATATACTAGAAAAAACAAATAAATAAAATTTAACATACACACTCCAATAATTTGAGTTATTAAATATTTTATAATAATTATTTTTATAATTATTTAAATATATTTAATTAAAATTATAACAATTATTAGATGGGATAAATAAAAATTAACTATTATATTTTTAATTCCAAGTATTGAAATAAAAAAAAAAAAAAGAATAATTAGCATTTAATTTAAAAATTTTTGTGATCCATTAATAGTCTTTTGAAATGTTAGATACTTTAAAAAATAAAATAACAAAAAAAAAGTGAAAAAGAAATGACAAAACACATTGCCTAAAAATCGTATAAAATAATCGCACATTTTTATTTAATAAATGCTCTGTACGTATATCTTGAATCCGTGTCCATATTACAATATGGACACGGGTGCATTGTATAATTTGCTGATTTTAGCATATTATAATAATAATTTGTTTCTTGACTTTCATTATTAATTTTTTTTTATAAATTTAACTATGATTATAGCTCCAACTCGAGACGTTTAATAATTTCAGTATTACTTAACTTAAATATTTGTTCGACCTTTTTATTTTAACTGCTTTGTTTGGATTAATACACTAATGGTTATGAGTGGACTTAGGTTTATTGCATTTGAGTTTATTGTTAGAAGTTACAAAAGTATTTTTTAAATTTTTTTTATTTAATTAATTAATTTTTATTATTTTCTATAAATTGTTTTTTAAAATTTACTTCTGAAAAAAATTCAATTTATTACTTCTTTTTAAAAGCAGTTTTAAAAAATATATAAAAAAAATTATTAAAGAACACTGTTTTCAAACTTAATCCCAAACATAGAGTTATTATGGTTATATATTTTTATTGAAAATATGAATTAGAAATTACTTCCTCTTCACATCGCCAAGAGAAGTTTATTTTAATTTTTAGACTAATTAAATATTTCATTAATATGTAAAATAAAATAATACACAACTAGAAGTTTTAAGTCATAATATAAATATGGTTTCAAAAAAAAAAGTCATAATATAAATATGAAATGTAATAAAATAATACTTCTTTGTAAATATCTTAAACTTAATGTAGTGATAATGTATCTTTCAATTTCATAATAAATTTAGATTTAAGTTATTTTCTCTTGATATATAAAAAAAATACATTCATTTATATTAAATGGCCATAATATAAATAGAATTTTCAAATTAAATTGTTATTAGAAAAACAATAATATTAATGGTTCCAAGCTTAATTTGTTATCGTTTGTTTTAGTTAATGAACCGAATTCAAGCTTTTTCTTTTTTTTTTTTTAAATTTTATTTAGGATACATGCCTAAATTAAAACCTGCACCTCCCGAGTAAATTAATTGCATGTCATTCACCTAGGCAAATATCAACTCCATGTTAGAAATTAAAAACAAAAATCATATATATACCGTTATTGATTTGCCAAATCGGATAAAAAATTTTCAATTCGATTTAATTTTGATTTAAAATTTTATCATGCACACCCTTAGGCTCGAGTTTTGCCTAATCAGAATATGACTCAATGGGTCCAATTCCATTAAGAGAAAAAATTCAAACTTGATTTTTAAGTTTGGATTCGGATTTGAGTTCTACTGAATTTGAAGATGTTTTTTATTGAATTCATTGAAATTTTATATTCCAATTTAAGGAATGATCAAGATTGAATCATCCCTTATTCAACTTGAATCCAAATTTGGTTTCTTTTTATATGGTTGAATTCACATCCTATAATTGAGCGAGCAAACAATTGATTTGATTCAAAATTGAATCGAATTGAAAAAATAAAAAAATAAAAAATTATATTTTAATATATCGAACTAAATCAATTTTAGAATAAAAACTAAATCAAATTTTTTAAAAAAGTAAACTGAAATGGACCAATCAATTCAGTTTGATTTTTAGTTTTAGTTCGATTTTGCTGGCCTTCTATATCCCTTTCTGGGTTTCATCGGGTTGAATATGGGTCAATCCAACCAGTGTGACAAACTATTTCTTCCAGGTTCCAGGTCAGGTCCATCCACCTTACCCGACCCATAAGTTATAGACTGACGCCGTTATTGACTGAAGTTACGTGCAATGCACGCGAATTTTTGACATCTCTTCTAAAACCCTTGTTTCTTGCCCGGCTGATATAAAGCTAACCAACCAGAACAAACCTTAAACCCTTAGTTTGTAGTTCGTAGAATCAGCGATGGACAAGACCATTCTACAAGCACTTGATGGTCTAACCGAAGAAGACAAGAACCGCATGGCCGCAACGGTCGAAAAGCTCCAAGTGCGAGACAGGTTTACAATCTTTCTTTTAATCCCTCTTCTTTTTCTTTTTTTTCTTTTTTTTTTCAAAGAATTCAGATTTTGCATAAATTTTCATCTTTTGAGTCGTCTCTCTCGTTACTTTTTTTTTTCATATACTTTTTCAGAATTTGTTCTTTAGTTGATAAAATTTAATGGGTTGATTAATGTTTTTGCAATATTTGAATATAAATGAATTGATTCTACTGCTCGAGTAATTTGAAAGTGGTGAACTGAAGAATGTAAATGATTCATATTTCTGAGCAAATTTCTTGTCTTTTTCCTACTGTTTTTGATGGGTTTTTCTCTGTAGATATGTATGTGTTTTATCTCTGATTTATGGCTGTGTCAAATTTTATTATATAAGTAAAGTTGCAATTTTGTTTTGTGATTGGCTTTGTTGACATGGAGCTAAAACAATGTTCTTCTTAAAACCAATGCAACCATGATGTTAATATGTTGCATTTGGACGTTTTGGGAACATTAATCCTATTTTAATATGCTTCTTCGATTATGCATGATGATCACATTGTATACCTCTTGTTGCTTCACACTCTTCTTCTTTGATGCTGTGATATTATGTTCTCCTAGCGAGTCTTAATGCAATTCTAAATTGATGCATTTTGCATAAGCCTTGTGAAAGTGCCTATGATACTAAATTATGGGTTCTTTAATGTGATATGTGCATTGCCTTGAGTCTATAATTATGACTCACAAGTGCATATGTTTGATTATATCCCAAGTATTTTGCTTATTTAATAATTGAATGGTTTCTTTTTTCTCATCCTGCTGCTCTTTCACCTTTATTGATGTTTTCTATTTATTAGGCTAATGTCATTTCATTTTTTTTTCTTATCGATATGGCTTCATATCCTGTCCTTGGATGCTACTGGTCACGATATTAGTTCTGTGTAGGTGTCTTAACTTTTATATGAAGCCAGAAAAATGTTCTCCTTGAAACCAATGCAACTTGTGTTGCAGTTGGACGTTTTGGGAACAACATTCAATTCTCATTACTCTTTTTTTTTTCTGTCTCTTATTCATTTCTTGTTGAGTGTGGATAATGTTGTGAAAGAATACAGATGAACTGTATAGGTACACAAACTCTGTTCTGTTTTGGAAAAATGAAAGCCCCCTATACCCATTTCCCGGTCAAAGTTGCTCCATGAGCTTCCTTGATGAAAGTTTTTCAGCAATATATAGAGATTTCTAGGCTTTTGCTAGTTTTTCCGGCAATGCAGGAAGGCATTATAGCTTAACCATGTTCCTACAGAATAATTTTAGCATGTAATTGGTTTGGAATTAGTGATTTTAGAATTGGTTCAAATCGGGGAAAAAAAAATTAGGAAAAGAAAAGTGTTTTAAGGACGTAGTTTCTGCATTATGGGATTGAATCAATGTTTGTCCTCCATAATGTATGTGCAGTTTGCGGATGTATAATTCACTCACGGAGAAATGCTTCAATGACTGCGTGGATGGCTTTTTCCGCAAAAAACTTCAGAAGCAGGAGGAGACCTGTGTCCTGAGATGTGCTCAGAAGTTCTTGAATCATTCAATGCGCGTAGGCTTGAGATTTTCAGAGCTTAACGGTCAGGCTACATCAGAAAGTACCTAAACCAGCATCTGTATCACTCTAGAATATGATGAAGAGGCAAAATATTTCCTTTTTGCAGACATTTGGTATTTAGATGCAGTGTTTTAACATTTACCATCCATGTTGATAGAGAAAATTGGAACTAAAACCAAATTTGTTCAATTTTTCATTGGAACTGCTTTATTTTGCTTTTCCATGATTTTTTAGTGAAAAAAATGGTAAATGATTTTGAATCAAGACTTGAAAATTTTTCAAAGGGAAAATTTCAAAAATAATCAAAAAGAGGCAAATATATATATATATGTATATAAAGTTTCATTTTTATGATGCTTATGAAAAAATTTCAAAAAATTATATTTATACGGCAGTATGTATGTGATATATTTTTTAAGCAAATGACACGTGCTTGGTATATTTTTTTTAATTTGATCACATAAATTATCACAGACATATAAAAGTACTATTAAAGAGATCAGTTTAACAGAGATTAAATAACCAGCAGTAAATTTACCACACCGTGCTTAAATACAAAATATGGAACAAAGCAGGTAATTTAGAGGTTTTTACACGCCTCGAACACAAATGTTTGAACGATCACTCCCACTTCTCTTTTTTTTTTTTTTCCAACTATTTTTAAAAAATAAACTTGAGAGAAGTTTTCAAACATGCAAACACAACAATGGAGCTGAGTATTTCAATTAGTGCAACAGTGTTGGCTCTAGTACTTCTAACTCTGGAGAGAGTCACCTTCTCTAGATCCCTGCAAAACAACAAAAATTTTCGACATTTAGTAATCCATTTCAAAATCAGTCGGCAGTCTTATAGCATAAAAGTTTGATTTGATATTAAAATCCATTCCAAAAAACATAATCAATACAAGATAGATAAATTTTCACGGCTAATAAATCATAGTCCATTAATGTTGCAGACTATAAATACAAAATGGAAAAAAATAGTATTTGAATGTTCAACTAGGGGAATCGACAGGCCTGCAACGGATAGAAAGGACAATATGATCTATCAGTTTGAATAGCTAGAAAATCTTTCATGAATGAGAATTCATTTTTGGGAACATCTCCAAAAGTCAATTCATAAATAAAAGGTCCTATTTATACAGATCTATTTCTACTTATGGACAGATAACACGGCGAAGATTTTTCCCCGTCAGGGTTATAAGTTTTTAGCTGTCAGAAACAAATCAAACGAACTTTCAACGTGCTGTCCTGGGTTACAAGCAACCAAAATACATAATTGCAGAGATTATGTTGAATATGGGATGTTCTAAGCTCAATTAATAGGGCAACTATGATTGCTGAACTGCTCCCCATTGAAAAACATTCACGAGCTATTCTATCTTCATAGACAATTTAAGATGAACATAATTGAATTCAAGAATGCATATATAGGAATAGAAACTGGTAGTCTATGTCACAAGTAATGAGATGATTTATATTTAAACGAAAAAAAAAAAAGGAACAAAACTATCATAGCCATTATGGGCAAGAACTTATATGCTGTGCAATAGCACTATTTGTCCAGTTTCCGATGACCATGCCCACATAAACAAATACAAATACGTACGCCTATGAACAGTATTTCGCCCTTTCTCTGGATGTCCAGATGGTACCAGTTCGTTTCATCAAAGAACATATAATATAAAGCAAACAAGGAATAGCACCTAAATTCCTCTATTTTATGGCACAAAAAGCAATATTGAGAATACATAGAACAAGAAGACAAGTAAATTAATGTCACCCAGGATTATGGAAAAAAAAAATTCCAACAGACTGTGAATGTTTACCTTTACTAGCAAGGGATCACTCATCCTCTTCATGATGGCGCTTCTTGCTCCTCTTATCAGATCGCTTTGTGCCCCTTCCAACCCGTGAGTCATCAGATCCACTCACATCAGAGTCAGATAGTGGTACAGGCTTCCTGCTCTTCCGCCTGTGCTTTCTGCCAGAGTCATCAGATGCATTTGAATCAGAATCATCAGAATATCTATGACTTCTCCTCCTCCTCTTCTCCTTCCTACTCTTCCTCCTATGGCACCGCCGCTCCTCCTCTTCCTCAGAGGACTCATCCCTCTTCCTCCTCTTCTCCCTCTTCCTCCTCTTCCTTTTACCTTCATCCTCATCCTCAGAATCACTAGTACCCCTCTTCTTAGTCCTCCTTTTCTTCGATCTTCCTCTTTTCTTTCTCCCTTCAGAATCAGAATCCGATCCATCATCAGAATCCTCCTCCTTCCTAGATGAGCCCCCCTTACCACTACTCTTCTTCTTACCATACCTTTGAGCAATAATCCTCTCAATCTCCGAATCCACCTCAGAATCTGAGCTATCATTCTCATCCTCCTCTTCTTCACTCTCCTTGCCAGCAACTGCAATTTTTCCATTCCCCTTAATCTTTTCCAGCCCAGACAAAACTGCAGCCTGGACAGCTTCTGAGTCTTTCTCCTTATTATCATCCTTAATACTCAGGAAATTCCTACACTGAAAAGCAAGATGCCCAACACGGCCACATCTCTTGCAAGCACCACGAGCCTCATCAGCATTAGAACCTGTAATTCGGGCAAGAGCTAGAAGCCCCTGGAAATTAACATATGAATTCTCAGGCTCAGGTTCAACATTCGAGGATTTTTGCATTGAAGTTGTTTTGGAATCATCCTTGTTTGGTGCATATGGATCATACCCAATTGCACTCTGCCATATACCATGAGTCTGGAGGGCAGCACTACTGTGTACCCTATTATTCGCAGGCATGCGAACCCTTCCTGCTGTAGCTGGCATCTTGAAATATGGGAATCAAACTGTGATAAAAAAAAAAAAAAAAAATCTGGGTTTTGTCAATATCGATTCAAAATTACCAGAAATTGAATCAAAATTCAAACTTTTGGAATTGATCAAAGAAATATATAAACAGATGAATACAATCAATTATCAACTGATTCTGATTCAAAAACAAACCCTAGTTTTTACAAGTTGTAGATTCAGTAATAAGAGTGAACGCTATTAGTAAAATTAAAATCTAGAAAAAACAAAATTCAATCGAATCGAATCGAATCAAATCAAATACTATTGAAATAAATCCAGATATAATCAAAACTTTGGTAAAGCAAAACAGAGAGAGAGAGAGAGAGCTATTTTACCTGTTGATGAAGAAAATATTCAAAATTCGAAAGGCCAAAACCCACAGGAAGAAAATTATAGAAAAAGAGCGCTCTCTTTGTGAATTATTATTGTCTCCTTTGGTTGGATTCTGTCCTTATTTATAATAAACATTTAATTCGAAAATCAAAAAAAAAAAAAAAAAAAGGACTCCCTAGAAAGTCGGTGAAAAGTGAAAGCCGGTACCTGTTAGGATGGATTCAAGCTGGCACATACCTGTTTAGAAACGACGCCGCATCGTTGCTGTATTGTTTTTTTCTTTTTCTTTTTAATAAATAGACTAAATTTAAGCAAACGATAGCGTTCGCTCTTTCGATTGGCGGTAAACTGTAGAATAAATTACTGTTTAATTTTTAAAATTTAATTTAATTAATTAATTTATTTTTATTTTTTAAAAAATAATTAATTATTTTTTAGTTTTAGTTTCATCATATTATTTAATAATTTTGTTTAATTTTTATAATTTTTCTATTAAATTTTATAAAAAATAATAAAATTCTCTTGTATATATAATAAATATATTTTTTTTATTTTTATTTTTTAAAAATAAAAATTCAAATTAATAAATTTAAATAATATTTATATAATAATTATCTTCAATATCGTCAAATTATAAATAACTTATTATTATATAATTATATATTTATTACATCTAATAATAAAAAATAAAAAATTATATTAATAAAATTAAATAGCAATTAAATAAGTAAATGATTATTATATAGTCATATAATTATTATTTAATTTTATTAATTCAAATTTTTTATTTTTTATTAATAAATAATAAAATTAGAATTTAATTTATTATATATACAAGGGTATTTTAGTTATTTTTATAAATTTAATATAAAAATATAAAATTACTTTAACTAAAACTAAAATAATACTCAATTATATAATTAAAAAAAATTATTGATAACAAATTCTTAGAATCTCATAATGATTTTAATTTATCAATTTAGCACTGAAAATAAGTAAATATAAGTAAAGTACTCATTTTTCGTACATTAAACACTGAAACTAAATTAACATGAGAGCATTTAGGCTTACCGAAGTCAAATTTTTACAAATTGCTTAAGAATAACATTGTAAGTGTGAAGTGCAGTCTGTTTGTCCATTTAGTGCCATTGGCAGCATGCAAGATTTTAAATAAAGATAATGTAGATCATATCATTATCGAAATCCATGTAATTGTATCTTAGGATATAAACGAACCAAGCCGAGTTTTAACTTGTTCAGACTCGGTTCAATTTTTTTTTTTTTTCAATTCAAATTCGAGCTCGAGTTTTGGATCGAGATTGAAAATCATATTCAAATTTTACTCACTTAAAATTCGAGTCGAGTTCGAACTCAACTCGAATTCGGCTCGTTAATAAATTATAATTGAGCTAAACTCGAGCTCGACTTATTATGAAACTTATCGAGCTAAATTTGAGCTCGACTTATTATGAAACTTATTTATAACTTATTAAAATACTCAACTTTCTAAATATTTATTTCTAATAAAATAACTATAATGAAAATATTTAAAACTAATATAAAAGTAAAAACATCTAATTAGTAAAAAAATATAATCATAAAATTGAGCATTACATGTATTACAAAGATATTAGTTAATAAAAAAAAATATTTTATATAATATGAAAATATTATGTTATATTAATCAGAAATATATATATTTTAGTTAATTTAAATTAGTAAAAAATTTATAAAAGTGTTAAAATATATATTTTTGGAGTGCAAAAATTATTAAGTTAATAATAATAATAATAATAATAATAATAATAAAAAAGTTGCTTATGAGCCTATTAATCGAGTTGTTATGAGTCTAATTAAGTTGCGTTTCACTTTGCTCAAGCTCGACTCATTTATTCACCAAACTTTAAAATAAGGCTCAAGTTTAGTTCATTTATAAAGTGATCTGAATATAAATGAGTTTTTATCGAGCTAATCATCGAGATGGTTACGAACAGCTTGGCTCATTTACACCTCTAACGGTTACGAACAGCTTGGCTCATTTGCACCTCTAACGGCATCGAACTGAATTATCTGCCATTACCATAAATTTTTAAAAATAATTAGCAAATTAATTTAAATCAATAAGAAATAGATTGTAACATCCAAAATGTAATATATTAAGTTAATAAATACTTAAATAAGTGTAGTCTAGACTAAAAAGTTCAAATTACATAACATATTTATAAATAATAATAATAATAATAAAGTCATATAAATTCCTAATAAAATACTATTTTAACTCAAAAAATATTATTTTTTTTTATCAATCAATCTTATTTTATTAATTTATGAAAAAAAACCACATTATTAAGTCAGTAATTTACACCTACAAACAAATAAAGTTCTACAAAAACATGAATTATGTAAAGACTACCAATAGTATTATGAATACATTAAAAAAGAAAAAGAGTTACATAGAGAATGTAAAAATAATATACCCATAATTGACGTTGATAAAATTAAAAACTTTTAAAATATAAAATCATAATCTTTGTTGTCCAAGTATATATGGCAACCAAGAGGAGGTGAATTAATTATATTTAAAAATTTTAATGCAGATCTAGCAACCTATATGCAAAAATTTTAAAAACATATTGATATGAATAGGGATAAAGAGATAGGATCAAGATAGCTCAGCCAATTTATAGTGGTTCGGAGCACAAGCACCTCTCCTATGTTTACTTCTCTTAAATCAACCTAATTTGAGGTTCCACTAGCCAATGGGAATGCATCCAAACTTTACACATTTAGTAGTTCAAGATGCCCTTTACAATAGATTTTCCATGGATTTCACCCTTTTTTACTCTCAAGAATACAAGAATAATATGATTAAAGTCTCACAAAACTTATAGAATAGTTAGAACAAATGTAAGAATGAAGTTCTCTAGCTCTCAAGAAAGAACACTCAAAGAATATAAATTAGAGCTCAAGTATTCTTAAAAACAGAGTATGAATATTTTTTAGTAGAAATGGAGAATTTGATCAATATAGCACTTGATTTTCAGTTGGCAAGAGTTCTACATTTGATTTGGATGATTTGAGGGCTCAAAAATCAAGTTCTAGATGCTCCCTCCACGTTTCTAGTGGCTATAAAATCTTCCAAATTTCATTTGATATAATGTGTTCCTGGTTGTGATCACTTTCACTGTTGTCAATCAACTTTCTCAGGATTGTGAACATCTTTCACGGTGGGAATTTTAGCTTTTGTACTAAACTTTAAATTTTTTTCATGATAGTGAGATGTAGTGTCACGATTGTAACACAAATTGTCAGGATTGTAAATATTTGCTTATGGTAGGGAATTTTACTTATGTATCAACTTGGAATAAATGTCACGATTGTGACACATTATGTCGTGGTTGTGACATAAAGTGATCATTGAAGCCTTTCTTCTTAAAACTTTTTCCTTGAAATCTTCTTTAGTTCTTATGTAGTTTGTCAATATGTGAGCAACGATCATAAAGTGCTGCGGTCATGAATTGTATTTTCCTAACAAAATAGTAAACTAAGAAAATTTCTTCAAGGAATTTGTTTAGTGAGTTTATTTAATCATTTAATTGAAATTAGCTTAATTAAACAAAATTTTGATATCATCAAAATATAAAAAGAAGACAACAATCTCCCCTTTTTTATGATGACAAAACTATGTTCAATTAATCAAACAAATGTAATGTACAATTAACAAATTTAATGTTCAATTAAACAAAGTTTTAATCTAAAGCAAAAAGATTTATGAAAAAAATATAATTACTAGAATTACTCCCCATTAATTTATGCATTCTAAATGGAAAATAAAATGAAGCAACCTCCCCCTTTTCCATATTCCATATAACAATTCATATTCTCTCCCCCTTTTTGACATCATTAAAAAAAAAAAGAGAAATAGAACAAATAAAAATACAAGAGCGATCAAAGCAAATAAAAATAAATAATTGACAAATAAAGAGAACCAAAGAGTCATAAGAGTCAACATATATAGATAAAAAGCAATATCCAAAGACAAAGTCAAATAGACTAGAATGTACCAAAATAAGAAACAAGCTACCATCATAGTTACACAATATTAAAAATAGAAACTCAGCATCTAAGGACTAGTAGGTGGAATGAAAAAGTTGGATGGAGTTGAAGTGGTAGGAAATAGCTAGGAAGAATGAACTCCAAGTGAATAATCATCTCGAAGTTAGCGAACTAATTCTGTCAACTCCTTTTGGTTTTCTCAAAAATATCCATATGCTAGTCTAGTGAAGCTTGCAACTCATGCATTTTCATTTTATGCAAATCCCATTACTCCATGATATAGTCTATTACAGAGGTATCCATAGAGGATGAATAAGCACTAGCAGTAGAAACAAAAGTATTCCTCTGCCGTTTATGATGAGGTATTTCATCACCAAACATAGCTTCAATTTCTGGATCCACTTCCTCTTCTCCCTGTTGTGCTTCTCCTCCTTCATCAACATTTTCTTCATGTACCTCATGTGTTGGAATAATTGTCCATGCGTTTGTGCTTGGAATTCTTTTAACAATTTTCATATCTCTAAAACATTGCATTTCTAAGGTATCTCAAATTTGGTACTTAATTTCATATTTTCTATCTTCCTCAAATAGAAGATCAAAATTCTCCGCAAAGAGAATGACATACATCCTAAGAAATAGTTTACCTTTTATCTTACTAGCCATATCTTTGAAAGATTCAACTAGGCATTTAACGCAATCAAAACCCTTTCATTTTCTACGCACCACGTAGCAAACAACTCTTTCTTAGAAATAGTTCCATTACTATCAGCTCTGACAAATAAAAAGCAAGAGAGAAATTTCTAAAAAAATTTAAGAAGAATGTTTTTAAGTTTGGTGGACTTGCTAAGTTTGAGATTATACTTCTTTTCTTCAGTTAATTTTAAAAAAAAAAATTCTAAATCACAAATTTTACACTTACGAAATTCTTAAATCTCAAAATTTATATGGTCAATTGGTCTCCAAAGAATATAATAAGCACATAGGATTCTATATATAACAGTATGGTAAAAGGAGACCATCCGTCTCTTTCCTAATTAAATTAGAATTTTTTTTTTTAACCTTAAAATCTAGGGTTTTATTAATTAATTAATTAATTAATTTATATTGTGTTTAATAAAATTCGAATAGAATACAATTTCTCTAACTTATTGTATTTATATTGTGTTCCTCAATATCAAAACCCTTAATTTGTCTATAATCTGGAAAATTATTAATTAATTTCTCCTTTAATTTCCATTGCTTCTTCTCTAAATATAAATAATTAAATTTTCCCTCAAACTCATATGTTGTACTCAATTATGAGCGAAATAGTTATATTCATTCTTGTTTTCTTATTAATTGCTTGTTGGGTACCTTCTCTTCAAAGTCAAGCCCAAAATTTTCAACAAACACGATCATCAAGGCCGAGCTGCCACCGCTGCCAGAGGACCACCGCAGCAACAACAGGCATTGCAAGGAATTATTGTTACATTTCAAAGCAATATGGTAAACCAAAGTGGTGATGAACAGTGTTCAATTTGCTTAGAGGAATTTAAAGAGGGAGATCAATGTAAGATTATTACTAATTGTAAACATTTATACCATGATTTTTGTATTAATCAATGGCTTCTTAGGGATAGACATTGCCCCTATGTCGTGGTTCTATTAGGTGTATAATTGTTAATTAATTAATTAATTAAGTCATGCAGTTATGTTAGGTTATAATTTTTTGATTTTTAATTATAAAAGCACCCCTAATAGTACTATTTATTTTAAACAGTATATTTTATTTAATAAAAAATATTTAGTTGATAAATAGTAGAAAATTTTATTTAAATCCTATAAACTCTATATTTTGTTCTTTATTTTACTTTATTTTATAAGTATTAAGTATTTTAATTTTTCATTATTTAAATTTGTCCAATAGAAAAATAGTATTAAAATTATCTTAAATAAATTATATGAAAATTTGTGTTGTATTAATTAAAATTATAATAGAAAGTGATATTTAACTCTCTAAATGTAGAAAGTCAAATTAACTCTCTTTTTATTTTTTAAATATAAAGAGTCCATTGGAATTTTATTTTTTGAGATAACTTTTTATAATATAAAGATTGATATATATAAAGAGTATATTGAGGATACTTTAAGTTCATTAACGCTAATTGCTTTTTTTTTTCTTCACTAATTTATTTTTTCTTTTAAGATTAGTTACTTTTCCCTTTTTTTTTTTTTTTTAATTATTATGCAAAACTCCCATGTAATTTGAGTCTGGTTTTGATTTATCAGGAGATATAGGAGTTTGTAATATTATGTATTGAAATCCTAAGTGCTTATATATTTTCTTTCGGAGAACAATTGGCCCTAAATTGCTAATATATATATATATATATATATATATATATATATATATATATATATATATATATATATATATATATATATAATTTGTCATTTTCTTTATATCTTCTAAAAAAAGTAAGAAAATCAATTAAACTATATTTTATTGGCAATTTGAAATTTGAGATTTAGAAATTTTGAAAGTTTGAAATTTGTTTGAGATTTAGGATTTTTTTTTTAAATTTTTTTATTTTAAACATTTTTTAAAATTTTTATAATGAAAGTGAGTCATACAATATTTGGTAGAATTCCATATCAGAAGAAAATATTTTTTATTTATATTGTATATTAAATTAATATTTTACATAGGCGGTAGGTTTTTTTTTTTTTTCCTTTTTTACAAATCACAAACGATTATCATCAACTTGCTGAGAGACATTAAAACGGAATATTAGCCTCTAATAAATCAAAATATATATATATATATATTCCTTAGGCATATTTTTTTTAATACTTCCCCAAATTCCGTTCAACTATTTAAGAAATTGTACAAAATATCCTTTTTGAAAAGAAGATCAAATTCATTAATCGAAACTTGATGATGTCTGATACTTGAGAATTTAAAGCATAAATTCGGAGCGAGGCAACCCATAAGCAACTCTATTAAAATTCTTTGCCTCTTTAGCTAAACAATGGGCAAACCCATTAGCTTTTCTTTTGACATGAGCAAGCTCGATAGCTTGGCCTCAAGCAATTTAATATCCTTCAAAACAAAAGCTTGCTACGATATTCTACCATCATTCCTCCACAACCTTTGAACCAACATCAAACAATCAATTTCAATCTCAAATAAATCACAAAGAGTGTCGCATTTAGACCAATGCATCACGAAGGGCCAACATTTCCAAGGTTAATGGGGTAGACATTGCAGCAACTATAGCCCCCTGAACTTACTCGAATAACTGCACCTACCAAACTCGTCTTTGAAACTAAATGTAGAACGGCGTCCACATTCATTTTAAGAAGACCCGCAGCTGGCTTCTTCCATTTTCGCTGGCAACACTGCAAACCCAATAGATGATTGGATGTTAGGAGATTTCTGCTTTGATTGAATAGCCTTGTCATAGTTTAAAACACCAACCACAACCCTATGAACCACACTACTAGTGAGAAATACAAATTGTCCCAAACCTTTTGATTTTGTGTCATAAAGAATCCAAAATTGATCCAAAAATAGCCCTTATCTTGTTGTCCATAACATTAAACATTAGAGCAATATGGTGAACCATCGAGTTAACTTGAACTACAGAGACAAACGAGCTATAAGGTAAGGCTCACCATACAGCTTCAGCATATTCATAAAGTGAAAAAACATGCAATTCAGTTTCCTTATGGTTTTAAGTATAGTTGTTTAGGATGTTATTGCAAGAAGAGCACTAAGTCCCATAACTAAAAAAAATCAACTAGTTCCTACAATTCTAAACCAATTAGAAAAATCATTCATGCATTTATATATTTTCAGAAAGGAAATGCCTGAGGTAAACTGAAGAAATTTGCTTCAAATAAATAAAGAAGGTTGAATATTGATTATTGATGAATGAGGGTAAATGGTTCAGAAAATCACTACACTTTAGTATTTTTTCAATATGATCACTAAAGTTTTTTTTTTTTTTTTTGCTAGGAAATAGCCAAATTTTGAAAAACCTTTTCACTTAGTGGCTATTGATCGGAATCCAAGCCTGAGAAACAAACATGGACTGCCATGTATGATGGACTTACTGACTCAACTTGCTAACTAGATGCCAAATCATCACATTTTGCCACATCACCACGCCGCAAGGAATTAATTTCCTTTCATATATATATTTTTAATTATTCTTAATTTTTCATAAAATATTATTTCTTAATTTTTTTTCTTCCGTTGTCTTATCTATAATTTATCTTCTCTCTCTCTGCCTCGTCTTATAGCTTCTTCTCTTTTTGATCATCACCGTACATATGCAAAATTTAAGAAATCGAGACTTGCTTTAACCCATTCATATCAAGTTTTGTATTCAAACCATGATATATCTAATTATCTTTTTGTTAATTTTTGTTTTCGCATTTTAGTTTCATATCTTGATGGATTTTTTGGTTAATTCTTTTAAGGATTGAAGCTGGTTCATTTTGAGCTTACCTATCTTATTAAGATAAGCATATATCTTATTCTTTTATTGTAATTTTGAGTTCTAATATTATTGTTTGATTGGATTGATTGGATATCCTCATATTCCTATTATATTTTGTTTTTATTCTCTTTTGCTTCCTTTAGGTGTTGATAAATGAAAGGTTTTTTTTTTTTTTTAACAATTTGAATTTTTTGAATCAAATGTATATCAGGATGAAGAGTATTAGAGATTGGGTTTTTGCACAATTATTGTCTAAGTCTTTGGCCTCTTTTAGACAATTGTCAAATAGTGACAATTTCTTCTTTGAGGGAATCGTAAATGAAGATTATTATGATCAAGGTAGTACTGTGAGGCCTCGCCCGAGCACCGGTCCGATCTACCGAGAAATCGAAATGCTCTTCAGAAGAAACTCCACGATTGGAACTCGCTGTGAGTTCAGAAAATTGATTTTTGTGATTTTGGAAGTTGTGAAAGTGAGTCGTCACTTTAATTTACTTGTTTTAATTGAGAAAATTAAAGAAAACCCAAATTGATTAACTCCAAAAATATTTTGATTTTATCCCAATGGAAAAGCACTAATCCGTAAGTGACCAAAGAGGGCTCGGGAATCAGGTTTTGGTAATTACACAATTGAGAAAATATAATTTTCTTCAGTTTGGCTAAAATTGCAAAATAACTCTTAAAAAAAGAAATTTTTGTGTATGTATGATCATGAATATGATGATGCATGAAATAGATATATATGATAAGATGTAATGACAATTATAGATAAATAAGTAGAAATAAATCCTACTTAATTATTACAATATCAAAACGATTGAAATAAAGAGAATCTTTCCTCTAGCCCTTATGGGTACTAGGAAAAACACACATTTCTCAACTATATTAAAGAAAAGAAAAGTACATAATTGGAAATAAATAATAAATATAAATGAAAAAATGTTATTAAAAATGATTTTGGAGTTGATGTCTTTTCAGAATGGCAACCTGCGTATCCTATTGAATAGAAATCAAATCCCACGCAGTTTTTCCTTCTTGCGAAGGAGGGGTTCTGGGAAAAGTGTTGGTTTGTTTATTAATTTAATTCTGATTCTTAAATTAATAAATTTTAGATCTTTTATGTTTTAGACCTAAAGAGAATTCTAAATTTGAGTTTAGAATTTTAAAAATAGAAAGAAGATTATACCTTTACTTTCCTTGATTTTCAGATGAACAGGATGAGCTTAACTCCGAATCTAAGCTCCACTTTGAATTTAAGGCCTTGGAAGCTGAATCTTAAAAGCAAAAGATTAATGAAATAGCATAATGAATGTGAATTGAAAAGAAGTTGAAACCACAGCTTTTGTATCAAATTTCGAGTAGAACTTAAACACAATAAGTATAGCAATATAGGAGGATTTTTGCATTGGAATCCCCCCAAATGAGCTGTAAGGAGGCTCTATTTATAGAACTGCTAAAGAGAGTGCCGGTGGCACCGGCGGCACCCGTAATATACCAGCCAGCTGGGCTGCACAATGGGCGTGTCGCCCATACTGCTGGCATGAATTTCATGCCGCCTATAGGGCGGTACGTCTGGTATGCAGCCCAGAGAGGTGGCGTGCCGCATGCGTGCTGATGGCTGGTTCGACTCGTTTTCTACTTTTTCATCTGTTTCAGTTCCGATTCAAGCTCGGTTTGATTCTATGAGTTCATGATTGAAAAGCAGTCAATTGAAGGTGAAAGATTCAAAAAATTTATTTTTCAATGGGGCGCTACCCCCCACCTCGCGAGGGACACTGCCCCCTTGACCCCTGCCTGCTAACCGGCTAGCAAGACCGCCGTATGCGTAGCGCATTATTCTTAGTAGGTGTTAAGCTGCAGTCGGATCATAAGGGTACAAATTTGAGGGTTCACAAGTACTTAGCTTTTCTTTTTCCTCTTTTGAGCTCTCTTTCCCAACCACACACGATCCCTCTCTCTACTATTAGTTCCTTCTATAATGAGGGAACAAACCCTAACATGGGTATATAATCTAGATTCAAAAAGAACTATAGAGAAAGCTATTTATACTAAATGAATGATATCTAAAAATACTAAAAAACACAAAATAAAGTTCCTAACTCACTAATATGGCTAAAATTCCTGAATAAGGAATAAGCTTCACTTGAACTTAGGCTTTATAGTTGCTTACTTAGGCCTTACTAACAGGCTGCTCCAATAATTTAAATAAACTTACATATCCCTCCACCCCTTCCCCCCTAAAGATGGAAGCTATAAAAATAACCCCATCTTGTATAAAAGAACATGCCGAGCCTTAGAAGAGAAAGATTTAGTGAACAAATATGGAAGTTGAAGTTTGGTACTGACATATGTAAGAAGAATGAAGCCTTCTTTAAATTTGTTCCTTACCATATGACATCAATCTTAAGGTGCTTAGTTCTTTCATGAAAGACAGGAATGGCAACAATATACAAAGAAACTTGATTACCACAATGAAAAGGAATAGGTAACTATAATGGCACCTAAAATTCCTGAAGCAAATAAGACAAATATTGAAGTTCACAAACTGTAGTTGCCATGTCTGTACTAAGCTTTTGCAGAAGATTTGGATACTGCATTTTGCTTATTTGTTTCCCAAGAAATCAATGAAGAGCATGGGAAGATACAGTGGCCAGTGAGGGATTTTTTGGTTGCAAAGCAAGCGGCCTAATCAGCATCATAAAAGGTTGTCAAAGTCATATTAGAAGAAGTAGGAAAAAAAAAAAAAGACAAGTTGTAGGGTAACCTTTCAAGTACTTCAAAATATGCATTGTAGCCCCAAGATGATGAACTTTTGGATTAGATATAAATTGGCTAAATTGCTATGTAGCATATGTAATATCAAGTCTATTAAGGTTTAAGTGCGATAACCTCCCAACTAATCTTCTATACTATTTAAGAGTAGACAATAAATCAGAACCTTTTTCTATCAAGTTTAAGCTAGCTAGAGATATAAGCAAAGCTAGTTTTGCTTTAGAGAGACAAGCATCCTGAAGCTAATCAATGATGTATTTTCTTTGATTAATGTACAAGCCACTAGAAGTTCTAATCAGTTTAGGCCTAATAAATATTGATCTGAGAATGAAGGAATTGCTTTACTACCTGTATATCTGCTGCATTATTGCCACTAATAAGAAAATTATACACACATATTAGAAGAACTAAGAAATTGGTGGAAGATGCCTTAATAAAGAGATAATGGTCATATGGTGACTGGATTAAACCAAATTGCTTTAATTTGGTAGTGAACTCTATGTTTCATTACCTAAAGGATTGTTTAAGCCTATAAAGGGATCTGTTAAGTTTGCACACTTTGTGAAGGGCAACAAAATAACCTTTAGGAGTGAGCATGTAGACCTCTTTATCCAAAAAACCATGTAGAAAGGCATTATTAATGTCTACTTGATGCAGTAACTAGCCTTTTACCATATTAATAGCCAAAAACAACCTCACAGTCGTTAACTTGGCAAATGATAAAAATCATTATAATCTTCACTAGCCACTTTATTATACCACTTGGGCTACTAATTTAGCCTTATATCTGTGAATGGTACCATTAAGTTTGTAATTTTACCTTGTACACCCATTTAGAACCTATAGCCTTTTTACCATAAGGCAGGTCTATAATTTCCCAAGTTTTATTCAACAATGTTGCTATTTCAGCTGACATAGACTTGATCCAATTAGGATCTGTTTAGCTTGAGTTTAAGAATGCGGTTTATGAATATTAGTTATATCGACAGCAAACTTCACAAGTGCTGGATCATTTGTAGGTAAAAGGAAGGTAAGATTTAGCAAAGGATATCCAATTAGGATCTATTTAGCTTGAGTTTAAGAATGCGGTTTATGAATATTAGTTATGTTGGCAGCAAACTTCACAAGTGCTGGATCATTTGTAGGTAAAAGGGAGGTAAGATTTAGCAAAGGATAGTTTTGGTTTGGTAAAGGTTTAGAAATAAAATGAGTAGCTATAGGTGGCGCATTATTAAGTTGTGATATAGAAACAAAGTCCTATAACAATTTGGGTCTTGATATAGGCTTATCACTGTCTTTGAGATATAGATATAGGAGTAAATTCTAGAGTAATAATAGAATCAAGAACATAGGTTTTAGGTGAAGTATTACTTGGTATTGTTAAAGTATTAGGTTCAAACATATTAATTTGAGTTACAGGTGAAGTTGGTGAGGAAAAAGAATCAATTGAAGTAGTATTAGAATAAAAGGAGTGTATAGGAACAAGAATCAATTGAAGCAGAATTAGAATCATAAGAAGCATATAAAGGTAAAATAAAAGACAAATCTTTATCAGATGAAGAAGCAATAGAAATCTGGTAAGGAAATTGTGACTCATGAAAAATGATATCTCTAGTCATAAATAAAGAATGTGTTTGAAGATCATATACTTATAAACTTTTTGGCTAATAACATATCCTAAAAACATACATTTATGAGTGTTATCATCAAATTTATCTTTGAAAGGCATTGTATTGGTTGCAAAACAAAGACAACCAAACACTATCAATTAAGTATAATCTAGTGGCTTACCATTCTATAATTCAAAGGGTATTTTCCAATTAAGAATTTCAGTAGGAAATTTATTAATGATAAAAGTGACAGTGAGAATGGCTTCCCCTTAGAATTTTCTTAGTAAATTGCAATGAAATGTCAATGCCGTAGCAACTTGTAAGAGATGTTTGGGTTTTCTCTCTACTATCCCATTTTGTTGGAGTGTATATGGGTTTGATTTTTGATGTACAATACCTAATTCAAAGAATAAGGTCTAACATTCATTATTTATGATTCGGTTCCATTGTCACTCCTAATGGCCTTAACTCTTGTATCATATTTTTTTTGAACTAATGCCAAAAAGGATTTAAGTTGAAAATAGGTTTGATGTTTATCTTTCAAAAGAAAAGTCCAAATACTTTTAGAATAGTCATTAACAATTAATGGTCAAAACATATTCAGGACCAATAACAGAAGGGGATCTGTAAAGACCCTATGAATCAATATGCAAAAGGTTAAGAGGTTGTTGAGATTGAATATGACTAAGTGGAAAAGGAACTCTGTGTTGTTTAGACATAGGATAGATATCACAAACATCATTAACTTGATGATCATCAATTAATTTCAAAGCCAAATGAGCAATTTTAGAGGCAGAAGTATGACCTAATCTTTTGTGAAACAAATTGTAAGAAATAGACTGAGTTTTATTAATGACAAAATTTATACAGAAGAAAAACCTTTCTGCTTGAACAACAACAGTGAGAGCAGAGGTCTTGGAACAAAATTTAGCAATAGTGTTTTCATTAAAATAAGAAGAATCTAATATGTACAAGCTATGATGCTTTTCCCCAATCGCAAGAATAGTTCCAATCACTAGATCCTGAAATTCACAGTGAATAGAATAGAAATTACTTTAATTGGAAAAGTTTAAGTCAATTGACTAATGGAAAGCAAATTGAACTTAAAATCAAAAGTAGGAAAGACTTTTTTCAAGACCAACCTAGACTCTAGAATAATTATTCCTATATGCTTAATTGATTTAAAAGATTTATCAGGCAATTGGACATTGATAGGTGTAGCAAGTTTTGTAAATTGTGTAAATAGTGTAATATTAAAGCACATGTGATTAGTTGCCCTAGTATCAACTATCCACATATTCTCTAAACCACAATCAAAACAATTGAAAGCACTTGTTTATGTCATACTTGCATAGCTTAAATAATTTGCAAAACCTTCCTTTGTGATGCCTTTGCTCTTAATGTTTTTCTCCACCTTTTTGGAAACAACATTAGTAATAGTTGTATTACATTTGTCCATCCTAACAAACTTTACTACAATAATTGTCTCAATCACTGAATTCTCAGTCACATTAGCTACATACCTCACTTGACCCTTGCCCTTCCATTCCTAAATTTTATCATATCATTTAAGATATACTATAACCTTGAAACAACTTTCTTTAGTGTGTCCTATCATCTCACAGTGATCACACTTTTTACTGTTGTCCCTTTTCCTCCAATTCTCATGCCTATTACCAACTTTACTACTATCCTTCCTAAATTCCCTAAAAACAATTGGACCACTTGTGAACAAGGTTGCATTATCACTAATCTCAGTAACAAAGATGTTAACCTCCCCTTTGCTTCTCCACACTTAAGACCATGGACTAAGCCTTGTTAACACTGGGTAGAGGATCCATTAATAGGATCTAGTTTCTAGTATGATCATAAGACTCGCTCAACCCTATTAGAAACTACATTAACCTATTTTGACAATTTAAATCAGACATATTCTTAGCAACATCACGTGTACACACTGGTATAGACATCAAACAATTCAATTCATCCCATAACTTTCTGAGTTTAGTGTAATATAAGGAAACTGACATATTTCCTTGAGTTATTTGGGCCATTACTATTCCCAAACCTTTCCTCTAATTCATTTCATAGTTCCCTAGTATTACAAGTATATATAAAAGTATTTACCAAATCTTTATTAATTGAGTTCAAAATCCAAGACTGAACCATGCAATCTACTCTCTACCATTGCTCGAATTCATCAGTATAAGGCACCCACCATTGATAAACCCTAATTTAACTTTTGCTCTTAGAGCAACCTTCATAGACTGACTCCAGGAAAGAAAATTATTGCCATTTAGAGGTGTGGTAACCAAGATCATACATGGATGGTCTGAGTTTTGCAACACTAGTGGATTTCTATCGTTATTCTCTAGAGTTCTTCCACTACGATTTTCCTCAGCTCTTCTGATCCTTGGAGTTTCTTCTCCCTCATTTGTTGTTGATCCCATTCTAAACCAACAATCACTCAGTTTTGGTTGTAATCAAATTTTTTGGGAATTATCCCTCTCTGATACCATGAACAGACACTAATTTGGATATATGAATGGACAAACCACAATCTGGATTTAGGAAGAATTGTTATTGATCGAAGAAAGACAAAAATTACTTAGATAAATGTGTTTCTATTACAAATTAATGAAGAGAGAGAAAGCTATTTATACTAAGCTAATGATATATATAGAAACTATAAAACACAATATAAAGTTCCTCATCCACTAACACAACTGAAAAGGGAGTTCTATTTCCAACCCACATTCTCTTTTTACACTCTCCATAAAATTTAATAAATTAAATTATTTACATATTCTAAGTAAATTACATTTTTCACCCTTATAACTTATGTATAATCCTTTTGATACCAAAATTCACAATTCCTTCTTCCTGAACAAATTACTTTTTGCATCTCTAAAAATTTTCTCATTGAGATAAAAGAGAGCTTGGAGATTAATAACACACATCAATGAAGAAAAAAAACATGTAAGACACAATTTTTTTCTACAATATATATATATATATATATATATATATATATATATATATATATATATATATATATATATATATATATATATATATATATATATATATATATATATATATGCTGTAGGATTATTTCACTTTTGTGGATGCTAGATTTTCCCTTAAAATATATTATTTCACTTTTTAATTTTGTTTTATATATCTATAGTTAGCTCATTAAAAGATTTAGACTTGACAAATATGAGACTATAAAAAAGCCTATAATTTAATAGAAAATTAAATCAAAATATGACTTGAAAAGTATTAATTAAAATTTAGTATTTTAATTAATTAGTATTAGAAGAAAATGAAAACAACAATTTAGCTATAAGAATAATTGAATAGGAGGTTACAAAATGGTGCGAGTGAAAGATGAGAGTTACAAAGTGAAAATGAGTTATATAATTGTAAATGGATTGTAAAATTTTTATTTGATTGGGAAAAAGGGATTATAAAAATTAAAAGGATAAAAAAGGAAAAGAAGGGGTTGTGAAAAAAAAAATTTAAATAAGAGTTGTAAAAAAAAAAAAGGTGTAAAAAGAAAATAAGGAATTGGAAATAAAATTCTCCAATCTGAAATTCCTAAATGAGAAATGAGTTTCACTTTACCTTTTGGGCCTTACTAATATGCTGTTCCAACAACTAAAAATACACTTACATATTGAGCGCCATAAATCTCCCTTCACTACCCTCTATTTCTTACCTATGCTGTTAAACTTTACTAAAAATTAAAAAAATTATTCATCTCGTCTCATTTTCTCATTCTTTTCTGTGCTATTTCTCTCATCTCTATTTGGGTTTTATATTTAGTAACTATTTTTTTTATTATTATTTTGGGGTTAATATGGAATGAGATGCATGTGGGATTCGTTTCTTTCTTTCTCTATTTTTTTTTTTTTTCCTCTCATCTGCTCATTTGGTATCTCGGTTTGTTCAACAAATTTGGCTTTTGGATTTTTTTTGTTAATTATTTTTAATTTTTGTGATATTTAGGTTTTTGTGTTGGTTTTGAATCGACGAAAATCGATATTTTGGGAAATTGCTGTTGTGTATTTTTGTTGTTTTGAGTTGTTCAAAAGGGTGTTAATGTTATGTAGAGAGAAAAGAAAAAATAACAAAAAATTTTTTTTTTTGAAAAATTAAGAAAATAAAAAATAAAATAAAATTAATTTCATATGGCATGATAATGTAGCAAATTTTGATGACATCATGTCTAGCTGGCGAGCTAAGTGAATAGATCCATTATATGTGACGGTCCACTATATGTGACGGTCCATGTTAACTTCTCAATTTTGGATTTCATAAAAAAACCACTTAGTGAAATTTTTTTAAAATCTAGGATGTCACAATAAAAAAAGAAAAAAAAAATTGATTATATTAAAAAAATCACTGAAGTTTAGCGATTACCTTAACGAAACAAGTTAGAATTCCTACAATAAATTTGAATGGAAAACCAAAGGCCAGATTTATTTGCAATGTAAAGAAAAGAAAACAAATGATTTGCATGTTAATTTGAAGAGAAAAACAAATTGCCTGTATAGTAATTTGAAGGGAAACTAAGATCATTGATCACCAAGAAAAATAAAATAAAATCCATTTAAAGATAAAAAAAAAAAAAAAGGGACCATTTCTCAAACGGTAGAAAATAAAATAAAATCTATTAAAGATTAAAGGAAAAAAAAATTGGACCATTTCTTGATTTGTGCGTGTCATCCTTGCGCAGGACCATGCTAATCTTTCCTGTATCATTTCAATTTTATTGGATAAACCCAAAGGGACAAGGGGCTGTCTTTCTCCTTCACTTATAAACACTTAAATTTCTTATCAATTTGTCGATGTGGGATTGTGGGCCTGCGTTGGTCATGGTAGCCCACTTTCAGATTGAATGATGTAAGGAAACATATTTGGACCGTAGTACAACGATTTTTCATTTTCTTTATTTTCCTAATAGACATAATCACACCGACCCTCTTGTATTTTATAATGACGAGGAATTTTAGAAGATATTAAGTCTTGTGTGTATCTAAAGATGTAAGCAAACCAAACCAAACTGATTTTTAAAATTATTCAAGTTCGGCTCTTTTTTTTTTTTAACTCAAGTTTTAAATTAAATTTAAAAATTATGTTCAAATTTAACTTATTTAAAATTTAAAAAATAAATTTTCATTGAATTAAATTCATACTGAACTCATTATAAAATTTATTTATAAATTATTAAAATACTCAACTTTTTAAATATTTATTTCTAATAAAATAACTATAATAAAAATATTTAAAATTAATATAAAAATAAAAATATGTAATTTATAAAAAAAAAATGCAACCATAAAATTACCTACTATCAATGCTTTAAAATGATATTTAAAATGATGAAATGATAATTAAAAAGTCAAAAGCTGGAATTTCTAATAACTGGCACTTGATGTTCCAATCATTAATTGTTGACCATTATCACTAACTACCATAGTTAAGTGTAATATTATATTTTTTGTGTTGAAAAGAGAAAATCAATCTTAAATCTATTATTTAAAAAAGTATGTATTTATTGCTAAATTTTATTTCAGTGTACAAATATTATATTCAACTTATCTTAAAAGAAATTTAACATTCGACTTGAAACCAAATAGACTAAGAAAATTTCCTTTCAACTGCAAACAATAATAATATAATAGTGATTATAACCATTAAAATCTCAAAAGATTTTCTAAAGTGTAAATTTCATCCTTAATTATATATTTATAAAATTTTATTACACTTGACAGTAATTGATATTATTATGTTAGCATAAAAGATATAATTGATTTTAGATTGACATATTACTACTAATTAGTAATATACATACATATATATATATATATTACTAAAAAGAAAAATAAGAAGATTGAAATGAATTCACTAATTGGGTCGAGTTAAAAGCATGATAGAAAGCAACTACAAGTACAACAAAAGCAAAACCCAGTAGCCCAAAGCTTCGAACCCATAACAACAATAATAATAATAATACAAACAATAATATAATTCTAAAGAAAGGCTACCCTAATCTATCACCACCGCCTCACTAATAAAAGGTAAATTTATTTATAAAAATAAATTAGAAAACAAAGAAAGATGAACATTTACAAATATCAAGCAACAACCCACCACAAATATCTCTTTAATGCCACAAAATAATCTCATCGACTTTCCCGCCACCGACTTCTCTTCCATTTTTAGACCGTCAAAAGGATAATTACACGCCTCATAACCTGCCACCCACGTATTTTCCTTTTTTTTTTAATCTTTTTATTTATTTACAGTAAGAAAATAACTTTTACATAAGAAAATATATACATATATTATCACTCCTCAAATTTATTATAATAAAAATTTTCGTTCTTACTATTCTGAAATTATTATTGTTTTAATCTCAACCTTCGTTAATAGCATTTTTGTAATTCTCCAATTTTTTTGAAATAGACTATATTATTTTAATTTTTAAATTTAGTTACAATTTTATCTCAAAATGACATTAAACTATAATCAAATTTTAAAATTAAAATAATGTAGTTTATTTTAGAATGTTTGAGCAAAAAATTAGATTGTCCCTGCATATATATATATATATCTAAAAAAAATTCGATTTTTTTATTAAATAAATTAAAAACTAAAAAGCTTAAAGATAATAAAAAATAAAAAATAGAACTTTAAATTAAATGGGAAAAAAATTACGTACTTGGATTGGTGGTGGTGAGCATGCCGGTGTGGTTAAAATCACAGTTGAAATCATTGCGACCAAAGGTCTGATAGTACGCATTCATTGCATACGATGCATGTGACCGTACAGTATTTGGGTCAAAGCACGGCCCACCTTCTTGTATCGGTCTACAATCCACTCCAGTGCTACACACGTAGTCTATATTCCTCTGTAACGCCTCATTTCCAACGTCCGATTTTGGCACGCACCACTTTCTTTCTGGACTTGATGACGGTTCCTCTGCTGCTGTGGGACCATGAGCCTGTAACGTTCCAGAAATGGACGGTCATGATTGTAACATTAAAAATTTAAAAAGTACTTTTGATTTGGTCGATTTGTCCTGTCGCCTGTCAGGAATATCTTTTTGAGACTAGTGGAGCGGGAAATAATTTAAGGGGGAAAAAAAACAGTCCTCGTGACGGAAATGCCCCTGGAGCAATATGCCAGGGAAATGCAACAAAAAGGAGTAAACAATGAATTAAACGGTGTCTAGTTTGGTCAGTAAACAGTTAAACCCATTGTCTTCCACTACACAAAAAAAGGTCTGTAAAAGGCTGGCAAGAGTGTCAGAGCTTCGAATCCAGAACGTAGAAAATGGAATGGACACTGGAAGCCGTGAGATTATCCACGCGCCAAACCTCGAGAAATCAAGTCCAGATCATTCAAAAACTCGAGCTTTACCAATTCTAAAAATGGACCCGTAACCATTGAACCTAAACTCAGAACCCTTGATAATATTACAAAACTAACCTCATGTTAAGTGCTAATTACTTTTATTAAGATCAAGACAGAGAGTATTTATTGCTCTAATGTGAATAAAAAAAATTAGAAATGAGAAAATAGCTGAAGAAATACCCGGCCATTGCGTAAAACTCCGACGTCGTACACCGGCGTCAGATCCGGCTTAAACAACCCGAAATTTCGCTCCGATACAGTCGGTTTCAGATTCTCATTGAACAAAGCGAAAAGGTAAGTCTCAAACGTTCTATTAGGCATCAACGGCGTTCCTTTTCCAGAGTTCACGTGCTTCACGAGATTTCCATTATACGACACTGCATTTTCCAAACTAACACCCGGTTGATTCGGGTCGCCCACCGACGGCCAACCGGTTTCAGCCACCACCATGTCCACGTCTTCATAGCCTAACCTTTTCATCGCCGAGTAAACCGCATCAAGCTGTGCGTCGAACATGTTCGTGTAATTCTTCCCTGTAGCCGCATCAAAAACGCCACCGTTTGGTTTAAACAACGCGTAGTTCAACGTCTCCGCCCTAAAGCCAAAGTACGGATATGGATTAACCATGAACGGTGACTTTGTTTGGCGGTGAAATTCGAGAATCGGAGCGAAGATTCTTGTATCGTAGCCTTTCCGAAACCGGCCAGTACTCGGTGGCTCAGATGAGGATAATATACCTAAAGAGTGAGGCGTGGAGACTTGGATAGTGGTGACATTAGCAAGTTCAAGAGCTGATTTGAGAGCTTTCATGGCAGGTAAAGTGTGTGCTATTAGCGATTTATCAGAAGTGGCGAGGATCTCGTTTCCCACCGCTATGTATTTGATGATTGTTTGGGGGTGAAATGGTAAAATGTTGGCGGCGATCCATGCTTTAGCAGCAGGAAGCTTGGAAAGGGACGGGATGTCACCGTTACCGACGGTGACGGTTACGGAAATTCCGGTATTGGCGAAGGCACGGAGGATGTCAGGATTGGCATCGAAGATCTTGATACGGTCGATGGTGGTTTGAGTTTTGAGGAAATTGGCTACTTGAGAAGGCGGAGGAAGGTTGTCGGCAACGGTGCCATAGTTAACGCCGATTGAGTAGGCGGCGGTGGTGAAACCGAAAAAGAGGTGGAGAAAAAGAAAGAGCAAGAGTAGAAAAAAAGGTTTTGCCATTGTTTTGATTGACAGTAGACAGCGAAGAAGAGACAGCAGAGTGAAATTAAGCAAGAAGTGTTTGGTGGGACCGGAGAAAATGGAAAATAAATTAAAAAAAAGCGCTAAATGTGGGGCCCGGTTGATATGTTTGACTGTTTTCTTATGTTAAACTGAATAGATGTGTACAACTCCTTGGCAAAAAAAAAAAAAAAAAAAAAAGATGTGTAGAACTGTCCAGGTGTATAATCGACGAAAGACAAAAAAAAATATATATATATTATTTAATTTAATATTTTAATTTTAATTTTTTATTTCAACTGACATAATATTATTATATTAAATTTATATATTATTTTTTAAATATAATTATAAAAAAAAATCAAAAAGTAAATGAATTTTTAATTTTCACTTTATTTGAAAACGATCATTTATCATTTTTTTTTACGATGTCTTAAAATATTTAGCAAATTTTAAAAATAATTATAGATATTAATCTATTTAATTTTTATTAATTAAAAAATATATATTTTTAAAATTAGTAATAAAAGAATTAATAAATAAATTTATGTAAAAATATAAGTAGAAAAATATAATAAAATTTATAAATTGATAAATAATTAATAATATTTTTTTAAATTATGTAAAAAAATAAAGTGAATAATTTTTTTGATATAACGGAAAGTATTTAATTAACAATAAAAAAAATTATTTTTAATAATATAAAGTCAATAAAATAATTTTCACCTTCAAAGAGCTCAACAGTCGTCATTATCTTGAAAAGATAAATTTAAGAACCCAAAATACTAAATTATTATTTAGTAAACTGTAATTATATATAATTTAGTGTAATTAAATATATTTTTAGTATAAATTTATATTAAAAATATATATGATTATGTCACATTACATTTCATTACGACTTATCAAACATATTTTCAAATCATTTATAAGCATAATTTTTATTAAAATTCATTAAAAAATCGGACTCTTTATTTCCCACGTAAACTGCTCTCATATGAAATGTATTTTAAACTATTTTATAAAATTTTTATTATTAAGAGTTAGTTTTTCATTATTAAAAAAATAAGACTAATTACACTATTGATATTTAAACTTTTTTATTTTTCTATGTAATATTTTTTTCTAATTGAAGTTAATATTAATTTGAATATTTAATTATAATTTAATTGTGACAAAAAAATTCAACTTCTTGAATAAAAAATAATAAAATCTATATATCAATTATTATTGTTATTGTTAGATAACAATAAAATAATATCACAAATCAATTTTTATGTACAATAATAAATTCACTTAAATTCAAAATACATATTCAAAGATAATTCATATAATTATTTTTTAAACATTGTAAAATAAAAAATTAATTTGAAATTTATTGTCCAAATCATAAATACATTTACAAGTAATTTAATCCAAATTAACAATTGGGCAAATGAAAAGAAATATTAAATGAGTCACAAAAGTTGGTAAAAATAAATATTAATTGAATAAATCATCTCAAATTTTAGCCTTTGTTTGATAAGGAGGAAAAAGAGAGGAAAACAATGGAAAATGGCATTATCTAACCTAAAGAGATCGTAGCATTTTCATTTTCCTTTTATTTCCTCCCCCAAAATCCTTACCAAATAAATTAGTAATTCAACTCAATGCCTAACATTTAAGTGATGCTTTTCTGCTGTCAATTTGGACTAAGGCTATGTTTGAAAAGAAGAGGAAAATGAAAGAAAAGAAAATAGATTGAAAATTTTTCTTGAAATTTGTAAAAACTAAATTTTTTAATAATTTGTACAAACTTCAAAAAAAAAATTCACCCATTTTCCTTCTAAAATTGACTGAGTGAAAATTTTTTGAGACTTGCCCAAATTTTTAAAAAATTTAGTTTTCACAAATTTAAAAAAAAAAAATCACCTATTTTATTTATTCTCATTTTCTATATCCTTCCCAAATATAGTGTAAATTACTAAAATTAATGTTAAATTTTTAATATAGATTTGGGAGAACTAATTTTAAAAGCTAACTTATTAAGAATGGAGAGTTTATTTTTATATTAATCACTTAACATTTTTATATTTAGTAGAACTGGAATATTAACAATTAACTTTCTGTTTGGTTTGAAGAAAAATGATAAGAAAAGAAAAGAAATAAATAGAAATAGAAAATGTATCTAATCCGAACATTCTCATCAGTCTCCATATCATTTCTCCTTCTTTAAAAATAGCAAGCCAAATTAATTTTAACTCTTCTATTAACCTCCTAAACTAAACTCTACTTATTTGAGCAACTTTTTTTTTTTAAATTTAAAAAGTGAAAAATGGCGTCTAACTATTTTTTTTATTTACTTCTTTTTCATTTTTTAAAAATTATACACAGAAAATGAAATAAAAAGTATTATTAGAGGATATACAATTTTTAATATAAATTAAAATAGAGAATTAATTATTTATATTATAATAAAAAATGAAGCTAAAAGCATTATGGAGATGCTCGTGGCTACATTTCCTATTTCTCTTTATTTCTTCTATTTTCTCTTCATTTCCCTCCAAACCAAACAGAGGGGTAGAATCCATCCTCCGTATCAAGATAAAATTGATAAATTTAACTTGATATTACTTAATCAAAAATTAATAATGAACGAAAAGGCCATAATTTTTCAATCATGCAGGCATAAAGACACTTTAGAAGACAAAATTGCTTACTATGTAATAAAAAAGATCAAATCCAATGGCCACATCTAGCGGCCTGCATGACAATGACATTAGATTCTTAAAAATCTATTGTTTAACTCGATAGCAATTGAGTAATTGAAATCTAACTGTGTTTTTATTATAATCATATTATTATTTTGTTTATATAACCATTTTCTCAGTTTGTCTAACAATAAAGTGGTTAAGTATATTTAGTAAGAGCTAGTTTGGCATTTATAGTTATAGCTAAAATTGTGAAGAAATTTGTGTAAAAATAATTTATTTGCTCAAATTAATTCAATAGTTTTTTTTTTTTAAAAAATCCAAATATAAATTTCTTTCATAATTATATTTTACTTTATAAAATTTAATATTAGAATTTCATATTGTAAACACTTTTAAAAAAAATAAATCTCTTTCGTTCGTATCACTGTCGGCTTAAAAATAATTATTATATTCTTTCATTAAATATTATATAATAATGTTCAATTTTTTGTTTTTTCAAACAAAAAAGTTCAATTTTTTCCTTTATTATGTAGATATATCTTTTCATATATTTCTCGTTTTTTTTGTGAATTTTTTAATTATTATTTCCTCTCTATTTTGTAGTAAATCTGTATCAATTTTTTATTGGTTATTATTTGATTATTAGTGCAATCTAAAGTGCATATCTTATTTTTAACAATAGATCTACATTTTGTTAGTGAATAAATTAAAAGTCTAAAAAAGAATATAAGAGTGGAATAATAACTATTATTTATTGCGGAACACAATTTGATATTTTAAATTCAGATTATTATTATTATTATTATTATTATTATTATTATGCTTTTCTTTTTTTAGAAAAATTTTAATGTTGCAAGATTTATTATTTTTATATTATTCTCTTTTCTATTAGCAAATGATTTTGTTTTATGAAATTATATTATTTATTTACAAAATAATTATTTATTTTATTTAAAATTACAATTGTCATGACTCGATTTTAAGAGCATGTGACTGGTATTAAGGCACTAGAAAATATAAGGTGTTGGATTTTGGAGATCAAACAAAAATCATATGTAGCAAAAAAAAAAAATTAATTCTCAAAATCCATTAGGATCCATACGTCTCAATTAAACCGATTAAAGTTTAGATAACTTATCTCTTATAGTAAGCAGAAAACTTTTGGTGCAGTTACGAAACTAGGCTTCATGAATCAAAACGAACAGCTTTTGGATTCAAATCACAGGTGCTGATACTTGAACGAACACCTTCTACTAGTATCCACACGAACGGAATGAGAAACCAGGCTGCAGTATGCTAGCACTAACCTTGAATACTATAACAATCCATACCTATCATAGAAATTTTAGTGACAATTTGCTTAACTTAGAACTAATTAGGATTAAGTATGTGCTTTATGGAAATTTATGTGTTATATGATAAATGAGTATGTGGCATGTTAAATTAATTTTAATATGCATAATATGAGTTATTATTGTGAAATAAATGATTTACATGAAGTGCATTTGTATAAAATAAATTATTTAAATAAAATAAATTTTTATGCAAAAAAGCAATTTTTAAGCATAAAATAATTTTATGAGTATTTTAAATAATTTTTAAAAAAATGTTTTGGGGGGAAATATTACAAAAAATAAAAAAAAAATTTTTATTTTAATTACTTAAAATCAGCCCTCAATTTAAATAAAAAACCTAAATACCTAAAAGTCTACTACCCAAAAACCCTCATAATCTAACTCATTAAGGATATTAGTGGAAATTGCTCAAAACCCTACCTTTAAATATTAAAATTTCAGCCGACACTCTATTCCCAATAGCCACCACTCTATTTTTTTTGTATTTTGACAGAAAAATTATCTCAAAACAATTTTCTCTACCGAAATTAAGAAAACACCTTTCAATTTCGCGAATTATTGACTGAATCGTAAGTTTTTCTTCTCTTTCAATTCCTTAACTGATTTTTATGAATTAAATTATGAGAAAATTATTTTAAACTGGTTGGTTACTAATTTTTACAAATTTAATTCAGTTTGGGTGAGTTTTTGTAAGAGAAATCTAATTCTGTACCGAAAACACAAAATTTTCTGTGTGATTTCGCCAAAGGTGATCCAATAACTTAAAATTTCAATTTTTATGTATAATTATTATTTATGACTGTCGAATCATACATGAAGATGTTCTAAACTGATATTTGTTGTAATTGAATGAAAAATAATGGTTTAAACCACCTGTTTACATGTTATTGTAATGACCGAAAAATATTTAAAACAAGAAAACTCATCATTTTGCATCCTAAAACCTAAAATTGGAATTTTCATGTACATGTCACACCTATTGCTGCTGATTCATGTAAATTAATGTTCTAAAATGATTTTTGTTGTGTTTACATAAAAAATCTTAGTTCAAACCATATTTCTATATATTACTGTAATAGATAGAAAGTACGAAAAGTAAGAAAAATTCTGTTTTTTCCTTGATGATGTATTCGGCCTACCATGGGATTTTTATCCCAATATCTATAATTTTTATATAAGGTATTTGATGAGTATTGACATGTATATATGTATGATAAATGATAAAATTGCATGTTAGTTGAAGGTATGACTCTAAACAAGCCTAGAGGCATTTTGGTATATTTAAGGTATCTTAACCTTATATTGTGATTAGAATATGAATGTGATTGGGAAATATGGAAATAGATGTTATGATGACTTGATAATGAATAAATGGTCTTGAATTGATGAAGTGATTGATTGATTGAATGGATCATAAGAGTTAGGCATGACACTTGAGAGGCTATTGATAAATTGACATGTATGAAAGTGTTAAGTGTACTAAGTTAATTGCTAAAGTGAATTGATATTAAGATAATGATATTGTGTTGACCTTAAAAAGGTATTGACGTGAATTATGATGTGTTTTCATATGGGCCTATTAAGGCTAAGTGTGTAAGACTTTTAAAGTTAACATGTTATGTGTAAGTGATGAGGTGCACTTATATGTGCAACTCTAAGTATGTGTGAATGTTATATATGCATGGGGGTAGTCATGGGATATGATAGCATAATGATTGAATAAATACTAAGTATTGAACTAAATATTATAATAGAGTTTAAGGAGTCTTAGAAGTCCAAAGGCTACATGAATTAGGAGCAAATGAACCACAAGGTGAGTAAACATTGTATTCATTCTACAGGTGTGAGTAAACACTGTAATCTTGCTTTAAATGTGAGAATCATTATGTTATGTTACAAATATGTGATATCATGTTATGTGAGCCTTGTGATCTTTGAAACCCAAGTTCTTTCTATCCTCAAATATGATTAAGTGATTTTTTTTTAAAGCTTGGGTTGCCAAAGGACAATTAGTCCAGAAACCATTTTGTTTATCCAATGATAATTTCTTGTGATTATTGTCCTAACTTATATTCTTTCTGGAACTACACTATTCTTGAAATTTTGTTCAAAAAGTTAAACTGTTATTGATATTGTGAAACATATTATTATTGCCTTAAATGTTATTATTATATGTGAATACCATTAGCTCTAACTATGGTACCTTTAACCCTTTATGCAGAAGTCTTCATGCCGATGCGGGTAATCATCGAAATCTGTGCACATAGTCTTAACCCGATGGATAAGGGTAGTGTATCCACCTCAGCTAGAAAGGGGTGGTTCTAGCTATGGGGCCTGATAAGCTTCATGCCTTCTAAGTGATAGGAGTTGGAATTTGGTTTAAGGCCACTTCTCCTCTAAGTGTTTGAGTGATAGAGCAACAGCCTTCACTCTCTAAGTGTTATAAGTGTGATTTCTGCAAACTTGTTAAATTGAACCCTTGCTAAAATGCAACTTAATTCATGAATTGAAAATCATAAACTATGTGTATAAGCTATGAGTTTCCTTTTTAAAGGAATATGTGTTAATGTATGTGCTTTATCGTTTACTCATTGAGATCATCCATCTCACCCCTTTTTCCTTGTGTGGTTCCAAGTGAGCAAATGTGAGGAGGCAAGGTGATGGCTCAAGCATTCTACTTCGCTTGGGGATTCCTTGTCAAAGTCATTAATAATACCATGCTATGAAGTGTTGTCATTAGATGCTCCGGGAATATTTATTTTTGATGTTTATTTTGAGATGTTATTTATTAAGGTTTTCAAGTGAATTATAAATATTATTTCCTTATAGATTACATGTGAAGTGTCTAATTTCTGTCTTTCGCAATTAAAGGTTTTCAAATAATGTTTTAAATGAGTTATTGTATAAGGTTTGGTACGATCTTAGGCATGATTTGTCTATGTGTATGTGGGTTCCACGAGCATGAGTGATCTTATGTCTCCCCGTATTCTAGGACTATCATATCTCTAAAGTTGGGATGTGACAAATACGATTTTTAAAGAAAACCTTTTTGTTTGTATGAAAACCCAAAATTTTCTCTCTATGTATCTCTCCCTCATATCAAAAAATGTATATTTTAATACAAAAACCTAATGATCATCTCAATTAGGTTGTTTTTCTAATATGATCAAAATATATCTTTAACTGTTAATAATATATTCTGCTACTTTTTAATATTTAAAATATTTATTTATATATAAATATAAATTTTAAATATTAAATTACTTTATCTTCATAAAGTCAATGTACACAATAAGAGTAAATTAGTATTAGGTTAATTTTTAATTGTCTTCTAGTTCAATGAATCTAGACAACATCTAATTCAATGAACTTAGATAATTTCGAGTTCAATAACCTGAACAATTTCCAAATTTAATGAACCTGTACTGTCCATTCCAAATTCATTCTAATTGTGTGATTTTATAGGTTCATTGAACGTTAGTAGTGGGCATAAAATTTCATTTCTGACCCATAAGACATAAGCAGCCTCTAGTAAAACAATATGACTACTCAAGTTAAGTGAAAATCAGTGATCTAACATAATCTTTCACATTCAGTCTTATAGTCCTTTTGTCACTCGATATCATAATTGAACATGAGGCATGTATTATGTCACTCTTATATTGTTCAATCAGACTATTTCTCAACCTCTAAGTAAACTGACTAAACAAATGACATTGATATTCCTTATCAATTCATTTGAGCACAACCATGCATTTTCTCATTCTCACTTATCGAGGGCCCTAGAGATATTTCTTTTAAAATGAGAGGGATAAATTCCTACTCAATCACTCATATTCCTCTGCATGATTTACTCTATATCTAACAACAATCTATATTATCACCTTGTTACATATAATGTTGGACTATGTCAAAAAATAGAATTCTTCATGTAGGAATCTATGGTAATTTCAGGTCAAATGACTGAATAAGAATATCGTAATGAGAATAACATATGACATTATCCATCTAGCATTCTCATAGTGGGTCGATCAAGTACACTATTCTCTAATATTTACCTATGAGCTAACTTGATATCTCATAGACATAACCAATAAAACATGATCATCAGTCAAACTATATACTAGTCTTAATTCATTGTTGTTCCACCAATAATGAGTGACTAGGGATAATATAGAATAGTATCCCATTTACTTTAAAGTTTTACTATCAAGTCACGTATTTGATGACCTTAGGTGGAATTAACTATTTATGAAATTTATTATCAAGTCATAAAACATTAATTGTAATTAATAATATGATAATGGATTATCTCTTTATTAATATAAATAGTAATAATGATAACATTCATACTATTGGTCTAGGGCATATCACTAACATAAGGCTTCTAAAGCCTATAGTCGACATGACCTATCTAATCAACATAAACTCTGCCATAACCTTATTGTATTGACATATAATAAGAGTTATGAGCCACCTATCCAGTAAAGCCTATTTGTAACATTATAGTACTAAGAGTGTATTTGGTAAAGCGTAATAAGATATAACGTAATGTAATCAAATAAATTTTTAATGTAAATTTATATTAAAAATTCATTTAATTACATTACATTTTGTTATGTCTTGCCAAACGCACCCTAAATACGTAACCTTAACCTAACCCTCTCTTACATTAAGGCAGCAAAATACCAAATAAAAGACCAGTCTTTCTTCATTGCCACCCATAAAAAAAAAAATTGAAATACCCACTAAGAGAAGAACAACAATCCATACAAAGAACTTTCCAATCCTCACTAATCTCTACCTTTTTAAAATTTCTTAATTTTCTTTCTCTAGTCTATTAGCCTTATTGAACAAAGCATTAATCATATTCTTAGCATGCAAGGAAATTAGGATATACTTAAACAAAGAAGCGGCATTTTCCATGAGGTGTTTGTAAGACCAAAATTCATAACGTAACCACAAAGAACCATTTTGTTAAATGAAGATCAAATTAGAATAGTCACCAAAAATCATTTTAACCAAAATTAAAAGAATTTTTCAAACCCATAGTTGGGATAACCAACACTTGCATAAGTTTATCTATGTCCATGATGTTCGAAGTGAAACTTCTTCACCACATTCGCAGATGGGTGTTCCATAGGCAGCAATAATATCTGCATCGCTTAAGGCCATCATTTTAAATTTCGACGAGAATGAGGAAGCTAAAGGTAAATGATTCTTCAAGTTCAATAAAAGCTTAACATTTTAATGTCTTCAATTTAGGAATGTAGTTAGCGGTATCCGTGGTTTGGTTTAATCGATTTGGAGCAAATATTTCTAACCAAAACAATAAAGTTGATTTTTAAATACTTCAACTGTTAATTAAACTAGATAATACTTAAAAAAATCTAAATTAAAGCTATTTTGACTTGGTTTGACAATAGTAATAAATAAATAAAATAAAATAATTTGAAAAGATTATAGAAATTTAACAAACATCAAAATAATATCATATTACTAGATAAAAATCAACCTTATCAATAATGTATAAAAAAATGCAAATTCCAAATTGTGCACTTGAAATTCTAGAACATAATAGTAATAAAATTATAATGAAATATCTCCAAAAAGTTAGTAGGGATTAGTAGATATCTTTAACTTTTAGAAATTTAAAGTATTAACTTGCATATTATCGGTCTGTTTAGTTTAACTAGATTTTTATTTTCTTAAACTAAAACCAAACAAACAATTCGATTTATAAAATTTTAAAACCATAACTAACCCATGAAACAAACTAAACCATGATTTTTGGTTTAAATTTAATTGGATCAATTCAATTTGATCAGTTTGGTTAATTTTTGTATAACTCTAGTTGTAAGTATAAGGAGATCTAATCCCTAAATGGTATATCTTTAACTATGGTGTGGTTGAAATAGAGAGAGAACATACTTGGGAGTAGGTTAGAGTGTCATGCAATGAAAGAGAAGGTCCAAATTGTTGGTAGGCTTACATAGGAAAGAATATTAAATAATGTTGAGTTATAAAGTCACATCAGTGTTTTATTAGTCTTTATACAAAAATTAGACGAAAGTACTTTAAAATGACTATTAAGCAAAGTGCAATAATATTTAAGTAACAACTTAAAATTTGAGGAACATAAAGTGTGTTGCCTCAAAGTGGGAGAACTATGATTTACCCCAAAATTACTGTGTATGATACTGCATCTATAGTAGCAACTCTCAAGTCTCAACAATACAACAACAAACCCACCACTAGTCTCTGCTTCTCATTCCAAAAATGATGAAACTCCTGCCATTAAAAGCTCATTAGCTCTTCAATTCCTCAATTCACCAAGGCATTAACCCCACTCACCAATCCATTTCCTTCATTCTTTTCCATCTCCTTCAACTTTCTATCTTACGCCCAATATATCCTTATATAGTTTCTCTATAATCGAATCTCCTCTCCATCTTCATGCTTAAAGGAAGAACTTTTAAGAGGCTAGCCCAGGGTAGTTTAAAAAAAAATTTATACAAGACTTTCAGTCTTTCACGATTAGCCCAAGATAGTTTTAAATTTTTTTTTTTTGTACTTGGCTTTATTAGTCTTTCTCAGTTCTCATATTCATTTTTCTTAATTTTATACTCATATTCTATCATTCATTCATTCAATCAATTACCCATTTCATTTTTCTTCTCTATGAGGTATACTAATTATTTTTCTCACATTTTCTATATTATTGTGTTCATAAATTGGTTTTTTTAGTTTCTTTTTGTTCCCCAAAAAATTATGGGAATCCTTGACCTAGTAGTCATCCAAATTACCTAACTAGGAAGGTGGCACAGGGCAGGTTTTGAGATTCCCATCACTCGTCCCATGATCGTCGGGACAAAGGCAGGATGGGATAAATCGGATTCGGGGTGGATCCAGGGCGGGAACAGAGATCTCCATTTATATTTTTAATGTTAAAACTTAATAATTTATATATTTTGACAAAATATTTTACATATTTATATTAAGTTTTATATATTATTAGTTAATATTGAAAAATAATATAATTAACCACTCAATGATATAATTTTAAAGAAAACTAAATATAAAATTATAATATATATATATATATATATATATATATATATATATATATATATATATATATATATATATATATATATATATATATATATATATATATATATATATATATATATATATATATATATATATATATATATATATATATATATATATATCAATTTTATGCAATCGAGACGAAGATCAAGGTAAGGTAGGTTGAGGAGACTTAATCCCATCCCACCCTATTACTATAGACAAGTTGGGGATTCTCCATTAGGTTCAGAGTGGGGCTAGATTCCCTATCAGGGTGGATCAGGTTTGGCTATCTCTGTACCTAATGCCCTTTTGTTTGGTCATTTAGCCCTCATCTGTGGAAAGAATTATTCATCATCATTAGATTGATGTATCATTTGTTTATTGTAGATGCAACCCCTTTTTCATAGAAGTGGCTTTATAGTTTGGCCCTGCTCATCTTTGCTCAGGTCATTTCTCTAGTATTGTGTTTTAGCCTCATAAAAAGCTTTAGCTTACTCTCTTTCATGATTTTGCTTCCCATTGCACAATTAAAGCAATTAGCTTTTGATTTTTTCAAAACTACTTCGGTCAAAGCAATTAGCAATTAGATGGAAGATGAGTTTTTTACTAATTCAATGTGGTTTATATTGAAAGAAAAATTTTAAAACCATTGATTCAGATTCAATAATAGATGAATTCTATTGTTTGCATAATCGAAAAGTTGAGCTTCAATTAAAAAAAGTTTTACTTATATGTATAACTAGTCCTTTTTAAATTGTGATTATCAGAGTGCAATTTCTATATAAATATTTAATGTGTAATTATGGTACATAGAAAATTAAAAATTCTATCAGGCCTTCTTCCCCCTCTTATCTTCATTGGCTAAGTAGCATTGTTTTAAATTTATTAAATTTTTAATTTTTATTACGTGCTTAAGAAAAAAAAAACCATATAGTTTTTTACAAAAAAAATACAGTATTTGCAACAGTTGAAAATGAAATTTAATTAGCTTGTACTTTGAATTCATTAATTTTATTGACTTTATTTTATTCGCTTGGTAAACTAATTTTTTTGTAAATTCTACTAATTTTTGGTAAAATTTTATGAAACTATATAAATAATTTTATGGAGGGTTAACTAAAATTCATAGTCTAGCGTGGGGTAACTAAAATTCATGTTATGCCTATGTAGAGCATGGTTCAATTCGACTCGATTATTAAAAAAGATTTAGTTCCTTAAAATTAGAGAACCAAAATCGAACTGAAACTACAGAAGAACCTTATTGAATAGAACATAACAAAAAAATTAATTTGATTCAATTAGGTACTTTAGTACTTTCAGTTAGATACAGTTTGATTCAATATGACCTGAACTCGAGGGTACCTGATCAGCACTATGACACAGATAATGCACGTGGTTACCAATGTCTGTAGTAAGCCTGCTAACTCACAAAACGATAAATTAACAAGTGACAACTGTAATTATCATAGAACAATGCTATGGGCCTACATATTAAATAGAATCAACTAAACATCACATCAAATCAATGCTCCACAGTGCAATTATCTCAATCACTTTGATCATTCTCATCACAAGGTTCTTACTTAACAAAACATTTCAATTAGCCCAAAAGATATAAAATAACTGATGAACAATATGGAACAAAATATAACAAAAATAACATTGCGAAGTTCTAGAATATGTAATACAATACAATATTAATTTAATTATGTAATTGAATATTAATTTATACATCACTATCGAAGAATGAAAGGTAGCATAACTCAATTTGAAATATCTTTATAATCTCATTCTATAACTTGGGAAAAATAATTTGAATAAAAATGAGTGTTCGACATAATAAGCTGTATAATGCTAATATAACTTACCATTTGAAAATCAGAAATACTGATGCATATGTCAACCTGAGAATCAGTTCACATAATCATATAAGGATGAAAATTAGTCTATAAGAACCATGCTAATCGTCATATAGGGAGCCGATCCCGCATATCTGGCTCTCTTAATCCAAAATTGTCTCTTAAATCCAATAGGGTTTGACCGTCACTAATCTATACCATATAGCCATGACCCAACTGATAGCAGTCTTGACGATAAGTAGACCTGGCCATCATACACCAGTCATTACTCATCTTTATACTCATCATCATAGTTGAAACCACATCCCTAAGTGGTCACTATGTCATCCTAATCCTATCCAGCAACTACAAGTAATATGCAGTACAAATATAACAAAACAACCATATGCATATACTAGAATGCTTAACTTATATACATAATGCATAGTTATATATACAATATATAAAAAAATAATACATATATGTTAGTGTAACATTAAATAAATAAAGCAAATGAGATGTTATACTAAACTATATAGCTCACAGATTTGACGAGATCCAATTAGGTCTCTTTTACTGACTGATAACTCAAAAGATGCTAGAACACCAAGTACTAGATAACGATACAAAGGTTATTAAAACTAGAATAACTTAACTAATAAATACTCAAGCGATTCTAAAGATTCTGCCCAAATTTCAGCAGAGTCTCTCTTATAATTAAGACATAGCCCAGCTGAAATAAATTAAAAGAACACTTCTAAATCATCATCACAACTTACAACAACTATCAACCACTCAATGACCCCATCTGGGGTCTTCAAACTCAACAACCACCAACAACTCAATTCATTACTCAAAATCAATTTCAATTTATCAATTCAAACATATAAACATGTAAAAGAAGATTATTAATATAATTAGAAACATTTCTTTCAATATAATTAATTTAGCTAATAAATCATTTAAAATCAATGTTATTCATTTCCTAAAAGTTAGAATTATAATCATTCTTTTAATAAAATTAATTCACTTAAATTTATTAATTCAAATAAACAAAATTAACTTTCTTATGCAAAGAAAGTATTTATAAATTATAAATTAAAATTATTTAATAAGGTTTCATGTTTAATACTCGAATTAAAATAATATAAAATCACGTAATTAAATTCGTAAAATTAAAATCAAATAAAAAATGAAACTATATTAAATTTAAACAACGCAAAATTAAATCAATTAATATGCATTTTCCCAATAGCTACATTGAACATTAACAATAATTGAAATTTAAGAGTTTCGGAATTACCCACGTGAAATCTGGTTGAATGATGCCAAAAATTGCATTTAAATAATGAGACAAAACTGCTGGAACTGGGTCTGCGCATCACTACCATGCCTCGCCGCCGTAACATCGTTTGCCTACCATACACTGCCATTGCTAGTGGCAGACTAGAGTGAAAACCACATCCCTTGGTGTGTCTCGATGTTAGTGGCTCAAATCTGGCCACTACTTTTTGCCACTCACCACCAGTGATAGAAAATCTACCCACAAAAGTTCGCTCACCAAGATTCTGATCTCTCTTTTTGGTGAGTTCATAGGGAAAGACAAGTACCGTCTTGAAGCTCTCTTCACAAGGAGAAGAACAAAACCAATTTTATCGGATTCTGCCACTGGAATCAACCGTAATCATCATCAAAAGTTTCACTGGAATTACTTTAACTCGTAAGTGCGCTACCACTGCTCATCGATTTCGATCACCGTTGCCTCATGTGGGCTCACTAGATGCTGAGCTTCATGGTGATGGTGGCAGTGTTCATCACCACTAGCCGGAAGTAGGTGGTCCGGCACTCACAAATCTCTCTCTCTCTCTCTCTCTCTCTCTCTGATTTCTGCTCCCCAGCCCCATATTCCCCACTGATCTTATTAGTCCCAAAAATAAGATGGGCCAATCAAATACAACAAAAACATTTTATATTTTATTATACATTTTTTTATAATAAAAATAATAATATCTTTATTAATTCCTTTAAATATTAATAAAAATACATATTTAATTAACTATTAGAGATCAAAATAATATTTAAATTAGCAAATATTCCAAAAATAAATTTTTTAAAATTTCTGAAATTTTAAGGTGTTACATGCTAGCTACCATCCACATGTATATATTATTATTATTATTATTATTATTATTCATTAGGGTTATAAATGTAACTAGGTCAAATTAAAAGGTATATTATTTACTATTTGGATTTTAATGGGCTTAAAAATGGACCTATTTGATTTATGGCTTTATATATATATATATATATATATATATATATATATATATTCAGTATAATACGATTCAATTTTTGATTCATATATGAGCAAAAAATCAATACCATATCAAATTAAAATTTTCGGTATAGTTCTCTTTCTAAAAACTAAAGTTTTTACAATTTAGTACTAAAAGGTTAGGTATTTTGATTTGTTTTGGTATTTTTGAGTACCGTACTCAACCCTAGTTATGCATTTAATCACACATCATCTCTTCTCCACCATCTAACACAGCCCATTTCCAATCAAACCCAACAATCAATACCCTCCTCCAGGGATAATATACCTAATTTGGGGTCTAAATTTTTTCAAAATGTTCAATTTAGTGTCTTAAAAATTTTTTCATTCAATTAAGGGTTTACACTTAAAAAATAAGTCAATTAGAGGCTTAAGTTGTCACATGCTATCATGTGACCATAACAAATATTATTCAATTTCGTTAAGTGATTTTGTGGGATCCATTTTATATTTTTTAATAGAAGAAATATTAAATATTTTAAAAAATAATTTTAAAATAATAAAAAAATATATTAAAAATATTAAAATTAGAAACTTAAAAGATAATAATAAGAAAAAAAAAATCATCCACCATAGCTCGCTACTCATGCCTAGCACTCTTTTCCTCCAAATTTTCTCTTACAAATCCATCTTTTCCTCCTTAAATTCATCAACTAACAAAAATAGCTTAAACAATTCACAAAATTTATCTCTTTCCACCAACAAAACCACTAAATTCACTATCTTAAGACCCAATTTTCCAATCCAATACTACCATTAAAGTGCCAAAAGCTCCCTCCTTCTCTAACCTCATGAACACCTTAACCTCTCATAACTCAGAAATAAGCACCCCTAAAAAAAAAAAAGCTAACATTGAAAAATTTGAAAAGTGATTGATTGCTAAATTGTTCAAAGCATTGATGAATTGCAGGAGAATCGAGTTTCAGTGAATACCCAAGTAAATTCTGAGCAATGATTGAAGCAGTTACTCCATTTCATAATCTTCACCTCTGTTGTTTTTTCTTCCACCCTCCTTTCAATAACTCATATTTGAGTTTCATTTTGAAACTCGGATCTACTTCAAGAATTGGGGTTGTGCTTGTGAATTGACAATAAGGAGAAAGATGTAAATTTAGATTTTTGTGAATTTGAGTTATGTACAGATGTAGAGAAAATAATAGTGATATTAATTAATTTTAGTAGAATAACTTGCGAATTCTTCTTAATTTTAATATATTTTTATTATTTTAAAGTTATTTTTTAAAAATATTTAATATTTTTGTTATTAAAAAATATAAAATGGGTCCACAAAATCACTTTACTTAATTGATAGCACGTGACCACATAAACCCTTAATTGACTTATTTTTTAAGCTTAAGCTTTTAATTGAAAAAAAAATTCTTTTAAGATAGGGTTAATTACAAAAAAAAAAAAAAAAAAAAAAAACTATTGTGAAAATTGCAAATTTAACATGAACTTTAAATTTTGGCAATTAAGGTTAGGAACATTTAAATTTTTTTAGATTTGAGCACATGGCCAAAATCCTAGAATGGTCAGTGGTCGAATTTGACGCGGACTTAATTCAAGATTAACTCATCCACATCACCTCTTCTAAGTCAAATCTAAGACTCCCCATTAATTAAAGAAAAATAAAATGAAAATGGAAAAAAAAAAAAGAGAGAGAGAGCTTTATGGGTTAGGGTTTATAAATTGACCTAAGCTTCATCTACATTCAACCTTCCTCGAGCGACCATTCTTCTCTAGAGAAAAATACACAATAAAGAGCGACCATTCTTATTTTTCCATTTATGATAATCTTCGATTTTAACATTCGATGGATACTTCGTCAAATTTTAGTGATGTTATGTCACATGCAAAAAGTGCGAATGTTGATGAATCATTGACAAAAGTTACTAAGTGTGGACATGGAGTGGTTGCAAGGTTTTACACCTCTTGGACTTAGAAAAACTCAGGGAGGAGATTCTCTCATCGTCATTACTAGTAGTTAAGTTCAGTTCTTCTTTTAGGGTTTTCTCAAGTTTAGGGTAATTCATAGGTTTAGGATTAATGTGTAATTGAATTGTTGAATGCAGGAAGATGATTGTGAATATTTCAAGTGGTATGATCTGTAGATCATTCGGTACTATAAAAAGTAAGTTTTTTCATTTGTTAAAGAGAAGAAGAATCTAGAGCTTGAAGTTAAGCTGTTAAGAGAGAGAGAGAGAGAGAGAGAAAATAATGCATCACAAACTGAAGTGCTCCGGTGAGGGTATCCAAAAGCTGAAGGATGAGAATGAGAAATTGGCTAACAAGTTAGAGAGAATGGCTGCAAGCAAGAGTGAACTCCTTCAGCAGAAGAGGCAATTGAAGTTTGAGCAAAAAAAAAAAAAAACTAAAATTTGAGAATCTAATGTTGACAATCACGTGCTTGATGCTTGTTGTTGGATTTTATCAGTATTTAAATGGCAAGAATGCAGGAATGGCAGTTAGGATGAAGATGCTACCTTGAGTATAGGTAGCTTTGTTGTAGTATTGGTAGGATTTGAACTTTAGATTTAACTTTAACTTTAACTTTTACTTTTGTTATCCAAATTCATCTAGTTTAGGTGGTTGGGTTGGTTTAGTTCTGTTATTAGAGGTTTCATTGTAATGGTAGAACTGAAATAGTATACAATTGGATTAATGCATATGAATATTATATGTGACCTGCCTTTTGGTAATGACACTTATATGTTAACTTAAAGTGAAGTGTATGATTATAAAGCTTAATTTCACTATACTAAACAATATATTAAATAACAAAAAGATCTTAATATGCTCATATATTGTAATACCCAAGGTTTCCTTAGCCAACTATAAATATTAACGATGACATGATAATGTCCATATACCGTATCATTTAAGGTCCCCTTAGCATACTGAGAACCTTAAGAACATCACAAGAAGTGAAATTAATAAACAATGTGACAATGGATAGTGAAGGAAGTCAATATTGATATGTGTTTTTATGATAAGGTGGAAGTCAACCGAGTTTAACCTAACGAGACTGTGTTAACTAGTTATATGAAATATGAATCTAAAGTACTAGTAAATAGGTGTTCACATCTCTTAAGACATTGGGAGGTGATGATAGTGATATGGAAAATTGAATTCAATCAAGGTTCCAATGGTATAATGGAGGTCAAACTTAGTTTGACCTAATGAGCTTATGTGATATACAAACTTAATCAATTCTAATAAAAAGTTAATAAATGGGCATTATGATATGTATGAAATTTATTTAGTAATGTTTAGAGTGTGTAGTGATATTAGAAGGTAGAAATATATGTACTAAAATGAAAGAAATGAAATGAAAAATGTACTAAGTATCAAGCTTGAAACATGCATATAAGGATCTGCTAATGGGCTTTTTGGCTCAAAGGCCCAAAACCCATTGGATGGCCGGCCCGTTGGGCTTAAGGAGGATGCAACATCTAAATGGTGAATGTGTAGTGGGCCCAAGGTAGAAGACAAAGCAAGTGTAGAGATCAAGTCTTGATGGTGTAGCTCTTTAGTACCAAAGTTGACTAAATCAAATACTTAACCAAATAAAATTTTTATTCTTTCTTACACATGAGTCAAGTTTCCATTGGAACATCTAGCACCATGTGATAACTTTCTCCATTGTGGAGAGAATCGTAGCCCTCTACTTTGATCTAATCATAGCCATCCATCAAGGTTAAATCTTATCCATTGGATTTAACTTGATAAATCCACACCAACCAACTTAATATATATATAAGCAAAATTATGGTAGAGAAATTCATTTTAGCCATTTTCTCTACACAAAATCCTCCACTCTCTCTGTACAATTCTCTCCATCTCTCTCTTGCAACAAGAACTTTGGAAAAAAAAATCAAAGCCAATCAAAGTGAGGAATCTTGATCATCTCCTCTCCTCTTTTCTATGTTTTAAGGTTGATATTAGTGTTTTGATTGTATAAAACCCATCCTACACCATAAGGAAGGTTCGGCCATGTTAGTGAATAGCTATAAAAATTGTTCTAAATTATGATTGATTACATCTATGGGTGCTTTAGATGAAGAATAATGAATTAAAAGTGTTAAAGTGAACCTTGGAAGCTTGGGTTAAAATTTGAACATCTTAAGGGAACTTGAACTTTTTATGCTAGATATTGATAATTGAATGATTATATAGGTTTTATGTTATGCTAATTGCATAGTTCTATGATGAATTTGAAGATGTGATAACTTGGTGAGAAATTAATAGTTTTCCCCAAATTCTAGGGTTTATGGGAAAATTAGAGATTTAAGTATTGAATTTGAATTCATAAAAGTAAAGGGAAAATCAAGCTTAAGAATGGAATTAGATGATTTGTATAATGTTACTTTTTAAATCCAATTAATAGAAGTGACTTTCTCCAAAATTAATGAACTAGACTTATTTATGAAATTTAAGGGTAGAAATAGAATTGGTTCTATTGAACATTAGAATTTATTTATATTGTTTGTACTCAAAGTTGAAATGTGAGATTTGGAGGAAAGGAATTATCCTTCCTATAATGTATAGCTTCGGCCATTTAAAGAATGACTAAGGAAAATGATAAGATTAATAATGGGTATATGTGTAGTATATCTTGGCTTTAATAGTCATTGATGTGCAATTGAATTGCAAATGTGTAGAATCTAAAGGCAAGGGTAAGGATGTTGTCATAAGTGTGAAGACCACTACTAGCCTCAAGAGTCAAGTGTAATAAGAGCAAAGGAGTTCGAAGTGAGTACTTAATAATATAATATGTTTTGTGTTATTTGCTTGAAAATCTTATTGTTAAAAGTATTCCAATTCCTTGATAAGCTGATTTGATCACTAATATTGAATAGTTTGTTATAATGCTTCTTAATTCCCTGATAAGCTTGAACTATCCATTGAATACTGAATCAATTGACATGATACTTCTTGATAATCCTTGGTTATTGAATTCACACTATGTTCATTGAATACCTTAACATGAACCTTACATGAATTTTTTATTCAATACCTACTGATAAGCAGAAATCCCCTTTTAGATGTGGGGTAATACATCATGCCTTATGCACTTGGTATATGCCTATGGTAAGACAAGAATACCCAACATCTATTAGGGGGGAACGCCTAATCGTAAGACTTGATTAGTCTTACGTAGCCGCCACTCTTAAATTGATATGTGTGGGAAGATTCCTGCTCTCAAGAATGTGACATTTCTGCTAAAAATATTGCCTTCATTTTAAATGAGAATCTGAACTCGATTGATGATATTGATTGAAACCATTTCATTACTATAGAGAGCCCTTCCTGAAATTAATCATTGTGCTCACCTTATGTATTATATTATTTTGTAATCATTGAGAATGTCTCATATTTTAGTGGTTTAAACTTTTCAGGTACAATCAATGAGTTAACAAGGTAAACTCCAAACCCATCCTTCCGCTTGGAAGTTGCTCTGCTAAGTTTTGGTATTGTGATTCTTGATTATGAAGAATATCGTTAGAGCTCCATAGTAATCGAAGAGTTAGTACTAATATGTTATAAGATGTATATGTAATATGATTTGTATCGTAATCGTTATGGTAATGATGTATGAACTATTGAACATTGAGTTAATGAAATGAAATACAAATTTTAGAAGTTTTACAAGTCATGTGTGTTTAAATGATATTATGGGTAACAAGGAAATGTGATTAGGTTATGATTTTGGGATACGGTTTAATGTGATGGATGATAAAAGATTTCATGTCAAATGGGTTCAATGGGTTTTCGGTGCCCTTATGGCCACCCATGCCCTAGGACCATCACGGCTTAAAAAGATGGGTCGTGACATATATAATATTGATTAAACATAAAAGGTTATTCTTAATAGTAGTACAAAACATGGCACTAAAGCCTTACAAACCAGTGCTAACGTAAAAGTGACATAAACTGACACATAAGTTGACACATTTTACTTCTACCTAATATACTAATCCAATAAGCACATTCATCGGTGTGCTGCATCTGTTTTGGTTACACTAGATATTGGCTGGGAGAAGTTGAGTGGTATGTTAGTGTTGGCATGTAAGGCTACAATCGTCTTAGTCATCTTGTCACTAACTCTTTGTGTTGAAGCAGTTATCTTCTTGATGTTGCTAACTTTTTGTGTTGTATTAGCTTAGGAAGGTGCAATGTTAAATGCTTTTGCATTAGCTTCTTATGAATTCACATTTGTAGACCTCTTGGACAAAACAGTTGCAGACCTCTTATTTTAAAAATTTGCAGACCTGTTGTTTTGCACATTAACAAGCATTATTGATGCAGGAACATAATTAGATGGGCCCCTTTTTGAATACTATTGAGATGCATTTAGAGAACATTGTGGGTTAGTACTTTTGACATTTCCACCTTAGTTACTGATCACTTGCATATTTCTGACACCAGGCTCCTATAAACAATTCATAACATAATTTAGTTTAAATGGTTTGAACTAATGAAAATAACTTGACATAAATACAATTAATATTACTTCAAAACCAGTACTTACCCTATAATATATATTGCCTATTTCTTCAAACACCGTGACTCCGTATCATTGTCTCACGACTCTTCTTTCTCTGTTGGTTGTTTGCCTAGATTGTTCTAAAGCTACCTCTTTAGGCCTGACTCGTCTAGCATTCCTCCTAGGTATTGGTTGTTGATTACTAGCACCTTCATCTTTTTTTTTTTTTTTCCTTAGGTTTGCCTTTTTTAATCTTGTGAAATATCATAAATCAAGTTGATTGTTAGTGTATGTATATGGAGCCAAATACATATATATAATTAAGAAACACTTACTGGAGGTTTGGGAGGAAAATGCGTCTCAGGTTTGTCCTTATTTTTGCATGTCCTTTTGTTATGGCCAAACTCTCCATGCAGTTGGCATTTCATTTGAACACCAGCCTTTGGAAGCTTGAATGGACTCCCATTAGGTTCTTCATCATTATATCTATTTCTTTTTTTCTTAAGTCTACCAGGCATAACCTTGACATTTGGAGGTAAAATTGGATTCCCAGTAGTTTCAGGCCATATATTAGCCCCATCCATTGGCTTCAAACCTTTCTGATATGTTTTCAAATAACTAACTATTGAGTAACAGTCATGTACAAAATCAATAGGGTCTTTTTTCAAGTAATTAATTCATGCACATGCATGATAACATGGAATTCCAATGAGATCCCAATACCTACAACTACAGGTCCTTTGACCTAAGCTAACAACGAATCTTTCATCAATAACATGAACTTGAAACTCTTCATTCACAATAGGTTTCATATAACAATACCTAGACATGTAATTATTTTCCTCAAACTTTTTTCGAATTCTAGGGCATATACTATCATCACATTTCATTATCATTTCCATTTTAATATGCATTCTTTCCATTAAGGCACTCCTAATATCTTCTAACAAATCAATGATTGGTTTACCCATAGCAGACACTATATAACCATTAAATATCTCATTGACATTATTGTCAGTCATATCCGACTTTGGAAAGGTGCTAATAAAAGCCTTACAAAAATGATGCAGTCTAATTTGCACAAATGCAGTTGCAGCTTCCTCACTCAATTTGTTAATTTCTTTGACATTTTCTTTAAATTTAGCCTCATAAGTGCTTCTTGTTGCCTTCTAGAATACCTTCTTCGGAGCTTGCCCTTTGTATTGTTTCCTCTAATAGGCATATAGTTGTCTAGCACAATTTCTGTTCTCAGCATGAGGGGTAAGTTCTCTAATGGCTTTCTCCAATCCCTTGCAACAACGCATAACAAAAAATGACTATATTACATAAAATATTAACTAATAACTACATTCAAAGTTTATTTTAATAGAACTAAAGAAAAAAGTCAATATACCTTCTGCTGGTCACTTACAAATTTCTAGCCAACTCTTGAACCAACTCTAAGATCTTCAAAACAAAGTTTAAGAAACCAATTCCAAGATATCTCATTCTCACCTTCAACCACAGCCTAATAGATAGGGAACATCCAATTATTCTCATCCTTTCTAGTAGCACAAAGTAAAGTCCCACCCAAATTGGTCTTTAAAAAACATCCATCAAAGCCTATAATAGGCCTACTACCAGCTAAGAAACCATGTAATCCTATATAGAATCTTGAAATATGCAACATGCAACAAGATCACTATCATTCATTTTCAATTCAAATCTCCCCATTCTGTCAACCCTCATTAATTCTGTCTTATATGACCTTAGCTTGACATAGTGTTCAACATTTGTTCCTCGAAGTAGATCTAGTGCTTTCCACCTTGCTCTATAGCATTTCCATATATTGACTGTTAACTCATACTTGTCCTTGACATCATCACACATTTCTTACGCTTTCCAATTAAGGTTCCTTTTAAATTTGTGCATATATTGTCTAACTATCCAATCAGGCATAGCTTGACTATTCCTTAAGACTTTATGGCATTTGTGCTTAGATCTATATATTTTTATCTTGAAAGTGTTATCAAAAGGAAATATATTCCATATAGCCTCTAAAGACAACCGATCACACCCATACATATGGCCTTAATAACAGATTTGGTGCTTCTTACAAATTTAATCTGCCATGCATTCTCTATTGCATATTTTTGAATTGCTTCTTGTTTTGCATCATGGAACTTCATACCAAGCTTTGAAATTGAATCCAATTTATGATCATTGTTGGGATCACAACTTGGGTACCTTAGGTTTGCTAGTGACTTCATACCCCATTTCCTCATCACTGCTATATCTTGTTAAAACTTCAGCATTTGAGACAACATAATGTGACACAAAATCCCCACCAACTTCAAAATCCTAAGATGCTCCATTGTTGTTTAAACCATGACCCAAATGGTGGAAATTAGCAACATGTGGTCTATTACGCTCAACAAGCCTTTTATTCTTGTACTTCTTGACATTCTTTCTAGTATCACGGTATTCATCGTCATCAGTGTCCAGGTCATTATCAGTAAGCCCATTATCAGTTTCGGATTCTCCAACTGGATTGTAGTCTAGATCTACATCATCACACTTTTTTTCACTATCACCCTCATTTACACCATTTATATTCAAATTATGCCTAGCTTGCGAACACTCATTTGTATCATCTCCTACCTGTACATCAACTAAGTTGTCACCACCATCCACAGCATAACCCTCACATTGTCTCCAACTTCAGCTACTACTTATTTCCCAACAATGTGAACATTAACAACTTCACCAGTTAATGCAGTAACCATGTCCATAACTTGTTTATCATCCTTTATATCCTTTAGACCATTCTTCAAAATCATCCTAGGTACACAGTAAGCATACATCTCAACTTTATAAACCCCTTCTCTTTGAGCCATTTCTTCCACATTAAAGAAACTAAATTTATCTGAATTTAAATTATAATATTGAACATGTTTTCACCTATATAATTTACTTTATCATCAATATTCACAAATTGTCCCCCATGATAAAAGTTCAGTGCTAGCCACTTGCCATTCTAGGATTCTATCTACGTGCTCAATTTTGAAAAAATTTAAATGTTTGCGATTTTAATTTCCAAAATTTTAAAGTTTATGCTAAATTTATAATTTTCGCAACGGTTAATTTTTTTATTTTATTTTATTTTTATTTTTATTTTTTGTAATTAACACTTTAAGAAACTAAATCGAACATTTTGAAAAGCTCATGCCACAAGTTGATATTATCCTCCCCCTCTATGAATCAATCGTCAATGCTTATGTTCAATCTCGCTCAATAGAGGAAGCTCTATTTTATTTTAAGCAAATGGTCGATAAAGGCCTTGTTCCTAGACCAAATACTTTTAGAAGTCTTTGAGATTCTCTTGTTAAATCAAGCTGATTTGAGAGATCCTCGTTAGTTTTTCATGAAACAAAAGGAAAGGTTGAGTTGGATGTTTATAGTTATGGGATAAGATCAAGGGTTGTTGTGACGCTGGTGATTTGAATAGAGGTTTTGAGCTATTGGCTCTGTTAGAGGAGATGGGTTTTACTCCAAATGTTGTCATATATACTATTTTAATTGATGGTTCAAGAATAGTGATATTGAAAGAGCAAAACTGTTGTTTATTAAGATGGGAGAGCTGGGTTTGGTTGCTAATCAATACACTTAAACAGTTTTGATTAATGGGTTCTTTAAGAAGGGACTTAAAAATGATGGGTTTGAGTTATATGAGAAGATGCAGCTTGATGGGGTGTTTCCTAATTTATATACTTACAATTGCATCATCAATGAGTGTCGGAATGAAGGGAAAATATATAAAGCTCATGTACTGTTCGATGACATGTGTAAAAGAGGTGTGGCATGCAATGTTGTTACCCACAATACTTTGATTGGTGGTTTGTGCAGAGAGATGAGGGTTTGGGAAGCTGAAAAGCTGATGGATCAAATGAAGAGAGCTTGCATTAGTCCCACTTTAGTCACATATAACACACTAATACATGGGTTTTGTAGTGTCAAGAAGTTACATAAACTTTGAATTTGTTCGATCAATTAAAGTCAAATGGTCTATCTCCATCTTTGGTGACTTATAATGTTCTGATTGAAGGATATTCTAACGCTGGAAACTGGGTGGCTGTCACCAATTTAGCAAGGGAGATGGAGGAGAAAGGCATTTCTCCTTCTAAGGTGACATATACAATTTTAATTAACGCGCATGTTGGGCTTGAGGACATGGAGAAGCATTTCAATTTTTTTCCTCTATGGAGAAGGTTGGGTTGGTGCCTTATGTCTATATCTATGGTGTGTTATTACATGGGTTGTGCATGAAAAGTAACATGAATGAAGCATCAAAACTTTTTAGATCAATGGGCGAAATGAAGTTGGAACCTAGTGACGTGATATACAATACAATGATTAATGGTTACTACAAAGAAGGCAGCTCCTTCAGGGCCTTGAGATTACTCAAAGAAATGGAGGATAAGAGATTGTTTGTTAATGTTTGTAGCTATTGTTCTACCATTGGAGTTCTGTGCAAGGATGGTAAGTGGCAAGAGGCTGAGGCATTAGCAAACAAGATGATAGAGCTGGGATTAAAACTTTCAGTCTCCATCTATAACATAATCTCCAAAGCGAAAAAGGGTACAGAATTGAGGACTTGAAACTCTTTGGTGGTTGGATGCAGAAGTAAAAAACAGGAAGCATAGGCTGGGGAGATAAGATTAAAAAGGATGAATCATGCTCAGAGTAATGTTGCCAGAGGCCTAATATTTTTCTCTTTAAATTAAGGTGGTCTGCTGCTTATGTGCATTGTGTCATTATCGATCATAGATTAAGTTATTCCAACGGCTAAGATCTTTCCAACTCAGGTTGTTTTCAACTTACGAACCCACATGCCATTAAAGTCAAAAAGTCAAACATTTGAAATAATCAGATCCTTTCGGACACTTGTTGGTAGTGCAGGCAAAGCCCCTCCCCCCAATTCATGTCAAACCCCACAGCTCCGGGTTCAGCCCCGAATCTGAGCTCTTCGCGACCCGACCCGCTTGATTCCGACCAACGGAACCTTCCCGGCGATACGTTCTTTGATCCTCTCCTTCAAAATGGCTCCTTTATCGATACCCCCAATAACTTCTCCACGAGCGAGCAGACTACAATCAAATCAAACAGAGACAATCTTCAAGCGGCTCCGCAGTCGTCTACTTCAGCGAATGGCGTGGAGGCCGAAACGCCTGCCGTTAAATCTCGGAGAAAAGTACCGGTGAGGATGTCACCGGGGGCGTTGGAATCGGCGAGTTGGTTGCCACCAGGATGGTTGATCGAAGATAAAGTTAGAAGCTCTGGTGCGACGGCTGGCACTGTTGATAAGGTCAATTTCTTTTCTTAGTTAATTAATGTTCATTTTTATATTTAAAATTCAGCAATTAAAGTTTTTTTTTTTTTAAAAAAATAGTTATCATTTGTTTTTATGAGAACAATGCTTTTATGGTTGCTTGGTTTGTTGAGAAATTTTGTCGTTTATTAATTAAGTTAAATGTTTTTCATACACTTAAATTTAACTCAACGCCGCCTTAATTCCAAATCTAATTGGTTCGGTTATATGGATTCTTCATTTTCAATTTTGACGATTTTTGGCTGCGTCTTCTGATAATGATTATTTCATAAGATAAGGGCATGAAGTAGGATAGAACTCAAAAGGGTTTAATTTTGTTCACTTAGTAAAGGGAAGACAATATTTTTATTAGGGAATCAGAGTAAGCAGCAAGCTAGTGAATAGAGTTCAGTAAAGGTGGTTCCTTTCGGAGCAGGTCTTTAGATAATTTTGTCATGAGCGCAAGAAAAGTGCAGTTAAATTGGGCAGCAGTTATGTTTAGTTTGTCTTCATTTTTTTTTCTTTGTTTCCTCATGTGGGTAGCTTAAAAATATGGGATTAGTTTTCCCTCCTGTCTTGGGTAGTTTTCTGCCTGTTCTCAGTTGTATTTTAATTGGTTTATAAATGAAATTTGAACAAGTGTAATTTCCTTCATGTTTGGGTTCCTTAAACTCAGGAGATTGAATAGATTTGTCTAACAAGCTTGTAATTTCCTTAATTCAAAATAGGAAGGGAAGCAAATCCCAAAAACACAACCAGCAAAACAACAATCAATTTGATTTCCCACTGAATCGCCCTATAACTTGATCCTAACTCAGAGCATCAATAATTTTCTTATCGAGCACAATGTTTGATTGGATTATATAACTTTTTTTGCATGGTTTCATTCTTCTGCTTGAAAATGAAACCTTACAATTTGGATAGAAAGGGGCTCAGGATTTTTGTGTAATTTATTGTTTGTTTGTTCATCAGAAAATTGGGATAATTGTTTAATTTTTAGATGCATGATCCCTTTGTTACATAATAATGACCACCTATATAACCAGACTATAGTAGTCTTTTCTCAAATTTCTGCTATGGATCTCATTGTTTGATATGAGTCATATGACAACATATTGCATCATTTTCAGCTGGCTTTCACTCATCTTCTGGAAAACATGAGTTTACAATGATGATAGTGTGGCATGGGTGTTTTATGAAATTTATTATTTTATATAGATATGCTAATTAGAAATGGAAAGGAATAATTATTTGCATTTTAGATGTACAATCTCTTTCTTACAGAAATGGACTCCTAGACCTAGATAACCAGTCTATGGTTGTCTTTCCTTCAAATAGTAAGTCTAGATTTGTTACAAGCATATCATTTATTCCTAATCAGTTATCTTTTTTTATTTCAATCATGGTTGGAGTTGTTGAGGACCCAATATCTTTGGTATGCTTTTTGTCATATTGTGAGATGCAAAGCATAAATGTCCAATTTGGTTTTCGTCTGGATTGTAATATGAAAAAAAGGATGGTAGTGAGTTTAATTTGGTTCAAGGTTCTGAAAAGGCTGATGAACTTGAAGTTGAACCAAACTGAACTATAATCACATACATCACGCATTTTTTGTTTCATATAATTGAAATGTCATAAACACATCAATATGGTTTTTGATGTTCAGTGTTGTTGGCTTGTTTACACTATTAATGTTAATTCATTATATATTCAGGTGTGTACAATGTATGTTTGTGTAAAGTAGCTGCTGGACAAATTACTTAACCAACCACAGGAATCTCATGATCATCAAAAAATTAAAAAAAGTAAATGGTGTTGAGAATAATTCTTTTGCCTAGTTTCTAAGATGCCATTGCTAATTCTATATGATTGTAATAGAAAAAGATTTGGAAATCTCTTCTCCCTCAATATATAGATAGAAAGTATATGTGCAAGTCAATGCACTAGAAAATGATAGGTGTAATTTGGACCATGACTATGTTATTACAAATTATCTCCTTCCTTTGGGAAGAATATCGAACCTAGGTTACCTGCCTACTTGTTTATTCTTTTCTGTGGTGACGTGTTAATATCTGTCAACAACTCATATTTGCAAAGCTCCTTTGTGTATCTTAGTCTTCTATTTTCCAAGTTCAAATAAATCTTACTGTCAAACTCAAACCACTTCTTGTTGTACCATGCTATTTATTTAAGTCAAACTTTATATGAGTTGTTGGTTCTAAATCATTTTTTGCTTCAGCTTGTATCACACTTTCTGTCCTCTATTTTGGCTTCTATTCATAGAATCCGCCAATTCTTCTTTACTAATATACCGATAGTTCAATATTGGACGGTGTTTCAACTAATGAAAACATGAATCTCTCAATCAGTGTTTCAATGTTGTGTGCAAGTCATTGAAATTAGAAGTAAAAAAGTCCACTCTAAAAATCATTCAAATATTGTGCGTTAACAGTATCACTAACATCCAAATTTGCTAGCTGTCGGCCTTCACTTGCCGCATTTTCATCACCTATTTGCTGATTTGCTTCCTGATTTTATAGTTATTAAACCCAAGTGGAAGTATTTGAAGCTTACAAAGTAACTAAGTTTTGCCACATGAATAACATTCATCTCTAGATAATGTTTATATTATTTTCTACTTCAGGAGGTTAAACTTTTTGTTTCTCAATTCACATATTTTTACAGCATGACTTTTAGGGATATATGCTTGTTCAGCTGCCATCGAAACTAGAAAATCAGGGGACTAGTATAAATACTTCTCATTTTGTTTGAAACAAGTTGAATTGTAAGTTTAAGAATCGGTGATATTGGGTATAATGTCACTACTTTGAAGGTTGGACAGGGCAATAAATTTGGTCAAATTTAACTTCATGGGCAGATTGACTGATAATGTCTTTTTAAAAACTGAAAAAGTAAAATAACCAATGTGGTGGCAGCCATGTGATGCGTTAGGCTGATCATTTCTCAAGGAACAAAATGTTGTCTTTTCCTTTGACTATTTTTAACTTCATCATCTGCAAAATGATTGGTTCAGTTCATATTTTGCATGGCTGAAATATTCAAGATTTTTGTTATTGAAGTTATGACTAAGTGTCAGCTTGTAGAGCTCTTGCACCAATCCCTGTTCTCTTCAAGTCTGAGTTCACTGTTGGAAACAAAATAAACAGAATATTTTGCAAGTGGTATATACATATTATGCTTTTGCAGAAAATTCATTATTATAGTCTTTCTGTCAAAATATCAAGTGCATTCAAAGAGTGCTCAGTTTCCCATCTAGTAAAAATTGAAAGCATTTGTTTGATCAAAGAATGTTCCAAGCTTTTATACTGGCATTTTTGAAGAATAGTTATTTATGTTTGAAGGTTTCTGGTATTGTTTTCTTGAAATGGGCTCAATGGCATACATAAGTGGGTAATAACTTTTGTTTTTCTTTGTCTTTTATTTGTAAAGTTTGTATGCTCTCAATTTTGCATTTCCATTGAGAAACTTCATGTCATTGAAAAACTTCATGATTCTCAAAATCAATCTTCAAATCAACGTCTCCAAGCCATGGAAAAACCCTAAAAAGTTACTATCACTTGATATCAGGTACTTGTTCTGGAAAACCCTAAAAAGTTACTATCATTTGATATTGGGTACTTGTTTTGGAATTCTTGATATGCTTGATACTAGCATAGTTTATCCTGCTAGTGTTGACTTGCACTACTAGAAAATTAGGATTTAGCGACTACAAATATTAGTTGCTAATCTTTCAAATACAGTTGCTAAATGAAACTAGCAATTGCATTGTGACTAAAAAATTTAGTCGCTATTTTTCCTAGTAGCTAAATTTTTTTAGCGAGTAAATAGTCGATGTTTAATGACGACGTGAGCTATAATAGCTACTTGCCAACCATGCTGTGTAGTCACTGATAAGCAAAAAGTTGTTGCTAAACCTATTGCTGGGTAGCATCTATGAGAGTGTTTTTTAGACTATGCAACGATTGCGTCTTGGTAGTTGCTAATTTCAGTGGCTAGTTTTTTATCATATTATTTATATTTGTTTTTTAGTTAGAACGCATAAATGGTAATATTGACCAAGAAAAAATAATAAATTAATATAGTTTATAAATAAATGCAATAATATGTACAACTAAAATGTTTACAATGATAAAAATATGTGAATATAATAATGTATTAATGGGCTGACCCTAGCTAAGATCCGGTCGGTGGAGAATCCTGTGGGGATGGAGGAATAGTGCGTAGATGATGAGGATCCTGCTGGGATATGTATATAGTGTGAGTGGATGGATCATCGGTGCATTGGAGGATCAATTGGAGAAGCTAGCTAGGAGCCACCACCTACTGCTGCATCTGACTCAGCAGTAAGTGTATGTATTGCAGCCTGACAAGCTCTTCTAAACTCTCGTAATGTTGCTGCATCTATGCCTGAAGCTCTGCACGAACCACAATTCCAAAAAAGGCAGAAGAGAAGATGGGCAATAGCTGATGGATTTAGATGCACATTTAATAAGATTATGATGGGTGATCAATACCCCAACCAAATATTCTCTCTCCACAAGCCTTAATTGATTCACTACTTTATTCTCCTTTTATATAGAAATAGCTTTTCCAAACTATGTTTGATCCACTTGTTAGGAAATTGTAAATCTTTGTTAATTATTATTTATGTCTGATTCATCAATGACATTGATAGAGATAGAGATAATAGCCCCATACCCAGCCCGTCCCCGCTAACAGGGAAGAAATATCCCCCATCTCCTTCCCCATGTGGATAAAAATTGGGGAAAACTGCCCCATTTGGGGCAAATCCCTGCAGGGAATAGGGATTCCCACCCCATTGCCATCCCTAGACTAAATAGTCGCGAATTGGTCGCTAACGTGCACCATTTTACTCATCTCCTTCTGTTCATCGCCACATAGTCTCTAATTAGTCGCTTATGAGCTGTTAATTAGCTACTAAAGCTGTGTAGTCGCTAATTGCAATTGCTAATCTTGCAGTTTCTAGTAGTGTTGACGTTTTCTAGAGGATAGGTATGGTCTCCATACAAGCATAATAGTTTTGAAAGCTAGACTAGGTGTATTACTAGCATAATAGAGCTGTGAAAGATCTGGAATATTTCAATGAAACTTGCCTAGTAGTTAGACCAAAGGCACATAGCTTTAGCTAAATAAAATTTCCCTGGGGTTGGTTGCTCCATATGTTGTGGTGGATGCTTGCGAAGACTTGTTGTACACTTAACTATTCAACAGTGACATCCTTGGTGGGATTAAAAATGTTGAGTGAGCTGAAGTGGTGAGAAATAGATCACCATGGAAACATTCCATTTCTAGACCCAGCTATAACAAGCTTCTGTTGATCAAATGTTTGCTTGCTATTATTCGTGAGGGTGCTTGATGCAATGGTGCTAGTGGGGTATTTTTCATTACATGGCCTCACGATCTACTTCCATTGTCACCAAAGGAATGCCTTGAATAACTCATTGTAATGAAAAGCTTTTGTGAGCTGAATGCATTTGAATTTTTCATACTTGAGCATCTGAGTTGTGCTTCATTGTTCCTGTTCCGAAGCCTGTGCGTGGTTAAAAGAAGAAAGAAACTTCAGAGTAGCTCGGGCTTTTAATTTGTCAAAGTTATAGGAAGAGAGCTGCAGGACTGTGCTGATGGTTTTATTAAGCTTTGTATTAAGGCATTAGGTCGATATCTATCCAAATTTTGGAGAGATGATGGAATTGGTTTTGATATTGCAACAATGATGCCCCATAATTAAGAAACCGGAGTTAATGATACATGATATGGTCAGAGAGCATTTTGAGTGAGTTCTAGACAAGATTATTTATGTGATTTCTCTTACAGCAATTGTAGTAATAGTTGCGTATCTGGATTCTCGAATAGATCTCTTATTGCATGGCTGCTAAGGTGATTTTTGATTTTCACTGACTTGATGTCTAAATTTTTTATATAAAAGCTACTCAGTCTGTGGTGCCATTCTTCAATAGGTTTTGAAAGTATAGAAGTTCAAACTGGTCTATTAATTTTTTTGGCCTAAAAAGTTCAAACTCATCCTGCTAAAGATTGAGGAAAATAGATTGATGCTCCTGTATTCATTTATCAGAGAAAATAACTATTAATTTTTAATTAGTGTAATTGATAAATTGATCATGTGGTAAATGTTCTCTATGTTCTGCAGTATTACATTGAGCCTACAACAGGTCGCAAATTCAGGTCCAAGAAAGAGGTGCAGTACTATCTGGAAACAGGAACTGTGAAGAGGAGGAAAAAAGGAGCAGAGAATTCTGAAGTTGATGTTAATGTGAGAAATAGAACTCTATGTGTGATTAACCCCTCTCATTTTTCCTTCTAACGTTGTTTTCCCTAAACATTAGCTTAAATTACTTTTGTAGCCTCTTGAGAGTTCCGGGAATCACAAGAAGAAAGCTGGGAAAAATTCAAAGGGTTTTGAAGTGAAATTTGACTACTTGAATGTGCCTGATGGGATCGAATGGGCACTTACTGATGCTAATGAAGATGTCTGGACTCCCTTCATTGGAGGTTTAAAGGTTCCAGAATATGATCGGCAAAATTGGGAATTTGAGATGCTGCATTTGCGTCGCTAACTGCCAAAAGCAGTGGAAACACAATATTTTTTGACGCGTTCCAGAATGCAGTCCATAGAATCATCAAATAGTAGTCTGACACAGGCCAATGACAGGTCTCTTCTTTTTCCTTTTTGAAATTATTTTTCCTTTTCTTTTTAACTTGTTATAGATCCTTACTCTGGCAAAATTAATTTTGCGCACAAACTATATATGACAGTAACTGAATATTGTTTGGGCAAATTTTGGGTATAGGGCTGTTAATTAAATATTTTCCTTTTATTTAGGTGCAAGTCTTTGGTACTATGTGAACTGAAGAGCCTTATTTTTTGTTCTGTAATCTCAGGGATATGCAGTAGGCATCTACTTTTGGTGGGTATTTCTTGATGTTTTTGCTTTATTTGTGTTTTCTTGAACTAAAACTCAAGAGGACTATACATTGATGCTGTAATCTCAGGAACTATATATTAGTGTTTTTAATTTTTTAATGAAGGCTTCGATTATGATTGATGAATGTGTTATAGATTCGAGTTTCTGATTTCATTTCTTTCCGTCAGAGAGGAGCTCGTTTTAAACTTGCTTGGCCTTCCTTCTTGTTGCAACTGATCCACCAGCTGGTTTTGTTTATTTATTATCTTTGAATTTAAACAAGCATCTTGATTTGAACTTTAGACACTTTTATTGTGAAGAATTTGTCCGTTTGGTTTCACTTTTGAAAATGAGCCAATGCCTTTGGTAAAGTAAAATTGAAAGCTTTAGCTTATGTTTCTGTTTGATTGAGCTTGTAACTTCCACTGATCAGCTGTTAAAGGGCAAATTATTATTTCATCACTAAGATTTGAATTAATTAATTAATTAATTCTTACTTTTTGAGAAATTAAGAAGTCCTGTGATTTGTTTTCATTTAATACTTCAGTCTATGTGTCTATTTTTTATGCTTTTTCTATTAAATTTTATATAAAATAATTAAAATGTTTCTCATTTGCAATTAAATTTTCTTTTTATCTCAATTAATTCTTTCTATTTCCTGTAAATTCACTAAAAAACAAGAAAAAATCTATCAAGGGAATAAAATTACCAATTTTCTTTAATAAAGCATTTTACCAATTTTCTTTAATGAAGCTTTTGTTTGTTGTTTAATAAAGCATTTTCAATTTCTTTAATAAAAATTCACCAAATAAAATCTAATGGTACTAAAATATATATGTATAAAATTAAATGCCACTTTTATGAACAATAAGCATAGCATGGTGGCAACTGACAAGTTCAACACCTTATGATCCAACTTTACACCAAAATAAAAAACAATCCAACTCTCTCTTCTCAAATGCAAGGTTGTTATGGCCATTCTTAGCTTTGTCATTCGTATTGATTTCAAAAGACATTGCAATCTCATCTCATAAGTACAAACACAACTTTTTTCTTTTAACACACTGTTTGCATGAGTGGTACAGGAGGATAATTAATAGAATAGTAAAGAAGGATAAGAAGAAGAAAGGAAGGGAAAAGGAGAAGGGTAAATATTAATCTTCTTCTTGTTTGGAAAAAGGAGTGGAAGGGAAATGATAATTAATTGAAGGATAAGTAATAAAAGTACAAAAATATCCTTGCAACTCATAAATAATATAAAAATAAATGCAGAGCATTTTAATTTGAGCTTATATATAGGTGAATGAGAATTTTGTTTTGGGATGACCAAATTTTTATAATATAACATAATATTATTTTTTATTTTTTAAAATATAAAAAATATAATATATTTTACAATATATTACATTAATATAATCATAATAAGAAGAAGAAGGAATTTTATACAGTGACATGGTGAAAAGATTGAGAACAAAATGATTCAAAATTAGCTTACTCTCCTCTACACCCCAATTTAGGGTGTAGAAAAATGGGCATTTGAGGGGTAGGAAAGGGTAAGGATTGCCCTTCCTTACCCTCTATTTTTTTGTTCCTCTCCTTTCCAAATAAGAGTAACTTTATACCCTTTCATTAATTACCCTCCCTTTCTCTCTTCTATCCATCCAGACAAGCTGTAAGTGAGTTCTCTCTAGAGGTTGATCTCTTTCTTGTCTAAAGTGCTTGTCCTTTGTTACTTTAATTTCCTTTTATTCTTTGTCTTTCCCACTGATTCATCTATATGTGTTATTGTGAGTAAGAGTTAGTGTGAGCATTCTTATAGGTGTAAACAATTATAATAGATGTAATTAAGGTGAATGTTGGACATTGACAATGAGTAAAAAGACATTCAAGATCTAATTACATGCACTCAGAGACTTCAATGCAAATTTGAGATTAGAAAGCTTTGACCATAAATCAAATGGGAGGTTTGAACTAGCAGGAAAAATAATATTGCACAAAGTCATTAGTCTCAATATGGTTAAAATGGCTCTGCATAAATTTTGAAAACTAAGTAGGGGTTTTAAAGTCAAAAGAAGAGGGGAGGATATTTTTGTCTTTGAGTTCCAGTTGGAATCAGACAAGACAAGACCAAAGTGATTGAAGAGGATCCATGGCCAATAGCAAATAGTTTAATTGTCTTGAACGAGTGGCCATTGCATTTAGCATTGCACTAAATTGATTTCTCCAGTAGTTCATTCTGGGTACAAATTAGGGGAGTACCTCCTAATCAAATTACCCTAGAAAATGCTAATAAAATTGAAAAATTTTTCTTGGAACTAGAAAAAAATTGGAAGAGCTGCAAGATGAACAGGTGGGTTGGTAACAATGATAAGGATTCCAGTTAAAGTTAAGGTGTTTGAACCATTACCACTCAGATTCTAGAGTAAGAGAGTGGAGGATGACTTTGAGTGGTTGAGATTCAAATATGAAAGATTACCAAATATCTGTTATCTTTGTGGGAAGCTTGGTCACATTATTAGAGTGTGTCCACATAGTGAGGAGGATCATTATGGTGAAGCTCTAAAAGCAGGTGCTTTGCAAATATAGGGCTGCATTCGAGCTCTTATGAATTCCTATTATTGGAAGGATTTGGAGCAATGTAACTAGTGGAGAAAGTAGAAGAATTGATATTCCTCAACTTCTAGGAATGTTTATAGAGTTTTTCAATATTCCTAGCAGTGTAGCGAATGCGCTAGCTTTAGAAGCGAACATGAGTGTAGAGATAGAGTTCAAACAAGAGGATAGTATTATTAGTGTGATTGATAAATGGACACAGAGGGAATGGCAATTGAACAGAGTAGAAATAGGGGGTGGCAAATCTCAAGTTATGTAAAGTTTAGATGCTTTAATAATTGATAGATAGATATTAGGCCAAAATAATTTGACACGAAAAACTAAAGGGAAAGAGGAAATGGATGTAGAGCTAACTTTGGGCATTGAGAAGACAGTGGGCTGGTGTTAAAGACTTTTGGGATACGCTTACACAGAAGAAATAAGAGGAAAGATTGAGAGAAGAATCATGGAAGTGGAAGTGGGCTTAAGGCTATTCATGATAAGGCTTTTAAAGTTCCAAAAGAAATTAAAAGGCCTAAGTTTATAAATTCAGACCCAATTAAGTAGTCTTTTATAGCTAAAGATCTAGTGAAGTAAGTGAAAACTAATAGCAGAACTATTGAAGAAGGTCTATTAGAAGCAATGACAAAAGAAGAAAAAGAAGTAATCAGATAAAAAAAGGGCAAGAGTGTGGAGGCTGTGACTATAGCGAAGAGAGTTAGGATTGAATAGTTGCCTAGAACCATAGATCAATAAGGAGAATGTACAGGAGATCTTAGAAACAATAAGGAGTGGAATTAAAATGTAGTCAAGATTCATGAGATCAAAGATGGAGAAGAAGTAGAAGACTAAAGTGGTAATGCCCTTGTCATTTCAGAAGGCGTTGGTGGCTCACCTGAAGCGACCAAAGCACCATAAGGTTTTTAATACGGAACTGTCAGGGGCTTGGGCAACATCAGACAGTGAGATACTAAGGGGATTTAGTTCCCTCTCATCACTCAGAGGTGATCTTCAGCTCATAAATGAAGCAAAGCATAGTGTATTTGGAGAAATTAAGAGAAGGATGGGTTTTGAAGAGTTTAAATGTGGAATCATAGGGTATAGCGGGTGGTCTTCTGCTGTGGTGAAATCCTGAGTTGATATTTAGGTGATCAATAAATCAAATCACTTTATTCATGTAAAATTCAAGAGGAAGGATATAGGATAGGAATGGTTTCATTCCTTTATGTATGGAAGTCCTTATAGAGAAGATAGGAACATTGTATTTGATTCTTAGCTTTAGCTAAAATCTCAGAAGGATGCAGAGTGTGCTTATATTGAGGACATGAATACGATGATAATTAGACATGAAAAGTTAGAGACAAGGATGTTGGAGATGATAACACTAGAGATTTCAATGAATGGATTAACAATACAGAGCTTCTTGACGTAGGGTACAAAGGGCCAGCTTTATGGTGCAATAAATAGTCTAAATGGAAAAGAATAGCTTAGAGGTTAGATTGTGTATTGGTTAACAGCCTGTGGAGGATAGTATTGTCCTAAGTATGGCAATCCTAGGGGAGAAGGGTAATAGGATTTTCAAAAATTCTAATGCAAACTTTCAACTTATGTACAATGTATCCCAATTTTAAATAAATAAGCACAAATAAAGAGATTGAGATAAAGAAAGCTTAGACAAGTTTTATAGTAGTTTGAAGCTCAAGCACCTCTCCTATGTTCACTTCTCTTAAATCAAACCGATTTAGGGTTCCGTTAGATGTGTGGGATTTCACCCAAAGCTTTACAAGTTTAGTTCTTCGAAATTTCACCCTTTTACAATAGTTTCAATAGGATTTTGCCCAAATCTCTCAAATACAATTTAGTTTTTATTATTAAAGTCTGATAAGACTTTAGTATAAGCTAGAATGAAGTATTATAATGAACTACACTAGCTCACAATGAAGAACATTTAAAGAAATGAAAAAGTTAAGCTTTAGTGTTCAAAATAGAGTATGATTAATCAATGAATGGAATGAAGGCTTTTTACTCAAAGTAGCAATTGATTTTTTACTTAGCAAGAGCTCTAGTCTTCACTTAAATCTTCTAGTATTTATAGAAGTCATAGATATGACTGTTAGGCTCATTAAATGGGTAATAAAAGCTCCCTCCAATGTTCTAATGGCTGGAAATCTTTTCAGATCTCGCTTAATGCAACATGTTCAAGACTTATAATGGTTGTTACATTCCATGGTAACGGTAGTGATGGCTTATCATGCTTATGAATTTTTGCTTTGTACAAACTCTAGTTCTAGGCTGTAATGGTAGTGTCATTATGTGTCATGCTTGTTACACTTTAGTTAGGACCATGAAGAGACACAACGGTGGGAAAATTTGCATCTATCTAAAAACTTGATTTTAGGTAACAATTATTACATTATATGTAATGCCTACTACCACTTTAGACCTTTTGAATTTTATTTGCCTTTAAGATTCATCTTTTGCTATTCAGACCCTCCAAAATTCAAAACCTTATTTGTATATGGGTAACGACTGTGAATGCCAGGTCGTGATTGATCTTTGCCTAACAAAATAATAAGCCACAAATTGGCAATAACGAGAGTGAAAAGTTAAGTAACACCAGTTACTCCATGAAACAACATATATACAACTAGATATATCAAGTGATTCTATGTATATGCTTTTAATAAATATTTCTCAAAATATTTATCTTAATTAAATAAAATTTTAGCATCGTCAAATATATACATGGGGATAATAAATAGAATTTGGATTAGCCTAAGTCATTCATAAGAAACTCATTGGGTCTAACCATAAACCAATAATGTTAGATTTGGATGGCCCTCAAAGGCAATTTACTAAAGGTTTTAGATTTGAGAGCAAATAGTTAGCCATAGAGATTAGAGGCAAGCTGTGGAGAGAATATGGAGTTCGAGTCCTCAAGCATTTTCTTTCGATGGCATTGATGAGAAACTTAAAAGATGTACAAAAAGTCTTGGAGAATGGCACAAAGCAAAAGTAGGAAATAACAAGGAAAAGATTATAGCTCTGTAATAAAAGCTAGAAAATATGTGTTCTTGAGAGACAAATAAGTTTGATAATGAGCAGGAATGTAGATGGCTTTAAGAATTGGATGGTTTATGAGAAATGGAGGAGAACTTTTCATTGGAGAGATCTCGTGTTCAGTGGCTTAAGGAGGGAGACAGAAATACAAAATTTTTTCCTACATCTGCTATTCATAAGAAACAAAGGAGTTTGATAATGGGAATTAAAAATAGTGAAAGGCAATGGCTATAAGATGAGAAGGCAATTAAGCAGCAAATAACCTATTTCTTCATATGGAACAACTAACTATGAAGGAATTTTAAGTAAAGTCAGAAGAGTAGTGACTATAGAGATTAATGAGACCTTGTCAACTCTCGTTTCATTTCAGGAAATCAAAGATGTAGTCTTATATTTGGGTGCTTTAAAAGTGCTAAGCCTAGACAGTTTCTTTGGAATTTTTTCAGAACGGTTGGGAACATGTTGCAGAAAAGCTTAGAGGTGCAGTCAAAATCTTTTTCAAGCATGGATGTATGCCAGAGGAAGTTAATAGAACTTTCATTACCTTGATTCCAAAACTGGACTCTTCATCCCAGGTATCTCAATATCATCTAATTAGCCTTTGTAACTTTATTTATAAAATCATTTCTAAAATTCTTATGATCATGCTTAAACAATGAATGAATGGTTTATTTGATAAAAGTCAAACTGCATTTATCCCTAATAGGTGCATTCAGGATAATATTCTTATTGTCCATGACATTCTTCATGCTTTTAAAGAGATGAGTGCTAAACAAAAATTCAATTGTGCTATTAAACTAGATATGCTTAAAGCTTATGACCACATAAAATGGGGTGGTTTCTTATTAGATGTTCTGAGTAGGATGGGTTTTTCTAAATACTTCAATCATCTCATCAAGCAATGCATATCAACTGTGTCTTATGCGTTGATTAATGAGATTCCTACTGAATATTTTAAACTTATGAGAGGACTAAGATAAGGAGAACCTCTTTCTTCTTACCTTTTCATCCTAGTTCCTAATGTCTTATCATTTATAATAGAAGCTATAGTTGAAAGAGGTGTGTTGTAGGGAGTTAATATCAATAAAATAGTCCAATTATTTCATACATATTATTTACAGATGATACAATTCTACTTAGTGAGGCTTTTGAGATGGAAATAGATGAATTTATGCATATCTTTAATGCTTATGGATAAGCTTTTGGGCAAAGAATTGATCAATCAAAATGTGTAGTGATGTTCAATAAGAATACTTCCCCTGAGTTGTGAGATCAACTAACTAATGCTCTTGAAATGAAGCAAATGGATGGAAAAGAGAAGTAATTGGGGTTACCAGCTCAATGGGGTAGATCCACAACAGAATCCCTTGAGGTTCTTTTTTTAAAAGGTGCACAAAAAAGTCCAATCTTGGAAACATAATCTACTTTCTCATGCTGGACGTGATGTGATAGTAAAAGCAGTCCTACCTTCCATTCCCACCTATGTTATGTCTTGCAATAAGCTTCTTAAAAGCACTTGTCATAAACTAAATGGTATTCTCTCAAAGTTTTGGTGTGGGGAAATCTCAAGAGAATTGTTTTGGAAAGCTAGACAATCATGGCAAAGTCCAAGAATAAAGGTAGGCTTGGTTTTAAGGAGCTTAAAGCTTTCAACTAAACTCTAATTGCAAAATAAGTATGGAGGCTAATTACATATCTAAATAGTTTATGGATAAGATTGGTTAAGGCAATATACTTTCCACATAGAGATTTTTGGGAAGCAAGGAAAGGTGCAAGGGCATATTAAAGTTGAAACAGTTGAATTGAAGCAAGGGAGGTGCTTAAAGCTGATACTGGAATTAATATTCAAAGGGGAACAAAAACTAGGATCTAGCAAGATCCATAAGTGCTAGATGTTTCCTCCTTCAGAATTGAATCTCGCCAATCCCATGCTTTCTTTCCTCATTTTATTTTAGATTTGATAAATGAAAGGAAGGAATGGGATCAAAACATGTTAAGACAGTACTTTAGTAGCTCTAAAGCTGAACTTGTCAGCAAAATACCCATTGGCTTTGAACTTGAACCAGATAAATGGGGTGTGGCACTAGTCTAAGAATGGGCATTATTCAGTTAAATTAGCTTATAAGTGGCAAGTACACACCAAAGAATAGATGGTTGCTATTACTAGGCCCTCCTATTTATATTCTTGCCCTTATGATCTATGGAAGCACATATGGAACATTGATTTGTGCGCCGCCCCCCCCCCCCCCCCCCCCCCCCCCCCCCAAAATAACCACTTTCATATGGAGAGCATGTAAAAATAATTTAGCCACTAAAGAATAGCTCTTTAAGTGAAAACTAATTAATAACCCTCTATGTGATATATGTAATCAAGCCTTATAACATTTGTTTTTCTTTTGTAATCATGCAAGAGCGGCATGGTTTGGGTTTGCTTGTGATTTTTGTCTGGATACTAACTCTATTACTTGATTTGCATATTGATGGTCTGTAATAATGACCCAGTTTCAAATAGAAAGAATCAAAGACACATCACAAAAATTAGCCTTTTTCTACTGGGTAATCTGGAAGCAGAGGAATATTTCTTATTCAAAGGATTGATCCTCTTAGAATAATTCAAATGGCTAAAAGTTTTTGTCAATAGTTTAATATGGTGCCACAGTTTGATGTTATTGCACATTTAGGTAACCAAGATGAACCATTTCAATGGAAGCCTCTAGCAAAGGAAGAAGTCAAAGCCAATTCTGATGTTAGTTTCAATAAGGGAACATGCACAGTGGCTATTGCAGTTATCTTTAGAGATGACAAGGGTAGAGTGCTTGATAGAGCAGCTATTAAGAAGAAAACAAGAACATCTTTTTCTGTAGAAGCAAAAGCCATGTTACTTGCCATGAGACATGCAGTGATAGCACAAATTGCAAAGTCCTTGAAGATGCCTATTTTGTTCTTATTGAAACTAGTCCCTACGAGATACAATCTTTGTTAGCAGTTGCAAATGAACTTAAGAGGAATTTTAACTCTTATTCTATTAGCTGGGTAAAACGTGAAACTAATAAAATTTGTTGATTGGATTGCTTCTTCTCTTTTGTATAAGTTTTATCTCCTGTTTGGCATGTAATTCAGCCTCCAAGGCTTAAAACTCTATCATTATCTGATTTGCGTTTAGTTGGACAATGAATCAAAATTGACTTGGCAAAATAAAAAAAAAAATCAATTCATAAGTTCTTATGATAAATTGCGGCCTCGTTGCTTCATCTCACTAGTAATAATGGTGGACCAATAGTGGTTGAGATGATGGCTCTAGTTCGATTGACATACGGTGGTTTGAAAATCTAGTAGGTGATGGGCGTGGTGGTAGTGACAAATGGGAGTGAAAAATAGGTTGGGTATTTTGGTTATTAAATATTATTATAATCATTTTTGTCTTTCAATACACGCGAGCTAGCCAGCTAAGCTCTCTTATCTGTTCACACAAGTCTTGTGTATGTAACGCTCTCCATCCAAACAAAATACATGGACAATGGTTTTCTTTATAGTAATCAAATAAATATTCTACCTATACTATTTCTATTAATTTTTGAAAGCCAATAATTTTTTTAAATGATTATTTTTAATAAAATAAAATATAAGTTGGACTGTCTCATATATTCTTAATAAAAAAAATTATTATCGCACATCATATATTTAACAAGATCCATCACAAGATGAAATTTAAGAAAATTTTTATAAATGGAATTATAAAATAAGAATATTCCATTAATCTTAAACTAGTTACTATAACTAAACCTATTATACTGTGAAATGTAGATGTAAAACCATAATTATTTCTTCATTAAAAGAAAAACCATGATTACTTGATATTTTATACTAATTTCATTGACGATTCCTGAGCTATTAACTGAGTAATACTATGCTTCATAAACTTTAATTCGTAACAGTAAACCCTTGAATTATAATAGTAAACCTCTCAATCTCAATTTCAATAACATCATAATCTCTAAATTTCAATTTCAATAACAAAAAATCCTCTCACATCATCTCATGTTAAACAACATAAAAGAATACTGAGATGACATGTCATTGTAAAATCGAAAAAAAGAGGAAAAAGTTAGGTCATTAAATGCACACATGAAATGTTATGTCAGCAAATCTTGATAATCCAATGGTAAAAAAAAAAATTATTGGGATTTTAACTCTTCAATTTTTCTTTCTCTCTCTATCTTCTTCATTAGTTTGAGCTTTCATGACAAATTAAATCATTTTTTAAAACTCTCTTAAATTTTGCAACTGATCAAATTTGTTAATTCTTCAAGTTTAATTACTTGACCTTTTTTTTTTTAATTTTACACGTGGCATGCCTCATCAGCATTTTGTTAGGATGTTTAATGAGGATGACGTGAAGGGTTTTCTGTTACTGAAATTGAAGTTCATGGATTTATTATTATAAATTAAATTTCAGGGATTATATGTTACTGAAATTAAAATTTAGAAAATTTACTGTTACAAATTAAAATTTATAAACCATAGTGTTAATAAAATTAAAATTCAAGAATTTATTATTATAAACTAAAGTTCAGAAATCAAGCATTACTCTCTCAATAGTTCAGGATTATCAGTGAAAATTAGCTAATATTTCATCATTCTATATATGTGCAAATAGTTCAGCATTCCACGTTAGTTGTGACTAAGAGAAATAGAAAGAAAAGAAATATGATATTTTACTTTTGGAATAAAATGCTATTTTATTTTACATAATTATGAATGAATTAACATATTTAATATATAATTTTTTATATTCTTTTTCGGTGGAGGCTAAAACGCAAATTGAATGCCTTTTACGTAATAATCATTCAACTCAGCTGTTGTACATGACTTTTGCATCAACTTGCATACCTTTATTCATCATTACTGATTTTTTAATTAATTAATCTATAATTTATTTTTAATTTACTATCATCCTGCATAAAAATAAATTTATTAATCAATCCCCTGCCATTCGATCCGGCTTCGCATACTATGCATGAATTTATATATTTAATGTCTTATATTCTCTCAATTTTAAAAAGATTGTCTACTTTATTTTTTTACATAATTTAAAAAAAATCATTAATTGTTTACCAATTCATAAATTTTATTATATTTTTTCACTTATATACTTGCATATACTCATTTATTATTATCTTTATTATTAATTTTAAAAATACACACCTTTCAATTCATAAAGATAAAATGGACAAATCCTATAACTATTTTTAGAGTGAATAAGTGTTTTGAGACATTTTAAAATGGAATAATGGATAATATTTTTAGAACGGATGAAGTATATTAATACAAATAATTTATTTGAAATAGAATAAACTATTATAAAAAATTAAAATGTATGCTCCTTAGTCCTTACAATTCATTTGTGTAGAACCAGCTAGGAGAGACCGAGGGGTAGACTTGTTCATGAGTTTAAATATCTGTCCAAGTTCCTCCAAAAATTATAGGGCCTTGACAAAGAGTGTTTAATGTACCTAGCCTTGCTCGAATCTAATTAAAGCTAGTATTTTAACGGGTGGGCTGGTCATATTATAGGGGGCCTGGCCCAACCTTTAAAATATATATATGATAAAATATTTTTTTGACGTGTGCTAAGGTAAGGAATGCTTTTATGATAGTCACACAATTTCTTATCCCATTGTATATACATAATATTTGAATTTGTATAATTTTATTTGTTTAGGCTAAAATTGATTAGCTTTTAAGTTAATTTGAAAAAGTGAAATTTTTTTTTTTTAAATATATAAATTGGCTTAGATTGCGTCTTAACGAACCTATCTAAAGAGGTAAGCTCGAACTTGATAACTTAAAATAAAATTAATTTTGGACTAGGTTGAGCTTGAGCCTAAGTAAAAAAGGATGCAAGTTCGAGTGAGTTTGGCCTATGAGCAAGTCTAAAGGGAACTCCAAAATACAAAAAATTTTTAGATGTAAAATTGTTAAAATTTAGTACTCCCACTGTTGCTTAATAGATTACGTTTTAAGAGTTTAATTTTGTTTCATATTACTTGACGTTTTCTTTTTCTCAATGAACATTAATTTTTTTTCAAATTATACCCTTATTTTTTCTTTTTCACATGAGTAATAATTAAAGTAATATTTGAAATTTAAGAGTAATATTATATATTTAATAGTTATTTAACATATTTTTAATTCTTGTGCAAAAATTTTAAACGATATCTATTTATAAACAATAGGAGTAATATATTATATTTGGCTTCTCTTATTTTAGATAAAAATTTTCTATAAATACATAGAAATCGGCTTAATTATATATGCCACCTTAATATTTATAATTTATAAAATTTGATCTATACAAATTTTTTTTTTTTTTTTACTCCGTCACTGTTTGTATATTTCACTAACATGTTTTATTTAGCTAATTTTCAAGGAATTAAGAAACAAATTTTATATAATTAAATAATTTATTATGAAAATATTAAAAAAAAAGTGAGGGGGGCATTATTGTCCTTACAATAAAACGTGCAGAGCACCCACCTTGATCTTCGGCAGGCAAAAAGTATAAAAAAGCAGTAGCTAGCAGACTGAAATAAAATCTATGAGCTCTGGTTATTGTCAATTTGTGGTCTCGATTTTATCACCGAAACCATGGCCAGAAAATTCTTCGTCGGCGGCAACTGGAAATGCGTATGTGTCCGATTCCGATTAGGCGATTACCATATTTTAGTGATTTGAAGAATCCTCTTTTTCTCCTCTTTATGTGTGTGTGATTTTTGTGGGTATTGTTAGATCTGACGGATTCAAAATTTCAAATCCTATTTTCACATTTGCTTTTGATAAGCTGCTTGAGAGTTGAGAGACAGTTTCACTGTGCGATTGCGTGCTAATTGGTCTATTTTGTAATGGGTTGAGTTTGTTTATTTATTTATTTATTTTGGTGTTGCAGAATGGAACGATTGAGGAGGTGAAGAAGATTGTTACCACTTTGAACGAAGCTGAGGTTCCTTCTGAGGATGTTGTGGGTAAGTTTCTAAACCCAAAGATGGAATTAAAATTTGTATTGGGAAAATGGAATTAGATTATTTAATTCTTTCTAAACGAAAAAATTCTGGGTAAAACTGCAGGGTTCTTTTGGAGGCCCCTCATTGCTCAGAAAGAATAGAAAATTAGAAATATATTATTTCTTTGTCGGCGGCAACTGGAAATGTGTATGTCCCCGATTTTCTTAACAATGCAACAAAAAACTCGCCACCAGTCTCTCCTTCTTATTCCGAAAATGGTGAAAGTCCCGCCATTAAAAGCTCTCTGGCTCTTCAATTCCTCAATTCACCAAGGCATTAACCCCACTCACCAATCAATTTCCTTCATTCTTTACCATCTTCTTAACTCCAACTTTCTATCCCACGCCCAATCTATCCTTCTGCAGTTTATCTCTAATCGAATCTCCTCTCCATTCTTCACGCTTTCATCTCTTCTCCACCATCTAACACAACCCACTTCCAATCCAAACCCAACAATCAATACCCTCCTCTATGAATCAATCGTCAATGCTTATGTTCAATCTCGCTTAACAGAGCAAGCTCTCTTTTATTTTAATCAAATGGTCGATAAAGGCCTCGTTCCTAGACCAAATACTTTTAATATTCTTTTGGATTCTCTTGTTAAATCAAGCTGTTTTGAGAGATCCTGGTTAGTTTTTCATGAAACAAAAGGAAAGGTGAAGTTGGATGTTTATAGTTATGGGATAATGATCAAGGGTTGTTGTGAGGCTGGTGATTTGAATAGAGGTTTTGAGCTATTGGCTCAGTTAGAGGAGATGGGTTTTTCTGCAAATGTTGTTATATATACTACTTTAATTGATGGTTGTTGTAAGAATGGTGATGTTGAAAGAGCAAAACTGTTGTTTATTAAGATGGGAGAGCTGGGTTTGGTCGCTAATCAGTATACTTATACAGTTTTGATTAGTGGGTTCTTTAAGAAGGGACTTAAAAATGATGGGTTTGAGTTATATGAGAAGATGCAGCTTGATGGGGTATTTCCTAATTTATATACTTACAATTGCATCATCAATGAGTATTGCAATGAAGGGAAAATATATAAAGCTTATGAACTGTTCGATGAAATGTGTAAGAGAGGTGTGGCATGCAATGTTGTTACCTACAATACTTTGATTGGTGGTTTGTGTAGGGAGATGAGGGTTTGGGAAGCTGAGAAGCTGATGGATCAAATGAAGAGAGCCTGCATTAGTCCAACTTTAGTCACATATAACACATTAATACATGGGTTTTGTAGTGTCAGGAAGTTAGATAAAGCTTTGAATTTGTTCGACCAATTAAAGTCAAATGGTCTATCTGCATCTTTGGCAACTTATAATGTTCTGATTGAAGGATATGCTAACGCCGGAAACTGGGTGGCTGTCACCAATTTAGTAAGGGAGATGGAGGAGAGAGGCATTTCTCCTTCTAAAGTGACATATACAATTTTAATTAATGCCTATGTTCGGCTTGAGGACATGGAGAAAGCATTTCAATTTTTTTCCTCTATGGAGAAGGTTGGGTTGGTGCCCGATGTCTATATCTATGGTGTATTATTACATGGGTTGTGCATGAAAGGTAACATGAATGAAGCATCAAAACTTTTTAGATCAATGGGTGAAATGAAGTTGGAACCTAGTGATGTGATATACAATACAATGATTAATGGTTACTGCAAAGAAGGCAGCTCCTTTAGGGCCTTGAAATTAATCAAAGAAATGGAGGATAAGGGACTGGTTCCTAATGCGGGTAGCTATTGTTCGACCATTGGAGTTCTGTGCAATGATGGTAAGTGGAAAGAGGCTGAGGCCTTAGTAGACAAGATGGTAGAGTTGGGATTAAAACCATCAGTCTCCATCTATAACATGATCTCCAAAGCCAAATACGGTACAGAGTTGAGGACTTGAAACTGTCTAGTTGGATGTAGAAGTAAAAACAGGAAGCATAGATTGGAGAGATAAAGATTAAAAAGGATGAATTATGCTTAGAGTTGGAGAGTTGTCATAGGCCTAATAATTTTCTCTGTAAATTAAGGTGGTCTGCTGCTGATCTACATTGTGTTATTAATTGATCATAGATTTCTTTTTTGAACATTAATTGATTATAGATTGAGTTATTAATTGATGATTTGGCCAATATATTTTGGTATTTTAACTAATTGAATGTGATAACTACCTTTCCTTTAAAAAAAAAGAAGAAAAATTTAAATATTATTTCTCACCAATTTTAATGGTTTGTTGAACTTAACGATAACTATTAAACGAAAAAATAAAGGAACCTATTAATTGAAATAGTCCAGATCCTTCTCAGACACTTGTTGGTAGTAAAGCCAAAGCCCCTCCCTCCAATTCATGTTAAACCCCAAAGCTTCTCCCTCCACTTGATCCACTTGATTCCAACCAACGGAACCTTTCCGGTGATACATTCTCTGATCCTCTCCTTCAAAATGGCTCCTTTATCGACACCACTGATAACTTCTTCACAAGCGGCAAGACTATAATCAAATCAAATAGTGACAATCATCAAGCAGCTCTGCAGTCGTCTAGTTTAGCAAATGGCCTGGAGACCGAAACATCGGCTGTTAAATCTTGGAGAAAAGTACCGGTGACGATGTCATTGCCACCAGGATGGTTGATTGAAGATAGAGTTGGAAGCTCTGTTCCGACTTCTGGTACTGTTGACAAGGTCCATCTCTTTTCTCAGTTAATTAATGTTAGTTTTTATAATTAACATTCAGCGATTAAATTTTCTTTTAAAACAATCTATTTAGTTATCATTTGTTTTTATGAGAAGAATGCTTTTATGGTTGCTTGGTTTGTTGAGAAATTTGGTGGTTTAATTAATTAAGTTAAATTAAATGTTCTTCATACGCTTAAATTTAACCTTACATTTCAATACTTAACTCAACTCTGCCTTAATTCCAAAATTAATTGGGTTAGGTTAAATGGATTCTTCATTTCCACTCTTAAAGATTTTTGGCTACGTCTTCTAATAATGATTATTTCATAAGATAAGGGCATGAAGTTGGGTAAAACTCAAAAAGGTTTAATTTTGTTCACTTAACAAAGGGAAGACAATACTACTATTAGGGAATCGTAGTAAGCAGCAAGCTAGTGAACAGAGCTCAGTAAAGGTGGTTCCTTTTGGAGCAGTTCTTTAGATATTTTTATCATGGGCGCAAGAAAAGTGCAGTTAACGGTTAGTTTTCCCTTCTGTACTGGGTAGTTTTCTGCCTGTTCTCAGTTGCATTTTAATTGGATTATGAATGAAATTTGAACAAGCATAATTTCCTTCATGTTTGAATTCCTTAAACTCAGGAGATTGAATAGTTTTTTCTAACAAGCTTGTAATTTCCTTAATTCAAAATAGGAAGGGAAGCAAATCCCAAAAACACAACCAGCAAAACAACCGCCAATTTGATTTTCCACTGAATCACCCAATATCTTGATCCTAACTCGGGACATCAATAAGTTTCTTCTTGAACACAATGTTTGATTGGATTATATAATTTTTGCATTGTTTCATTCTTCTGCTTGAAAATGAAACCTTGCAATTTGGATAGAGAGCAGCTCTGGATTTTTGTGTAATTTTGCTGTTTGTTTGTTAATCGGAAAATTGGGATAATTGTTTAATTTTTAGATGCATGATCCCTTTGTTAGATGATAATGGCCACCCATATAATCAGTTTATAGTCATCTTGTCTTAAATTGCAACTATGGATCTCATTGTTTGACATGACAACATATTGCATCATTTTTAGCTGGCTTTCACTCTTCTTCTGGAAAACTGACAGTTATGCTAGTGTGGCATGGGTGTTTTATGAAATTTATTATTTTATATAGACATGCTAATTAGAAATGGAAAGGAATAATTACATTTTAGATGTACAATGTCTTTCTTACAGATGAATGGACTCCTAGATTACCAGTCTATAGTTGTCTTTTCTTCAAATATTAGTTATAGATTTGTTAGAAGAATGTCATTTATCCCTAATCAGTTATCTTTTTTTATTTCAATAAATGATTGGAGTTGTTGTGTAATCAATATCTTTGGTATGCTTTTTGTCATATTGTGAGATGCAAAGTATAGAATATCCAGTTTGGTTTTGGTCTGGATTGTAATGTGAAATAAGGACTGTAGTCAGTTTAATTTGGTTCAAGGTTCTGAAAAGGCTGGTGAACTTGAAGTTGAACTAAACTGAACTATATTCACATACGTCACATATCTCATATATGTTTCATATAATTGACATGTCATAAACACATTGATATTGTTTTTTGATGTTTGGTCTTGTTGGCTCGTTTACAATATTAATGTTAATCCATTATATATTCAGGTGTGTACAATGTGTTTGTGTAAATAGGTGCTGGACACATTACTTAACCCACCACAGGAATCTAATGATCAACAAAAAATTAGAAATAGTGAATGGTATTAAGAATAATTCTTTTGCCCAGTTTCTAAGATGCCATTTGCTAATTCTATATGATTGTAATAGAAAAAGACTTGGAAATCTCCTCCCTCAATATATAATAGAAAGTATGTGCAAGTTAATGCACTAGTAAATGATAGGGAGGTGTAATTTGGACCATGACAATGTTATTACAATTATCTCCTTTTGGGAAGAATATAGAACCTAGGTGACCTTCTGCCTTCTTGTTTATTCGTTTATATGGTGACATGTGTCAGCAACTCATATTTGCAAAGCTCCTTTGTGTATCTTAGTCTTCAATTTTCCAAGTAAAAAGTTCAAATAATCTTAGTGTGAAACTACTTGTGGTTGTACCGTGCTATTTATTTAAGTCAAACTTCATATGAGTTGTTGGTTCTAAATCATTTTTTGCTTCAGCTCGTATCATATTTTCTCTCCTCATTTTTGGCTTCTATTAATAGAATCCGCCAAATTTTCTTTACTAATATACCTGTAGTTCTATACTGGACAGTCTTTCAACTAATGAAAACATGAATTTCTTAATCAGAGTTTCAATGTTGTGTTCAAGTCACTGAAATTAGAAGTAATAAGTCCAACCTAAAAATCATTCAAATATCATACGCATAGCAGTATCACTAACTTCCAAATTTGCTACCTCTGCTAACACTTGGGCCTTAACTTGCTGCATTTTCATCACCTATTTGCTAATTTGCTTCCTGATATTGTAGTTATTAAACCCAAGTGGAAATACTTGAAGCTTACAAAGTGACTAAGTTTTGCCACATGAATACCATTCATCTTTGGATAATGTTTGTATTATTTTCTACTCTAGGCGGTTAAATTTTTTGTTTTCTGAATTCACATGTTTTTACAGCACGATCTGTAGGGAGATATGCTTTTTCAGCTGCCATCCGAACAATTAAAAAGATAACCCAGCTAGAAAATCAAGGGACTAATATAAATACTTCCCATTTGGCTTGAAACAAGATGACTTGTAAGTTTAAAAATCAGTGGTATTGGGTATAATGTCACTACTTTGAAGGGTAGACAGGGCAATAAATTTATTCAAATTTAACTTGATGGGCAGATTGACTGATGATGTCATTTTAAAACTGAAATAGTAACCAACGTGGTGCAGCCATGTGATGGGGTAGGCTCATCATTTCTCAAGCAACACAATGTTAGTCTTTTCCTTTGACCATTTTTAACTTCATCATCTACTAGATGATTTATTCAGTGCATTTTTTGCATGGCTGAAATGTTCTAGACTTTTGTTATTGAAGTTATGATTAATTGTCAGCTTGTAGAGTTCTTGCACCAATCCCTGTATTCTTCAGGTCTGAGTTCATTGTTTGAAACAAGAGAAACAGAATATTTGTGCGTGTGTACGCGCGCGCCCGTGCGTCTGCGCGTGCATGTGCGTGTGCGTTTGTGCGTGTGTGTGTCGTGTGTTTAGTTTCCTATCTGGTAAAAGTTGGAAGCATTTGTTTGATTAGAGAATGTTCCAAGCTTTTATACTGGCAATTTTTTTTTTTTTTTTAATTTGTTTTGAAGAATAGTTACTTATGTTTGAAGGCTTCTGGTACTATTTTCTTGAACTGGGTCAGTGGCATACATAAGCGGGTAGTAACTTAGTTCTTCTCTATCTTTTATTTGTAAAGTTTGTAGACTCTCGATTTTGCATTGCAATTGAGAAACTTCATGTCAAACATCAAAATTAGTGATAATTCTCAAAATTATTCTTCAAATTAACCTCTCCAAGCCACTGAAAAACCCTAAAAAGTTGCTATCATTTGATATTGGGTGCTTGTTTTGGAATTCTTAATATGCTTGATATGAGCATAGTCTGTCTCACCAGTTTTGACTTGACGTTTTCTGGAGGATGAGGATAGGTGAGGTCTCCATAAAAGCATAATAGTTTTGAAGACTAGAGTAGTTGTATTACTAGCATAATAGAGCTGTGAAAGAAAATCTGGAATATTTCAACAAAATTTGCCTAGTAGTTAGACAAAAGGCACATAGCTTTAGCTAAATAAAATTTCCCTGGAGTTGGTTGCTCAATATGTAGTGGTGGATGCTTGTGAAGACGTGTTATACTCTTAACTATTCAACAATGACATCCTTGGTGGGATTAAAAATGTTGAGTGAGCTAAAGTGGTGAGAAATAGATCACCATGGAAACATTCCATTTCTAGACCCAGCTATAATAAGCTTCTGTTGATCAAATGTTTGCTTGCTATAATTCATGAGAATGCATGATACAATGGGCACTAGTGGGGTTTTCATGATATGGGCCTCAGGATATACTTCCATTGTCACCAAAGGAATGCCTTGAATAGCTCCTTGTATTTAAGCTTTTGTAAGCTGAATGCATTTGAATTTTTCATACTTGAGCATCTGAGTTGTGCTTCAGTGTTCCTGTTCGGCAGCCTGGGCATGGTTAAAAGAAGAAAGAAACTTCAGAGTAGCATTGTCTTTTATTTTATCAAAGTTTTAGCAAGAGAGCTACAGGACTCTTGCTGATGGTTTTAGTAAACTTTCTATTAAGGCATTAGGTCGATATCCATCCAAATTTGGAGAGATAACGGAATTGGTTTTGATATTGCAACAATGATGCCCCATCATTAAGAAACCAGAGTTAATGACACATGATATGGTTAATGCATTTCGAGTGAGTTCGGATTTTCAAATGGGTACTAGACAAAATCATTTGTTATGATTTCAACTGACAGAAGTTGTAGTAGTTGCGTATCTGGATTCTGGAATAGATCTCTAATTGCATGGCTGCTAAGATGATTTTGGATTTTCACCGATTTGATGTCTAAATTTTTTGTATAAAAAGCTGCTCAGTCTTGTTGTTCCATTCTTCAATGGGTTTTCAAAGTATAGAAGTTCAAACAGGTCTATTTATTTATTTTTTTGGCCTAAAAATTTCAAATTCGTCCGGATAAAGATTTGAGGAAAAGAGATGATTGCCCTCTAACGCTGTTTTCCCTAAACATTAGCTTATATTACTTTTGCAGCCCCTTGAGAGTTCTGGGAATCACAACTAGAAGGCTGGCGAAAATGCAAAGGGTTTTGAAATGAAATTTGATTACTTGAATGTGCCTGGTAGGATCGAATGGGCAATTACAAATGCTAATGAAGATGCCTGGACTCCCTTCATTGGAGGTTTAAAGGTTCCAGAATATGATCGACAAAATTGGTAAATTTGAGATGCTGCATTTGTGTCGCTGGCTGCCAAAAGCAGCGGAAACGCAATTTTTTTTGAAGCGTTTCAGATGCAGCCCATAGAATAGTCAAATAGTAGTCTGACACAGGCCGGTGAGAGCTCTGTTCTTTTTCTTTTTTGAAATTATTTTTTCTTTTATAGACCCTTGCTCTCAAAATTAATTTTGTACATAAATTATACTCTTTCCATTCTAAAAAAAGTGGCTATTAAGAAAAAATATTATTTTTAAAATAGTAATAATTTTATCACAAGTTATCAAAAAAATCTTTATTAATTATAGTATAAATTAAAAAAAAATCTCTCGTACTTAGAAAATAAAATGATAAATTAGCCATTTTACTATTTGTTTTTATTAAGTTATTAAATGATCATTTATTTATTAATAAAATTAATTTATTTAATGGTCTTTTTTTTTTTATAATAGAGGAAGTATATGACAGCAAATGAATATTGTTTTGGCATATTTTGATTATAGGGCTGTTAATTATGTATTTATTCCTTTTATTTAAAACATTTGCTTCCATTCACACTTTTTCAATCCAAACGACCTTAAGAATTTCTGTTTGATTGAGCTTGTAGTTGTAACTTCTAGTGGTCAGCTGTCAAAGGGTAAATCAGTATTTCGCATTTGAGGTTTGATTTAGTTAATTAATTTATTCTTGTTTTTAGAGAAACTATTTAAGCAGTCCTTGTGGCCTATTTCTGTTTAATAATTTAATTTTTTCGCCTATTTTTTATATTTTTTCTATTAAATTTTGTATAGAATAATTAAAATATTTCTTATTTGCAATTAAATTTTTCATTTTAACTAATTATTTCTATTTTCTATAAACAAAATAAAAAACAAATAAGAAAAAATCTATTAAGGAATAAAATCTCCAATTTTTAATTTCTTTAATAAAGCATTTGTTTATTGTTTAATAAAGCATTTCAAAATTTTTAATAAATAAAACCCAAGGGTATAAAAATAAATAAATGAATTAAATGCCACTTCATGAACACTAATTGATAGCATGGTGGCAACTGGCAAGTGCCACGCATTCGTAACCGACTTTGCACCGAAACGAAAAACAATCAATCTCTCCTCTCAAATGCAAGTTTATTTTGTTTTTGTTTTTTTTACTTCTTAAAGTTTCAAAAGAAATTGCGACTTCACCTATCTATCAGGGGTGGCAACGAGATGAAAGCTAGATATTATTTCTTATTTTCATGTTTATCTTAGCAGAAAATTTTTATTTTCGTTCTTATTTCATATACGAAAATTATTTAGTCTTTATTTTCATTCCTACAAAGATATTTATTACCTATTTGAAAATTTTATTTTATTTTATCTCTTTTCAATTTTATATATTTTTATATAATAAAATATAGTGTATAAAAATTTGAAATTTAAACTTTAATTAGATTTAAACTGATTTCAATATCTTTAAATTAAAATTTATTTTATATATATATATATATATATATATATATATATATATATATATATATATATATATATATCTGAAAAATAAGAGTAAATTTATATAGAAAATATTAATATATTCAGACACATAAAAAACGAAAAGATGAATCAATTCACCCTAAAATTTTTCAGAATTGTCATAATATAGAAGAATTATAAAAAGTTAGTGATAAAATTATAAACTCTAATATATATATATATAACAACTGTATAATTAATTCTAAAATTAACATTATAAAGATTTGTACCATTGTAATTTTTTGTACTACATTAAATATAGTATATATTTTCAAAAATTCCTAACATAAAAGAAACAAAATTTAAGAATCTCAAATTTATTTATCCTGAAATTTTTATTTATCCTAATAAAAAAATTAACTTCTTTTTCTAACAATTGGTCAAACTCTAAGAAAAAATATATCCAATTGAAGTTCAATTTTTCAACTGGAATTGGTCAAATTATTCGGAATTTTTACTTTTCGTGGGAGATTAGATATAGTAATTGGGAGTCTATGGCTGACCGATGTTGCACAAGTATTGTAGACATTCCCTCATTTCCATCCGCAAGCATTTTAAATTTCACGTTTATTAAAAAAATCCTATTATTGGATCCTTTTTCATTTAATTATATAGATCAACAATCTAGCAATGATGAAATTTATATTTTGTTTACAGAATCACATACATTTTGAAAAGAGGTGTTTGGCGATGGGGCTGCTACAATTTGTTATGGGATGGTAGTCATGTCGAAAAGCATGTTATCTATGGTTTCCAAGAGGCTCTATTAGTTGGCTTTAGCTATTTCAAATGAAGGGGGCTTTGTTTGCTGTGTCTTAGCCCTTGGGGCGATTTTGCTTAAGGCTTTGCAAGTACCAATCATCACAAGGAGATCCACCTTCATACTTTTAGAGTTATTTGATTAGCTTTTGCCAGTCAAGACTACCGACAGCCTGCTCTTCCAACCAGGTGATGCTAGGAGTGGTGACTAGGGCAGAAGCTTCTGATAGGAAGAATGTTGTGCACAGGCTTTGTGTTGCTAGCCTTTGGGCCTAGTTTCTCTTGGGCTATAAGCCCCTTATCAAAAACCCATTATTGGAATTAGTTTTTATTGACTCTATGTCCTTTTTGAGTCTTTTGCTATGGATTTTCTTTGTAATTATATTTCTCTTGTGTACCATTATGGGCCAAAAGCCTTTTTAATATTAACCATTTTTTTCTTTTGGCAAAAAAAAAAAAAAAAAAAACCAGTCCATTGGCGGCCCATCCCTGTCCTATCTTGCAAAAATCAGTCAAGAGGCATTGGCTTTAATGCTGATATTGATTAAATTTAGAGCCAGTTTATAAAACAAGCAAAAGAAATTTAGCAAAAACTTGATCATTTACCATACTGTAAGCCAGATTTTCACCGAGCAGTGGACACCCATAAGTATAAGAATGGATTATAATTAAAAACTTACAACATAGAGAGGGAAATTACAGCCATTGACAGCCCTCCTCTTCAAAAATTTCCCATGTACTAAAAAAAAGAGAAAACTATATATACAATTATTAGCAAAAAAGTTCCCACGTTTCTCAATTTCTAGGATGGATTCTATTATATACACACTAAGAGATGACAATTGATACCAATAAAATACATTATATAACAATGAAATGTAAATTAAAGGAGTATTGATTCTCACCCAATATGCAAATTGTTGGGAATTAATGCAGAAATTTAAATAATTAGTTATTTATTCTATATTTCAATTGATATTTTTTAAGTAAAAGTCTTAATTTTTTTTGTTTATTTTTTAGTTTCTTGATTTTCTCTTTTCAATTTTTTGAATCATGTCCTTGTTACTTATTAGTGTCTGTTATGATATATTATAAGATTTGATTGATGTCTTTCCATATACATGAATATTCTAGTTTCCATATTAGTATTGATTGTATTTTTCTTATTGGAAAAACTTCCTAGTTCTTATATTTTCCTTATTGGAAAAGTTTCCTATTTCTTTCTCTTTTGTACTCTATATAAAGGACTTAATACTATTGAATGGAACAACTAGAAAAACTATTCACTTCTCTATATTCTTTATTCATGTTCTTCTCCATTTTATTTATAACACGTTATCAGCACGAATCGTTTTACAATATTGTTCATAATTTTGGATAGCTTGTGGTTTGCTACAACCCAGCTAAGGCGAAAAAATTTGAAGAAATAAAATTCAAGATTTATGGTAAACAATTTTTATCTAATTAATTACTATTATTATCAATATTTATGTATCAAATATTTTTTTTAAGAAAAAAAAAACTAAATATTTTTTTTTTTAAGAAATCGTTTGAATATATTAGGCTAATTAATTTGAAGAAATCATTTTTTTTTCTTCTCTCTTATAATCATCTATTTCAAATCGTTTTTTTAGATTTATAAAGATTTGATATACTATTTAATGATTAATCAATTAAATTATAGTTCCTAAAGAACTAGCATTATATTTTAAATACTAGTTCCTGAAGAACTAGTATTATTTATAGTTCCTAAAGAACTAATTAAATAAATAACTAAGCTATAAGTTTCTAGAGAATTAGTATTATATTTTAAATTCTAGTTCCTGAAAAACTAGTATTATTTATAATTCCTGAAGAACTAATTAAATAAATAACTAAACTATGAGTTCCTGAAGAACTAATAATAATTACAGTTCCTGAAAAACTGATATTCCCTATAGTTCTTGAAGAATTGGTATTCTCTACAGTTTTTGAAAAACTGATATTCTCTACAGTTCATGAAGAACTGATATTCTATATAGTTCCTGAAAAACTAATTGAAGTAAACAAATTCATTAAATAATCATTAAATGTTCCTGAAAAACTAAATGCATTGTCTACAAGTCTTTAAAAGACTAATTTTATTATGATTCTATATTAGACAATATTAATTGATGGGCCTCAACATCATGAGTAAGAATTATTTATACTAGTATCACTCTTTCGAGTAATCAAATAAATAAAATAGACATCCTTAAAAAATTGATATTTTATATTCCTGAATAACTAATAAATTTGATTTAAGCTACACGTATTGAATAAATTGGATATTAATAAAATACCTGCGTATGGCCATAATATTAAGGAAAACTCTTTTGCTTTGATTTTTCTGTTTTGGGTGTTTCATTGTTGTTTATATGTATTGGAATGATGGGTATGACCTATTTGATTTACCAACCAAATTGCAACTTTTAATTGGTTATCAATTATAACAACACATTTTATGTATAGTTTTAAAGTCATAGCTTATAATTTTTTTTGGCATAAAATCCGACCCTAGATTATTCATTTATTTATTGATTGACTTGCTTTATAAAAAAAGGTGATCTTGCGTTCATATTAATAGGTTTACTTGATTTATTAAATTGAGATTGATTCTACTAGTGTATATATTATTACATATCCTTCGGTCTTAGCATCTCAACTCAAAATTTATTTTATGGACAATACATGTCTCATACATATATATATATATATATATATATATATATATATATATATATATATATATATATATATATATATATATATATATATATATATATATATATATATATATATTTGTTAGTTGAATAGCCTATAAGAAAGTTGTGTGTATTATATATGTTTTGAATTTACTTATGTCAATGTGTATTAGATGTAAAAACAATTAGAGATTTAAATGTGAGATGAGATTAATATAAATTATACAAGTAACATGGTTTTGTTAATTTATGAATTGATGAATTTATTTCTGGATTGCATACATTGTTGGATTTATGTTGGTATAGAGAAGCATAATTAGTGCTTACCTTTCTTTGGTATGATAAATTATGAATTTAATGTTTGTTAAAATTAATATTAATTTATTTTTTGATTGGTCTATTTAGATATATTTTAAATATATGCAAATTAAGTTATTTAAATAAAGTGAAGTATAGTGAATTAAAGTTTAGTTGATAATTTTTATATGCTCTTGAATTCAATGGAAATAATTTTTGACGTGGGTTGTTGATAATGAAATGCATTTAGATGCTAGCAAAAACAAAAGCTATTATCTACTTAAATCTTATTTAAGTGAGGATTTAAAGGTTGAATATCTTATTATTAATGATTTTTATATTTTCTAAAAGAGTTTTAAAAATAGATATAATCACTTGAAATATGTGGTACTACCATAAACTCAATATGATTAGTTAAATCTACATCTACAAGACTTGAAGTCTATTTGAGAATATAATTCAACCATGTTTAAAATTACTTCACAGCTGAAATTATGAGGTAATAAAGTTACGTGCTCCTGTAGTAGCAGTATAAAAAGTGAAAATTTACAAATATTATTTTTCGAGTAGTTGCAAAGAATAATTGTTAATAAAAAATCATCAAACAATGCCCACTAGTACAACTGTATTCCCTGAAGTGAATACTATAAATCATTTGGTAGATAATGAGAATTCTGAAAGAATAATTGCTAACGAGAAATCATCAAATAATGCCCACTAGTACAACTGTATTCCCTAAAGTGAATACTATAAATCATTTGGTAAATCATGAGATTCTGAAAGAAGAACCGCCCATATAGAGGACACAACTCAATTCAATATTGATGATTTTATGTAAACTCCTTGAAGGAATAATTTGCAAGGATTTTATAAGTTATCTATTATAATGAGTTATTTAATTACTGTTTTATCCCTAGTATACATGCACAATATATTGCGTTGAACCTGCAGTTCAAGCATTGAACTTATAGTTCAACAATTAAAAGTTTGGCATGAATGCCATTGTGTACATCATATATACTCTCCCTTGAAACTTGTATAAGGACATGAGTCATAAATTTTTTCTGTGCCATGAATATATTAAATCTATCTCAATGTGCGATAATGGGTCCACAAAAAAGACCATGAATTTATTTTGATGAGACATATTTTTCGACATTAGGGGGAGGAAAAGCACCTATAGTGCTAAAGAATGTCGAAAAATTTATTAGAAGGAAAATCCTTTAAATAATTTTGGTCCATGTACAAGTTAGAGTGAATCAGAAGTTCACAAAATAATACAGTTGTAACAAATTGCAACTTAACTGCCAAATGCATTTATAGATGCTAAAAAAGTGACAAAGTCTCATATTACAGCTACTAACACCCTAGCAAGGGTTGTGATTCCAATTGCAAATAGAAAATCAATCAATCTCACTACACGCCAGAAGCGTGGATAGTAAATTGGAACTAAAGACAAAAATCCGTGGAAAAGAAAAGCAGCGCCACTTATAAAATCTCCTGAAGAGAAACCTCCTGAAGAGGAAGATCTCAGTCAAAGAGTTATAGCTAATTATGAGACACAGACTGAGACAACGGAACAATTAGATCCTCCAGATATGGCTTCTAAAGTTGATGATCATATAAATGAAAACTATGAGATCTCAATTATTTTGTGATATAAGAAAGAGTTGATAGAAATTTAATTATCGTCGACAATGAATTTGCCTCAACAGTAACTTTTGCTGTTACAATAGAAAATATGGATCCATAATCTATAAGTATAATTGAATATTAGCATAAACATGATTGATCATCATGGAATGAGGCAATTAAAGTAGAGCTAGACTCGTTCTATAATTGATTATGAGAAAAATAATTCTCTTCTTATGAAAATGATCATGTTCCGATACTTAATTAATATGACAGTTAATGAAAAGCTTATTGTATGCCTTATGAAAGTAATAAGAGTCGCAGAAGGACTAAGTATATCATAAATGAATACACATTAAACATGTGACATATATTTCATCAAATTGCAAAAATTTATGTATGGATTAAAGCAATATGGACATGTGGTATGATTGTTTTGAGTAAATTCTTATTGAAAGAAAGATATGTGAATAATACACTATGTCCATTTATATTCATAAAAGACCATAGAATAGTATATGTTATTATTACAGTATTAGTTGATTTAAATATCAATGTGACTCCTAATAAACTCAAATAAGTATGTAACTGTTTGAAAAGTGAGTTTGAGATGAAAAATTTAAAGGAAATGAAATTTTGTATCGGCCTGCAGACCGATTATTAAGGAATCCTAATACACCAGTATACTTATGTGGAAAAGATATTTAAGCAATTTTTGTATGGATAAATCTTCTCCCTCAAGCACACCAATAGGTGGTCCGCTCACTAGAAGTGAAGAGAGACCCTTTTAGACCTAAAAAAGATAATAAAGAGTTGTTTGGTCTTGAAGTACCATATATAAGTGCTATAGGGCACTCTTGTGTCTTGCAAATTGCATCAGGCCTGATATTGCATTTGCAAGAAAAATTTCTAGCTAGGTATAGCTTTGCACCTACAAAGAGATATTAAAATGGTGTAAAAAGTTATCTTCAGTATACTATTAATATTATAATTCATATTTGAAATTGGTCTACATGCGAATATTGGTTATTTGCTTAGTTTATATGATGGTAGAGTTTAGACTGACTATGTATTCACTTATAGTGGTACTGTAATTTTATAAAAATTTTTATGGTCCTAAAGTACCTCACTAAAAGATACTCCCATTGTATTTTGATAATAATGCAATTTGTATTGCACAAATTAAAGATGGTTATATTAAGGGTAATGAAGTAGACATGAACTTCACCCAAATTCTTGTATATATATAAGCTCCATAAGAAATATCCACCAAATTCGCTTGAGTGACAATTTAATAAACTTATGTACTAAGTTTTTACCTAATGTGGTATTTAAACGGCATCATTTCATCAATTAGTATACGCTGTGTTAAAATCTGTCATCATCAGGAGGAGCGAATTAGTATATGATTGTACTCTTTCTCCTTAGTCAAGTTTTTATTCCACAGGGTTTTCTTAGACAAAGGTTTTAACGAGGCAATCTGTGCAATGAAAAAATAACACATGAAATATACTCTTTTCCTTAGATATGTTTTTTCCCACTGGGTTTTCTAATAAGGTTTTTAACGAGTTATATTCATAGAGTAAGTAATATCCTAAAGGAGTACTACAAATAAATTATTATATGTGGATATTACTTTTACATCATTAAGTATATGATTTGACAACTTATCAGATTTGTTTACAAATACACTCCTTATAATTACATTTGAAAAGTTAGTCAATAAAATTAGCATGCGTCAGCTAAGAGATATTTGATAGAAATCATATTTTCATGAGGGAGAGATTTTAATGCACTGTACTCTTTTTTCTTAGCCTAAGTTTTATCCCATTGGGTTTTCCTGGCAAGGTTTTTAACGAGACAGTGTTATGGCGCAAATTCCTACAAAAATAATGTACTCTTTTTCCTTCATCAAGATTTTTTTTCCCACAGGGTTTTTTTCTTAGTAAGGTTTTAACGAGGCATATTCTTTATAAAAGACATCAAGGGGACTGTTATGATATATTATAAGATTTGATTGATGTCTTTCCATATACATGAATATTCTAGTTTCCATATTAGTATTGATTGTATTTTCCTTATTGGAAAAACTTCCTAGTTGTTGTATTTTCCTTATTGGAAAAGTTTCCTATTTATTTCTCTTCTGTACTCTATATGAAGGGCTTAATACTATTGAATGAAACAACTAGAAAAACTATTCTCTTCTCTATATTATTTGTTCATGCTCTTCTCCATTTTATTTATAACAGTGCCAATAATATCTATTTTTATTGATCTAGTTAGTTATCATATAAAGCCTATTTAAGGGCATATTAAGTACTTCAATAATACATCAAAAAAAAATATTAGATTGTTTTTCCTTTTTATTTTGTTGTATTTTTCTACCATCATTCCTTTGTTTTTTTGTGCTCTTTCCAAGAAATTCAACATGGTATCATAGCTCAAAATGATTTTAAAGGACATATGAGCTAAGTGAGTTCTTCCAAAAAAAAAAAAAAAGAAAAATAATCAACAACCATGAAAACCGAAACCACCCTTTGAAATATAGCACCACAATTTTTTTTTTTCTGTGATAACAATTATCAAGCATGGGTCATTAAAATGACAGTTTATCTTGAAGCTTTAGACTTTTGAGAGGCAGTTGAAGAAGAATATTTATTTTTGATTAATGTGTTTTTTTTTTTTTTTGAAAGGACCGATAAGTTTCAAAATTGCAAAAACCCTTTTTGAAGGGACCGACAAGTGTCAAAACCACAAAACTTTTTGAAGAGACAGGCATTGTTTCAAAACTGCAATATGATGGAGGGCCTATTTACAAAACTATTTTCTTGGGCAAAATTTGAATATTTGAAATATTTCTTGTGATATAAGTTTCTACATTAAGGGAAGTATGTTGGGAATTAATTCAGAAATTTAAATAATTAGTTATCTATTCTATGTTTCAGTTTTTTTTTAAGTTAGGTAGTAAAAATCCTAATCTTTTGGTTTGTTTTTTAGTTCATTGATTTTCTTTTTTCAGTTTTTTGGATAATGTCTTTGTTAGTGCCAATAATATTTATTTTTATTGAGTTAGTTTGTTATGATGTAAAGCCTATTTACAAGCATATTAAGTACTTCAATAATACACCTAAAAAACATATCAGTTTATTTTTCCTTTTCATTTTGCTGCTTTTCTACTATCATTCCTCTGTTCTTTTGTGCTCTTCCCAAAATTCAACATGGTATCAAAGTTCAAAATAATGTTAAGGAACCTGTAAGCTAAGTGAGTTTCTCCAAAAATAAAAAATAAAAAATCAACAACCGTGAAAACTGAACCATCCTTTCAAATATAGCACCACCTTTTTTTTTTTTTTTTATGATAACAATTATCAAGTATAAGTCATTAAGATGACAACTTATCTTTAAACTTTAGACCTTTGGGGGACAGTTAAAGAAGAATATTTATTTTGATTAATGTGTTTTTCTTTTAAGGGACCGGCATGTCTTAAAATTACAAAGCCTTTTTTGAAGGGACCGGCAAGTTTCGAAATTACAAAACTTTTTGAAGAGGCCGACATTGTCTCAAAAATGCAATATGATGGATAGCCTGTTTATGAAATTATTTTCTTCAGCAAAATTTGAATATTCAAAATATTTTTTGTGAATAAATTTTTGCACTAAGAGAGAGTATGATGAGAATTAATACAGAAATTTAAATAATTAGTTATTTATTCTATGTTTTAGTTGATATTTTTTAAGTTAGGTAGTAAAAATCCTAGTCTTTTGGTTTGTAGTTTAACTCCTTGATTTTTTCTTTTCAATTTTTTGGATTATGTCCTCGTTAGTGTTAATAATATCTACTTTTATTAAATTAATTTGTTATCATGTAAAACCTATTTAAAAGCATATTAAGTACTTCAATAATATATCCAAAAACATATCAGTTTATTTTTCCTTTTTATTTTGTTGCATTTTTCTACCACATTCCTTAGTTATTTTGTGCTCTTCCCAAAATTCAACACAAACTTGTCAAAGAGTAGAAATAAGGTAAAGACTCCCCTTTTTTTTTTTCAGTCAGCTATTTTATTGAAGCCTTCAATCTTCTCCTTTCCTCCAACCTCCAACCTCCGACGAAATCCAATTTCGAATACCAAAACCTAAACAATTTCCTAAGAAAACCCAACAATGAATTTAATATTTAGCCCCTTATCTATCCATTTTAATGTATATAATTGTATGGGTGTTTGATAAAACTTTTTTGATACAACTATTAGCTTTTCAGTTTTCAACAAGTGCATTGAATTTATTCGGTTATTTTTTTTATAGCTATTAGTTGTTAAATAATTAGTTTTTACAAAAGCCTTAATTTGATTTTTGTTTTTAAATATTCTTATTTGAATGAAAAATAAATTATCTTATTAAAAAATATTTAAAATAAAAAAGTAAATATTAATATTTATTTTTAATAATAATTAAATATATTAAGAGCAGCTGCCAACAATTAAACTAAATGTAGCCTATATATTTCTTTTGAGCCGCCCATTGTTTCAATGTCATTTCTTTCCCCTCCAAATATAATTGGTGAACTCAAAAATTTTGCCCCTTAAATGGTAAAAATAATCATAGAAAATGACTTTTTTTTTTTAAATGATAAAAACTTTTTGGGCAATGAGAATCATTTCTCTCCTTCAATGCCTATCTGTTCACAAGTGTTGTGTATGTAAGAGTATCCTAAAAAGTTTCTCTATCCTTCCTCCTTACTTGAAAATAAATAGCAAAACTAATTTTAATCCTTATAACAATCTCTTAAATTAAACTCGTTTTTTTAAATTTATAAGAAGTTATTTTTTCTCTCCTTAAATTTAAAGAGTGAAAAAATGGCTCCTAACTATTTTTTATTAGTTTCTTTTTTTTTATTTATTTATTTCTTATTCTATCTCTTCATTATTCTTTTCTAAAATAGTTTTATTAATAAAAAATTATACAAAGAGTGAAATAAAGAGTCTTTTTAAAGTATGCGCATTTTTCATGATAAGTTAAAATAAGAAATTAAATTATTTATATTATAATAAAAAGTAAAACTAAGAGTATTATTGAAGATACTCCAACGTTCTCCGTCCATCTATGTTAAAAAGGGAGAAACTTTTCTTACCCGACAAAATGCATTGACATTTTTTTTTTTTTTTTTTTATGTAGGGGTGCTCAAGGATTTAGGAGGCTTAAGGCAAAATTATTAAATGAAGCCTTTAAATTAAAAACTATATAGACAGTAATATCAGGTAACAAGCAACAACAACCACATATTAACAAAACCAAAGAGATTTAACAACAATTGCTTCTGAAATAAATCAAAAATCAAAAATTAAGATTAAACTTTAAATTTACTTATTGATTTAAAATTAGTTCCCTTTTATAGACAAGATATTTGTTAAGGGCCCAATTTTAAAATTATACTAAACTTTATATTCCCTTTTTTTGGGTGAGTTTTTCATTTCCAAACTGATATTTTCTTATTCTACCATTTGTTTTTAAGAGTAAATAAGTTGACATATATGAAAAATAATAAATAAACAAAATAATAACAAAAATTAAAAGTTAATTGAGATAAATTAATAAATTGAATTAAATTTATGAATAATAGAATATGGAGACTTTAAGAATTAACAATAACAATTAAAGACTTTGAGAAACTCTTTTGCCAATTATTCAAATAAAAAAACAAAATTAAAAGTAGAAGATCGAATGAAGTAATCGTTTTACAAGAAAAAAGAAAAAATTGATGTGAGATAGCAATCATCTACGCAGTTGAAGAAGATTATGGATTTATGCTACTATTTAGAGAAAGCTAATAGAGTTTTTTTTTTTTTTTTTTTTTTGAGAAAGAAAAACTAATAAAGTTAATTAGACTTTTTATTAAGTTATATTTCCAATTTTAACCTTCTATTTTCTCTATTTTATTTTTGTAAAATATTTCATATTTTTTGTGCTATATAAGCCTTTTTATACTATACATATAGGGGCCTTCGTTATTGGATGGCCTAAAGTAGTTGCCTTACACATTGAGTCACCCCTATTTTTATGGTAATCAAATAAATGTTCTACCTATACTATTTCTATTAATGTTTGAAAGCCTATAATTTTCTTTTAAATGATTACTTTTAATAAAATAAAAGATAAATTGGATTGTCATACATCCCCATTTAGAAAAATATTTTTAACCCACATTGTATATTTGGCAAGATATATCATAATAATCAAAAATTTTTATAAATACAATTATAAAATACATAGTTTTCAAATCCAACCAGTTTTTTTAAGCTAGTGAGAATAAAGGATTATAGGTCAAGAGGTTTAATTATAATCGAATCAAAGTTAAACGTAATTAAATTAATAATATCTATTTACTAAATGAATAATAATGTTAATTTTTTTATATTTCCATGTTATAAATTAAATAGAAAATAATCAAAATACAATGTTTAGATCAAATGGTTAGTGAATTTGGAATTATTTTTTATCTAAATATTACATATTCAATACTCATAACTTGTAAAAAGAAATAAAATTTTTTTTCAACTTCCAAAATCAATTCAATTCATACTGGACTGATTTCTAATTCAATTCTCATTTAAACTAGTTGAACCAATTTATCCGGTCTGATTTATTATAATGTAAAATGTAGATGTTAATCCATAATTATTTCTTCATAAGAAGAAGCACCATGATTATTTGATATTTCTATCATTCTATGTGCAAGTATAAAAATTGAATTGATTAATTCTTTAATAGTGATTAAGAGAAATTGAAACAAAAGAAATATGATATTTTACTTTTGGAATAAAATGCTATTTTATTTTACACAAATAGTTTATTTAATATTATGAATGAATTTTACATATTTAATATCTTATATATTAATACAAATAATTTATTTGAAGTAAAATAAATTATCATAAAAAACAAATTAAAAACTGTATGTTCCTTATAATTCATTCGTATGTTTCACTGATATATTTTGTTTAATTATAAAAATTTTCACGGAATTATTTTTTTTTTGAAATCTTTTTCATGGAATTATTAAGAAGCAAATTTGTAACAAATTTAACAAAATTAAATAAATTATTACGAAAATATTAAAAAAAAAAACTGAGGGGGGCATTATCGTCTCTACAATAAAACGTGCAGAGCACCCACCTTGATTTTGTAGGCAAAAGTCTGGGTATAAAAAAGAAGTAGCTAGCAGACTGAAATCAAATCTGTGAGCTTTGATTGTTATCGATTTGTGGTCTCGATTTTATCACTGAAACTATGGCAAGAAAATTCTTCGTCGGCGGCAACTGGAAATGCGTATGTCTCCGATTTTCTTAACCATTTCTTTACTATCTTTAGTTCTTCTTCACAGTTTGCTTTTGATTTTTTTTTTTTTTTTGATTTTTTGAGATTTGTTGTATGGAATTCTGCCGATCCGAACTCCGATTAGGCGATTATCATATTTTAGTGATTAGAAGAATCCTCTTTCCCTCCTCTTTATGCGTGTGTGATTTTTGTGGGTATTATTAGATCTGATGGATTCAAAATTTCAAACCTTATTTTCACATTTTGCTTATGATAAGCTGCTTGAGAGTTGAGAGACGGTTTCACTGTGCGATTATGTGCTAATTGGTCTATTTTGTAATGGGTTGAGTTTGTTTATTTATTTATTTTGGTGTTGCAGAATGGAACGACTGAAGAGGTGAAGAAGATTGTTACCACTTTGAACGAAGCTGAGGTTCCTTCTGAGGATGTTGTGGGTTAGTTTCTAAACCCAAAGATGGAACTAAAATTGGTATTGGGAAAATGGAATTTTGATTCAGATTTAATTCTTTCTAAATGAAAAAATTACGGGTAAAACTAAGTTGTAGTTTGCAGCGTTCTTTTGGATTTTAGACTGGCTTATTAGATACTGATCACTTTCTCTGGAGGCCCCTCTTTGCTGAGAAAGAATAGAAATATACTAATTCACGCCATTTTGAAATGTTGTCCTGTATTTACGTGGATGTCTTGACTTTTGAGGCATATAATGAGTAATATTGAATCTGACATTTGTTATGCTTTGCTAGAAGAAAATAAATTAAAGTTGTAGATACTTAGCTTTATGCATACAGTGTTGCATTTTGGATCAATCTATATCATCCCTTCACTGCCCTACATCTTTTTAGTGATTCATGTATAGACATGAAGAGATAATGCACTTCATTGATGTAACATATAATAGTCATCAAGCTGCTTGCCTCACCAATTGTTTCTCTCTGATCATGTATGTCCAGTTTTATACATTTTAATTTCAAGTTTTTGATGGTGTGCTTGTTTTTTCCTTCTCTCTCAGAGGTTGTTGTGAGCCCTCCCTTTGTATTTCTTCCTCTTGTGAAAAATTTGTTGAGGCCCGACTTCCAGGTTGCAGCGCAAAACTGTTGGGTTCGCAAAGGTGGTGCTTTTACTGGAGAGGTTAGGTATGTTTGTTTTCTCAGATTCATGATATACTGATATCTGTTTTAAGGCAGCATCTTCTTTTTTAAATATTTTGTCATTTTTCTGTTAAACATACATGCTAGTGTTGATATACTCCCTATATTATCATTGGTGAAAATGCTTAGTAACTCAAGTGAGTTTTTGTTTATTGTATGGTTGAAAGGGTTTGAGCAATGCCACTTGTTAAATGAGGTGCCTTTATGCCCTTCTATGCTCGCCCATGATGTTGTCTGTGACAAACAGTTTCCAATCAATGTGTATGATGATATATTTCTAGAGAAATAATGTATGCTCCTATAACAATCGAATTCTCAGATTTTCTGAAATATAGAATCAAGATTTTGTACTTGTTCATTCAGTCTTGAGAGTTTTTACTTTTAGGAAGTAATCGTTTTATACTTCCATCCTTTTATTGTTGCATTACCATTGTTTTGATTTTTGGAAAGCTGCATGGGTGTGATACGCGATGATTCCTTCTTTTCTTTTTTTTTCCTTTTGTTATTTGATTGTCTGATGTTGATTCGTTTTTGTTGCACAGTGCTGAGATGCTACTGAATTTGTCGATTCCATGGGTCATTTTGGGCCATTCTGAACGAAGATCTCTTTTGAATGAGTCAAATGAAGTAAGCATGTCATGTTGCAATTGGCATATCTTATTCATTAATCATATGCTATTTAACATGTACAACTTCTGGATTAGTTGTTATTGGTATACCATTGCCTTTCTTTTTGCATTATTTATTTAATTTACTCCTTTTACTTGATATTGCAGTTTGTCGCAGATAAGGTTGCATATGCACTCTCTCAAGGTTTAAAAGTGATCGCTTGTATTGGTGAGACACTTGAGCAGAGGGAATCAGGATCTACTATGGATGTTGTTGCTGCACAAACAAAGGCAATTGCAGGTACTTATAGCTGGAGATGCAAATTTCAATATTAGGAAGTTGGTACTTCGGTTCTCTTTGTATTGATTAGGTAGGCTTAATTATGGTTGCATTTACAGAGGTTAATTTTGCTGCTAGTTTGTAACTGGCATCTAGCATTAATAGAAAACTGAAGAATATATTTTTTACTGAACATTTTTTGAATAATCATAGAATTTGTCATTTTCCTTTTTTCTCCCAAACCTACACATTCCTCGATGCATGGTTCATTCTACGTTCTCCTTTCTGTCTTTTTCTGTCTATTGTTACACTTGATGAACGATCCCTTGTCCTTGTTCTGCAGAGAAAGTATCAAATTGGGCTAATGTTGTTTTGGCATATGAGCCGGTTTGGGCCATTGGTACTGGAAAGGTTGCAACACCTGCTCAGGCTCAAGAGGTAAGTCTGAAGTTGACTGAGTTGTTTATCAATGTTTTTGTTTCTGGGATCATTATTTTCGGTTTTACTATGCTTCAGTTTGTGTATTTATGATGATGCATAACTCATGTATCTATGATGTTTTCAGAGCTCAAAACCCTTATGATATTTATATGATACAATTAGTCTATGCAAGGGGCATTCATTGATTTTATGGCGAGGGCTGAAGTACTTGCTGACACTGATTGCTTTCACTTCCTTTTGTGGATATATATGCCAGGTCCATTGTGAATTGAGGAAGTGGCTTCATAACAATGTTAGTGCTGAAATTGCAGCATCAACTAGAATAATTTATGGAGGTAATGTCAACCTTTATTGCTTTAACATTTAAACTAGGCCACTCTTAGATTTAATGATCTGCCAATTCTCATATACAAGCAACGTATTTGTGAATCCCACTGTGCATTTGAGGATATGATGACATGATAGTTGCTCTCACATTTGCTTATTTGTGTCTTATGCATAGCTGAAGTTTTTGAGGGTTTGTTGCTCTCCATTTGCTTCTACTTCACCTTTTGGATAGTTTTTTTTTTTTTCTTTCCTTGATAGTTTTTTTTTTTTCCAAAATTTACGCAAGCTTCACTTTCTTGGCCAAGTTGCCTTAATCCCAGCTTCAAATTTCTCACATATTTCTGTTTTGGGGGAGGAAAGAGAGTGGGGGATGGTTTGGGTAGAAGCATAAACAGAAGCACCCTGTCATTTAGGAGAGGATATCCTTTGTTTTCACCTGATTTTCTTATATTGGCTAACTTGAATGATAACATTCGCTTCACTTTAGGTTCTGTAAATGGAGCAAACTGCAAAGAGTTGGCGGCGCAACCAGATGTTGATGGATTTTTGGTTGGTGGAGCTTCTCTGAAGGTGATTATTCTGTTAATGCCATCGTTATGGTTTCTTATCTGAATTCTTGTTTTCAACTATAGTAGGCCTGATTCTTACCCATCCTTTCTATCAGCCGGAGTTCATTGACATAATCAAGGCAGCCACTGTGAAGAAGAGTGATTGAGATCTATAGCCACCTGTGCAAGTTACTTGAATGCTTTGATGTAACTTGGTGAAAACGTTCTTGGCTTTTTTCTGACCTTGCAGTGACCAAGATGTAATAAATCGATCTCCTGTCATTGGTTTTTTTCCTAAACTCCGAGAATTTTATGACCTTGTGTAGTTTTGAGCCTGGTCTGTTTTCCATGGATGTTGCTTGCTTAGATTTTATTTTGAAATTAAATGAAGCAATAGATTATCATGTGTTTTATTTCTTTCCCCTATTTCATGCTTGTCCTCGACTCAGAACTTAGGTGACAGAAATATGCTCTTTGACATGGCAATATTGGGAAAATACTTGCTGTTGTATAGACTTGGCTTGTACTCTCGAGTCTCAACTAATCAATGTGAGAATAAAATAAATTACTCTTCCTATTTCTTTATAATTGATGTTTTTTTCCTTGTTTCATAGGATTAAGAAACTTTTAATTTGCAACAAGTTTTACGAAGATAATGGATATTGACAAGGACAAGGATAAAATTTTAAAAAAAAAAAGTTATACTCGTTTTGTTTTGAAATAATGGATTAATTTTTCTTTTTCATTTGCCTTAAATTATAATCTACTTTAGAATATTAATTTATTAGTTTTCTAATGTATTCTTATTTAATGTATATATATTTTTCATCAACATGATTCATTTAATTTTAATATGTTATTTAATATTAAATATGTTATTTAATATTAATGAAGGGGGTATGTTAGAAAATATTACTAAAATTTATTGATTTAACCAGATTAATTATATTTTTATTAATTTGTGTGAAAGTTAAAGTATGCTGATTTTTATGACATGGAGAGAGTATTAATTTTCCAAAAATGAAATAAAAAAATTTCTTTAAAAAAAGTTAATTATAAAGAAATGTGGCTTAATTACTAACTGGACCAACTTTTCATTTAGAAAAAATGTGCACCAACACAAGTCTATTGATGCTTCAAGGTCATTCTAGGGCCTTTTAATATTGTAAGGTTATGTGAACTTTGGAGCAACCAACCTCAAAAATTATTTGTTCCGGGTGGAGAGTTCAGTTCTACATAAATTATACAACACTTTCAAGTGCAACTTTCCATATCCCTAATCCAGTTAAGCTATGTTGTACAAAACTTTCCATATCTTAATAATACAACATACAATTATCCATACTAAATACATTTTTACATTATGTATCATTTGTCATTATACTTTTTTGATAGTCATTGGGAAAAAAAAAAAAAAAAACACACAGAAAACCGTTTTCTTTTACAATGAAAAAGATACCCCTCATTTTCAGTAGGTGACGGTGGTATCTTAGCAATATGACTTATTTTCTTAGATGTTATCATATTATTATTTCTGTATGTATAACATTTCTATTAATTTTTTTTTTTTTGCACACCATCTTAGTTCCATTAAGCAATATTATGGAACAGTTAACTTTTAATTTTAACTTGTAAGGTGACAATCTATTTGATAACAATGTGTTTATAAACTATTTTCTGGTACAACACACACTTTCTTTTTCTTGTTGTATTTATTTCTCTTAATCTTTCTACCCAGTTTAAATAAAACTTTTCAAATTTGAGAAAATTGAGCATTTATGAAATTTTACAAACAAAACATTTAAATATAATTTGACTTTTTGTAATTATACAGTCACGAAATGCACTAAGTTATATAAAAAGAAGTATATTTTTCCTGTAATAAACAAAGTAGCACGTGGGTATAGTGTTGTATTTGAATTTTGTACTTATATATATCTGTGTAAGGTTTAGTATTAGCAAATAATATAATGAATAAAAAATAAAAAAATTATTCTCAATTAATAATGATTCGACTATTATATCCAAAATAAATACAAAATTTGATTTAACTTGTCTTTTTCAAATTTGTATTAAAAATTGTGATATTAGATTATTTTGGATTCAATTTGTCTATTTATCTATATTTATTTTTTAAATGTCATATTTTTATCTTTTTATTTTGTAAATAAAGATTTTCTCTAATATAAATTAAAATTTATCTAATAATTTAATAATTTAAAATTCTCAATAATTTTATTCCTCTAAAAGATTTAATAGTTTAAACTTTGGATTATTTTTTATTTGCTTTGCAAATAGATAAAAAAATTAAGGAACAATTATAAATTAATTTTTCTGTTAATAGACATAACATGCAAAAAAAAAAATGTTGAATTTAATAGCATCTTAGCAAGTGTGAATATTGTTGATTCTTTTCTTCTTTTATAAAAAAAAATTTGTATTGTTTGACTAACCTAAGAACAAACATTTTGTTTCATATTAATATTATTTTTATTCTATTAAATTTATTCATTAAAAAATTAAAGTAATAATTTTATTTAAAGATAAACTTTCAAAATTTTTTTATTAATTTTCCATTTCCTTAACTCTGAAAAAATGAATTGCTAATTAACATAGTAATATAAACATATTTGTAATAAATTAGTAATTCTAACCATATATATTAATGAAAATATTAATTTATTCTATTGTGACAACTTATATTTTTGCAATTTTGATATTAAATACCAAAATATAAGGAAATATAATGCAATATATTGTTATCAAATAACAAATTAACTATTATTTTTAGAAATTAAGATTGTTTTAAATAAATAAACTGGTCGACTGTTATTATTAATAAAAAAATTAAATAATATTTCTATAAAAAGAAACAATCAACCTATAATTATAAATTTTTAAATTTTTTTATCATGATATTTTTCTTAGTAGTGAAACTTTTTCATCATATTTTTTCTTTTCAATGTAAATCTTGAGTATCTTACGCAATGAAACTTAATTTTGTTTTTTAAATGATTTTGTTTAGTTAATTTTACAAGAAAATAATATTCCTTTCTCTTTATGCTAATCAATTTTTTGTAAAATTTATTATGGTCTATTGTTTTCTATGATAAATAAAAAAATAAGATATAATAAAATTTTAAAATCAGAGGTGATATAATAAATATATAATTAACTAAATTTTATATTAATATGATGTAACATATTATGAAAACACATCTTTATAGATTTTTTATGTTCCTCAACTGCACATCCCATCAATATTCAAGTATTTTCATATAAAATTATATGAATATTTATCTTTCCATCAAGTACTCAAAATTTCAATATATACCTATGACATAAAATAAAATATGAAAAGCAAATTACCTATTAACAAATTCAAGTATAATTATTATTTTATTTTTTCCTAATTCTAATTAAATTTATCATATCTTATTTTAATTAAATACAATTAAATAATTATATTATTTAATTAATAAATAATTATATTTCTTATCATAAATGAATAATTAAAAAGAATTTAGTAAAAAATTTTTATATAAATGTGCTTATTCCTTTATATATATATATATATATATATATATATATATATATATATATACTTGTATTTTTTATATTTATGTGTCTTTCTCACATTTTGTGCGATATATTTTTAAAAATTATTATTTTTATATTTTCATTTTTGTGTGTTTTCGTTTTTATTTCGATGCAATATAGCGGATAAGTGTTTTCTTTAAAAAATTCTAGTTACTTGGATTTTGCAAAATTTTAAATGTAGGCTTCCCCCTAGGCCAGGTAAAGAAATAGTACTTTGATGGAATGGATATACACAGATGTCTTCGTTTTCCAATCATTTTGAACCAGAGCACTGAGCAAATGCCATTCTGCATTCTTTGTTACTCTCCTTACTTTCTTTTCCAAGATGTCTTTAGACCTTTCTTTTGTCCTTTTTAATTAATTAATTAATTTTTTATTCTGAATCTATAAATTATAATAATTAACCATTTTAAAGTTCTCTTCATTATGAGCTCATGCAACTGTCAATACTTCTTATGTTAAATTAGTGGGTTTTTAGCAGGTCAAATAAATTTATTATTTTATTAATATAAAATTTATGCATATTAAACATAAATATGCAAAAATTCTTTTTTTATATTTTTATATAAATGAATTTAAATTATAGAAAATTTGATACAGATATCGAAGGTTGGAAACTCTTATATAGCTTTCTCTATCATATTCATTGCATAATTATTTTCTTTTTCTTTTTCTTTTTTGAACAGAGGAGATAGAATCAAATTTAAATCTATTGCCTATATCATATATGTATTTATCATTAAACTATATTTTGATATGCCAATGTATAATTATTTTTTATAATATAATTAAAGAGTTGAAATTTTAGAAATAATTTTCAAGTAATATTTTTATTTAATTTCTGATATATTTCATTAGTTATAAATATAATTTATCATCATTCGTTCAATTTTGTTATTTATTTTTTTTTGTTATTGAGAATAAATCTTAGAATTTTTTTTTAAATAATAAAAGAAAAAAGAAAAAAAAATTGGAGACTTAAAAAAAACAAAAACAAAAACAAAAACAAAAGCTTAAGCGGCAAGGTATGAGCCATGTAGCACAAAATAAAGAGGAACAAGGGTATGGAATTGAATTTTCTTTTGGAAATCAGAACAAAACGAAATGATTTCATTTTTCTTTAAAATCATTTCTTGCAATAATTTAAGAGAACTGAATTCTATCAAAATTGTTCACTCCAAACATGAGAATTAGCAAAAAGAAAATTTATTTGAATTGAATTTTTGCAAATTTTAACTTCAACTCTTTAGTCGGGCGTCTGTAGAGGGAAGATTGTTGGAAACTGTTCCCCCTTTCCTTTCCTTTTTTTTTTTTTTTTCTTTGGGTTTTTATTTTGATTTTTATAGGTATGTCCTTTGAATTTGTAGAGAAATTCCATTTCTTTTTCAATTTTAAGAGTATGTTGGGTAAATTCTAAGATTGGAAATAGAATCTAATTCTTGAAATTGGATTTTATTTTATTTTATTTATTTTGGTGTACAAAAATAATCAATTTTTTTTTTTAATATTTGAATAACTTACTCTAATTTCTTTTGATGTGATAATAATATATATTTTTAAGTATAATTATTCATCTAATTAATAAATTTTATTTAATTATTTAAAATATAAACTTACAAATAGATATTTAAGGTTTAAGAATCCTGTTTTACTTGAATTTCAATTTCAAGGTGTACAAAAAGGCAAATTTTGATTTTCTTTTAGAACATATTTGCTACACTCTAAAATTAATCAGGAATAATTAGATTTAGAATCCAATCCTTCAAATAAGATTTCACTTTTTGCTTAGTACACAAATAAACTAATTTTTTTTTCTATTTTTGCACATTTGAATAACTTCAATTTTTATTAATATGATATATAATTTAAGTATAATTATTACTCTAATCAATAAATTATATTTAATTATTTAAAAAATAAACTTGAAGATGAATGTCTAATATTTTGTAATCCTATTCCACTTTGATTCCGTTGGGATGGATGGTTTGTATAGTTGTAAATAGTATAGTTGAAAATATACTTATCAAGAAAATTTGTGATGATCCAAAGGTTTTCAAAGAAATGTGATGGATTTTTTCTGCATGGACTTGGGCCTTAAATGTTTTTTGGACATGTAAGACTAGCAAACATGCATCAAAGTGTCAAGTTTGGACCTGGCAAAGCCTCTTCGATGCTAATTTTTTTTTTTTGGGCCAAATCTTTGATGCCAAAATTAATGGGTTGATTTTTAAGATTTTCAAGGAAGAAGATGACCAACCTTTAGAGAGAAGTATACCAGTGAGAAAAGGAGATGAAAAGTTGTAGAATGAAGCTAAAGATAGTGATAGGTGGGAATATTTATTTTATACTATATGTGCCAACAAGAATAAAGTTGGTTGGTATTCAAGTGCCTCCTTCTAATTGGAGTGTAGAGGACTTAGCCAAGATGGTGCGGACAAGGCCTTGAGGTGTCAGGCTCCTGCTACTGCATCGTCTGCCTTAAGCTAAGGTTGCATTTTGGCCAAATGTCAAGATCATATGATTTGTTTTATCTTGGTGTGTCAGAGGCTAATGTGTATTGAATTTTATTGCATGTGAGGGGTTTTAGCTTGTTGTCTGGTAAAGTTGGTCTAAGGTGGGGACCAAAGACCTCATAAGCGAGACTCAAGTTAGAGAAGGTGCACTTTAACTAGAAACTTTCATGGGGATGGTCTAGTTTTGGACAATTCTCAAGGAGTCCTTGCCATAAATTATCCTCAAATATATCCTATTTTTTGACCTTTTAAACCCATCGATACTCCTTTGAGGGGCAAGCTAAATGTCATGTTTGAGACCCAAAGACAATAGCAAGATTTATTGATGGTCAGAAGCCCCTTTACTTCATTAGGAAGATGATGAGATTAGTCATAGTGAGAGTAAGAACCTTTGCGTCAAGGCTGCCTTTGGGGACACCATGCTACTTTAAGTCGAGCTTAGGTAATTTGTGTAAGGCATGAAATGCTGAGCATAAGTGCTATGGGCTTCTATTATGGTTTTTTGTAAATGTACAGATCATGGCAAGTAATAATATGTAAATAGAGTGTCGATCCCACAAGAAAAATAATGACAAATACCAAACTTAGAGTAAAAAGATTTATCATCGAAATCTTCATCAATGACTTTCTAATAACTCCCTAATCATTCTAGATCAAGGTATTAACATCTATGTCCATATCATTAAGATCTATCCTCTTCATCTTTAAGTCTACTGGATCTATCGATTTGTCTTCTAGACCCACCTAGAGATCTTTTGACAAAACTAGAAGAATCATCTACCACTTAGATATTTGGGCTTCATTTAAAGTTAATTATTTTATTGGAAAGAAGATTTGGAGAGAGACAGAGAGAGAGAGCTCCTGAGTTTTGAAATTTTGAGATCCTTAGTGAATTTTGAAAAGAATCTTTAGAATATAAGCTTTTAGAGGGGATAACTATTTAAAATAAAATAGAAAAGTCTTAAGGTATTTAAATAGAAAGGAGCAATGGTTTCTGTTATGAAATAACATAAAGCCAATTAATGGTCATTTATGAATAATTCATGTTGGAAAGGTAAAATTTTATTGAGATGGTAACTTTTCTCAGAAAAGAAAATATCATTAAGGGTATGAAGAAAATTCTCAGTGGTAGATGACTTTTCATCTAATTAGAATTATTTGTTATAATATAATATATCTAGCTCCACTATCAACTTATATTATATGTATACGAACCACCAGTTCATCTTGTAATCAACTAAGACACAAAGCCTTATCACTGATTCCATAACTCATCTTCATAAACATATACTGATATTAATGCATTATCATCAAGTCTACAACTCATCCTTGTCTTATCTCAACTAGAATTACTTGATTCCCTTCGTAATTCTATGAATGCCTTTGGCTTTGTTATCAAGGTCTTAGATTCATCTTATACTCACTTCGCTCATCTTACTGAGTTGAACTCATCTAATTGCTTGATAATACCTAGTCCTTCGCTTATCTAATCTATCTTGCTTGTTTATTACTCCCATATTTTTTATCAGTTAAGTCATAAATATTCCTCTTCATGTCATATATCTTATCATTTCTATCATCTCTCATATAGCCTTGCTTTATGACCTTTGATACTATTCTTGAATCTAGCTCTATCTCTATAGTTCTTCCTCGATGTTTCTCACTTTTGTCACCAATCTTCTCATTGTCCATCAAGTCTCCATCTTAACCTTCACCGTCAATATTTATCTTATCTCCAAATGTCTATTATGGCTAAACCAGATATTATAGTGTTACATTCTAATTTTTTCAACAACCAGAAATATGCGATTTAACGACTATGGTAAATGAGTCACCAATGACTAATTAGCTACTACATTGAGGAGATGGATAAAATGACATAGGTTTATAGGAAATTGGCGACTAAGTAGTCATTAAAAATCCCGCCAAAAAATGACAGGGCATTTAGCTACAAAAATATAGTAACTAAATACTCACTAATTAGCAATTACAGTGCTGTTAATTGCCAAAAAGAGACCAAAAATAGGAGGAAGATAAAAATATGATGACAGGAAGAATCTAGCAATGGCAGTAATTGCTAATTAGGGACTACATTTAGTGAATGACATTGCAATTGCCAAACCTGACTTAATTGGTGTGTGTGTGTGTGTGAAAAGCTCATTGGTGGGAGGAGGCACTTGAGGATGCCATATAAGCGCCATGGATAGTCCTTGCCAATATTTGATATGCAAATAATATGTACAATATAAGGCCTCACTCGAGCACCAGCTCAATCTGCTAAAGGAAATCGGGATGCTCATTTGGATTTAAACTTACAATGGAACCCTCGGGGTTCAGATTGGTTATTTTTTAAAATGATTTTAGCAGTCACCACCTTAAATTTATTTACTTGGAAAAACATTAAGAAAAAATCCAAATTGACTTCAATTCATTAATTTTGTAATTAATTTACCCAAGAATAAAATTATTAGTCTCGAACTAGGTTGAGCTTTAGGACTAAATTTTTGGTTAAATAATCTAAATTTAACTTTTAAGTTTAATTTGACCTTGAAAATTAATTTCATGGATGACAAATATTATATGATGATTATAATATTATAATTAATGCATGAGCATGGAGAAAAGTAAAACATCCATAAATTAAACTAATTACATAAATTAATTAAAAATGGGAAAGGAGATTGATTGAGATTTGGATTTAAATTCCAAACGTGCTTACGTATCCCATTGAATGGGCATCAAAACCCACATAGTTCATTTCACAATTAAGTGAAGGAATTTAGGAGTTGATTGGATTGATTGATTTGATTTTGGTTTGTAGGTGAGAGGAAAATGCTAATACTTTTGCTTTTGTTGGGTGGAGGATTTTACCAGATCGAAATTTCATTTTATTAAGATTGGGTGATTGGATTGACTGGGGATTACTTAATTAATTAAAATAATTGATTAACTAATTAATGTGATGAAAATGATGGATGGATTAATTAATTAAAATGATTAATTAATTAATTTGTATGAATGATGGATTTAAAAAAAAGGGATTAATTTGACTTTAAAAAAAAAGAAAGATTAATTAATTAATTAATTAATTAATTAAGTGATTAATTTAAAAAAAGAATTTTAGTTAATTAAAAAGAATAATTAACTTGGTTAGAGTGAGATAATTAATTAATTAGAGAGTAATTGTAGGGAGAAGAATAAAGGAATTAGAGGATAGGAATATACTCAAGTTCAAGGGGTGTGTTGAAATGAAAAAATGGAGGGGCTATTTATAAGGAAATGAGGTGAGAGTAATTTGGGAAATGAAAATGTAAAAAGACGTAAAGGGTAGGGTTGAAAAAATACTGAAAAATCATATTGGGAGCATTTTAAAAACTGCAGGAAAAGTGGTAGGAATCATGCCACTGGAGGGGCCGGCGGCGCCACTAGGCTTCTAGGCAGTGGCACCTCCGGGTACTTCGGTAATGTGCCAACTAGAAATTCTACTTTAGCATCCAGATCAGTTTTTGAAATTTTTGGGTCAGTTTTTTAGAGTTTTAAAGGGATTAATTTGATTTTAAAAAGAAAGAAAGATTAATTAATTAATTGAAAAGATTAATTAATTAATTAATTGAGTGACTAGTTTAAAAAAAAATTAGTTAATTAAAAAGATCAATTAACTTGGTTAGGGTAAAATAATTAATTAATTAATTAATTAGAGAGTGGTTGTAGGGAGAAGAAGCAAGGAATTAGAGGATAGTAATATACTCAAATTCAAGGGATGTGTTGAAATGAAGAAATGGAGAGGCTATTTATAGGAAAATGAGATGAGAGTGATTTGGGAAGTGAAAATGTGAAAAGACATAAAAAGTAGACTTGAAAAAATGTTGAAAAATCATATTGGGGGCATTTTAGCAACTGCAAGAAGGACCAAGGCACCGGGCTTCTAGGCAGTGGCGCCGCTGGGTACTCCGGTGGCTTGCCAGCTAGAAATTCTGCTTTGGAGTCCAGGTCAGTTTATAGGACTTTTGGATCAATTTTTCAGACTTTTAAAGTTCAAAAATTTTACTAGTCAATATCGATAGGTTTGAAATTAATTTTAGAACAGCTGAGCAGTCAGTTTGAGAGAAAATTCGATTAGTTTCAGAAAAATACTGTCTAGCATAGAGGGTCTGATTAGGGTGGATTAGAAACGAGACTCTCAAAACACTATGGAGGGTCTTGTACATTTGATGAACATGCAAGGAAGACGATAAGTTATATTTTTCTATAACTTATTAATTTAAGTACTTATATATATAAGAATTACAAAGAAGTTTACCCTTCCCGAACTACATCAAAGGCTACACACCTCCAAACTTACTTGGGAATGGGTAGACTCGAGATAGATGCAAATCACGTCAAACCAATTATTTATGAATATTACATTTTTTTAATTTAATATCAATGTGTGTACACACACACACATGTGTGTGTGTGTGTGTGTGTTACTAATTCACATTTAATATTATTAATTGTATGAGGCTATGCAACAGGCAGTGGTTGAGAAGATGATGGCTGCTACACAGGCTCAATCTAGTAGAGAGGGTGAAGAGGGGTAGGAGGTGTAGCCCCTGTCATGGATGATAATGCTATTTATCTGCATATTGTAATTGTAGATCAAAAGAGATAACATCTCATCTACGAGATTGGGAGTCAGTTTGTTGAATATATGGTTGGAAGCTTCTCCCAACCAATGTGTCAATCCTGATGACTAAGAAATTGCATTGGAAATTGATTCAGGAAGATATTCAGACTAAACTTTAGTCTCTGCACAACAATTTCGCACCTACATTCAACACGGGGCTGCAAAAGGTTCATGATATGGTGGGAGCTATGCCGTAGCGCCATACATTGACTGTGCCCTCTATTCACCCCACAAATGAGCATCTCAATGCAATCCTGATGCTGCCAATAATGACCATCACCAATGATCCCTTCGCTCAGTAGCTATATATGAATTATATATTTCTTTTTTATATATTTACATTTAATCATTCTTTTGTTAAATTAATTGCACATTTTAATTATTAATATATTAATTGACAAAAATTTTAAATTTAAATTTTAAATTTTTTGTGAATCAAATTTATTTTATATGTATTATAATTTGTATAATAATTTAAAAAAATTTACATTAAATGTAGCCACTACATTTAGGTACCAAAAATGTATATAGAATTAATCGCAATGTAGTCGCAATCTATAGTCACTTAGCATTGACTTTGCTACGTAGTTAGCTACTATTTTCATAACTTCGCAACTAATGTTGTAGTCGCCAATTAGTAACTAATTAGCAACTAAATAGTTATGGTTGGTAATTATTGACTATTTTGTTAGCTAAAAAAAAAAATTAACAAGAAGAGATTTCGTGACAATGTGATATGAACAAAGGCCCTGTTAAAGTCAAGAAGGACTCCAAATAGTGAAGAAAAAAAAATGGAAAAGAAAAAGAAGGAGAAAGAATGAGAGAAATATAGAAGGACAAGAAATACTAGATCAAGAAAAAGAAATTTTTGTTCATTCCATGTCTTACTCAATACAGTAGAGTCATATTTATATTTAGCCAATAAAGCAAAGCAAAAAAATAAAAATAACAATTTAAAAGGGAGATTCCCCTATTTAGCAAGATACTTTTTTATGGTACCATCACCCCATGCTATTTGCATTATTTTGGCAATGTATAGTCTTCATAATATGCTGGTTGCTTCTTGGTTCTTAGGCTGACACGATTATTTTCTGGTTGCATAATTTCTTTCCCTTTGTTTGACAGCTCAGCTTGTTTTGATTCTCCTTTCTTAAGCATTCTGCCCCACTCACCTGCTGGTCCATATCTTATGTTAATTCTTGAGCCCATATGTCAATCTTGTTTTTCCCAACATTCAAATCCAAAGGATATTAGCCGTTGTATCATTCCCTAGGTCTTCAAAATTGAACTTGCCCTTAAGGTCCAGGTAAGGAAATTACTTTAAAAAATCATCATAATCAATCCAAGTGGTGTCTTCGGGAAGGGAGTAAGACCATTGCACCAAGAGTTGGTTAGTCACAATGTTGTGCTTGTAAATGCTACGGTGTGACCAAATGACAATTAGGTAAGTGAGAAATTAATCAGCACTAGTATTGTAAGGTAATTGAGGGATTGTGGTGGGTGGGGAGCTAGTAAATGGTTTTAATTTTGAATTTAGCAACTAAAAAAAAAAAAAAAATTAGCGATTATCTTGTGTAGTAGCTAAATCGCATATTTTTAGTAGAGTTGATATGAAAAATGAGGATTTCTTCTTCTCTGATTACAAGATTAGAATTTATTTGATTTTATTTCATCACCAAACAATGCCTATTATAATTAAACAAAGTTCTTTTTTAAAAGAGAGAGAAGTGAATTAGAGCCATGGAAGGCAATACAACTCCTGTTATTGGCTTTTCCTTTTTTTTTTCCCAATGTTCAAAAGTGGATGATTGAGGAAAAAATCACAGAAAAAAATACTGAATACACTCTATGTATTAGAAAATAATGTATTTTACATTCACAAAATGTAAGATTCATAATATATTTTCACATATAGATTGAAATTGAATATTTGTGAGTAAAAATACACTATTTTTTAGCACACTTTTAAATTTGCTCTATAATTTATGAAAAATGGAGTTTAACCAATTAATAAACTAATTATACAATATGCAAATTTTATTTTTATTTCATAACTAGGAATAGAAACCTTAGTACATCATAAAACATCTGGAAGCTTGGGTTGAGTTAGGTTTTGTATTGTAAGTGCAGGCAATACCTTATTTCTTTGTCCTTTTGATTACCAACCATCTGGGTTTCAACAAAAAGAAAAAAAAAAAAAAAAAACAAAAGACTTAATTCACTCCACAAAGGTTGAAAAATGTCTAAAAAAATGTTGAAAAATGCCGACCAGCACGGGGGTTGATTCACTCCACAAATTAGAAGACTTATTTGATATTATTGACTTTAGAAACAAAAGCATTATTTTCTCAAATTATCATGATTTGCTCAACCAAAGATTAGGCAATGGCACTACAGCTGAAAACTAAACTACACTTACTTCCCTTAGTGGCATGTCCAATACAGTTTACTTTTAAGTTGATTTTTTGAAGCTCTAATTGCTATATTAACTTCTTTTTTTAAAAAGGAAAAATGAAAAAAATTAAGAAGTATGTTCAATTCTCAACTTTTGATCAATGCCCTATAAAAATAACTGGACGAACCATGCTCTAAATTCTTTAATTATATAAGAACATTGGTAGGGAGTGATATCATCTAAGGTAAAATACCGAGAAGATTTAGTATCCGCTTTAGGAAACCACTTTCTTGTAGGATTCAATTATATATATATATAATATTTTTGAAATTTTAATTCAAAAAACCAATTTAGTACACGGATATTATACATGATATTATTGATAATTCAAATATTGATAGAAAACACAGATATCTTTTTTATAATAACAATAACTATTAATAATTTCTTTTTATACAGTAATAATAATTATTAATGCTTGATCATTCACATAGTTTAATCAAAATAGTGAAATTAATATTTATATACTCTCTTCGTTTCAAAAATATTGTGCACTTTTTTTTCTCACACAATTTAAGAAAATATCATTAAGTACTTGCTAACTCATAAATTTTGTTATATTTTTCCACTTATATTATTATGTATACTCATTTATTACTATCTTTATTTTTAATCTTAAGAATGCTCACTTTTCAATTAATAAGAATAAAATGGACAAATACCTATAACTATTTTTGTAGTGGATAAGTGTTTTAGGATATTCTAAAAAGGAAAATAGACAACTTTTTTTAGGACGGAGAGAGTATTATATATATTATATTATTTTATGAAAAAATTTAATTTAGACCAAACAATAGAGTGGATATATAAAAATATATTTCTAACCCACATGGAAAGACAAATTAAATGGCTATTCACACTTCACTATCAAAGAGGAATCGGTCCTTCAGAACTTGAAAATCTATAAAAATGGTATTATTCAATGCCCTTGTAGATCATTAATTAAATAATTATTTTAACATTTTTCTAATTTTAGAAGTCTTTGTGTCTACCAATCAAAATATATAAATAATTAATCTTTTTCTCAATTTCATGTATTGGAACCGATCGTGCCGTGTACACCAAGTGCTACTCATGCTACAAGTTAGCAACGTGTGCATTAATGCTATATGCTATTTTGTTTGTAGTTTTTGCCAATATAATTTCAAAATTTATAGGCATTAAATCGAAAATCAATTAATTATTAATTCAATCTATTTATTTTTCTTTTGAGTTTAACTTTAAGATATTTGAAGTTTCAGAGACTTATATTTTTTTTTACGTTGCGGTATAAATATTTATTTATTACTTACTTACACACATATATATATATATAAATATGAAAAAGAGAATCGAATCTAAATCTATATTACCCAGATAACATATGCATTTATTATTAAAATCAAAATAAATCTAATAATAGAATTATAATAATGAGTATTTAATTTCTTTACTAATTAGGGTTGGGTGCAAATTAATTGTTAACTAGTCGTTGGTTAATGCTTTAAGCGAATTTTCAACATATTTTTTTATTTAATATATATTTTCTTAAAATATTTTATCATACAAGAATTTTTTATTAAATTTAAAGATTTATATTTTGATAATTTTAAATATTAATATAAACAAAATACATAAATCAAGTTTATTAAATATAGAAAGACATTATATATATTGGTTTATATAAATTTTCAAATGAAATATATAAAAATAAATGGCTTCTTATAAACTTAACTCTTAACTCTTGATGAAATAATTTTATATAAATTTAATTTTTTAAAGATTTAATGGACACATCGCTCAACTTTTATTATATATATTTACATAAATTAGATAAATAAATAAATAACTTAGTTCAGTGTCCATGGTTTGCATAGGTTTATCTTTTTCTATATTATCAAATTCTTTATAATAATTTTATAAATTAGCTACTTTTATAGTAAGTATTAATCTAGAAATCAATAATTTTAAAAATAATTTAAAAAATAAATAAATAATTCTTTTAATGAGAATAAAAAAGTTAACTTATAAAACTCATATATATATATATATATATATATATATATATATAATTAATATTGTGTGAGTACATTTAACAAAAAATATTATTAAAACAATTTTTTATTAATTAAATTGTTAAAATAGAATTAATTAATTTTAAATCAATTGAGTTCAATCATATGTTAATGAAATGATACAAATTTTGTATGCTTTAGATTTATATTATAATAATAATAAAAATGCTGGAGTGTACGGAAAATCCCATTTAGGTGGCCGTCAATCTCGTGTACTATCCGATGAAATTGTCATTGCCACCCCTTTGACTTGTGTCGCGTCTTTCTGGAATATTTGGATCCATTAGTTTTTTTTTTAGTATTTGCAAAAAATATTTTTTTAAATACGATTTTCTAATATTTAGATCGTTTCAAAAAATTAATCTATAGAATATTTTTTTGTCAATAGAAAATTAAGCCATTTTAAAAAAAAAAAAAGTTGGCTTTTTCTTTTTAAAATAAAAAATTATTTTTTAAATTTTAACAAATTTATTATGATAAAAAAATATAAATATAATTTTATTAATTTGACAATTATTGATATTTATAGCAAAGGCCAACGATGATTACTGCTGACTGTGAGTGATCACTGGCAATCACCTCTGTGGCCAACGATCACCATATTTATTTTTGTTATATTTTTTTTCATATTTAAAAATAAAATATTAAAAATATGAAATTATTATAAGTTTAAATATATTATAGTTTTATATATTAAAATTTTTAATGTTGTGACCAAACAACAGAAAATTAGTTATTGAAAAAATAATTTTTTTAAAAAATATTTTCAAATAATAAATTACTTTACCCAAACAAATAAATTATTTTAAAAATAAAAATATAAATTACTCTTAGGAGAACCTTATAAATGATATATACGCATTGATAGACTTTTCATAATATTTAATTTTAAATATTTTTTATTTTAAAATATTATTAAATTTTTAATTTAATAGTACTAAAATTACGTGTATAGTAATGATTGAAATTAAAAATTGAAAATATTAATATTTTATGCATAAAATTTTCAAATATACGATTTTAAATTTTAGTAATGTCAATTATAAAAACAACTCACTTAAGTTTTTAAGATGCATCCATATTAGTATTTTAAGTATAAAATTTTTAAATACAAATTTTAATTTTAAATTCTCTAAAGAGGATGGAGATTATTGGAATTATAATCCCTAATTTCATATATCACGAGATAAATAGTCAATTACTAAACTCTAGCTCAATGACAATCAACTGACAATAATATTGTGTTGATTATTGTTATTTACACGAGACTTTCTTAATTGAACATTCAACCGTTAAATTTTAATTTTTAATCTTTGCATCTATTTTCAATTTAATATTTATTCTTGAATTTTAAAATTTTCAACGTAATCTATTAAATCCAAAAAACTCATTGGAATTTAATAAATTTTGAACATTTTATTAAACTAAATATTAAATTAATTAAAATATTAAATTCTTAACTATTTATTATTGTGAATAAATTTATTGATAAATTATTTCACATCATGCAAAAAAAAAAAAAAGGGATTAGTTCCACAATTGCAAATAATAAGACTCATTATAATTATACATCATTTTTAGTAAAAACATTACGTATAATATAAAAACATTACGTATAATATTTCTATGTATTAAAATTTCATGTATATATCTACTCAATAAAAAAAAAAAAAAAGGTTTATGTATATAAAAATTATTATAAATAAAAAACAATCTCACATAAGAAATGATTAAAGAGGTGAAAAAATCAAAGTGTATGAATAGTATTTTCTATAACTATATTAAGAGTATTATTATTATGTTTTTTGAATAAATTGAGTGCAAAATTTTCAAGCATGAATTATAATATTCAAAGGAATATTTTGATTAATGAAAAGTGAAATCATCTAAAAGTATTAATCACAAGAAATATGTTAATTTTTTAATTGAGTAATAATTTTTTTAGGAAAAAGATTATTATTTTTAATAATACTTAATTATATCCTGAAATGTATTGATGTGTCAACCATTTTAGAGACGGGTGGACCGTTGACAAGGATGACTTGTCCTCTACGACGGCTCAAGCAAGCCGCCTTTAGAACCGAGCCAAGCTGTGGCTGGCTGGCTCCTGAGTTTTCTTTATTTTTTTTTTTAAAATGATAGCTTCCATGCACGTGTAAGACCCATGTCCAAATGGCAAACTTTTAGGCTGAAAAAGTTGCCTAAATTTGGATAAATCATTGCCAAGTCCAAGCTTCTCTTACAATATCAGGGAGCTTATCAATTTATTTTATTATTATTAAACATATATATATATATATGGACACATGCACACACACTAACACATCATTATAACTCTAAGGCAAATAGAGGCCCATTAAAAAATATGTCAATCTTTATACATCAATTTTGGTCCCCGTAGCATTGTGGACATGAGTATTCACGCAAGTTAAAAAAAAATTGTGAATGGGAAGTTAATCAAAGGAATCACATGACCAACTTCCAAAAAAATAAATAAATAAATTTGTAATCATTTTAATTCTCTCCCAGTCATTTCTTCTTTATTTGTCTATGTCATTTTTGAAAAAAATTATCCATGTATGTGTTTTTTCGTTTTCTTTAACTTCTCATTATTGCTTTGCTTTCTCTAATTTATCATCGCATCTCTATCTGTTCAAGCCTTTTCTAATAGCTTTCTCTTCAATCTTTCATTTTATTGTCATTACTTATGAACTATATTCATGAGTTTTTTTTTTTTTTTTTTTTTTTTTTTTTTTAGGATAGTAAATTCTAGGTTCATTATTTATCTTTTATAAGTACATTATTTGTCTTTTCTAGGTTCATTAGAAATCGACTCTAAGTTCATCCTTTTTTTTTTTTATATAGGTTCTTTAAATATATGTTATAGATTCATTAGATATGAATTATGAGTTCATTATCATTAGATTTATTATAAGTATGTGATGAACTTATAATTTGATAGTGATTAATCTCTAGTTTATAAATGATGAAATATACAATTTTTGCTGATGAACTTATTTTTAACATATGAATGTGTTTTTTAATTATGAATTTCTGGATTATAGTCTATGAATTTCAAGTATAAATGTGACAAATCTATAGTTTATAATTTTTGAACTTTTTTTTTAACCTATAAGCCTGGAGTTTTACGATTGATACTTATAGTTTTTACTAATGAACCTGTTATTTAAAATTTATGATTATGTTTTGTAATTTATAACTATGAATTTGAAATAGATTGAGAGAAAGAGAGAGTGACAGAGTGTCACGACCCATCTTTGAGCCGCGACTGTCCTAGGGCATAGAGAGACATAAGGTCACCTAAACTCGTAGAACAACCTATAACTCATAAACTATTACCATTACATTACCCTTAACCCAAGATCGTAGCCATAATTCCCATGTAATAGTCATTCAACATCTAAATTCATTTTCATATTTATCGCTTTTGAACTCCATTTTCTAGTATTTTAACTGCAACTTAAGTGAGTGTTAATCATACATCTGGCTATAGTAAGATAATACCCAACCACAAATATTAATGATACTCTAAGTTATACCATTATTACAGATTTTTAACAAAACATGGAACTTTAGAGTGAAACCTCCAAAATTTATAATAAAATATATACATGATGATACTCAAAATCAGCAACGCAATTTCCAAGCGGAGATGTAGAACCTGGAATTTACCTTGCCAAACCGTCAACTGATCCTGAAAATAAATAACAACTATGGGGTGAGATAAAACTCAGTGAGTACATAATAAAACTGTATAAAGAAAGCAAGTGATAGGTGGTTTAGTGATAATTTCTTATAGCAATGAAGTGAAACGAATAAAAATCATTCTTATGGAATAGTTTTCCATATACAGTAATTATTGCATTTTTAGCAGAATATTTCTTTTATGGAAACGGTGTGTTTCCCACATTATCATTATCACTTGAGTGGCGGCTTACGCCTTGCTCACTCCCATTTCAGTCACACGTACAACTGATCGGGTCGCACGTACTGGGGGCCATAAACCCTTCCCAGCTAGGGTTCAGATACTCTTTACCCTATCCGCAGGTTCATTACCATTGTGCACAATGTCTGATGTATTGCCCCACATCAGAGGGGTATTCTGCTTGCCACGATATCATTAAAACATTTTTTCTTTTCATCCATGAAATAATTCAATGGATAATATATCAATAAATAATTAAAATTCCCATCATTGATCATATTAGGAAATGAAGCAATAAGGCTCATGTGGCCAAGTGCCATAAGGGATATTTAATTCAATAATTGGTAAAGCATATCATGCATGCCAAAGAATTGCAATGCATTTGTAATTAGGACAGTGATCCAACATTTAGACTTATATTTAAAGTATAAGAAATATAATATTACAATGGATAGTACATAATATCAATTGGGTTCTCATTATTGATCATATTATAAGATCAAACAATATAGACTCATTTGGCCAAGTGTCATAAAGAAATGTTTGGTTCACTTTGGCTCAATAATCAAGGAAGTGTTATATCAATGGTTCAATATTCAATAAGCAGATTAAGCTTATCAAGAAATCAAGATTGTGGAATATCAATGAGCCATTCAACTTTTCAAGGCATAGAAACAATTCAACCATTAAGGTTGGAACAATAAAGGTTCAAGTATATGAAACAAGGCATATTATATTATTAAGTACTCACCTTTTGCTCCTTAGCTCCTATACCGATAATTCTAATGCAGAGTATAACAAGGCTCCTCGGTATCCCGAGCAATGCCTTTACCTTTCGATTCTACAAATACACCCAAATAATCATACATTAATTCCAACTTCTTTAACTTGCTAATCTCATTCTAACTCAACTTAACATTGTCTTCCTACTACTAATCACCAAACACATTCTAATACATTAAACATTAACATACATAAACACATTAATTATTTAATCATTTTATTTCAAAATCCCATGTTGTCCAAATCCTTTCATTAAAACAATTAGGTTCCTTTTCCTTCCTAATTCCTTAATTAAATTTTATGTTTATCAAACTAATGCTTAAACAATCAACATTCATTCACCCATTGAAACTAATCTCTTCCAATTCTCATAAACCTTAACTTTACCAAATTGGTATGATTTGGGGAAAACCCAAAATTTCTCAATCAAATCTCAAATTGATCTTGCCAAGATAAAATTAATGTTATGCAAAGCCTACCATAACAATCAAACATCAAACTATACTTCACATTACACACTTTCCTTATATCATGCATTATGCCTTCAAGAATTTCAATTTTTGAATAAAATCTCTAAATTCAAATTTTACATTTTTAAACCACTTTTCAACATCCCAAATAACCTTAGATATTGTTAAAAAAAATTTTGGACACTTCCCCTAAAATTCCTAGTTTGGCCGAACCTTATGTAACTTTCTCTTCATTGATTTTTCATGCTTCCCTTGTTATTATTTACCTATTAAACCCCAAATCCTTAACCCCAATTCTCATATTTCATCACTTAACATGCCAAACTAACTCCTCTTCAAATCATTCCACCAAAATCCAATTATAGAAATCAAAAGAAAAGGAATAATTGCTAACAATTTATCATACTTAGGCTAAGGAAAGAAATGAATCACTTAAGCAATAAATCTCACCTTGAAATGCTCCAAATTTAGCTCTAAGTTGAAGAACAAGTTGGGAGGTTTTTAGTCCTTGGTGAGGGTGAAATTTTTGGTGTAGGTTACAAATGAAATGGTTTAACACAATTTCATTTTATATACAAATAAAATCAATGGTGGTGATTTAATCACACAAAATCAATGGTCACATTTTTACTTGAAATGGAGGGCTAAGATTGATCAAGATGGATGGTTGAGATGGCCCTTAGGTGTATGGTGACTAAGCATCAAAATAATGAACACCATCATCACCAAAGTGAACATAATCATGGTGATGGAAAAGTAGGAGGCTTAGGTGTAAAGTTGGCATAAGTCAACAAATATGGCTAACCTAATTCCTTTCTCATCCTAACCCCTAATTAACTTATTCTAACCATTCTTTAGTCAAACTCCACCAACATTTGAGGCCTTAAGGCCGGCCACTCTATGGGCTTGGGCTTTGAGTCCAAAAGCCCATTAACAAGCTCACCCGAAAACGTTTCCCGAACTTAAAATTTTTTTCATAACTTTTTCCTTTCCCTTTCACTTGGCATTTTAAATCTTACCTTCCCATATCATAATAAGCCTAAACTAAGCCATATTGCCTAAAATTAATTCAATAAAACATACAATAATTATTCCTATCTCATAAATGTACACACTCAAGCACTTAGCACAAACAAGAGTTTCTATCATACTATCACTATGTCATTGATACTATACCCAAAAAATTTATATTTTTTGGTATTATTATAACTCTGATGAGCTATGGAGACCTTGGGTATTACACAGAGATATATTTTACTTATATCAATAGGCAAATCAAGATTTTGACTTAAAGATTCAATTACAGAAACAATATACTCATTTGCGCTTTGAAAAATTTATGCTATTGATTGTTATATTTAATCTCTGTTCACATATTTGGAGGAGAGATATAGAGAAAATGATCAATTTTTGATGAATTTATCATTACTGCATCATGCACTATCAACGGTTTACAATTTTTGTTCAATCTTTGTTCATAAATTTGGAGGAGATAGAAAACAACAAGAGGATTTTTATATTTCAAAGTGATATACTATCAACATAGGTTATTATTTTGAAAGAAAAAAATTTGCGCATGCTAAGTCCATGATATAATAACTTATATATGGACACTCATATCAAAGGTAGAGGACCAAATTTCTAATTTTAACTTTTAATACCTGCATATTAGAGTATCCCCAATGGTGCTCTTTATTTTAATAAGTATATTTTATTTAATAGAGACATCTAGTTGATAAAAAGTAGAAAATTTTATTTAAATCGAATAGACTCTATATTTTACTCTTTATTTTAATTCATCTTATAAGTATTAATTATTTTAATTTTTTATTTTTTAAGTTTGTCCAATAGAAAAGGGAAAAGGTACAAAAAAGCCTTTGACATTTGGCCTGTTAGGCTCTTTTAAATATTTTTAGTTCAATTACCCTATTTTTTTTTTCAATTTTGATTTTAAAAGCTCTTTAACCCTAAAGATATTAATTTCACTATTAGGGGCCCTATTGAGTTGCCTACATGGCAACACCTGATGCTACCACATAGGCAACTCATTTTTTATTTTTTATTTTTATTTAATAATTATTTTTAAAATTAAATAGATTATAATTTGAAACTAATTATAATAGAGGTGGTTTAATTTTTTTATTTTTTATTTTCTTATTTAATACTTATTTTCAAAATAATGGCTAAAATTATAATTTTCAAAATACAAAAATTATTTTAACTAATTATTTTTAACTAAATTATAATTCTAGCTACATGTTGTTTTCAAAATAAAATAAAAATTCAATTAAATTATTATTGTTCAATAATTAATAATTAGGTATTAATTATTTTAGCTGAAAATAAAAAAATAATTATAATTTTTTAAAAAAATAGCTAAAATTATAATTTTGAAAGTAAAAAAATTATTTTCAACTAAATTATAATTTTAGCTATATATTTTTGAAAAATAAATTAAAATTCAACTAAATTGTTATTATTATTCAATAATTAATAGCTACATATTAATTTTTTAGTTGAAAATAAAAAAAAATTAAAATTTTTTTTAGCATTTTCTAGCCTAACCACTATTGTCTTTTCACATTTTCACTACCTAAACTACCATCACCCACTTTTCCTATAAATACCCTCCTTCACTTCTCATTTCAAATTACTTCTTGAATTAGTATTGATGGTTATCTACTAATTGCTCTCTTCTTCTTCCTCCAATCACTCTTTAATTAATTAATTAATCTTTTTAATTAATTAATTTTCTTACCCTAACCAAGTTAATTAATCTTTTTAATTAACTAAAAATCCTTTTTTTAAAATTAAAACTAATTACTCAATTACTCAATTAATTAATATTTTTAATTAATTAATTAATCACTTTTTTCTCTAAAATCAAATTAATCTTTTTTTTTAATTCACCTCTTATCCAAGTTAATTAATTAATCTTTTTAATTAATTAATCCATCTATCCATCCATCCATTTTATCTCATTAATTACTTAATTAATCATTTTAATTAATTAATTAATCCTTCAAATCAATCCAATCACCTAGTTTCAATAAAACGAAATTTCGGTTTGGTAAAACCCTCCGCCCATCAAAAGCAAAGGTATCAGCCTTTTTTTCTCACTCTCAAAACTCCTAAACCAAAATCAATCTAATCAACTTCTAAACTCGTCCATCCACTTAATCGTGAAATGAACTATATGAGTTTTGATCCCCATTCAATGGGGTATATAGGTAGGTTTGGAATCTAAATCCAAATCTCAATTAATCTCCTTTTCCTTTTTTTAATTAATTTGTGAATATTTTATTTTTACCATGCATTCATGTTATGCCACATTCATGCATTTTCTTTGATATCATCTTATAAATGTCATTCATGTAATCTAATTTTCAAGTCAAATTAAATTTAAGAGCCAAATTTAGATTATTTAAAACAAAAAATTAGTCATCGAACTCAATCTGGCTCGAAGGCTAGTGATTTTTATCCTTAGACAAATTAATTTAAAAATTAATGAATTGGAGTCAATTTGGGTTTTTTCCTTAATATTTTTTCAACTAAATAAAATTAAAATAGCGACTCCTAAAAATTATTTTCAAAATCAATCAATCCAAACCCGAGAGTTCCATCGTGAATCAAAACCCGAATAAACATCTCAGTTCCCTTTAGCAGACCGGGCCGATGCTCGAACGATGTCTCACAGCTGGCGACTCCATTGGGGAACTTGCCACCTTTCTTAAAAAATAAAAAGGAAAATAAAAGGATTACTATTTGGTTAAGGAAAAATTTTTCCCAAAATAATCTCTATTTGGCTTATTAAGTATAATTTGACTTTCATACCTTACTTTGCATAATAAAGGCTCCTTGCCTAAACCTTAACTTTAGGAAAACTTTTGGATGGCGAATAGCATTGGCTCGACAATTCTCTTTGAGTATGTTGGGAGATAGCGAAAGCATTCCACTCGCGATGAATATCCGATTATTTTAGTGGTGTAACGAGCAATCAGTACTGTTGGACCCATGTGAGACTCCTTGCCTCACATGTGGTTAGATATATTGATGCTCTAGTGGGATGGGACCCTTAAATCAAACCACCTTTTGCCCTTGTACATATAGCTGTCCTGGCCTTTGACCTTAGGTTCTATGTATCGTAATAATCAATACTCTTACGTATTCATGAAATTTTTTTCAGCATGCATCATGTCATGATTATGCATACATAATATGAGAAACTTAATAAGGTAAACCCTTAAACACCTTAAAGATCCAAACCGGTGGTCTGTTACCCCAAAATGCCTCACACGCACATCCTGTCAACATGTAAACCCAGTGACTAACCATGTGGAAGGAATCCTTTTCCCAACACACCTTCACATTCATGCCATTTTACATTCATAATTCTGTTTTCTTACTCATTTTTTTCTATCTGTTTTTTGTTTCAAGGTACCAATGGCTTACACTTCCAACTTCAACCAAGAGGCGATAAACACCTTTTTCACCGGTCTTTTCAAGAAACAAGAGAAAACTTTTCAACCTGTGCTCATCACTACTTTTCAGACCCAAGCTGAAACTTTCACCAATGCTCTCGATGTCCAATCTGCCACCTTTACTGATGCACTCAACTCCCAACGCCAGTCTATCATCAATGAAGTCAAGAAAATGACCAATGCCACTGTCACTCCTCCTCTGCTCATGTTGAGCCTGCATCTGCCCAAGCTCGGACTAGCCATGCCTCTACTTTTACTCCTCCCATTATCGATCTCACCGATAAAGGGAAAGCACATGAAACTCTAACCTCTCCTAATGTGGACTTAAACATAACCACTTCCTCTCCCACTACGAATCCTTTTTAAAGTGGAGATTTCTCTAACTTTCTCGAAAGTAGGAAATTGATGGAGAAAATTGAGGCCATAAAAAGAACACTCTAGAGGGTCAAAAAGCACAAGGACACGATAGATGTCGACTCTTTAGCTCTTTTCCCAAATGCAAGGTTCCACTAAAATTTAAAATGTCGATCATGGATTAGTTTAATGGCACCACATGTCCCAAAACTCATCTCAAGATGTATGTGGGTGCTATGAGACCTTTTGGTGTGGACAACGAGCTCTTTACTCAGTTATTCCAACAGCCCTTGACCGAAACTGCTATTAAATGGTTATTAGACCTCAACCAGAATCACAAAAAGACTTGGGATGACATATGTAATGCATTTGTCAAGCAATACCACTACAACATTGAGGTGGATATCACCCATTAAGATTTAGAAACCACCAAACAAGGGCCAAAAGAATCCTTCACCGCATTCCTTATAAGGTGGAGGACAAAAGAGGCTCAAATGGTGAACCGTCCATATAAAGTAGAGCAAATTGGTATCATCGTCAATAACCTCCTTCTCTAATATTAGGCTCATTTGCAAACTCAATATCTCCCTAATTTCAAAGCTCTTATTGCTATTGTCTCCAAGATTAAGGATTTGATCCAATTAAGACAAATCAAAGATGAATTCTCTAGTTCGAGGTATTATAAGAATAATAATTATACCACTAACTCCACTGTTAAAAGGGAAGGAGAGGTAAATGTTATCTCCTATCACCAGCCAATGAAGTTAGAAATAAGGAGAGCTTTCTCTGAGTTGGCATGCCCCTTAGCATCGTTTACAAGAAAGCCTTAACGGCTAATCTGGTTAAACCCTTAGAACCACAACCTCCTCCAAACCTCTTGCCCAAGGGTTATAATACTAATGAGCACTGCGACTTTCATCAAGGGCCGAGGCACAAAACTAATGCATGCCAGGCTCTGAAGTATAAAATCCAAGACCTCATTGACAGTGGAGACATCATTGCTCTCAAACCCAAAGTCTAGCATCGTCGAGCTCACCCAATTGTCTTAAGCCTCACCCAATAATTAGTATTTTAAGAAGAGTGCCAACACTGTTCTGCGCCTATCCAAGTCCTCTGGGTCCATGTCTGAGTCATTTGAGTTCATGTCTATGTCACTTGAGTCAAAGTCTATGTCAGAGTCTTTTGAGTCTATTTCTATTAAATCTTTCTTTGAATTTGAGTTTGTAAGCTTTAGTCCTTTTGAGTCTATATTTCATTTTTTAGGCTTATCCTTTAATGTACTCATGATGGGACTTTTATCAAAAAAAAAAAGTTTAAACTTTCTGATTTGCTTTAATTTTTTATGATTCATCTTTAAATGGGACCTTAAAAAAAAAAAAAAAAGAACAACAGAAATGAAAAATACAAAAAAAATGATGAAAAATGCAAAAGGATCAATCAATTATGGCACAAAAAAAAATCCAAAATCCCATACATTGCATTTGCATGGCAGTAGTATAAAAGCTTATGAGTTGTTCTGTAAAAGACAAGATAGAGATGATCCAAGCGTCGCCGTTCATGAAATCTCGACCTACACACACAAGAAACCTATCAAGGAGAAGCTGTGGAGAATGAAGATCATGATTATCGATGGAGATTAGCCGAGCACTTCAACTAAAAGATAAGAGACAAGGGTTCGCAAGAGGGAAATCTAGTTCTGAGAGAAATCCAAGCCCCTATCTATGATCCAAGAGGAAGTTCAAGCAAAATTGGGCTAGACAGTACAAGCTCAAGAAGATCCTATCCGATAGAGGCACCATCTTCAAAGACGTGAGCTAAAATGAATTCTTCCATCTTGGAAATCCAGACTAGCTAAAACGATACATCATCCAAAGATGATATCTACATTTCATTTTCTATTTTTTATGCATATGTAATTAGAACTGCGTAAACCTAATTCTTCCTAAAAGAAATAATTGATGGAAAAGTGATGTAAGGGATACATAGGCAGCCCGACTTGGGTGCGGTCTAAATCATAATACAAAATATTTTGTTGCATCACATTCTCATTCTTTTTATGCCTAGTACATCATTCACTTACTTCTTTTGCCTAAAAAAAAAAAACCTGAAAGGGTGGCTTAGGCAAAAATTAGAGTAAAAATAAAAGATGTCTCATTTAATGATAATCAAATCTTGTAAAATACAAACCCATCATTTTGACATAAGGATTATCCTTTTGATGTCCTCTATAGTTTATTCTGTATCATGTAGTCCTATCAATCTGTAGATATCGATTTAGCCAGTCTTCCTTTACCTCCTAAGGTGCATACTCCTTATGCCCTAATCAGAATTGCAGTCCATCACAATCTCTTTAAATCGGCAGACTCCACCTCCAGATCTCTATAGTCCCATCTGCTGCAGTAATAAAAGTACCAATAGAATCAGAACTACTCACAACAGCAGCATCAGAAACCCTTTCTTGAGTATTAGTAGTTCTAAAACTACATTTCCAAAAATCCTTCTCTGTAATTCAGAAGATGCAATCCTCCTCTAAAGTAGTCTTTCTCTGAACCTCTAATGTAGTGTCATCCTGTCCTCACTACAGTCACAATCTCCTTTGACACTGCCACTGTAGTTTGAGTCACTACTGCAATATGTGATGTTGCACTTCTAGTAGATTCTTAAGTCTCCTTCAAAGATTGAGTCACCCCTCTGTCTATATTGCAGTCCTTGCTCCACTAACAGCTTCTCTTGCAGCCCATCCTTCCTCAGCTATATCACCCTCAGCATCGTAGACTGGTACTTTTTCTCAACTAGCCAAACCACCTTTATTAACCACTTGTCATACCTCTTTGTGATCCCAAGAGAAATTCCAAAATAAACAGCATGATAACTCCTCAGCCAGCCACCACTTGATAGCTCTAGTAATGGGAGCTGTGATTGCACAGACTATAAGAAAGAAAAACTGAGGGCACATCCTGAGTCTGCTCCATCTGCCTCAAGACCTTTATCCTCAAGTGGAAAGTCATTCAAACTAAACCCAACGAGTGAATCATTCGACACCCATGGCCTCTAATCATGAGAAATTTAATCTCTTGCCATTAGCAATGCTAAAAATGTGTCCTCCAGGAGCAAATTGCAAGCAACCATCCTATCTGATATGTGATCATCAACAAAGCATGTACAGACTAAAAAACATGGGCCACCAGATTTCAAAACTTGAAGCAACCCCTCATAATGCCACCATGGCAAACTTTTCCATACCAATCCAAGTTAAGTTTCTCAACCTTGTAGAGTTTTTCAATCCAAAAATGCATGACTCTACAGAACACAAAAGTCACATGAGAAATTGCATTCATAAAGCAAATGTGTGAATCCACCCTCATGCATCCATACAACCATTCATTATAGGCATCACCACAAATCATGCATGGCATAGAAGTCAGGAAAAAGGGCCATGAATTCTAAAATATGCATGCATTATCTGTGCACCAGTACCTATGCAATCATCTACAATCATTCATCATCATGCATAAGTTGAGCCAATAGCCACACTGACATCTCCTTAAGCTTACTAATACTTCCTCAAAGCTGATCGATACCTCTTAAAGCTGACCTATGCCTCTTTAAAGCTAAATGATACCTTTTCATATCTAATCAACGAAGCGTGACTTCTAGAGTCCCTCTACTGGGCAAAGTTCCTTTGAGCCTTTCGAAAGGCCCAACCCCTCACATTTAGAAGCCTAAGTTTCTTTGGCATAATCAAAATCTTGTGAAAATCTCTTAAGCAGACTTGCTATAGGCCGAGGCTCTCCTCCTGCCGAGATCTTTTCAGAATATCTTGAGCCGACTCGGCATAGGTTGAGGCTCTCCCTTTACCAAAATCTTATTAGAATCTTTCAAGCAAACTCATCATAAGCTGAGACTTTTCCTCAGAATCTCGCGAGCTGACTCGCCATAGGTCGAGGCTCTCTTTTCACTAAATTATCTTGTCTAAAATCATTTTTACCTCTAGTATTAAGGCCAAATAGATAGCCTTGATTGAGATTTACCCTAAATCTTATTTACCTCTAACATTAAGGCCGAACAGATAGTCTTGATTGAGATTTATCCCAAATTATCTTTACCTCTAGCAATAAGGCCAAACAAATAGCCTTAATTGAGATTTACCCCAAATCATCTTTACCTCCAACATTAAGGCCGGACAGATAGCCTTAATTGAGATTTACCCAAATCATCTTTACCTCTAGCATTAAGGCCAAACAAATAGCTTTGATTGAGATTTACCCAAATCTTCTTTGCCTCCAACATTAAGGCCAAACAGATAGCCTTGATTGAGATTTACCCAAATCATCTTTGCCTCTAGCATTAAGGCTGGATAAATAGCCTTGATAGAGAGGCCGGACAGATAATTTTGATTGAAATTCACCCCAGATCATCTTGATCTCCAACATTAAGGCCAAACAGATGGCCTTGAGTGAAATTCACCAAACCTTCTTTATCTCCAACATTAAGGCTGCACAGATAGCCTTGATTAAAATTCACCAAATATTCTTTATTTTCTAACATTAAGGCCGAATAGATAGCCTTAATTGAAATTCACCAAGACCATTCTTGCATTTAATGTCAAGGCCGAATAGATAGCCATTGATAAAATATCCTTTATCCTAGAGAGCCTTCCCCCAAAGGATATGACAAGAAAATACAAGCCCAAAATCTAACATGGCACCTCTTTACAATGTTCATAGTCATCAGAATCACCTTTTATTCAAAGTCAATTCTGATAAGGGGGTAACTGTGAACCCTCAATTTTATACCTTCATCATCCAACCGCAACCTTAACACTTGCTAAGTTTAATGCGCTAAAAATTTTTTTTAGCCTTTATATCACTAGACATCCAAATTTCATAAACTCTATACCAACCAATCTCTAAAAAAAAAAAAAAAGCCGCCACTTCAGCTACCACGCAGCATTCTTGCAGCGCTACACCAGGCCTATGCAGTGCCTCAAGTCCAAATTGCGGCATGCTGCACTAGTCTGATGTGGCACAGCATAGGCTTGGTGCAGCACCGCACTTATTTGATGTGCGTGGACCAGTTTTTCTACCCAAAAAATGACCCTTTTACCCCATCCAGCCTAATTTTCAGTCCTTTCTAGCCGTACCCCTCATTGTCTTTTCACATTTTCATTGCCTAAACTACCTTCACCCACTTTTCCTATAAAGCCTTAATTGAGATTTACCCAAATCATCTTTACCTCTAGCATTAAGGCCAAACAAATAGCTTTGATTGAGATTTACCCAAATCTTCTTTGCCTCCAATATTAAGGCCAAACAGATAGCCTTGATTGAGATTTACCCAAATCATCTTTGCCTCTAGCATTAAGGCTAAACAAATAGCCTTGATTGAGAGGCCGGACAGATAATTTTGATTGAAATTCACCCCAGATCATCTTGATCTCCAACATTAAGGTCGAACAAATGGCCTTGATTGAAATTCACCAAACCTTCTTTATCTCCAACATTAAGGCTGCACAGATAGCCTTGATTAAAATTCATCAAATATTCTTTATTTTCTAACATTAAGGCCGAATAAATAGCCTTAATTGAAATTCACCAAGACCATTCTTGCATTTAATGTCAAGGCCGAATAGATAGCCATTGATAAAATATCCTTTATCCTAGAGAGCCTTCCCCCAAAGGATATGACAAGAAAATACAAGCCCAAAATCTAACATGGCACCTCTTTACAATGTTCATAGTCATTAGAATCACCTTTTATTCAAAGTCAATTCTGATAAGGGGGCAACTGTGAACCCTTAATTTTATACCTTCATCATCCAACCACAACCTTAACACTTGCTAAGTTTAATGCGCTAAAAATTTTTTTTAGCCTTTATATCACTAGACATCCAAATTTCATAAACTTTATACCAACCAATCTCTAAAAAAAAAAAAAAAGCCGCCACTTCAGCTACCACGCAGCATTCTTGCGGTGTTGCACCAGGCCTGTGCAGTGCCTCAAGTCCAAACTGCGGCATGCTGCACTAGTCTGGTGTGGCACAGCCTAGGCCTGGTGCAGCACCGCACTTATTTGATGTGCATGGACCAGTTTTTCTACCCAGAAAATGACCCTTTTACCCCATCCAGCCTAATTTTCAGTCCTTTCTGGTCGTACCCCTCATTGTCTTTTCACATTTTCACTGCCTAAACTACCTTCACCCACTTTTCCTACAAAGCCCCCCACCCCCCGCACTTCTCTTTTCAAATCACCTCTTGAATTAGTATTGATGGTTATCTACTAATTCCTCTCTTCTTCTCCCTTCAACCACTCTTTAAAACCAAAGTCTTTTGACAAAACACAATCAATTGAACCTTCCAAATTTATCCAAGTCATTTCTCCTTATAACTGAAACCCTGCTATACTAAGACCAAGACAAGTCCTCATAGAGTAGGCCCACTAATGATTTATTCACCTTTAAAGCCCCAATCTCTTCATGAAACCTAAACTGAACCTTTCAAAGAAATCAATTCTAGAAATCCAAGCCATCTTTAGATTGTCCAAGCAACCAAAATATCCATTCAAATTATAGCCCATTTTCAAAGTGTTTTCAAAAGTAAAACCGAGATATTTTTATCTTGTATCAAAGGAACCATTGGGCCATATATAGTGAACTATAAATCCCTCTCATATGTGGTAACCGATAAATCCTCTTATAGTTAAAAGCTCTTAAAATCAAACCTTAAGTAAACTATTGACACCCTATTACCAAAACCAATCATTCCTCCAAAGTCTTGAGAAGTCTAAATAGGAAATTCCCTTTTGAACTTGAAATAAGCCACCTGCTTACTAAATCCATTACAAACCAACTCAATAGTCTCATTACCATACCAAACCCTAACCCATGTCAAAATAATGGTTGTCCCCTAAAAATGGGGCACCTTTCTAAATTCACCTTTTCATATAACCAATCATTGGTTTAAAATATCTAGTTTGCATAAATGCCCTTTTACTTAGGGTTTAGATTACCTATCATGGTCATCATTCAAAAATATCATAGATTTATCATAACCTTAGGAGTCCATCAATGAATCACTTCGCAACCTACAAGCCACTTTATTCCAAGGTCATATTCAAGAGTCGGCATTTCATTCATAACATACACAAAGCAAACCCTTGAACCTACCCTCTTACATCCATAAATTCATCCATTACATGCATCATAACAAATCATCTACAGTTTAGAAATTAAACAAAAATTGATGAATTATAAAACATGTATACATAAATATGCATCATCTATTCACCAACATCTATACATATAGAATCATTCGCAGTCATATACCATTATGCATATATCGAGCTAATGGCCTCTTCTCCTTTGCACTGCCAAATGTCATCCACTAAGTAATATCAAGCTAAGTAAAAAAAAATGGAGATAGTCACCTTCATCCAATGGATAGTCACACTCCATCCGATGGACCACCCTATGAATTTGCTAAGCATAATCTAAGATAATTTGCATAACAAAGCAAATTTTTTTTTTTTTATTAAGGATCATTTTCAAAAGTAAAAGATCCCATTAATGGGCATCACTTTCATTTTTACTAAGGATCATTTCTGAAAGTAAAAGAAAGATCTCATAAGGGGCATACCCTTCAAACCATCATTTTCTAGGGCATACCCTTTAAACCATTATTTTCTATCACATTTCTAAAAGTAAAAAGAAGATCTCATAAAGGGCATACCCTTCAAACCATCATTTTCTATCACATGTTATACCTAAAATAGTTGAGTTGTTTTTATCCCTTGTCAGAGGTATCACCTTCAAAATCGTCATGTCATCTTTAAAGTTACTTTCTTAGCTGAAGCAGTAAAAGGAGCTTTACCCCTCATTAGGATGCATAAGTTAAATGCTTATTGCATCAAGCCAAACAAATCCCTCTCCACTTTTAAAGCCCTTTTAAATCGAGTGGCAATCTATCAAAATCTAACTGATGAAGTGTGACTTTCAAAAGTCCCTTTAATCTGAACAAAGTCCCTTTAGGCCTTCTAAAAGGCCCAAGCCTTCAATATCATAAGCCCAAGTTCCTTGACAAAAATCAAAATCAATCATATTTCATAATTCATCCTTTAAGCTTGAATTCATTGGCACAACAAAAATCAATCATGTTTCATAAATCATCTTTTAAGCCCATATTCCTTAGAAGAATGAAAGTCAATTATCCTTAAAGCTCGAGAAAATAATTATTCTCAAAAATATATTTAGTGTCTTTATCTATCTAAGTTTGAATTCATCTCTCTAAACCCATTTTAGCACAATCATTCCTAAATCGCTAAACATTTGTTGAAGCCTAAAAATTCTTTTTGGCAAAAAAATATCCCAATACCAAAGTAAACCTTTTGGTCCAATCCAAAATCAATCAATGCCAAACCCATTTATTGTCAAAGTGACCAAATCACCCTTCTTTCAAGTCACTGTCCCTAAAAATGGGGTTTCTCCTGAAAACCTCAAATCTAACACCTTCCAAAACTAATAGACACATTCTCAAAACTGCCCGACACCTTTCCAAAACTAGCAGATACATTCATAAAGTTGACTGATGCCCTCATGAAGCTAACCTAAACTCTCTAAAATCTGACACCCTCTAAAATTGGTCGATACCTCCTTGGCTAAATGATACCTCTCTAAATCTAACCAACACCTCTCAAAACGATTACCCCCTCCTCTATGCCATAGTGGCATTCTCACTTTCAAATAATCTCAAGATAGCCTTTAGACTCATAATCTCACATCAATAGAATAACCATTGCATGGAGCAAAGTCCCTATTTTTATACAATCTTTGCATAGAGCAAGGTTTTCCTTTCTAGACAATCTTTATAAAGAGCAAGATTTCCCTTATTAGACCACATTTACACAGAGCAAGGCCCTTTTTTTCATACAACCTTTGCACAAAGCAAGTTTTTCCTTTCTAAATAATTGTTGCATAAAGTAAGATTTCCTTTTCTAGACCATCTTTGCATAGAGTAAGGTCCTCCTTTTAGAAAACTTTTGCATAGAGCAAGGTTCCCTTTTGAGTAACTATTAACCTATACATAGAGCTAGGTCTCCTATAAGCAAATCAACTATCTTTCACTCAGTTCTAACTGTAGTGTCATTCTAGGTCTCATCCAAGCAAATCAATTATCTTTCACTTGACTTTGATCTTGGTGTCATTCTAACTATGCTTCCAAGCTATGTGCCCATCCTTTATCCGAACTTGAACGTGGTAACAATCTTTCACCTGATTCCGACTATGGCTATCTTTTCATCCAAATATGCCCATCATGTAAGAAATTTTAATGCCAATCATGCAAAATCTCCCAAATATACTAGAAGCGTCTTTATCAATTAATCCACCAATAAATGTCTAAAAATGACCACCTAGGTATCCCTATAATTCCTTTTCAATCTTCCTTTATTTGAATCGATCGTGTCTTCCACCTAGAAACATCTAGATTCCCACTTAGACATTAATATGGCTTCCTTTTCTATCTTCGTTCATCTTAAAGTCGACCACATCCTTCACTCAAAAATGCCTAAATAGTGACATCTCTTTGGTTCCTTTTTCTCACCCATTTTATCCAAAATCCATCTTAATTCTTCACCTAGAAATGTCAAATATAGACATCCCTCTAGTTCCTTTACCTGCCTTTTCATTCGAGTCAATCATATCCATCAATTCACCTAAAATTATCTAGCCATTAGCCTAGATATCCTTTTGGTGCCTTTTTTCACTTCCATTTATCAATCAATTTCTACCCATAAATACCCAGAGAAAATTACCTAACATCCTTGTGGTCCATTCTTTTGCCTATTTATCAAAATTAGTCACATTTTCCACCATAAATGTTTAGGAACAATTCTTGAAACATTTTTGTGGTTCCTTTTGTCATCTTCCTTTTTAACCATGTTCCTCATCAAAACATATCCAAGCATTAACTTAGATATCACTTTAGTTCCTTGTACTATCCCTTCTCTAGGGTTCACTTTCATCAGAATCATCTTACAGATAAGACAGTTTTGATGAAAGGGCAACAATAAACCTTTAATTTTGTACCCTCATGATACGGCCATAGTTTGACACATGCTAAGATTAGTGTGTTACATAGAGCTAATAAAAAAAAAAAAAAGCAGACCTCGTTGCAGGGACAACCAGTGCCCCTGCCGACACCCTAAGCTATATTGTCAACAAGATCAGCAGGTACGTCGGAGGCCAAGCAGCAATCACAAGTCAAGTAGCACTTACTCTGACCTTGTAGTGTTCTAAGGGACCAGTTCCCCCTTGCTCGTCTGATTTTTTGAATTTGCCCCTATTTTGTTCAATTTTCAATCCTTTTTAACACTATCCTTTTGTTCTTTTCACATTTCTTTTCGCTTGCCAGTATTTAAATTTATATGCTTAGACTAGATATCAAATTAAAATGCAACATCTCTCCCATTATTTGATTTAAAAGATTGTTTCTTTTAAATAAATTTATAAGTATATGGGAAAAATTATTTGTATAAATGATATGTGAGATTTATATGACTTATGCTATATAGATTTAAAATAAAGTATTTGTTAATTTTATTAAACTAATTGTTTATTGCATGTGCTTTAAAATGTTAGGTTCCTTCCTTATCATTATATATTTTCTCACTGAGCATATGTTTTGCTCACTTTGTTCTTTTGCAAGTTTATGATTTTCTTTTGGCAAGGCTTTCTTTCTCTCTTGAAAAGTCAAGTCAAAGTTCTAAGGGTAGTTATGAGAAATTACTTTTAGGAGATATTTTAGTTGAATTCCAAACTATAAATTTAGGTTCATGCCTAGCTTATGGATAGTTGTTAATTGGATTAATGTATTTTTTTTTTCATTAAATCAAGCTCAAAAGCATTAATAAGTAACAAAGACTAAATGAAAGAAGGTTCAACTTGCCAACACATAGGACTAGTATAATCATAAGCTACCTTAGCTATAGAGTGAGCAACTTGGTTTGCTTGCCTCTCAGTAAAACTATAGAAATGTTGGAGCAATCTTGCAAAAGACATTGACAACCCTTGATAATGTAGTCGAATTTAGAGAGATCAGAACTAAGAGAATTAATAACATCCACAACCATGTTAGCATCCATATCTATAATCACATCCCTTAGCCCTTCTCCCTTCACACAACTCAAAGTTTCATTGAGACCCATAGCTTCAGCTAGAGCTAGTTGGAATCAACCCAAAACCACCGATGAATATCCTTTTCTAAACAAGACCAAATCATCCCTCAATACACCACCCAAACCAATCAAACCGTTAGGCAAAAAAGCAATATCGATGTTTAGTTTCAATTGCCTATTACTCGGCTTAGACCAGTGGCATGCATAGCTCTGGGCATGGAACTATTCACTGTACATTTCTCCATTAGCCACATTAAAATTCTACAAAAAAACTATGCACGGGTTCATAGCCCTCAATGGTGAAAGAATAGGCTTATTCCATAGCATGTTATTTCGTTTATTCTAAATCTCCCATATGACCATACAAACTTTAACACACTGCTCATTGTTTTCTCTGTCAAAAATTTAATTCAACCACCTTTCAACATCCATAACATTAGGTATAAAAGCATCAAATCCCAGTTCTTCCCTGCAGCTTATAGCGTATAGGCAGTCAATAAAGACATGTACACCATGCTCCCCAACCTCATTACACAATACACAACAATTTTCTACATCAATTCCCTTTAAAAAAAAGATTCTATCTACTAGGAAGAAAATTGCCACATACCTTTCAAATAAAGAGTTTAACTATAGGGGGCAATGGTAATTGCCATACCTTCATCCATGATGGCTTGTTGCTGCCCACCTCGTTCTATAAAAATAGCTTGGATGCCACTTTATATCCTGATTTGACTGTATACTTACCCTTCTTCTCAAAATGCCAAATTAGTTGATCATTAAATTCAGGAGAACTTAGTGGAAGAGAAAGGATGGTTTCAACATCTTGTTAATCAAATATTTCCTCTAATAGTTCCACATTCCACTCACAAGTACCTAGTATCCATATATCACACACATGAATATTCTCCAACCTAGAAACTTGAAGTGACCTGATTCTAAAATAATTATCATTAACAACCCAAGGGTCACTCCACACATTAATAGAAAGACCATCTCTAATGAGCCATTTGCTGCCTTCTACTAGCACCTATCTCACACTCCAAATGCTCATCCATATTAAGCTCAAGTTAGATTCTAATTAAGATATATCTCCTTAGGGGAAGTATTTGCAATGACAATCCTGCTAACTAAAGCATCTGGATTAAAAATAAGTTTCTAGGCCTGTTTGGTAAGCATAGCAACATTAAACAAATAGAGATGTCTAAAACCTATACCACCAAACTCCTTTTACAAAATCTATCCCATGAAGCCCAATGTATCTTTTGATAGTTATCTATGTTTGAACCCCACCAAAAGGAGTTCATCATCCTTTACATTTCTTCACATAATGATATGGGCAATAAGAAAGAGCTTATGCAAAGGGATGAATGCCTTGTGTTATAGCTTTGAGAAGAATCTCTTTCCCTGCTTGTGAGAGTAGTTTGCCCTGCCAACCAAAAAGTTTATTCCATAGTTGAGCTTTAAAGAAACCAAAAACCACTCATTTCTTATAACCAACATGTGATATGAGTTCAAGATAGTTGCTTGTATCCAATGGAGCTGACACACCAAGCACACTCATAATACCGACCCGATTCTATTTAGGTATATTATAACCAAACAAAATGCTAGACTTATGGTAATTGATTGCCTGCCCAAAGTCTTTCTTATATTGAGTCAAAATACCTTTAAGTGTTTGAGCTTCCTCCACATTAGCACCAAAAAGAATAGGTTATCATCTGCAAAAAAATAGATGAGAGAGCAAAAGGGCTCCCCTACTAACTCGACAGCCAATCACCTTTATAAACAGATTATCTTAACAAAGCAGAAAGACCCTTAACACATAAAATAAATAAGTAAAGGGAAAGAGGGTCACCTTGATGAAGTCCATGCCTTGGAATAATAAGACCAACTGCATCTCCATTAGTCAGAACATGATATTTCATTATAGTAACACAAAGTATGATCCAGCTAACCCATTTAGATGAGAGCCAAATCTCTCTATTACAGCCTGCAATATGGCTACTTCATACAATCATAAGCTTTAGAGAAGTCAATTTTCAACGCCACATTATCCTATTTTCCCTTATGCTTGCATCTCATAAAATGGATAGCTTCAAAGGCTGTAATCACATTATTAATAATATATCTCCTAAGGACAAAGCCAATTATTCTTTAGAAATAATAGCAGGTAAGACTTTCTTCAACCTATTGGCTAAAATCTTTGCAATGATTTTATAGAGAACATTGCAAAGAGCAATAGGACGAAGGTCTTGAAAAGTCTCAGGGGAGTAATTTTTAGGAATTAACACTACATGTGTAAGGTTCAAGTCCATGGGAAAAGAACCAGCCTCTAACCAAGAGACACAAGCCAAAAAAACATCCTTACCAATCAACGGCCAAAATTTTTTAAAGGCTGGATTAAGGCCTTCCAAACCTAGAGAGTTATCCAGATGCATATGTAAAACAACAATTCTAAACTCCTCTAAAGAAAATGGAGCTTCTCACTCTTGATTATCAACGTAAAAAAGTTTACACTCCATATAGTCAACCATCGGTTGGGAATCAAAAAAGCTCACTATTAAAAACTTAAGTAAAATATTCGACAGCCATCTCAGCAATACCATCATAATTCTTCCTCCAAAGAACCATCATCTCATTTAAGGCAGATTAAGCGATTGATTCTTTTACAATTAGATGCCATTGCATGGAAGAATTTACTATTCTTATTGCCTCTTTGCAACCAAAATGCCTTCACTCTTTGCTTCCAATCTCCTGTGCTAAAAGGTTATTAAGAGAATCATGAATAGCAAAGACAGAAGTTTGAACCTTACCATTACTTAATCGAACAACTTTTGCCAACTCCTCTTACAAAGAGTGAATTTTATGAGAAAAGCAGCCTCTTAATTCTCGACAGCAAGACTGCATATCACAGCAATAGTAGTCAAGTTGAGTCCAAAGCACCTAACCACTTGAATTAACCCAACTTTGATGCAACACCTCTCTAAACTCCGACTCTCTCAACCAATGATTTTCAAAATGAAAACCCACCCTATGCCTCCTCTCAATCGAATGACTTATAGATAGTTGAATTAGATGATGGTCAAACACCAAAGCAATAAGGCAAGAAAGCCGAGCTTTTAGGAAAAGAGTAAGCCAATGAGAAGTCACTAGACACCTATCCAATGGTTCCTCTATAAAATCTATAGTACCCCTATCCCTTTCCTATGTATAACTATACCCTTCTAAATGAAAAGTCACAATCAGCCACAACTTGTTGAAAACCATGCAAAAGCCAATTTAGATATTCATTTCCTCCCCTTTTATCATCCTAACTCAGTAAATTATTGCAATCACCAATAACACACCAAAGAAGAGTAGAACAAATTTTCAAATCACGCAGAAGATCCCAAGAAAGATGGCATCTACTGTAGTCAGGTTGACTATAGAAGCCTGTACATCTCCATTCAATGCCAACATCTTCAATACTAAAGACATCAATATGGGAGAAAGAGTAACTCAACAAGGCAACATTATTTTTTTTTTTTTTTTAGTTCATAGAAAAGCAAGACTACCACCCCTGCCATCTTTATCAACACAAAAATAAATAGAAAGCCAAGTTGATTTTTTATTCGTTCAATTTTATTTTCATTAACAAGAGTTTCAATGAGAAAAAGAAAAGTTAGCCTACAAGAAAACACTAAATTTTTTAGAGCTAAGACTGCGCGTGTGTTGCCAAGATCGCAGTAATTCCAATTAACATCTATCATGGCTCTCGGTAGGATCCCAGTTGAGATCTGGCCAATAAAAAAGATACATTGTGAGAAGATAGTAGCACCTCCACCCTCAATTTTATGGTTGGAAGCTTCAGAATCCTCCTATTGACCAGCTGAGATAATCTGCTTCCTTTTTCAATCTTCAAGCAGATCTAAGACTTCAACATCGTTTTCACTAGTATTCATAGGCCCAGCATCCACTTGCTTATTATTTTTTGAGTTTTCAACAATCACCATTGTATTATTATTAGGCACTTGCAAAGGGGCATATTTGGAAGCATTTGTTTTCAAATCCTTCAATCCCATCGAATTAATGAACCCTTCTAAATTAGACTCAAGTAGGTTGCCTTCTGGGTCACGTAACCATTTCTCGCCTGTCATGGCTGCCACTATGGGGAGAACCTTAAGCCAAGGCCCCTACACTTTCTTTAGTTCAACTTCTTATTTAGAAGAAAGTAAAGAGCAATAACTATTAATATGGCCAAGAACACCACAGTGATGACAAATATAAGTGAGCCCTTTGTATTTAAAATTGACAAGGCTCCAATTGCCATTAGCGAGCTTAATCTTCTTCCACCGCTTGAGAGGAGCTTGCACATCTAGCCTGACATGCATACTACTTGGCTACTAGCAATGACATATACCTAACAGGAGCTCATGGATTTGCACCTATATAGGAACGTAGTTAAGATCGATAGAGAATGGATCTTCATCCTTTTTCAAATGGTGAACAATAAGGAAGTGACTACCAAAAGACCATGGACCCCCATCTAGGACCTTTTTAATATGAACCATATGAAAAAATTGAAAAAGATATAGATTTTTGGAGAGTTCCCTAATGCACAACCCTTTACTAGGCCTCCATGTACCCTCGATTTAATGTTGCATAGCATTAAAATTGATAGTTCGATCGGTTAGAAACCTCCCCACTAAACAGTACTCAAAAATCTTCATGACCTCCCCTTTGCCTCCTTCAGCTAAAAAGCATCTCATCACTTTCATCAATAGTCAACGACAGAGAAGCAAAACAATCATCCATATTTACCAAACTATAGAGAAATAACAGAGAAAAGCAAACCGAATAATAAGAGACATATTAGAAATCAAAGAAGAAACACTCACACATGGGAGAAGATACCCTAACTCTCAAAGAGCGAGAGAAAAAACTACCATTTTTCTTTCTTTAATTGGAATAATGTATATTTTATTTGTCATTAATTGTTTAATAATATTTAAATGATGATTAAGTAGATGTAAATAATTGATTAAATCTTCATTTGTAATCTCATAGGTTATAAGTATAGTATTTATTAGACTTATATGATTAGATTTCAGTCTAGTTATACGCTGGTCATAGGCCTAGATTTGAGTCGTGACATATACTCTTGAATTCGCTTGAAAATAAAATTTAACTTCGATAAATACATATATAAATTGACTTAAAAATATTTCTAACATAAATACTTTTATAAAAATTAATTATAACTATAGTTTCAAAAATTCAATGAAATTTTTAAGTTTTTTAAAAAAAGGAAAAAACCATTCATATAAAATTTGAAATGTAAAAAAGCACAATTCATATAGTTAATCTGTCTCAAAAATAAAATTTAAAATCTACTATATTTTGAAATTATTTTATTTCTAAGTTATAAATCATTATATTACAAGCTTAATAATCACTTAGAACATGTTTAACATGGTGATTGATTTTTTTTTTTTTAAAACTCCTTTAGACTTTAAGAAAGATAATTTAAAAATGTTATTTAATTATTTTAATATTTATAAAATTAAAATATAAAAAAATTATTTTAAATAAATTCAAATAATATCTAATAATTAATTAATATTTTTAATATTATATTTTAATAAATTCAAATAATATCTAACAATTAATTAATATTTTTAATATTATATTTCTTCAATTACAATAAGTAATCATGTTATAGAAGTGCTAAATGTTTTTTTTTTTTTTTGGGAAATTGAAAAAACTGGACGGTTGTGATCTGATATGTTGTCGGTACATGATGAAATGATGATCCTTTGATCCTGCTAAGTGCTAACGCAAGCCATACAAAAGCTTATACGTCATTATTAAAGTAAAATATTTGGATTATTGCTCACATAAAAGTGGCTAATTTAGTTGAATGTCACGGGCATGCACTTGTTTCCAACATCAGCAGAATCACAACAATAGCTTAATGTAAGACTTTTGTCAACCCAATACGTTCTAGAAAAATTTAAATTTATTTTATTTAAAATAATAAAATTTTAAAAATTATATTACCCATTAATCAACATTTAGTATAATGATCAAAATGAAAGGCGAGATTTTGAGAAGTCGATGTATTCAACTCTCAAATTCATTGAATTTAATTTGTAATTTGTATGATTTATTTTCTATGTTAATTAGATGTATTATTTAATATAACTCATATATTTAGAGTGCGTTTAGTAAATTATAGCGAGATGTAATATAATGTAATCAAATAAATTTCTAATATAAATTTATATTAGAAATTCATTTAATTATATTATATTACATATTATTACATTCTACTAAACATACTCTTAATGATTTGATTATATATAATATTTATCAAATAATATTAAATTAATATTATTAATTTCAATATTTATTGTAATATAAGAATAGTTTTTTTTTTTTTTTTCATTTTTCACGTGCTTGTGAAATGAAAGAGCTTTTAATTATGAGACAAATGTGAAGAGTATTAAAGGAGGTAGCTTGTAGATAAAATCAATTAATTATTATAGTTTTTTTTTTTTTTTTTATGGAACTAATTATTATAGTTATTTCACTTCAACCAATTTTAAATTTGAAAAATATTACATATTTTAAAGGCACGACTCATTCAATAATTTCTTTTTTTTTTTCATAAATTAAAGTTTGTGATTTGACCCACGAATAAATCTTAATGTAATTAAGTGAGGAGGATTCTAATACAAGGACATTTGATGGGAACTGATTTTAAGTAGATAGGAAGTGAATGTGAATGTGATAAAACAAGAATTGAGTTATTTCTTGTGACAAGTTTCATATCTAGAAATGACCTAGATGTGTTTGTACTTGCACATATTTAATTTAATGAATCCTCCAAAAGATGGAAATTTCTAAGAAAGAAATATGGTCATAAATCAATAATCATATGACTTAGAAAAGACAAAATCATGTGATCCAAAGGTAATTTAATCCATTTTAGAAGTTACCTTTTTTTGAAAAATATGTTCCTTAGGACCACATGTTTTCAGGCCTATGATAAAACTTGTTATATTTCATTGCTTTTTGGAAAGAATGGGAAAAAAGATCATTTTGAATAGGAAAATTTGTGGAATTAAGTGGATTATGTACTACAAAAAGTACAATTTTTATTTTTCTTCTCATTTTATCAAAGATATCAGAGCTTTTTTTTTTTTTTTTTTTTTGCCAAATAAAGATATTAGAGCTTGAATCTTCTATTCCATTAAAGGTTAATGCTATATAATACAACACATTGTATATAGATAAACAGTGCAATTGCAATTTTATCCCTAAAAGAAAGAGAAAAGAAAACTTACATTTTTTTTTTTAGCAGAACTGGATGGATTTTTAGGGCCTTTTTACTATTTTAAGATTATTTTATAAAATAATTCTTGATTTAGATTGTTTTTTAAAATAATTCTTTTTTTATATTGTTTTTAAAATTATTTTCTATTTTAAGTTGATTTTTAGCAAGGTGGCTGGGTTTGGTCTAACTACAGGAGGGGGTGAGGGCTGAATTTGACCGTTGATGGGAAAAGCTGCCTAATTCTAGCTGCTACTGGCCCCTACCCAAAGTAGTGGCCAGAGTAGCCCTTCCCACCTCCCATTTTAATTTTAATTTTTTCACTTCGTCTTCTTATTTTTTTTTTATTCTTTTTACTTTGAATTTTCTTTATTTTTTTTCCTAAATGAATTTTTTTAATTTTATTTTCTTTATTTTGTGACTTTGAATTTCTTTAATCTATAATAATTATTATGAATAATATTATATTTATTGTATATAATAAATTTCTAATATTTTAATTACATTATTAATTGTTATATATTATTAAATTATAATTAATTTATTATGTTATATACGATAATTATTAATTATATTTAATTATATTAATTATATTTAAAATAATAATTTAATTTTATTATATTAATCATATAAAATAGTAATGATTTTATATAAAATTTTAAAATAATAAAAATTATACTAAATACTACGTATACGTTCCAAAAAATACTAATACTTGTTAATAATTATGTTTTTGTGCAAAATATTATTAGTTATTATGTTTAAATATTATTTATTCTTATTAATATTATTTTTTCATTCTTGTTATAGTATAGCCACAATTTATTAGAATTCAACTATCCAAATAGCACCATTTTAGACAATTCCTATGAAAATTAAGTTGGATGAATTACTGTCAAGTCCCACTTAAAATTCAGTCTCATTTGATAGAATTTTTAAATAAAAGTTTCCAGAAAATGCTAGAGGGATCATGAATAGCTCACACTTAAAATCTAGTCTCTTTAGACAAAATTTCTAAATGATGGCTATTTAAAATGTGAAAAAAAAAACTAATAATACATGTTAATAATGATGTTTTGTATAAAATACTATTATTTATTATTAAATATTATTAGTTGTTCTTAATTAATTACTATTGGGTGTTATTAATGGTGTTTAATTTATTGTTGTTATTTTAATTTTTATGATCTAAAATAATATATTTTTTTATGTTCACTAGATACAATATAATGATAAATAAATCTTATATATAATTTCATAATTTAATTTTAAATACTAAATTTTTAAAAAAAATTAACTTTTTTTTGGTGATATTTCATGAATATAAAAGTAAATGTCAATATGAATGGACTTGAAATATAGTTATTTTTAATGCAATAATAATAATAATAAATCAACATCATTTTATTATTATTATGCATATTATTATTGTGATTCTTATTTTTATTATTATTAAACATAGTTATTTTTATCATTAATAAAATATGATTATTAATTATTGTGATATGAGTGAAATTCTATTACTTATAATGAATAATATTATTTTTTTTATTATTTTCTTTATTGCTATAAACTTTAAAAAATCAAACAAATCATTTACAAGTTATTATCAATTACTAAAAAAATAACCAAATAACTTAATAACATACTTTCATTATTATACAAATAAAATATTAAAAAAAAATTATTAACTACAAAAGTATATTATTATTATTATTATTATTATTATTGACAAATCTTTTTTTCATTTAAAACATTTTTTAGGTTATAATATTAATAATAATATTAAACAATCTTTTAACTTAATATTAATAATTTTATCGTAGCTATGAATTAATATCATACAAAAATTACATACATTTATTCCCCAAAGATAATAGTAATGTAATAAAAACATAAAAATTATTGTACATGTTTTATAATTTGTTATTAACAACATATTTAATATCATTTGGTTCAAGAAAAATATTAACATTAAAAATTATAAACATACTTAACTAAATAGTATTAACATACTAATAAAATTCACTAACAAAACTAACCTTAATTTTCAGTAAATTTTTTCATAATTGGCAAAGAAATTTGATTTTTTCCTAAAAATGGAAGAATAAATTTGTTAGTGAGGTAGTGAATAAATAAATAAATCAAAATATAAGCAAACTATATTACTCTCTAAAAATAATGATGAATATAATAACTAGGAAACTATATTATTACAAATAATAATAATAACATACAAAATATGTATTCAAATTCATATATATTATGTTGTTAGCAAAATTATATTATTATTATTATTATTATTATTATTATTACTCTTATTTTATGTATTTTTATTTTAAACATTTTAACATAATAATAAAAAATAAAATATTTTAAAATTTAATAAAATAACATATTAATAAAATACAAGCATACAAAAACTGATAAAATATTAATAAAAAATTACCATAATTTTAAGTAAAATTAGCTCCACCAAATTTTTTTTAACAAATTATTTAACAATTTTTGAAAAAGAAAAAAAAGGAAAGAACATATATAATTGCAGGCTAGGTGATAGGAGAGGGAGTTGAGGGGTTGGGCAGCTGAAAATGAAATGGTGAGAGGAAGAAGAAGTGATATAGATGAATTTAAAGATTGAGAATTTAGTGAAAAAAAAAAAAAAAAGTTGGTCATACTTGAGTCCTATCCCCGTAGAGATTTGATGGAATCTTTGCGGGCTGGTAAAGAGGAGGTTAGGACTTAGCCGCACTTGACAGTAGCGGCCAGGCCTTGGCCATTGCTGTAGGCCACTCCATTGACTAGTGGCTTGGATCAGCTTGCTACTTTGACTAGTGGGCAATATATATATATATTTTTTTGCCAAAAAGTAACATAATCTGAGAAATATTTTGCAACAAACTTAAACTAAAAATTTTAAATAAAAACAATATAAATTGAGAAATACTTTATAAAAAGTACTTAAATTAGTAAAAATTCAAATTCTTAGACTAATTTACTAATCAATAAAGAATTACGAATGAAAATTCCATACTATTCATAGCTTATATTTCTACGCTTTTAATCACATAAAGATTTTGTTATATATTATTTTCTATGTAGTTCTGTGTTTTTATCACACTCCACACACGCATATACATATTTTTCTTTTTGTTTAATTTGGAGTTAATTTTTCACTTATGAGAAGTTATTTTTTTCTTTTTTACAACTGCCTTTTGGCAATTATCTAAAAACTATAGGTCGCCAGTTTCATATGATAGTTAGAATAATGTTTTATTTATTTATTTATTTTTGACATGAAAATATTGAACTTTATTCTATCAGAAGCTTCAAAGTTCAGTACATGATTAATAAAACTAGGAGGGGAAGACTTTCAAATGGTAAAATCAGGCAAAGAACTACTAGCCCTTGCTACTTTCTAATAGGTGGGCTACATGATTCGCATATCTTTTTACATAAACACAAGAAACATTTGTGGGAGAATTAAATGCACTCTAAATGAGATTTCTAATACACAGCATTTAATCTTTCAATCGGTATCCCTCTAACTATTAATATTGAATCACCGCTAATTATATTCGTCAAACGAAATAGATTTTAGATAATTTTACATATATATCATTTGCATTTTCGCAACTGAGGTGTTACATATAAGATTCAAGTCTCCAAATTTGTTGGACCTCTCAGTAAATTTAATAAATAAATAAAAACAAAGTTGACATGTGTCTTTCATCACCATGGTCCATACAAGATGGTTAAGACGAGTTTTTGAGACATACTCTCTTCATTCTAAAAAAAATGACCATTAAAAAAGTTAATTTTGTTCATAAATAAGTGGCCATTTAGCAACCCAATAAAAAAATAGTAAAATGGCTAATTTACCTTTTCATATTTCAAGTAGGAGAGATATTTTTCTAATTTATACTGCTTTTTTTGACAACTTATAATAAATTTATTGCTACCTTAAAAATAGTAATTTTTTTTTAATGGTCACTTTTTTTCAGAATGTAGAGAGTGTGATATATCATGTCCTAACTTTAATTTATTGGTAATATTTAATACTCTCTTCGTTCTAAAAAAGTTATTCACTTTCTTTTTTCAAATAATTTAAAAGAAATTATTAATTATTTGTCAACTAATAAATTTTAATATTATATTTTTTTACTTATATTCTTGTATATACTCATTTATTATTATTTTTATTATTAATTTTAAAAATATACACTTTTTAATTAATAAAAATATAATGGATAAATTCTATATCTATTTTCAGTTTGATTAAGTATTTTGGATAATTAAAAAAAAATAATTGACGAACTTTTTATGATAGTGGAAATATCTTTCTATAATTTTTTTTTTTGAAAGAACAGCTTGAATTTAAAATTACGGCAGAATAATAAAAATAATAATATTTGGCCACACTAAATAATCCAATTGGTTCACTTTCCAGGTAATGGGTACTAAAATTTCAGCTAGAAAGTGACCACTTTGGGACTTGAGGTCCTCTTCAATAATGTCAATTTGCATGGGCCATGCCAAAACCATTAATGTAACATACACAAATAACTGGCAAACAAATGAATAAGCTTTATATATATATTAAAAAAAAAAAGAAATGATTTTTATTTTTACAATAGAAGCCTGCTTGACTAATAATAACTGTCTTTTTTAATATTTCTCGTAAAATTGATAAAATTTAAATTTAAAATTTTTCACTTTTCATTTTCTATATTTTAATAATGAATAAAAAATCAATCAGATCATACAAAAATCAATCGGATCATATTTAATTGGCAACAAATAAGCTTTTTGATAATATCTATGCGTTAAAAGTTTATTTTTCATGCCCAACTTGTATTTGGGTATTTCTCTGGGACCTTGAATTTGAAAATGACCTATCATATTATATATTCCAAAACTTGGTCAAGTTAGTCAGCTATATATATTTGAAAATTTTAAATATATATTTTGATTTTGTGCTCTTTAATATTTTTTTCATCTTTGGTTGTTTAGAACATTTTTCATCAATATATTTATCAAATTAAATTTTTTATAAATAATTTATTCAATAACTAAATGTAAATAATCATAAAAAATATCTTTAAATTACATATCATTAAAATAAGATATTTTTGATAAATCTTGGAAAAAATGGAAATTTTGTCTTATATTGAAAAAGAAATTATTAATGAAGTGATATGAATTATTGGAGTCATAGTCTAATTAACAATTAGTGCGTGGTTAAATAAATTATCAAAGGGTAATGGTTGAAATCTGTAATTTTTTAGAGTTTTAATCATAATTTTAAAAAATAAACTATTAGATTTTAGAAACTTTTATAATTATTATATTTATTAAATAGCTAAAACTGGAAATTAATTATACTACTTATCCAAAGTCGACTTTTAAATAATCTAATATTTTAAACTGCTTAATTAGAAATTTTAAAATATTTTAAGACTTAATTAAATAGATAATAATTTAAAATTTATATATTTAAGTTTAAGACTATATACTTAAATTTAGATAAATTTTAAATTTTATTTTTAAATTCATAGTAAATAATTAAACATAATATATAAAAATAAAGTAGAGTATCGATCGCAGTATCAATGATCAAATTCAAACTGAAACTATTGAATTAGATCAAATTTGATTGAATAAAATTAAAATCACAATCCTTTTTCAGTTATGATTTTGGTTTGTAATTAAAATTATGATGAGTTTGATTTTGGTTTTGATCTTTATTAAAATCATATAAAAGTTAAAATCGTCAATTTTAAACAGAAACTGATGGTTTGGTTAAACTGATTATACAATTATACTTTAATAAATTAACATAAAAAAATTAAGTGTAAGCCATTTTTAACACACAATTCTATTTTAATGTTTTCATTGTTTATTAAAATTTTATTTTAAATTATTTTATTATGTTAAATTAAATTTTTGATCAAAATTAATGTAATAAAGTAATTAGTTTGAAATTAGTTTTAAATTATTAAAAGTGTGCATCGGTCGTTTCGATTTAGATTGAAAACTAAGAACTGAAATTCCTAAAAATTCTAAATTGAAACAAACCGAATAAGCTCCTAAATTAAATTTTAAACTTTGGTTCAGTTTTATTCAATCAAAAATCGGTTTTTAATTTGGTTTTGATTTTTATATATAAAATAATATATAAATATATAAATAATGTATAGAATATACAAAATGTAAAACAATATATAAAATATAAAAATATGAAATAAAAATAATATTAAAAGTATTAAAAATATATGTAAATATATAGTTTCAGTTTTTTTCGATCAATTCGATTTTCAAACATCTAAAACCAAACTGAAAATCAAAAATCAAAATTTTTCAAAATTTCAAATTGAACCTCCTAATTGATTATCTAATAACTGAACTAAATATATAATTTCAGTTTGATTCGGTTCTAAAAATTGTAAGGTTTGATTCTTGCACACACTTATGGACTACAATGAAGAAATCGATTTCAAATTGCAATCGAAATCAAAACCTACCGATTTTAGACCAAAATTAAGTTTTTTCGATCAATTCGATTTTCAAACATCTAAAACCAAACTGAAAATCAAAAATCAAAATTTTTCAAAATTTCAAATTGAACCTCCTAATTGATTATCTAATAACTGAACTAAATATATAATTTCAGTTTGATTCGGTTCTAAAAATTGTAAGGTTTGATTCTTGCACACACTTATGGACTACAATGAAGAAATCGATTTCAAATTGCAATCGAAATCAAAACCTACCGATTTTAGACCAAAATTAAAATTATAAAAATCGATTATAATATTTATTTTATTAAACTAAAATCATTAATTTTAAACCGAAATAAATAATTTGAATAAACTGGTCACGCCTAAGTGTTGTTGGGTATGGTAGCCTTAGCTGCTCACAAAGAAGAAACTTGCTGCCAGTTTTTTTGGCCAATCAGAAACTTGCTACCGATTGAAGCTACATGTTTGATGCTTCTATACAGGCCTACATCTTTTACACCAGAATCTAGTTTTGCTTTTTTACTACTTTTTAACTTTTAAAGGTTTTTTATTACCCTCTGTATTCTAACTAACTGACCCTATGAATTTTTGTTAGAATATATAATATTCTTTTTACCTTTATTAGATTTTTAATTTTTTTATTATATTATAACTAATCTTAGTTAGATATCATGATTAGTAATTTATATTAAAAAAATATAAATTCTCTATAAATTCTTATTTATAACATAATATAATTTTTTAAATTGCTATTAATAATTTTATTTTATATTAATTTATCTTTATATAAATATTTTAAAATTTTTGAATTGAAAATTTTATAAATTTAATAGCGTATAGATTATAATATTAATGTCCTGTAAAAATCAATAACTAATGTGATATTACAATACTAATGCTCTGCAAAATTTAATAAATGATGAGACTAATTTTAGTATTAGTTAACTAATATATGAACAATTTACTAAATATTTAAAAATATTTACACCAATAAATGAATTATAAATATTAAATTCATTTATTTATCTTAAAATTTAAATAAATAATTGAGTTTTAATTTTATAAATTTATTACTAATTTATTATTTTTTTTATGTTTGTATCAACTTTTATCTATTCAAACAAGCATTTACATTTTTTAACAACTAGAGTTATAAATACGTATTAAAGTAACATATAATATGATTTTATCATGATATATTAGTTAAATTGATTTATTTACAATAAAAACAAAATATTTTTTCATTTATTTTTAAATTTTTTTCTCACGTTATAATGGTTATAAAGTTATTGTTAAAATGTTACAAAAATTTAATTTAAGGTATATATTAAGTTTACGTTTAGTATAATGTAATGAAACGTAATGTAATATAATTAAATAAATTTTTAATATAAATTTATATTAAAAATTTATTTAATTATATTACATTATATCTTATTACGACTTATTAAATTTATTTTTTTTTCTATGAATTTTTTTTATTTTTCCTTTAAATTTCATAGAAAATATTATTGTGGTGGAAATTTTTGTCGTGTATATGTATGTAAAGAAAACAAAATAAATATCTAATAGTTGACTTTACATTAACCATATGATAAAGTTATATGGATTCCACTTTAAATAAAATAATGATTTAGTTATAAAACTAAGTGTTGAATATTCTTATACGCATAATCAATCTAATGAGATTAAAATATATAAAATAAAAAAAATTATATTTTTATTAAAAAATTAAATAAAAATGATATTTTCATCTATTTTAAAAAAATGAAAAGTAAAAAATTTTGAATTTAAATTTTTTAAATTACAAATAATTATTATTAATTTAACAAAAGATATTAAAAAAAGAATTATTTTTATTGTGTAATTTGCTATGTTTATGCGACGAATTCCTCCTTGTTAATATTAAAAAAAAAATTAGACCTGCATAAATTTAGGATATTAAATTTAATAAAAAAAATTATAATAAACTTATCGAGTCCTACGTGGCAGTTGATAGTGATGGGAAATGACATCTTGTATTTTAAACCAGATAAATTACCTATAGAGCACTGTTGGAGAACAGTAGTCGTTGTGAGCAAAGAAAGTCCAAAAGCTGAAAATAAAAAATTGTTATTATTATTAAATATAATAAATATCAAAAAACAAAATAAAGAAGCTGCTTTGAAGCCAAGCCAAAGAAAGAAGAGCAGCAAGTTGAAGCTAATATCGATTATGAATCTAGAAAGGAATTGTTGGATTCTTCTTTGCAAAATCCAACGGTGGAGAATGGTGGCAGTAGCCTGCAGGCTTATCTCCTCTCCTCTCCTCTCCTCTGACTTGTGTTTTTTTGATAGAGAGAGACAAAACAAACAACCAAAGTAAGAAAATTTGCAGGGTATAAATTGTTGGCCTTTTAAAGTGGAACCAACCCGCCATTAATGCAATTCTCTCTCTTTCATTAGCGCTCTCTGTCTTTATTGTTATTAGTCAATCCAAAGCTTAGCTTAAACCTTGTCGACTCTCTCTCTCTTTTTTTTTTTCTGTTTATCTCTCTCTTTCTCTCTCTACTACTTTGGATGTGATTCGTTTTTGTTTTAACTAAACTAGAGGTGGGTTTTTGAATTCTTAATGTTCTTGTTCATGGGTTTTTGTGGGTTTTCCTTTTTCTTTTCTCTTTTAATTTTTTTTGAATTATTTTTTGGTATTTTTTTTTCTAAGTAAAAGACTAAAAGTTGCTTTCAAAAGCAATCCATTGGTGAGTTTGTTTTCTGGATATAACCTCTTGCTTGTATAAAAAAGAAACTATTCTTGGTTTCACACTTAGATCTACCCTTCTGTTTTGCTGTTCCAATTTTTCTGTTCTTTTTGAAGTTTTCAGGAGCTCAAGTTCCTTTTTTTTGTGATCTGCAGGAAGAAAGCTTCAAAAGGGTAACCTTGTTTCTTGATTTAGTTTGATGGGGGTTTGCTTGAGCGCCCAAATTAAAGCTGAGAGCCCATTTACCACAGGTATACTATAAATGTTTCACACCTTTTATTCTTTATTTGGCTTTATAATTCTGCCTGTTGAATTTTTGGTTGATTTACTTAAATTCTTGTTTTTTTTCCTTTTTCTTCCTCTTTTTCTTTTCCCTTTCAGATGATTATGGCTTTTCCTTAATTTCTCTCATTTTGTTTCCCCTTTTGATAATGCTTTACTTTCTGTTTTTGGGGGTTTGAACTAAGTTTAGCTGTTTTGGATTTTGTGTCTAATTGTGTATGCTTGTTCTGGAGTTGTTTTTTATTGGACAATTAACCAATTACTATTCTTGGGTAGTTCTAATTTGTTGAGTTTAATATTGTGAGATTGGATGGCTTTGAAAAGTTGATGCCTCTCATTTGTCACTATGGTCGTTTTGGTTGCTGACAAATCATAAAAGAAAAGGGCAATGAATCTGATCAGGTCTGGGTTAGTTTGGCAGAGATAGAGTGATCAGCTTAATTGTATCTAAGTTATATCATTTATTGTTCTACTAAAACTGAACAGCAAGAAGAGCATGTTACATCCGGTATTCATTTTCTTTTTCTTTGTTACTTGGCAATCAAACAGGTGGAATAATATTTCTCTAATATGCTTAAGCTAAAATTGCTTGCTGGGCAATCTGTAAATTGTGATTCTCTATTGTGTGTGCACTTGGAGTCTATATTCCTCCAAAATAGTATTGCTAAAATCTGATAATGCATGGGAAATCTATCAAGGGGTATGGCAATGACAATCAATTAATATAGAGATTGCTAATTGGCTTGTTCAGGGCTGAGTTCAAAATATGTTAGCACAGATGTGAATGATCATAGTATGAGTAGCAAGGTCTCATCAGCTTCAGTGCCACCAACTCCTCGAAGTGAAGGTGAGATCTTGCAGTCATCCAATCTGAAGAGCTTCAGTTTTGCTGATCTCAAGATGGCTACCAGGAATTTCCGTCCTGATAGTGTCTTAGGAGAAGGTGGTTTTGGTTCAGTTTTTAAGGGATGGATTGATGAACATTCATTTGCTGCTGCCAAGCCTGGAACTGGAATGGTTATTGCTGTGAAAAAGCTTAACCAAGAGGGTTTCCAAGGTCACAAGGAGTGGCTGGTAAGTTCATTTTCTCCTTCATTAGAGTTTTCTGCTAAGGCAGAGAGTTGGTCCAGCATTTTAAAGAGATTGTTAAAGTAAAGTAAAGTTGGACATTGTGCTGGTACCTTTAAATATCCACAAGTCATTTTGTAGGATTGACCTTTTTGATCATTTTAGCTCTTGTTAGGGATTGCAATATTTACTATCGTGGATGCGTATGTTTGCTTATATGCTTTTGTTTTCTCCCATTCATCTGTAGGCTGAAGTAAATTTTCTGGGGCAGTTTTCTCATCCTCATCTTGTGAAGCTGATTGGTTATTGCTTAGAGGATGAGCACCGGCTTTTGGTTTATGAGTTCATGCCTAGAGGAAGCTTGGAAAATCATTTATTTCGGAGTGAGTTCCACCTGCTCCATCTGTGATCAATGTTGGCTAAAATGGCTTCTATTAGCATTTCAAAATTCACATATTTTTAAATTTTTTTTCTATCAGGAGGGTCTTACTTCCAACCTCTTTCTTGGAATCTCCGCTTGAAGGTTGCTCTTGGTGCAGCAAAGGGGCTTGCTTTTCTTCATAGTGATGAAAATAAAGTTATATATCGGGACTTCAAGACTTCTAACATTCTACTCGATTCGGTATGTATGGCATGAAAACAAATTTTTTTATGCTTTCACAATGTTGTTATTTGGTGGTTCCAAAAAATCCATCTCACTTTCTATTAGCTCTTCTCAGAATTTCTTTTGTGATACTATCACAGAAATACAATGCAAAGCTCTCTGATTTTGGGTTGGCCAAGGATGGGCCAACAGGTGATAAGAGTCATGTCTCTACTAGGGTTATGGGTACCTACGGATATGCAGCTCCAGAGTATCTAGCCACAGGTATTTACTTAAATTAGTTCACCAACATGACCTTTTCCAGGTGTTTTTTCTTTTGCTATTATCTGGATTTGTATGTGCAAGTGTTTTGGTTCTTACTTGTTTTTCATTTGAGTTGCATGTACATGATGTGCTAGTTCTGATAATCACTTGAACTTCCTCGCTGACTAGGTCATTTAACTGCCAAGAGTGATGTCTATAGCTTCGGAGTTGTTTTGTTAGAGATGTTATCTGGCAGGAGAGCAACTGATAAAAATCGTCCATCTGGAGAACACAATCTAGTGGAATGGGCTAAACCCTACCTAGCAAACAAACGAAAGATTTTTCGCGTCCTAGACAATCATCTAGAAGGCCAATATCCAATGGATATTGCCTACAAGGCAGCTAGCCTTGCACTACGTTGCCTATCCACAGAATCCAAGTTTCGGCCAAACATGGATGAGGTTGTGACATCATTGGAACAACTCCAGGATTCCAAGGAAACTGGAAGCACTAATGCTCATTCAGGCAATGCACCAAGGATGCGTAGACATAGTGCGGATGATGTTAGTGGTAGAAGGACTGCAGCTGCTTATCCTCGTCCCTTGGCTTCCCCTCTTTATGTTTGAAAACGGAATAAGAAACTTGACTAAAGCTACATCTCTTCATAGCTCAATCCATACAATGCAGGTGGTTGGCAACTATCTCAGCAGCTCAAGCATTCAAGTATATTTTTCCGTTGACTGTACAGTTCATGGTTCGTCCAGCTAATGCATGCAAAACCAACCTTTCTGCTGACAAAATTTCCAGGTCAGCTTGTTAACATGAGTTCGTAAATTGTTATATGCTTTACAGATCTATCACAACGTAACACTTGGAAACGGCTTAATCAAGGATGAAAATGCTCTTGTATGACTAGTCAGTCTTTTTCGCTTCTAGCTTGGCTTGTTGTATTTGATATATTTAATATATTTTTTTTTCCTCAGATGGATCTGTCAATCATCCTTATAAATATACACACTATTATGTTGTAATAGATTATTTGTTTCTTTTCTGAAGAGTTGGGGGAAAAAAAAAATAAGACGCTGAGTTCTTTAGATGCCTGTATTGGTTCTATATTTGGTGTGTGAATGAGTTTGTGTTGGTGAAAAAAGCTGTAAGAACTAAAGCAGCAAGAGAAAGTGAATGTGAAAGTAATAGATGATGGAAGTCCAGCACACCACAAAAGTTGGCGGATGTGGAAACTTGAGAAGAGATACATGTGGGGGTATTATTGCAATGTGATTTTGAGTCCACGATATTTGCTTATTTTCAGCTCTTAACAATGTGCCTTTGTTTTATTTTGGAGTCGTCTTCAGTGCTGAAATGTCTTGAGTTTGTACTGAGATGTCTTGAATTTTAATCTCAACTGAAGATAAGTTTACTAAAAGAAAATAAGCAAAATTAGATTATTGACTGTCGCATAGGGGTCCAGGGATACGAAGCGGTTGATTCATAAACCATCACGTATATCTAATGAAAAAGGGTGAGATTGGCGGCTAATTATAAAAGTTTATGGGATTAGCACCATAAAACGCCCAAATCTGGTACTGTGTATATGAAGTGATAGGTGTTTTGTTTCTTTAATAAATAATTATTATTAGCAGATTTATTATTTTTAAGTGTCTATGTACTTGTTTGACGGGATCAAAGTCAGGGCAATTCGATTTAAAAAAGGATGATTTGGAGAACGGCAGACTTGAACTTGAAATTCTAATTTTCAGAATATCTACGTGTCCGTTTGATTAAATCGAAGTTTTTACAGTTCGAAATTAAAATTTTGAGTAAAATTTTTGTTTAATTATTATTTTTAAATTTTATTTAAATATCAAAACTTTTCTCAAAAATTTGTAATTGAGAGTGATCATATTCAGAAAAAAAAAATTCACTTCAATAATTTTTGTTATTGGTTAAAAAAATTATTATTATTCAAATTTAAAACTTATTTTTTTTATTTACTATAAAGGATTTGTAATATTATAATCAATTCCTGAATATGTTGTAATGATGTATAATTTAATTTAATCAAATTAATTTTTAATATAAATTTAAATTAAAAATTCATTTGATACATCTCATTACGGCTTATTAAACGCTTTCTTTTTGTTTTTCTCATGCTCTGTTTATTTTGAGAAAAATATTTTCTACATTTTCTGACGTTTAAAATGTTTTAAAAAATTAGTCAAAAGAAAATATTTTTATGATCAATAAAAAATTAATTATTTTTAAAGAAAATAACTTCTACTTTTCAAATTGAGAAGTTATTTTTCATATTTTGACAAACTTATTATAATAAAAAAATATATATATAAATATAAATTTATTAATCTGCCGATCATCAATACTTACTATCGACAGCCATCGAGAACCATAGCTAGATACCAGCAACTACTGACAACCACAATCGACCGCTAAATTTATCATTTATATGTGTTTTTCTTATATTTAAGAATAAAATTTTAAAAGTATAAAATTTCTTATAAATTTAGTTAATGAAATTATTTCATTAAACTTTTAAAGTTAATTATTGAAATAATTTTTCTACTTCATTTCATTAATTTCATAAGTTAATTTTGTAAAGTTAAATAATAAAATTATTTTTTATTAAGTTAGGAACTTTTTCATAAATTTATTATTTTATACTCTTTCCGTCCAAAAAAAGTTGTTCATTATTCATTTTTAGGATATCCCAAAATACTTGCCCACTCTAAAAATAGTTATAGGATGTGTCCATTTTATCTTTATTAATTGAAAGGTGTATATTCTAAAAATTAATAATAAAGGTAGTAATAAATGAGTATATGCAAGGATATAAGTGAAAAAATATAATAAAATTTAAAATTTGACAAGCAATTAATGATGTTTTCTTAAACTGAAAAAAGAATGTGAACAACTTTTTTGGAACAGAGAGAATACAAAAAAAGTTATATTTTCATAAAATTAATTTTTTTTTTGCAACTAAAAATAATTGCTAAAAATAATTTAATTTATGAAAAATATAAAAAAATTGTTGTCACGTCTCGAATCCGAGGGCACGTGACTGGACTAGGACACGGGAAATGCACGTGGCTATCAGTGCTCATAGTAAGCCTAACCAAAACACACAACAGAAAGTCCAAAACTGAAAAGGACTATGGGCCCAAATAAGTTAAGCAGATCCAAAAGAATCACAACATAAAATAAAATTTTCTTGGGCCAACAACTTGTTTATTTTATAAATGCAATAAATTACAAAAGAGTTCTGCTTAACAACAGATTACAACTCTTTAAAATACATAACTGAATATTAAACAATGTATAAGTACAAAGTATAATATTGCGGAGTTCTAGAGCTATATTTACCATTATACATATATTACATATAATTCTTAATACTCAATATTATAAATTACTGTCGAAGAGAAATTGGCAGTTTACTCAATTACAACTCTTTCGCAGGCTCATTTCCTGACCTGAAAACAACAAAAGGAACAGGAATGAACGTCCGACTCAGTGAATGACACCAGCTAACATATTAGACTGGTGTCCTACAGACAGATTCTAATGCTCATGCTATGCACTATATCATAGAGATAGACAAGTCATACAATCAAGTAAAAATGAGATATGGTCCACAGTACCACACTAATATTCAATATGGGGAGTCGATCCCCCTATCCTGGCTCTCTGAATCCAATAATCTGTGTCTTATACCCAATGGGCCCGGCCGTCATTGGTCTATACCAAGCAGCCCTGACCCGACTGGTAGCGGCCCTAGCGATGAGCAGGCCCGGCCAACATACACCAATCATGGCTCATCTTCTTAACATCTCAACAGAATCATAATCATAATAGTAACCATATCCATACTCATATCAAAAGTTTCTAGGTGGTACTGTATCCTCCCAACCTCCATCCGTCAACCACAATCATAATGTAACACAGAATACAAAATATTAAGTCATCATTTACAATCAAATGTTACATGCTTATATATAGTAGTAGTGCATAATATACATATATATATATACACACAGAAATGCAGATGTATATGAAAACAGGATAATACATTAGTGAGTATTACTCACCTAACTGATGACGCTTCTGACTGACTTCTCTCGGAAGTACAGCCTTTGGAAATCGAAAGACGCCAAAACGCCAACACCTCACAACCAAAAGATATTATCAGGATAACAATAATTCACTTAACTAAACACAACTAAAAGACTACTGAGATTCTGATCGAGGTTTCAACAAAATCATACGGAACCCAATGACAGACTCGACAACTTAACAATTACTCTAAGCACTGCTAAACATAAAATAACTTATTTAACGACTGAAATACAAGAGTTTCGGGTTAACCTTCATGAATTTCGATTATACGGATGTCGAGAATCGCGCCGAAATGATGAAACGGAGTTACTGGACTGCCCCACATGCCATCGCCACGCATCACCGCTGCTGGTGGCAGATCTGGTTGATCTCCACACTAGTAGGTTCACCTCGATGCCAGGATCATGAAATGTTCACCACTCGCCGTCACTCGCCCTCTAGCCGCCGAAAAATGCCTCTAAAGGTTCGGATTGCATTTTTCAATCTCCTCCTCCGGTGATTTTCAGGGGGCAAGGTAGGTACCAAATTGAAGCTCTCATCTTCAGGAGTTGAATGGAACCGGCCATGCTCGATTTGGCAGCTGGAATCGACTGAAAACTGCTATAGAAGTCTCGGCGCTGGCGGAACTTCTCTCTCCACGTACGCTGACGTCCACAGCCAGATCGGAGCATCGCTGCCTTCCTTGAAGTCACTGGACGGTGGGCTAGCCACTGGTGGTGGCGGTGCAGCCCACCGCCGGAAGGGTGGTGGCTCACCACCACAGCCAGCACCTCCTCTCTCTCTCCCCGTCTTTGCCTCTCTCTCCTTCCTGCTTCTTCTTTCCTTTCCCCACGTGGCCACACACCATTCACTAATTCCATTTTCTTTTTCTTTTCTTTTCCCTTCTTTTTCCTTTTCAGTTTCTTAACACCAATATATATATATATATATATATATATATATATATATATATATATATATATATATATATATATATATATATATATATATATATATATATATATATATATATATATACTAATAATAATAATAAGAACAATTTATAATTTACATATTAATAATAATTTACAACATAAACTCATATATATATATAACAATAATACCATTAGCGATAATAATAGTTCAATTAATAAAATTTATTGATAATAATAGTAATTATAACAGAAATCCAAATTTCCGATAAAAATATTATAATTAAACTTATAATATTAATTAATATCTTTATTAATACTCAAATATCAAAATACAATTTTTCCCAAAAACCCACATTAACATTTTCATAATAATATACATATTACTTTCTTCTTTTATATATACATATATAATATTTAAATAAAATTACCATTAACAATACATTTTCAATTAGTATGAATATTTATAATTTTAGTAAAGTATAGCTTCAATTCTTACTTTAATAAGAAAAATAATAAAATAATACGTTTCTATACAAAAATAGAATTTTATAAAATAAATAGAAATTCCGGGTATTTCAATTCTTCCCCCTTAAGAAAATTCGTCCTCGAATTTTCAAACACAACACCTTACAATTAAACTCCTCCATCATACTTCCACTGCGTACTCCTACACATAATCTAAACCATAGGTAAGATAAGATAACATATCAAATTCAACAAGACACAAAATCATATAACTAAACCTCCACCAAAATTATTTTAATACCAACATCTAATCTATTAAACCTTAAAGCAAATTTATAATTATTCTTTATTCCTAACTCTGGGATTAACCGTAGATAAAACTAGCATAACCTTTGATTTCACATTCAATCAATCATAATTAAAAACATATCTTATCTTTAAGCCCTTATCAATACTAAAGCTAATATTAATGCCTAACTTATCATTTCCATTTATTACTTATTATATCAACCAGATAAGAATCCAACATGTTAATAACACTCTCGATATTCCATAATTCATTTCCAGACTAATAAGTATTACTTAATTTCTCACAACCTATAATATTATCATGTTTATAATTTGATCAAACTATAATTTCTATTATACTTAATCATGAAAATAATTCCCATAGTAATTTCCTCAATCATTTCATCAAGTAAAACATATCATACACCATAAGTAGTATACCAACCAGTAATTCACAATTTATTCTAGACTTGTTCTCTTTCTATAATAGACATCAATATCTCTACTTAAGGAGCTATTGCCTCATAATCAAGTTTATTTAATCCATAACATTATCTTATTTCTAAATTTCCGTTAACATCTTATTATATTTCATATTTCTAATCCTTTCATTTATTCACATAAAATAATGAATTCACTACTATTATTGATACTCAATAAAATCTCCACAAAGGTTTTATGTCTTTCTTAATCTATGTCATTCTATTTTGATTGCGTCTTAAACATATATACTTTGGAAGTATTCCTAAATAATAACTCCACTTTATTACATTTTACAATTCTTTCCTTAAGAAAATCAATACCTAATCTTTAATCATTCCCCCAACATAGCATAAAATCTAATACTTCAAAATATTATCTCATCCCGAGAACTTAAATCCATTTCAGGTATATTCAAAATCGTTTATATTTCTAAAACTATTCAGAATCACTTGTAAAAATCAAAATAATTTCGTTATTATTTAGAACTCAATATATTGTGTCCAGGGACGCTACACAACATGTAATTCTAATGCAATGTGTAATGAGGGACACGATGTATGAACAATGACTTATGATTTTATGATGCTTGACCCGACGCATGCATACAGACACACTGGACACAAATATAGAGTCGCAAATAATAATGTCTGAAAACTATCTTTAAAATCATATTGTAAAATCAATTAGTATGTGTAAATTCATTTAAAATATTTCATTTCTAAATCATTTAAAATTTTAAACAAAATCATTTATACCCTTTCTGGATTAAGTTCTCGGGGATCCTTAAATTCAATTTCTTATATTTCTTAAATTCTAAACTAAAACCATATCACAATCTTTGTTCTATTTCAATAGAATATCCCAACTAAATAAACCTTATAATCATACTCCCTACAATCATCAAAATTATTTTTGTTATAATCATCACAGTCATTAAGAATTATGCAAACTATACCAATACTTAACTATCTTGTATACTATATTAAACATAACTTTATACAGAAAAAGGGGTACATCACCTAGGGTTACACAACCTACTGAAGCAGTGTCTCTAGTCCCGTTACCTACCTCAATAAACCTCCACACATCAAAACCAAGAAGAAAAAGAAAATTATTCCATCACAACAAGGAAAAGAAGAAAATATACTTATACAGATCCAGGCTCCTGCAACCTAGCAGGTCTCCTACCATAACTACCACTAACTTCCACAACAAATTTCTTAACCTATCACTTCTTGATAGGCTCATGCGAGGAAGGCAAATTCATAACATCATCATCATCCTAGTTGAAGAAGGTTGTCTCATCAAATTCAGTAGAGTCTGAAGAAGGCTCCATAAGGTGAGCCCAAATATGGTTAGTGAGGTCAAACTTATCATCATTAGGCACTATGGGTTGAGGTCCATCTCTCTGATACAACTCCTTAAGACAATTTTGATCCCAATCATCTAGGGCATTGTTAATCTCGCAACAGTACTCAGGAGAAAAATCCCACCATGGAGCATCAGGTTCACTAGGGGGCCATAACTCACGCAAAGGAGCATTGTTTTTCTCACACATAAAGTGCTGAAAGGCAGTAATCTCATCGAAAAAATCAAAGACATCCTTATAAAATGAAAAATAACAAGACTTATAAATAAGAACTTAAGGATTCACGACCAGACGGGTGCTTGAAAGATCACTCACAGTAGTATAAGGACGATGAAAAACCAACATAGTTCAAACAGTGGGACCATCTGTCCAAAAAGACTTACCCAAACTCGTGATATGAAACCTCGTCCATTGGTCCAAAGGGTTAAACCAATGCAAGAAGGTAACCAAATGCGGGTTAGCTGCATTGTTGCCATCCAAACATTGGATATACCATAGAAAATGAAAGGGTTGAATTTCTATAGCAATATGATAGAGATGAAGGAAATACCACAGAAAGCAAAAGAATTCTTTAGGCCATATCCAAAATGAATCCACTGTCATATCCATGAAAGCATATGGCCTCAGAAAAGGATAGTCAAGGCGGATAGTTAGTTCCTTCACAAACCGAGAGCCATACTTTCGCATGAGACATGTTTGATACTTAAAGATCTGTTCAGAGGCTAAATTCTTAAGGGTTCTTTCAGAAATATTGCTTCGGATCTCTGGGGAAAAGCCTTGGTAAAGAAAAAGATCAAGTCCAGGGGGAGAGGAAGATAAAGAAGATGCCATAAAATTAAGCTGATAATTAGAAAGGGTAACTATTAGGTCAAGAAAAATTTTTAAATGAGGAAGAAAGTTAGAACTAGATGGTGAATTACCTAATACCTGTGTCTCCAATAAATAATAAGCTCAGTTTTCTTATCGACAAAACTACAGTAAACTTTCCTCGAAAATTGGTTTAGCTAATAACAAAGTCTTGTCTAGATATAATTGATGAGGCTAGTCAAACAACTATAGTCCTCAACTCTATCTAAGGTGACAAATGTTCATCTGCATGTGACTAAAAATAATCAAATCACTTCACGGGACAAACAGAAATAAAGCAAGCTAGGGCTTATCTTATCTTTTAAGTAATAGAGTACTCCCAGTACTACAGAATACTAACAAAGCAAATCTCCAGACTTGATACTCTAATAATCAAGAAAAAAAAAATATCAATCACATGACCATTCTATTAAACTTCCTAACTAATAATTAACAACTGTATTAAATCTTAACAGATAAGCATTAAGCTCACTAATAATGAAAATCTCATCATTACACCATGTTAATGCTGAATTAGAAGCAAGAAAAACTCAAAAAGACAATTAGAAATCCTACACTCCGCATGTTACAGAAACAAGGACCCACAACACTGAATATTTTAGAGGTCATAAGATCTTTGCTTTGATACCATATTTGTCACGTCCCGAATCCGAGGACACGTGACCGGCACTAGGACACAGAAAATGCACGTGACTATCAGTGCCCGTAGTAAGTCTAACCAAAACACACAATAGAAAGCCTAAAACTGAAAAGGGCTATGGGCCCAAATAAGTTAAGCATATCCAAAAGAATCACAACATAAAATAAAATTTCCTTAGGCCAATAACTCGTTTATTTCATAAAAGCAATAAATTACAAAAGGGTTCTGCTTAACAACATATTACAACTCTTTAAAATACATAACTGAATATTAAACAATATACAAGTACAAAGTATAACATTACGGAGTTCTAGAGCTATATTTACCATTATACATATATTACATATAATTCTTAATACTCAATATTACAAATTACTGCCGAAGGGAAATTGACAATTTACTCAATTACAACTCCTTCACAGGCTCATTCCCTTATCTGAAAACAACAAAAGGAACAAGAATGAGCATCCGACTCAGTGAATGATACCAGCTAACATATTAGACTGGTGTCCTACAGACAGATTCTAATGCTCATGCTATGCACTATGTCATAGAGACAGACAAGTTATACAATCAAGTAAGGATGGGATATGGTCCATAGTACCACACTAATACTCAATATGGGGAACCGATCTCCCTATCCTGGCTCTCTGAATCCAATAATCTGTCTCTTATACCCAATGGGCCTGGCCATCATTGGTCTGTACCAAGCAGTCCTGATCCAACTGGTAGCGGCCCTAGCGATGAGCAGGCTCGGCCAGCATACACCAGTCATAGCTCATCTTCTCAACATCTCAACAGAATCATAATCATAATAGTAACCATATTCATACTCATATCAAAATTTTCTAGGTGGTACTGCATCCTCCCAACCTCCATCCGTCAACCACAATCACAATACAACACAAAATACAGAATATTGAGTCATCATTCACAATCAAATGTTACATGCTTATATGCAGTAGTAGTGCATAATATACATAAATATATACACATAGAAATGCAGATGTATATGGAAATAGGATAATACATTAGTGAGTATCACTCACCTAACTGACGATGCTTTTGACTGGCTTTCCTCGGAAGTACAGCCTTTGGAAACCGGAAGATGCCAAAACACCAACACCTCACAACTAAAAGATATTATCAGGATAACAATAATTCACTTATCTAAACACAACTTAAAGACTACTGAGATTCTAATCGAGATCTCGACAGAATCATACTGAACCCAACGATAGACTCGATAACTTAACAATTACTCTAAGCACTGCTAAACATAAAATAACTTATTTAACGACTGAAATACAAGAGTTTTGGGTTAACCTTCACGAATTTCGATCATACGGATGTCGAGAATCGCGCCGGAACGATGAAACGGAGCTGCTGGACTGCCCCACGCGTCGCTGCCGGCCGGCCACGCGCTGCCACTACTGGTGGCGGATCTGGGTGATCTTCACACCAGCAGGTTCACCTCGACGCCAGGATCATAAAAATGTTCACCACTCGCCGTCACTCACCCTCTAGCCGCCGAAAAATGCCTCCAAAGGTTCAGGTTGCGTTTTTTGATCTCCTACTCTGATGATCCTCAGGGAGCAAGGCAGGTACCAAATTGAAGCTCTCATCCTCAGGAGTTGAACGGGACTGGCCATGCTCGATTTGGCCTCCGGAATAGGCAGAAAACTGCTATAGAAGTCTCGGCGCCGGCGAAACTTCTCTCTCAGTACACGCCGCCGTCTGCCGCCCGATCGGAGCACGACTGCCTTCCTTGAAGTCACCGAATGATGGGCTAGCCACTGGTGGTGGCAGTGCAGCCCACCGCCGGATGGGTGGTGGCTCACCACCACAGCCAGCACCTCTCTCCCCCCATCTCTGCCTCTCTCTCCTTTCTGCTTCTTCTTTCCTTTCCCCACGTGGCCACACGCCATTCACCACTTCCATTTTCTTTTTCTTTTCTTTTCCCTTCTTTTTCCTTTTCAGTTTCTTAACACCAATATATATATATATATATATATATATATATGTATATATATATATATATATATATATATATATATATATATATATATATATATATATATATATATATATATATATATATATATATATATATATATATATATATATATATATATATATATATATATATATATATATATATATACACACACTAATAATAATAATAATAATAAGAACAATTTATAATTTACATATCAATAATAATTTACAGCATAAACTCATATATATATAACAATAATACCATTAATGATAATAATAGTTCAATTAATAAAATTTATTGATAATAATAGTAATTATAATGGAAATCCAAACTTCTGATAAAAATACTATAATTAAACTTATAATATTAATTAATATCTTTATTAATACTCAAATATCAAAATATAATTTTTCCCAAAAACCCACATTAACATTTTCATAATAATATACATATTACTTTCTTCTTTTATATATACATATATAATATTTAAATAAAATTACCATTAATAATACATTTTCAATTAGTATGAATATTTATAATTTTAGTAAAGTATAGCTTCAATTCTTACTTTAATAAGGAAAATAATAAGTTTATGTATAAAAATAGAATTTTATAAAATAAATGGAAATTCCGAGTATTTCAATTGTAATTTTCCGTAAAAAAAATATTTTTCATAAAATAAAATAAAATAGGTTTATTGTAATTTTTAACAAAATAACTATAGAAAACAATATAAAAATTGTATTTGCTCCGCAAAAAATAGGTATTCAACATTAACTAATGCATTAAGGAAAAATAGTACATGGGATATTTTCTTCTTCTTCTTCTTCTTCTTCTTTTTTGTAAATACTGAAGTCTAACTTTAGAAAGGTTTTATCATTGATGCCTTTCCTTGTATTTAAAATTAGATTGATTGATTTATTTTTTTTATTGATTAAATCAACTTTATTCAGTAAAAAATTCTGAAAAATAATGTGTAACTTTTTAAAATTTAATTATAAATGGTTGAAAGTCAGATAACATATAATGTCTTTAATCTATGTTTTCATACCCGGCTTGATGTTAAAACCAATAAAAGCAAAGAATCATGGACCAAAAGTCCAACCGTGATTGAATTGAGGTTAAACTGTAATTAAATTAAATATATAAAAAAAGTATTATGCAGAGTATATTATAATTAATATATTTTTATTTATTAAAATTATAATAAATAAAATAAATTAATAAGGTAAATATTAATTAATAAATTTATTAAATAATATTTGAAAATAAAATTTTTCAATCATAATATTTATATTAATAAAAATGATGTTGTTTAGTAATATATATTTTGTTATGTTATTAATTTATTAGCTTTAAGGTATATTATATTTAATAAATATAATTTTTTTAAAAAATTAATAATGTAATTTATCAAATGAGAAGGAGATTAATAATTAAATTATTTTATCATATTAAATATATTATTTGAAAAAAAAATCACAAAAGCATTATATGGTGTAATGGAAGGTACATTACAAGTTGTGCAAAGTTCTTGTGTTTGATTCCCCATACTTATTATTTAAGTTTTTAATTTTTTCAAATACTTTAAAAATGAAATTGGAATAAATCATCTGAACTGAACCAACCAGTAATTTGGTTCTCAAATTTTCTAGTTCGACTGGCTAGTGCAATCCGAATTTTTTGCAACATTGCTTTTAACTAACAAGAAATGTCGATATTTTGAACTTTTAATTTTTAATTGAAAATTAATAAAATTTAATTACTAATAATAAAAATAGACGTGGCCCTAAACCATACCGAGCAGAGGGGATTGGTGCATGAGATAAGAAACGAAAGGTCTGGATTCCAAGGCAAGTTGGTTTGATGAAAAGATACAAAAAACTCCAGTAATGATAAAAATTTTGGCCGATGAAGAAGTGGCCATGGATGATGAGCTGATCAAGAAAGAAGTGGCAGAATTGGAATTGACTAAAGAAGAAAATACTTCTATATTTGTAGAGCTCTTGGAAAAAACAACATCAAGCTCAAATGCTCTTTATTCAAAGGGAAGTATCAATATGGTGATTGTTTTGGGACTTCTTTTCTAAACCTGGCCAACAATCTACATGGAGATGTTTTGAACAAAATGGGACATGATAAGATAAGTCATGACAGACAATGGCAAACACAAGGGGGCAAGTGGGGGCCACAACCCCCTAGACCTGTGATTTTGAACCAATTAGTGATATAGTTCTCGAATTTTCTAGTTTGACAGCTAATCCGGTCTGAATTTTTTATAACATAGCTTTTAACTAACAAGAAACGTCAATATTTTAAACTTTTAATTATTAATTGAAAATTAATAACATTTAATTACTAATAACAAAAATAGATGTGGCCATAAACCATACCATGTGGATGGGATTGATGCAGTAGATAAGAAACGGAAAGTCTGGATTCTAAGACAAGTTGGTCTGATGAAAAGATATAAAAAACTTCGGTAACGATAAAGTTTTTGGCCGATGAAAAAGTGGCCATGGATGATGAGCTGACCTAGAAAAAAGTGGCAGAATTGTAATTGACTAAAGAAAAAAACACTTCTATATTTGTAGAGCTCTTCGAAAAAACAACACCAAGCTCCAATGCTCTTTACTTTAGGGGAAGTATCAATATGGTGACTGTTTTGTGACTTCTTTTCTAAACCTGGCTAACAATCTACTTAAGATAAAAATGTTTTGAACAAAATGAGACATGATAAGATAAGACATGACAGATAATCGTAGACACAGGGAGGCAAGTGGGGGCCACAATCTCCCTAGCCCCCCTAATTTTTTTTTTTAAATTGCACCTAAAAGTTTTGGGTTTTCTATATTAGCCCCCCTAGAATTATATAGTTTTTCATATTTGCTTTCAATTTTTATTTTTATCTCTCTAACTCTTGAAATTTTTTTGGCTAATCCTCTAATTCCATAATTTTTTTTTTTAGTTTTATACCGATAATTTTTAAAGTTTTATTTTATACCCTAATTTTTTTTTCTTTTTTGCAACAAGTGAGTCTTAATAACTGAAAAAAGAGTAATTTGGAAATAAATTTGGTGCAACTAGTTTTTTTATGTTTATTGAGGGTGATTCAAGAATAAATTTTTTATTAATTGACTTCTAAAAAATGGACAACTAAGTCTTCTATAAAATAAAAGGATCCAAAAAATAAAAAATAAAAAGTGATTTTTATCTAATTTTATCTGGATATAAAAACAAATCAAATACTAAATAAGTTAAATTTATCTATTTATATTCAGTCCTAGTATACCAAACAAACGGGGCCAAGCGTATATATGATGGTGCTGTTGCCTGTCCATTCCCAAGCTAGAGATAAAATCCAATGAAACCATCCTAGTCTAGTCAAGATAAAAAAAACAAATATGAAATTTCATATAAGAAAGTTGCAGTTTATCTTTACTAATTTCAAAAAGTATCAGTTAGATGCTACTTGAAAAAAAAAAATAAAAATATTACTTAATTATTCTTAAATTTTTAACTAGAACATGTTAAATTTACTTTACAAGAATTTTTAATGGCTTTTAATTAATATTTTTATCTATAACAATTCTATCAGTGATATAAAATAAAATTTTTAAATCCTCTCAGAAAACTTCATTTAAAAGAATTAATTTAATAACTAATAAATAAAATACCAACAACGAAATTTCTTGTTGCTCTCTAATGAGTAGGGTTTTGTCTTGTCTCTCTCTAACAAGAGATTCTCTGTTTACTTTCAAATTTCTGAGTTTTTTTCATGCATTCATTTTACACTGATAATTATTATTTAATACTTGTCATTCATGAAACCAATTTTTAAGTCAAATTAAATTTAAGAGTTAAATCGCGTTTATTTAAAACCAAAAATCTAATAACTGAGCTCAACTTGATTTGAAACTAATGATTTTCTACTTAAGTAAATTAATTGAAAATTAATGAATTGGAATCAATTAGATTTTTTCCTTAATTTTCCTATTTCAAAATAAATTAAGGTGACGATTCCTAAAATCATTTTCAAGACTAACCAATCCGAGTTAGACAGTTCCAATCATGAGTACCGAGACTCATTTCATAACATTTTTAAAAATCTCTTGCCTTTTATTAAGGCAAAATTTCTTCCGAGCGAGAGAAAGACATTCAGGTAAGGTCTCACAATTATCTAGCTATATATGTGTATTCATTATAAATTCATGATTCCACATAAATAAATATTGCATTAGTATATTAATAGATAATTTATTAAACTAATTAATTGAAGTATTTATCATTAATTGGATTATTAAATTGGCATTTAATTAATTAAAATCAATTGATGTCAAATTTTCAAATTAAGTGTCGTGGCAACAAATTGCGATGTATATATCATAATTCCTCACGCTACAAGGTTGCTGTACTTAACCCTCATTTAGCAATAAACAAAATCAAAATTAGCGAACAAATTGAGTTTGAATTTTGGGCACAAAAGGCAAGACAATTGTGGTTGCAATTGGGAGATAAAAATACTGCGTACTTTCATGCTCAAACCATTTCCAGGCGTAAGAAAAATGCAATTTTGGGGATTGAAGATAAAGAATGCAATTTCAAAAAGAACAATCAAATGGAGGAGATAATTTTTAATTATTTTTTTGAAATATTTTTTTTGAAATCATAGTTTTTAATTATTTTTCTGAAATCTTCTCTTCTTCCCACCCAACTAGAATTGATGAAATTGTACAAGGTTGGCAAAAGAATGTAACATCCCATATGAACTACTGTCTCTCTAAACCTGTGTAATGAGGAAATTAAAAAAGTTGTATTTTCAATTCATCCTTTCAAAGCAATAGGTTATGATGGATTTACTGCTAAATTTTTTCTTGGAATATTGTTAATCATGTTGTGTGCTTGGCTGTGAAAGATTTTTTCAGGAATGGGAGAATGCTCAAGAGCTTTAATCATACACTTGTAGCTGTCATCCCAAAATTTCCTCAAGTTTAAACCATGGCTCATTTAAGACCAATAAGCCTTTGTTCAGTTATCTACAAGATTATCTCCAAGTTCCTCACAATGTGTTTTCCAAAAATTATTCCACATTTGATCAATGAGCACCAAAGTGCCTTTCTCAAGGGAAGATCAATTTCATACAACATATTAATTGCCCATGAACTTATGCATTCCCTAAAAACTAGAAGAGGCTTTCGCCAAGATGTTGCTATTAAACTTGACTTAAGCAAAGCATATGACTGTCTTAAGTGGTCCTTCTTGGAAAAAATTCTTCATTGCTAGGGTTTTAGTACCAAATGGATACAGTGGGTGCTTGAATGTGTTACTTCAGTAACCTATTCCTTCAACACCAATGGAAATGTTTATGGATATCTAACACCAAGCAGGGGCCTCCGTCAAGGAGATCCTCTATCTCCATATCTTTTCATATTGTGTGTTGAAGCTCTATCTAATCTTATTAACAAAGCTGAGCAGATTAATGAGCTTCATGGTATTCGTGTTGCTCGGCATAGCCCTCTTATTAGCCACTTATTATTTGCTGATGATTCCCTTATCTTTTGCAGAGCTTCCTTTTTTGATATAATGAAGGTGAAAGATATTTTAGAGTTGTACGCATCATGCAGTGGGCAATACATAAATTTGGAGAAGTCGGCATTGTTTTATAGCAAAAATACCCCACAACCAGTTAGGAACCAGCTTGCTGGAATTTTGAACATTCCTAATCTTGGAAATCAAGATAAATACTTGGGGCTCCCATCTATGGTAAAAAAATCAAAGAGGAGAACTTTTATGGAGCTTAAATAAAAGATAGAACAAAGACTTGCAAGTTGGAAGCAGAAACTCCTATCATCTGCGGGTAAAGAAGTACTCATCAAATCGGTCATGGCTGCTATTCCAGTATATGCCATCCATGGCTTATTTCAAATTATCTAATGGATTTTGTAAAGAAATAAATAAAATTGTAGCAAGGTTCTGGTGGGGTCAAAAAGAACAAGAAAAGAAAATGCATTGGGTCTCATGGAAGAAAATGTGTCATGCTAAGGGTGATGGAGGTCTTAGTTTTTGAGATTTCAAGGCATTTAATATGGCTCTTTTGGCAAAACAGGGATGGAAAATCCTTCAAGAGCCTCAATCCTTACTAGCACATGTTTATAGAGGCAAATACTTTCATTCAAGTTCTTTTCTTGAAGCAACTAAAGGATCCAACTCGTCTTGGGCTTGGCAAAGTATTTTGATGGGAAGGGAAGTGCTTAAAAAAGGAATTATATGGAGAATTGATGATGGACAACTTATTCACTATACATATGACCCTTGGATTCCTTCACATTGGCCGTTTAAACAGAGACTCATTAATCCATAATCTCACATTTCTTCTTTTGGTGCATATGCTATTGACAAATGATAAAAAAAACTTGGGATGTGCCTCTTTTGCAATCTATCTTCCGTCCTAATGATGTTAACTCCATCGTTAGTATTCCTATTTCAATGATCAATGCAAATGACTTTATTGTGTGGAATTTCTCTAAATCAAGTCACTACGTGGTTAAATCTAGTTATCAAGTAGAATTGAATTTATGTTGGGAAGGTAAATCTACTTCTTCTACCCAAAATTCAGATTTGGACAATGCTTTTTTGCTGGAATTGTGGAAAATGGAAGTGCCAGGGAAGGTTCAAATGTTTATATGGAAAATTGAGAGAAATTGTCTCCTTACTGGTGCAAATATGAAAACAAGGCTGACCCCATATTGATGATTCATGTCGATGGTGTGGCAAAATTGAAACAGACAAACACCTTTTCTTCTCTTGTCCAAAAGCTGAATCTATATGGTTTGGTTCCCCACTTAGCATCAAATCATCTCTTATCCTAGGTACCTCAGCAATAGATTGTTGGAAGTTCTTAGTTTCCAACTTTAAACATCTGCCTCACAATAATGAGATGATTTTATTAGCTATCCTCCTATTATTGCGCATTTAGAAGGTGAGGAATTCATTGATGTTTGACAATGAATGTTGGGATAGCTTGGTAGCTATTCAAAAAACCTTGAAATACAGTAATGGAATTGTTGCAACAAAGAAGTCTAAGATGGAAATAGAATCCAATGTTTATGTACCAAGATTAAATCCAGTGGAGCCTAGGTGATCACCTCCCCTTGCTGGATATTTGAAGTTCAATTGTGATGCTGCTACAAACAAGCTTAGAAGAATAGGAGCTATTGGTGTGGTTATTAGAAATACTTATGATCAGATTCTTCACATACTTTGTAATCCCATATATGATATTTCAAGTCCTATGGTTTTGGAAGGTTTAGCCATTTGCGAAGCTTTGATAATGGGGGTACAACCAAAGATTCAATTTGCTATAATAGAAAGTGACCCTTTAGCTTGGATCCAGGCTCTTAAACATAATAGTAGCCCATCTAAAGATTACGATACTGTTGCTAAGGATATTCTCACATTATCTTAACCTTTTGTCATTTACAACTTTGTTTTCATCAATTGGGTGGCTCATCTTTGTCACAACCTACCTTTTGAGCCGTGACGGTCCTAGGGCATAGGGAGACATAAAGTCACCTAAACCCGTAAAACCCACTTAACTTAAAATCTCACACAGTTATCATATTACACCTTACCCTAAGACCATAACCTGATACCCTTTCCTTGTTATCCATTATTTGTTTACCATTTTTAAACTAACTCATTGTGAACCCTCAAATTTGCACCCTTACAATCCAACCGCAGCTTGACATTAGCTAAGATTCATGTACTACGCATACGGAGGTGCAAAGGTCAAGGGGGTAGCACCCCATTGAAAAAAATTTTCTTGAAACTTACACTTTTAGATGATTAGCACTAGATTACAAACCCATAGAATCAGATTGGGCTCAAATTGGATAAAAGATAGAGAAGATGGGCTGAAAGACAAAATGCAGCAACCCGGAGGCCCGCTGCGATAACTCAAAGCCAACTACAGTTATCGCAGAGCTCCATGCGGTAGCCAATTAGCTACCATAGCTAGCTCTGCGATAACCGTAGAGCACTCTGTGGTTACCATAGCTGAGCCCTCAGTTACCGCACCGAGTCTTTTTCAGAGTCCTACTCGAAAACTGTTAATTTTTAGCCCCAAACTCCTCTTATAAATACCTTGCACCTTATAACAGCTAAGGACACAGTTACATGCTTCTATGCTCTCCATAAAGCTTTTCAAACCCTATTTCTTTCAAAAGGAATTCGTGGTTCTCAAGCAAAGGTGATCCAAAGTCCCTCTAAGAAAAGTTCATGCTATTCAAGAGTCTTTCTTCCAAAAGGAGTGCTCGTGATATCCCAAGGCCAAGGTGGAACTTAGATCTGGTGCCAAGCTCGCCCCCTATGTCCCTCGCCGACGTAAGCCAAAGGTAAAAGTTCTTTCCTTTTCCTTTTCAATTTCAATTTCAAGATCTAAATATGAAAAGATCTAATTTTTGCTAATTAAAATATGACCTAATTAACAAATCCCTAAGCCCTTTAAAATCAATTAAAATATGATAACAAAGGTAATGACTTAAAAACCTCTCCTTTGTAAGAAGGAAGAATTGTGTGGGGTTTGATTCCCATTCAAAGAAATACGCAGGCTTGCCGTCTCTAAGACATTCAACTCTGCTAAAATCAACAACTTCTTCTCTCTATCACCTTCTTCACATAGTTTAGGATTAAAATTGTTTTTCTTAATTAAAAGTCAAAAGTTAGTTCTTTTTATTAAAATTGTTTTATTATTTTCCTTGCTTTAGTTGTTTGAGGAATGTGTGCTTTTCCTAGAACCCATAAGGGCTAAAGGAAAGATCTATTGATTTTGACATTTTGACTTGTAATAGTTTTAAGTAGTTTTCCCCTTATCTTTTTGCATTTTGTAATTGTCATTATTTCATATTGCCATGCATTTCACGAGTAATATTATTTCATACATCATATTATATCTGCTCATGCATACATAAAAAACTTCTTTTTACAAAAGCTATTTCGTATTTAAGCTAAACTAAAATTTTTGTATTGTTTTAACCAAAACCTAGTCTTCGAACCCTCTTTGGTCATTTGAAGATTAGTGCTTTTCCTTGGGATAAATGGTATAATTTTGGAGTCAATTAAATTGGGTTTTTCCTTTAATTTTCCCAACTAAAATAAATAAAATTAAAGTGGTGACTCTTTTTTGCAAATTACAACTTGCAAAATACAATTTTTTTAAACTCATAGCGAGTTCCAATCATGATATTTAGCCCAAATGGGCATTTTCAATCCCTTTTAACAGATCGGACCGAGTGCTCGGATGAGGCCTCACAGCTGGCGACTCCACTGGGGACTTCAAAAATCTTTTTCAAATAAAGGATAAAGTGGACTACTCTTGGTAAAGCAAAAGTTTGGCTTTTATTACAAAATGGCTTTTTCATGCATCACTACATTGGACTCCTTATCCAAAACATTAGTTTCTTAGGAAAACAAAGGATAGAAAGTAACATCGAGTGGGCAACCTTCCTTAGGTCTGCTTGCCGATAGTAAAATCATCCAGCCCACGACATATCCTCTAATCCTTTTAGAGGTGTAATGAGTATGCACGTACCGTTGGACCCACGCGAGGCTCCTTGACTCACATGTGGTTAGGTATATCACATCTCTAGTGTGATGGGTTCCCTTCAAGCCACCTTGACTCTTTCATGTAATAACTTATAGAACCTTCCTTTAGGATTGTATGAACCATAATACTAAACTTGGTATTTCATGAAACCTTTTTCAATCATTCATTCATACATGCATGCATAGATTGAACCTTTTGAAGAGTCTAAAACCTATCCAAACACCTTTACACCTAAAACCCATGGTTAAAACCCAAAACCCATGGTCCACCTAAACCCATGGTCAAAACCCAAAATCCATAGTCTACCTAAACTCATGTTCAAAACCCGAAACTCATAGTTCACCTAAACCCATAGTCTAATCCTATCCAAACCTATGTTAAACTCATGGTAAAAATAAACCCATATATGGTACCTCCATCCAAATCCATAATCCTCATCTAAGCTAAACACTGACTTAGCTCTATTCTAGCCTCATCCTTCATAATTATTATCCAAGCCTAACACTGATCTAGCTTTCATCTTTCACAATTCTTACCTAGGCTAAATACTAACCTAGCTTTCATCTTTCACAATCCTTACCCAAGCTAAACACTGATCTAGCTTTACCCTCAACAATCCTTACCAAAGCTAAACACTAACCTATCTTCACTCTTATCCCTAATCATTACCCAAACTAAATGCTTACATGGTTTCATCTTTTACATTACTATCCAAACCCATGCTTCTATTTAAGCCCATGGTCCAGTCCACCATTATCTAACTATCATCAAACCCATAGTCTACCAAACCTCCAAATCTAGGGTACATCAATAACCTAAGCGCAAAACCCATGGTCCCTCCATCCTTAAAACCCATACTAAACCATCTATAAATTGCAAATCCAATTACTTAAGGCTAAACTCTAACCTAGACTTTCTAACTAAACTTTGGTTCCTTAAAAACTAAAATTTGACCTAGCTACTTAGCTAAAAATCTGACCTAACTACCCAAAAGCTAAAATCCGACCTAGCCGTTCAAAGCTAAAATCCAATCTAGCTACTCAAAAGCTAAAATCCGACCTAGCCATTCAAAAGCTAAAATCCGACCTAGCCACTCAAAGCTAAAATCTAACCTAGCCACCAAAGCTAAAAATCTGACCTAGCTACTCAAAATCTAAAATCCAAACTAGCCTCTCAAAGCTAAAATCTAACCTAGCCACCCAAAGCTAAAATCCGACCTAGCTCCCCTGGCTAAATGCCTACCTAGCTAACATCACACACCTCTACCCTCCTTTTTTCCATACCCTGTCAACCTAGCCATAAGACACCATCATTCATTACTCATAAGCCCAATATCCTTAATGTAATACCCTAAATCCAATACCTATGGCCCAACACACTACCTTAAACACAATACCTTTGGCCCCAGCATAATACCTTAAGCCTAATACCTTTGGCCCAATACACTATCTTAAGGCCAATACCTTTGGTTCAACCCGATGCCTTCAACTTAAAATCTTGACCTGTGCAACATTAGGAAATCATTAAAAGCCCAAATGCAGTCATCTTACAACATCAATGGAAGACTTTTTCCTCAAAGTGTGCATGCCCATCTCATTGCTTCTTTTCCAAGCACTTACCTTATTCTTTGACTTAGTTTTAAAGGTACCAATGCTAAGCCTGACTGACATGGAAGCTCTAACCAACCTACTTAAGAGGCAAGAAGAGAACCTTCAAGTTATTCTCATCTCTTCCCTATACGCTCAACGAGCCAATTTCAATTAGTCTTTAGCTAGCCAATAATCCAATTTTAATAATGCCTTAATCCATCTTACTTCTGCTTTCACTAACGCTTTGAGTTTCCAATGCCAACTTATCATCGATGAAATAAGAGGAATGTTGAACCAATCTAACCCCATCAATGTTGCACCTACTATTGACATGACCCATAATTTTACATCCTAAATCTCAAACACCAATACCATTCTAGCCTCAGTCATGCCATCAGCCTTAGATACTAACCTTGCCTCTTCTTTGAATCCTTTTCAAAGCAAGGAAAACCCCACCTCTTCTGCTATCAAAAAACCTTTAAACCTCAACATTGATGCACTAGAGCAAACCCTCACAATGGAAAAAGGGTGCAAGAAGAGCAATACCTCCACTCCCCTTGCCTCTACTGAATGGAAGGATATGGACACCTACACTCCCCTTATTGATGTCGAGAGAGAGAGTATAGAGGCAGCTGGCATGACTAGTAGGCAACCCTTCAAAATCTCAATAAAGGGCTTTCACAGATTTAGGAGTTTCATTAGCAACAGTTTATAAGAAGGCTTTAAAGGCAAGAATGGTAAAACCCCTAGAACCAAGAGTCCCTCCTAATCCCTTACCAAAGAGCTACCACCCCAATGAATATTGTGAATACCATCAAGGAGCCGGGCACCAAATCAATGAATGTAAAGCTTTGAAACATATAATCCAGGATCTGATTGATAATGGAGATATCATCCCCCTAAAGCAAGAGCCAAGACCTTAATTTAACCCTGAGTAGCATAACATGGAGGAGTTCAAGCCTAACTAACCTGGCCTGTCTGAGGTTGAAATCTAAATCTAAGTTTGAGTCTGAGCCCAAGCCTAAAAGTCTGAGTCTAAATCTGAGTCTGAGTTTGTCATTCTATTTTCTCAACCATATCAGTCCCTTTTTTTGTTGTTTTATAATAAAGTTTCCTTTATGGTAATACATCTATGTTTTCTTTTCATTATTTATGCATTAACTTTCTTATCTTCCTTAATTGAGTTTGACACGGATGAGGTTAAAAAAAAAAAGAAAAAAAGAAAAAAGAAAAGAAAAGAAAAGAAAATGAAGAAAAAATGGGTAAAGATTAAATCCACCACAATTAGCATAAATCAAAATGTGGGTGTCCTCATTCTCTCGAATCAATAAATGCTTCACAAGCTTCTAACTAAAGAAGGACCTCTCATCAAATAGTTGAGGCACAAGGAGCAAGTAAATATAATTACCTATTGCATATTAGGTAATCAAATAATGCACCTCAACAAAGGGCAACAAGTTTAGAGAAGATCTTTGTAAAATCCAAAATTCAAAGGTCAGAGCCCTTCAAAATGAAAAAAAGGCAACAGCCTAAACCATGGTGGAATTTTCTTCCAAATTTCATTAATTCAAGCTCGCTAAGTTGAAAATCCGAAAGGGCAACTTAGACAAAAGTTAGAGGTAAAAAAATAGAGAGAAAGAAAGAGAGAGATAGAGAAAAAGAGAAAGTTCATCCAAGTCACCTTCCCTCATGTCCAAAGTTGTTAAATTATCAATCTGTCTAGTCTCATGTCTCCAAAGTCATCCTTCCTCATCAAAGGCTCATTCTTTAAAGTTATGCTGTCTTGTATGCCCTTATCTTACAATGGAGTCATATCTTCCTAGAACGTCATCATTTGTTGTCAGTCCATCCCATCACTTGGTTCAAAAAGTTAATACATATCTTTGATCCATCACATCCCTATCTCTCATTTGGGACCATAATCCCCAAGTTGTCTTCCTCCATTAGCCCTTTAACCATTCCTAAAGGCTTTTTGTTTTATCTAGTGCAATCAGTGTGTCGTCAAGTCAAACTAATTAAGTGTCACTCTAAGAGTCTCTTCAATCTCAAACAACCAGAAAATCTTGATTCGCTCTTTTCCATGATTTATGCTAAAAAAAAAAAAAAGCAAAACCATATAACCTCTATGATTCTTTTCAGAAGTTTCAACTTACCTTCAAACCATTCCCGAACTTTTCCATCCCAAGCCTCGTTTGCAAATCATACCACCATTTTAAGCTCAAGTCATGTACCACACTTTTTTTTGGCAAAATCTCATCATGGGCAAAACCAAAAATCCCAAAGACTCATCATCTTTGAATTCAGTTTCCTCGACAAAACTAGAACTCGAGCCATATCTCCCAAAGCCTATCATCCTCAAGTTAATTAAGCGGGACTAGAAACAGTCATGGCCCATCTCATGCCTCTTTGGCAAATATCTCATGATCTTTGAAAGATTAAATTGGCAAAACATATAATCCTTGAGAATCAAAGCCTCTTAAAGCCTGCAAACCATTATGATGCAACCATGTCAAAGGGCAAACCCTTATCCATGAGCCTATGGTATCCTTATGACTAAAAACTGTAGCACCATACTTGAGCCAAAGCCAACCATCCAAGGCACCCTCGTAGAAAACTATCCTCAATACCTAGAAGCCTTCACCTTGAAGCCCAAATTTAAAAGCCTTCGTATGAAGATCAAATTTAGAAGCCTTTGCCATGAAGCCTAAACCAAGAAGCCTTCGCCATGAAATCCAAACCAAGAAGCCTTCACCATAAAGCTCACTCCCAAAAATCCTTCACCACGAAGCTCACTCCCAAAAGGCCTTTATTTATGAAACCCATGATCTCCTCTAAGACAAAATCTAATTGAGCGTTCCAAATTAATTACTTAGCCTAACCTTTTTCTCTAAGCCAAGATTAGCCTCCTAGGTCTAGCATCCTAACCTAATCTCTCTGACAAAATCTCAAAAAAAAAAATGGCCAAACCTTCTAAATGAACTCACCAGAAGGCCATAACTTGACCGAGCATCTAATATGATCTCTCACGAAGTCAAACTAGACTGAGCTTCCAAATAAACTTAGCCGAACCTGACTTAGCCTTCTAAGATAATGCACTCATTCTAAACAAATCTCTCCTAAAGCCAAAACTAGAAGGCCATAACTGACCAAGCCAATTGCCAGACCTGACCTTCCCTAAAATTAAACCCGACCTAAACCTTATCGTCTCAAAGGACTTGACCCCCCTATTCAAGCTTTCCAATTCAGCCTTAAGCCAAACATTATTGCAAACCGGACACACCTAAACCTTGCCCAACCTCTTCTAGCCATACTTGGTTTGAGCTCCTAAAGTGATTTTAATAATAGCCATTGACCAACTAGACTCATACCTAACATGCCCATTTCACCTCTAAGCTAGCCAATTAGCCAAAAAAAAAAAAAACCCAAACTACTTTCCTTTATCATCCTAAAGTGGGGGCACCTCCCTTCTAAATATTCACCTTTCCAAAAGTGGGGGCATCTTTCTCCCAGAAGCTTAGCACTCTCGTACCAAACTGACCCTTCACAGGTTCAAGGTATCCAATCATTACATAGTCAAATGCATTTCACAATAGAATAAGTTGTAAGTCAGACTTTCAAATTAAAATGGATCATCTCTTTCCTACCATACAGGGTCGTCATCATTCCTACCAGACAAGAATATCATTTTTTAACTCCTACTAAAAAGGACAATCTTGGGATTCATACCATTAGGTATCTCTTTTAATCAGATTTATCCTAGGATAGCCTTAGGATCCATACCTTAAATCTGAATTAGGTATCTCTTTTAATCGAACTCATCCTAGGATAGCCTTAGGATTCATACCTTAAATCTGAATTGGGTATTCCTTTTTATCAAATCCATCCTAAGATAGCCTTAGGATCCTTACCTTAAATCTAAATTAGGTATCTCTTTTGATCATACCTATCCTAAGATAGCATTAGGATCCATACCTTAAATCTAAATTAGGTATATCTTTTAATCAAACTCATCATAGGATAGCCTTAGGATCCATACCTTAAATCTGAATGAGGTACCTCTTTTAATCATACTCATCCTAGGATAGCCTTAGGATTCATACCTTAAATCTGAATTAGGTATCTCTTTTAAATGGACTCATCCTAAGATAGCCTTAGGATTTATACCTTAAATCTGAATTAGGTATCCCTTTTAATCAGATCATCCTAGGATAGCGTTAGGGTTCATACCTTAAATCTAAATTAGGTATCCCTTTTGATCAAACCTATCCTAGGATAGCCTTAGGATTCATACCTTAAATCTAAATTAGGTATCCCCTTTGATCAGACTTATCCCAGGATAGCCTTATAATTTATACCTTAAATATGAATTAGGTATCCCTTTTAATCAGACTCATTCTAGGATAGCCATAGAATTCATACCTTAAATCCGAATTAGGTATCCCTTTTAATCAGACCATCCTAGGATAGCCTTAAGATTTATACCTTAAATCTGAATTAGGTATCCCTTTTGATCAGACCCATCCTAGGATAGCCTTAGGATTTAAACCTTAAATCTAAATTAGGTAACTCTTTTAATTAGATCATCTTAGGATATCCTTAGGATCATTTCCCCCATAAATATTTAGATCATCTAAGCATCCCTATGGTTCCTTTTTTTCACTACTTTTTAAAAATCAACCATTTTCACCCAAACGCTGACCTAGACATCCATTTGGTTCATCTTACCATCCTCCATTCCATGGTTCACTATCATTAGAATTGTCTTTTGCTTAAAGCCAATCCTGATGAGGGGGCAGCTGTGAACCCTCAAATTTGCACCCTTAGGATCCAACTGCAGCTTGACACTAGCTAAGATTCATGCGCTACGCATATGGCGGTCCCGCTAGCCGGTTAGCGGGCAGGGGTCAAGGGGACAGCGCCCCATTGAAAAAAATTTTCTTGAAACTTGCACCTTTAGATGATTAGCACTCGATTACGAACCCATAGAATCAGACTGGGCTCAAATCGGATCAAAGATGGAGAAGAATGGGCTGAAAGACAAAATGCGGCAACCTGCAGGCTCGCTGCGATAACTCGCAGCCACTACGGTGGTTACTGCAGAGGTCCTTGTGGTAGCCAATTGGCTATCGCAGCAAGCTCTGCAGTAACCGCAGAGCACTCTGCGACTACTGTAGCTGAGCCCTCAGTTATTGCACTGAGTCCTACCCGAAAACTATTAATTTTTAGCCCAAAACTCCTCCTATAAATATCTTGCACCTCATAACAGCTAAGGACACAGTTACATGCTTCTATGCTCTCTATAAAGCTTTCCAAACCCTATTTCTAAGCTTTTCAATTATCAAAACCCTCTTCCTAAACCTCTAAATCTCTAAAATCTCATCCTAAAACCTCCTCTATCATATAAAACCCCATTCATAAGTTCCATAATCATCTCAAAACCCCATTCACAAGCCTCCTAATCACCTCAAGTTCTATTCTTCAACTTCCTAATCAAGAAAAGGTTCAATTCACGCCATTTCTTTCAAAAGGAATTCGTGGTTCTTAAGCAAAGGTGATCCAAAGTCCCTCCAAGAAGAGTTCACGCTATTCAAGAGTCCTTCTTCCAAAAGGAGTGCTCGTGATATCCCAAGGCCAAGGTGGAACTTAGATCCGATGCCAAGCTCACCCCCTACATTCCTCGCCGATGTAAGCCAAAGGTAAAAGTTCTTTCCTTTTCCTTTTCAATTTTAATTTCAAGATCTAAATATGAAAAGATCTAATTTTTTCTAATTAAAATCTGACCTAATTAACAAATTCGTAAGCCCTTTAAAATCAATCAAAACATGATAACAAAGGCAATGACTTAAAAACCCCTCCTTCGCAAGAAGGAAGAACTTTATGGGGTTTGATTCCCATTCAAAGAGATACACAGGCTTGCCGTCTCTAAGGCATTCAACTCTGCTAAAATCAACAACTTCTTCTCTCTATCACCTTCTTCACATAATTTAGGATTAAAATTGTTTTTCTTAAGTAAAAGTCAAAAGTTAGTTCTTTTTATTAAAATTGTTTCTTTATTTTCCTTGCTTTAGTTGTTTGGGGAATGTGTGCTTTTCCTAGAACCCATAAAGGTTAGAGGAAAGATCTCTTGATTTTGATATTTTGACTTGTAATAGTTTTAAGTAGTTTTCCCCTTATCTTTTTGCATTTTGTAATTGTCATTATTTCATATTGCTATGCATTTCACGAGTAATATTGTTTCATACATCATATTATATCTGCTCATGCATACATAAAAAACTTCTTTTTACAAAAGCTATTTCGTATTTAAGCCAAACTAAAATTTTTGTATTGTTTTAACCAAAATCTAATCTCTGAACCCTCTTTGGTCATTCAAGGATTAGTGCTTTTCCTTGGGATAAATGATATAATTTTAGAGTCAATTAAATTGGGTTTTTTCCTTTAATTTTCCCAACTAAAATAAACAAAATTAAAGTGGCGACTTTTTTTTGCAAATTACAACTTACAAAATATAATTTTTCTGAACTCATAGCGGGTTCCAATTGTAATGTTTCGCCCAAATGGGCATTTTTGATCCCTTTTAGCATATCGGACTGGGTGTTCGGGCGAGGCCTTACACTCATAAGACCATTTGTAATCACAACTTGTAAGATTTCTAGAATTTCATTTCATATCAATAACCCAATGTACATTATTCATACATTTCATGATAATAATATAACAATTTTTATAATGCATGTAACCAGTAACATTCTAGTACTAAACCATTGACTACCATGGAGCTCTAAATAGTGGTCTTCAAAAATCGAGGATCATGACACTTGTAATTACCGGACGGTTTCCAAGCAGAAGAACATGGCTTGGAATTTATCTTGTTGACTTATCGCTCATGCCTGAGAAATTGAAACCACTAGAGAATGAGATAAGACTCAGTGAGCACATAATAATACAAAATACATACATATATACGTAAATGCATGGTGAGTACAGGAATCAATAACAATAAGGCTCTTTATAGAAATGGAACAGTTTCAATCAATGTTATCATTAGGTTCAATTTCTCATTTAAGTTGGAAACAATATTATTAGTAGAAATAACCCACTCGTGGAAGCAAGATGCTATCCACGTATATAAATTCAAGAGTGGCGGCCCGAGCCTTGCTCACTCATAAGTATCACATCACATAAGACTGATCAAGTCTTGCGGTTAGGCGTTCCCCCCAACAGAGGTTGGGTACTCTCGCTCTACCCACAGGCTTTACCAAGTGCACAAGGTTTGGTGTCTTTCCCCACACCAAAAGGGGTTTCTGCTTATCAATAGGTTCCCAATGGGACAATTCGTATAAGGTTCACATTGAGGAATCCAATGAACACATCACAAATTCAACATGCTAGGTTCACAATAATCAATTGTCATCAAGAAACATCAATTTAAAGACTCATCAAGGCATTGGAATGTTTCAATGATTATGGTTTGAACAATAAAGACATATGGTACAAGTTATGATATATTATTAAGTACTCATATTGGACTCCTTTGCTCCTATTACACTTGACTCTTGAGGCTAGTGGTACTCTTCACACTAATGACAACATCCTTACCCTTGCCTTTAGACTCTACATATTTGCAATTCAATTGCACATCAATCATTATTAAAGTTAAGATATACTACACATATACTCGTTACTAATCTTAACATTTTCCTTAGTCATTTTTTTAAATAGCCAAAGCTATACATTGTAGGAGGGATACTTCTTTTCCTCCAAATCTCACATTTCAACATTTAGTACAAACAATATAAACAAATTCTAATGTTCAATAAAATCAATTCTACTTCTACCATTAAATTCCATAAATAAGTCTAGTTCATTAATTTTGGGGAAAGTTACTTCTATCAATTGGATTTAAAAACTAACATTATACAAATCATCTAATTCCATTCTTAAGCTTGATTTTCCCTTTACTTTTATGAATTCAAATTCAATACTTAAAATCCTCAATTTTTCCATAAAGCCTAGAATTTGGGGAAAACTATTAATTCCCTACCAAATCATCAAATCTTCAAATTCAACATAGAACTATATAATTAGCATAACATAAAATCCATATAATCATTCAATTGTCAATATCTAGCACAAAAGTTCAAGTTCCCTTAAGATGTTCAAATCTTAACCCAAGCTTCTAAAGTTCATTTTAACACTTTTAATTCATTATTCTTCATCTAAAGCACCCATAAATGTAATCAATCATAATTTAGAATATTTTCATGGCTATTCACAAATATGGCCAAATTCCCATATAAGGTGCACAAAAGATTTTTCAAGCAACCTAGTAACCAAAATCAACTTTAAAACATAGAAAGGAGGAGATGATCAAGATTCCTCACCTTGATTAGCTTTAATTTGCTAAGGTTCATGGTGTAGAGAGAGAGAACTTCTATTTGCCATGGTAGAATTTTCTATAGAGATAGAAAAATGAAGATTGTAATATAAATTTTTCATATATATAATAATAAGTTGGATGGTGGAGATTTGATCAAGTTCAATCCAATAGTTAAGAATTAACCTTGATGGATGGCTATGATTTGATCAAGGTGGAGAGCTAGGATTCTCTCTATAATGGAGAGAGTTATCACAAGGTGCTGAGTGTTCCAATGGAAGCTTGACTCATGTGTAGAAAAAATCAAGAAATCTACTTGGTTAAGCATTTGATTTGGTCAACTTTGGTGACTAAGAGTTACACCACTAAGATTTGATCTCTACACTTGCTTTGTCTTTTAACTTGAGCCCACTATACATTCACCATTTGGATGTTGTATCCTCCTTAGGCCTTATGGGCCGACCATCCAAGGGGTTTGGGCCTTTAAGCCCAAAAGCCCATTAGCATATCATTATATGCACGTTTCAAGCTCAGTACTTAATACATTTTTCATTTCATTTGTTTCACTTTAATACATATATTTCTACCTTCTAATATCACTACACACTCTAAACATTACTAAATAAATTTCATACATATTATAATGCTCATTTATTAACTCTTTATTAACATTGATCAAGTATGTATATCATATAAGCTCATTAGGTCAGACTAAGTTTGACCTCCATTATACTATTAAAACTTTGATTGAATTCAATTTTCCATATCACTATCATTACCTCCCAATGTCTTAGGAGATGTGAACACCCATATACTAGCACTTTAGATTCACATTACAAACAAATTTTTAACATAATCACATTAAATCAAACTTGGTTTGACTTTTATTTTATCATGAAAGCATATAACAATATTGACTTCCTTACTTACTCATTGTCACATTATTTATTAAATTCACTTCTTTTAATGTTCTTAAGGTTCTTAGTATACTAAAAAGACCTTAAATGATATGGTATATGGATATTATCATGTCATCTTTACTATTTATAGTTGGCTAAAAAAACCTTGAGTATTACAATCTTATTCTCCTTCATTAGCTTAAAAGCCAACTATTTGTACATCAAGTTGTAATTTTTGCTATCGATTTGAACTACCTTTGGTATAAAAATAAATAAATACATAATAATAATAATAATATTTATGTATTTGATTATTAAAACTCAATAACATAAGAATAGGATAAAACTAACCAAAAAGGTCGCTATCAATGGGATAAGTTTATCCAGAACAGAAAGAACTGATTGACGCCCAAATCCTTTTCTCGCAAACAGAGAAGGAAAACTATCAAAATGCGGAGAGGTACTGTACTTGAATTGCCGTGTGGGGTAGAAATTTGGTAAGTGGTAGAATGGAGGAGCCGGAGTGGGGCAGCATGGACCGTAGTAGGGGCTGCAGCCCGATGGGACCATGGCGCCAACTCGTTCAAATTAGAGATGCATTAGCCAAAGCCCCAGCCAACTCCATACCCTGTCCCATTCAGGACTATATTACATAGAAATCCCATTTGTGACAGATTTAGTATATTTTGGTATTATCTGGTAGACCACCGTCCCCAGTTCAAAGAAGAAAGACACATGCAAACCCTGAAGCTGTGCTGTGAAGGGGTACCACCCTTCAGAATCTCCACATAAAAACATCAAGGAGTAGGTCTACTAGAGGGTAGGGTGGCCTTTATTTGTGGAACCTATCTGTAAATTACCCCAGCCACTCGAGAAAGATTGGCAAAATTAGAATTAGCATCTTGATTACATATTATAGACGACTTGTGAATTTGTGCCTTACAATGGGTAAAATTTTCGAGAGACGAATACATATCTTGTAGCTTTAGGCCCAGTAGCCTATATTTACAGCTATCTTGCTAAAAAAAAAAAAAATGAATACCTTTCATCTTTATGCAGCATTGATTCAAGTATTCATCTTGTTGATTGTGATGACGAAACCCAGCGAAAGGGTGTATGCATTTCTACTGACTACCAGAAGTCTATTCTGAAGTTCTTACCAACCCAGGTGTCCAATTTCTCCAATCTAATTTCCCTATCGATCTGTTCCTCAAGTTGACTATTTCCCTTAGATCAAAAACCTTTTTCCGATAACTATTCCCTTGTTTGACAGACTCAGGCTCAGTCTCCCCAGAGATCTCTTCCTTAACTTCTTCAGTTTCAGATACAGCTTCACAGGCAACTTCATCTTGAGATGATGTTTCACTAATGATGCTCCCCAGCACCTCTACTACCTCGCTCATTTTTGGTCTGGACTTTGGTTGTTTTGTTAGACACTTGTTTGCCAAGGTTGCTAGTTTCTGAGCTGATTTGATGCAATACCGTCCTTCAAGTCGTGGGTCTAAAATAAGGTAGAACTTCTTAGAATCTGACACATACGGTCTTATCCATTCTAAAAGCTTCTGCTCAGCCCGAGGCAGATTTCTCTCTAGGGCTCGCCTTCCTGTGATAAGCTCGTAGAGAACCACCCCAAAGCTCCACACATCACTCTTTGCAGTCAGCCTGCCAGTCTGAACATACTCTGGAGCTGCATAACCCACTGTGCCTACAACCTTTAAAAATGCAATTAAATTAATAATTAGGGAATATTTCACTATGTATAACAGAAAGATATTAGGATTTGTAAAATGAAGTATTAGAATCTGGCATCCTCAGTAATAGAAATTGGATTTAGTGATATATATTACAGTGCCAAATATATAAATAATAAATAGACTTGCCGATATTCCAAGATTCAGGTGTTATTCAGTAAACTGTTGTCTTTTCTCCCAGTTTGGTTAAAAGAAGAAGAAAAAAAAACTCTTGAACAGTTTAAAAAGGCAGATTGACCGCTCCAGTGAAAATTTTGAAACATAGACAAGTCCTTCAGGCTGAGAGCTCAAAATTATATATCATATATAAAAAAAAAAGGGAAGAAAAACAACTTACTGTTGTTGAAACATGTCCAAGTCCTTCAGGAGGTCCCTGCCTAGCCAGTCCAAAATCTGATAGCTTTGCATTGAAGTCCTTGTCTAGCAGAACATTTGATGTTTTAAAATCTCGAAATATTAGCTGCATCAATGGATGGCAAATCCTAAGCAAACAACCACCAAAGAAAACTAACAAAATGCAGACTGTACCTAATAGAAAAGCTCAAAAATAAAATGTGCAAACTTCATCTCCTAATAGTAAAGCTCATACAAGCAAACGGATACCCATTTGAGTGCATTATTAATATAAACTGAAAGGCTGTTAACACAATTCCTTCAGGAATAAAGAGTGATTTCGAACATTACTAAGTGATCGACAAATTATGTTTACAATCTAATGTTCCCAAAGCATAAGAGATTTCACGTACCTGAAAATCCATTTCTTCATGGAGGTATGCCAATCCACGAGCTGCATCTTGAGCGATTTTCAATCTTGTCGTCCATGGAAGAGGAGTTGGCACTCGAGCCAACAAATGATCCTCTAAGCTTTTGTTATGCATAAGTTCGTAGACCAAAAGGCGTTGCATCCCTCTTTCATCATCTTCAGCACAATATCCTACTAACTTGACAAGATTCGGGTGCTTAACTACACCTAAGAAATTCACTTCATTAATCCATTCCTTATGCCCCTGAATACTAGAAATGTAAAACACACAGAATTTTCCCATAAGCATACCTCAAATATATTAATCAAAATACACATTTTCAGTAGCCGCCAAAGCCAATTGATTTTGGGATTAATGCCGAGTTGAGCTGAATTAAATATGCATATAATTACATTCATTAGAACTGTACAAACTACAAATTTCCTTTTTCTTTTCTGTCATTTTCAAATTTATTCCTCAATAAATGCATTTAATCTCTCTTAAATTCAACATTATCATGAAATTAAAGGAAAAAAGGGCGAAAATTTTAGAGAAGGCATGCCTGGAAACCGTGACGATTCAACTGTTTTATAGCAACATCCATCTTGCAATCAGAACCGTCGATTTCATCATCAGTAACCCTAACAACACCTCTGTAAACACATCCAAACCCTCCTTCGCCGATCAACAGAGCTCTACTAAACCCTCTGGTAGCCGATTTAAGCTCAGAGAAAGTGAAGACTCGCAGATCATTAGCTCTTCTCTGAGACAGAAACTCATAAAATCCGACAGAGTCAGACAAGTCTCTGGACGAGTTACATTCATAGTCAAACTCAGACCGTCTCGTTTCAACGCTACTTGAAGCTACACTCAAAGACCTAGCCCATGAAACTCTCGATACTACCCGTGAAACGACATCGCTTCCGCTTCCGCCACCGCCTTCGTCGTCGTCTCTTCTCTCACCATTTGTGAAATGAAAACACTTCATTAATAATTAATACAAAATTAAAAAATTAAAATTTAAAAAAGAAAATTAGAGAAGTCAAAGGAGCAGGTGAAGAATTGGCGGTTGTTATTGTTGTATGTTGCCCAGAAAATTTCGAAGATGATGAAGAAGAGGAAGATGGCCCATTACGGTGTCGTTTTGTGTAGTATTTTTTGCCAAGAGGACGAGAGAGAGAAGATCACGAGGAAGAGCAGAGATTTTGCAGAGATTGGCTTTGGCTATGGCTGAATATCAGACAATTAGAGGGAAAATGAATGGAGGTCCCCCCACTCTTTTTTCAAGTTCTTTTTTTTTTTTTTTTTTGAGGGATTCAAAGGGAATTTTATTTTTTATTTTTCTATTTTTAATTTGTTTCTTAGGTTTTTTATTATTACTCCTCTATCCCATATCAACATACTTTATTTTTCAATAAAATGTAAATAAATTTATTAGTTTTCTAATATATAAATTATTTATATTTTTATCAATATAAGTGATTTAATTTTTAATAAAATAATATAAACCATTTAATATTAATAAAAAAATATACTAAAAAAATTATTTCTTTAATTTCATTTTAACAATCTCATTTGTTTTTTCATACAGATTAAAAAAATATAATTAATATAGTAAAAATAATTAATTTCATCGATTTTTTTCCCATTTTACTTTTTACTTCAATTCTTTTCTTATTCCTTTCCTATATTTTTTTGATTCATGAGAGGCCCATTAAGTCGTAAGCTATATAATAAGGGGTAGTAATTCTTTAATACAGCCATAAAGGTGAAATCTCACCTAGTGCGGATAAGAGGTTTTGAACCCAATATCTCTCACTGCCAAAAGCAAATATTCTTGTCACTTGTACTAGATCTCAAGTATTTCTTTCCTATATTTAATACAATTGTTGATGAAAATACATATTAAATAATGATATATTAGTAAATTATTTGTTTGATTTCTTTTTTAATATAAGAAGTAAACTAAATATGAGACTATTAAATGGGAATAAGAGAATAGTAAAATTGTTGATTTAACTCTATTAACTGTATTTTTTTTAAACCGAGTGAAAGTCTTATTTTTATAAACTGAGGAATAATTAATCAATAATTAAGGGCATTTGATTGAAAACTTCAAATAATTAAAATTTTTTCATTTGCAGAAAATTCAATAATGGATTGCATATAAACCGATAAGATTTCATAACAACTAAAATTAATAAAGTTGTTTATTTATCTATTTATTTACTTTTTATATTTGGACCACTATCCCATTTAATTTCTTTTGAAAAAAAAAAAGGAATAGTTGCTTTATTAATTGATTTTGAATTATATTTCTTATTTTATCATATTGTGTAACAGAAAAATTTTATTAAATATTTTCTACTAATATAAAGTGTCAAAATTTAATTTCAAATATCTTATTTCTTAAAAAAAAATTAAATATTATTTATGCAATATAAGGGAAAAAATCATATATTTATACAACAGAGATAATTTTTATGCAAAAAATAGGAAAAAATGATTTATTTATAACGTTGCATGTTAAAGATTTATGATTAATTAATTAATTAATTAGAATTCAAATTCAAGAGAAAAGGTCTAATATTATTATAAAATGTTTGCCTTCTTTTTCATTTTTTTTCATTAAGTGGCTAAAAAATGGTAGTTAATTATTGGATTTCAAAGCCAACTTGGCAATTAATTTTCAATTTCAAACGTTTTTCGCATGATCAATATTCCTTAGTGTATTTTAAATTTACATAATATTTATAGTGTTATACTAAATTCTTAAGTATCTAAATTTTAATTCTCAAAGATTTCCCCATGATCAAAGCATTACTATATTTTAAAACTTTTATGGAATCTTAATTAGTCTTATAAAATTATATTTTTAGTGGAAAATGTAATAAATCATTATTGCAATTAACTTAAAATAATAAAAAAATTTAATGTCTTTGGAATTTAACTCTATTTTAAGAGTTTAATTGTATTTCAATGAAGTAGCCAGGGATAAGCATTGGTTCAACTTGATTCGGTTTGGTTTAGTTTAAAAACCAAAAACTCAAAAATTGAACTTTCTAAAAATTTTAAAATCAAACTGAATTGAATAAATTCCCTAAACCGAATTTTAAATTTTATTTCAGTTCACTTTGGTCTGGTCAAAAATCAATATTTATTTTTTATATATAATATAATATATAAATATATATTAATAACGTATAAAATATATAATATATAAAATAATTATTTATAAAATAACATATAATATATAAAATAAAAATAATATTAAAAATATATTTAAATATATAATTTGATTTTTCCTATCGGTTCGTTTGTCCAACCTCTAAACCTAATCGAAAACCGAAATTATCTATCATCTTAAACCAAACCGAAAATCAAATACCTAATAACTAAACCAAATATGTAATTTCAATTTAGTCCGGTTCGGTTTTTACTCACCCCTACAAGTGGCTAGTCTTTCTTTCTTTTCTTTTTTAATGGAAGAAGATAGTATTAATTATTAAATTAATAAATTTTTAATCCATAAGCTTTTAATTTCAAATTATAATTAATATCCAGTTGAAGTAGTATATATATATATATATATATATATATATATATATAAGTCTTAATTGTTGATGAGGGATGAAAGTGACTCTCAAGAAAGGCTTGGACCCTCAGGTAGCCCAAGCCCATTGCAAAGCTTTCAGAGACTATGATAAACGGAAACAGGGCCTATTGGCCGGACCCTCGAACGATCCAAGTCCAAAGGCCTTCGGACTAGATGCTACTCCCCTCCTTCGCCAGCCGGATGACTTGCTGAGCAAGTAAGGGCCGAAGCCCTCTGATGACATGTCCAGTCATCCAGCAGGAGGATCAGTCCTTAGACAATATGCACCATGCCCTAACACCCCTATTACCAGACATCCCTAGGGATGGGACAGGGGACATGCGCCTGCTACCAACTTTCACCAACCAGCATGGTCGAATGACAGAGGATGTCCTTCCTCAAAAGAAAGGTGTCAGACGTACCTAACCTAGAAATCATACAGAAGGGAAAGAAAAGCCTAAGCACAGGTAGTTGAAACTCTGCATTCTCTCATCCCTTTTCTTTCACTAAAATACTCTGAAGAAAAGACTAACTTGATCGTCGGAGGGTTAAAGCCAGGCAAAAGGCCCGGCTCCTCTCTGATCCTTTTTCTCTCCTTCGTAGGCATCAGGCTCAGGTCCAAGAAAAGAAGATCCAGACCATTCTTTTTTCATATTGATCAAGCCTGATCAAATTGGCGCCGTCTGTGGGGACGCGAGCTGATCTTTCTCTCAACTTTGCATTTTCCTTTCATTTGCCTGTGAAAGAAGATTACCATAATGACGAACCATGATGATCCTAAATTTTCAACTCCCTCAAATCCTAGACATTCTCTTCCAACACCTACTGATCCTCCTCTAGCAACTCCCATTGACCTAAACACGTCCCTCCAGCTCCTTATCTCTCAATAAAACACAGTTGGGTCTAGCCAAACCCCTCTGAGCCTTCCAAATCCAAACTTAGCTCCTGCATTATAGTTTATTAATACTATAGCTGCTTTTGTAAGGAGCTCCCAGCAACAGACTCCCCAGGCACAGACCCTTGTCGCTGTTCCAGAAGCTACCCCGAGAAGGAATGTTGCTCGAACCCTGGAGTATGAGAAGCAATCCCAGGGAGCCCTAGGGGTTCGGCCTTCCCCAGGGGTTAATGAAGAATAACTGGTCCACTTGGGTGGAAATGTGGAGGGGAGGACGGAAGAGCATCGTGGAGGAGAGGAGAGTTCGACCAAAGAAGAAGGGAGTACGCAAGCTTCGCTCCCAGACAGTGAACGTAAGTTTTTGCATGGAAAAAATTTTCATGCAAATAATACGGAACGGGGCGAAGGAAGGAATAAGGGGAAGTGTGAGTACAAAGAACCAAAGTACGGAAAAAGAGAAAGCCCGAGAGGAAGAGAACAGGATAGATGGGAATATTCTGTTACTAGTCACCCCTCGAGGGTTCGAAGCAGAAGATCACCAGTTAGTGGCAACAGCCGCAGAAAGAAGGAAGAGGAGGTGAGAGATGCGGTGAATAAGTTTTTAGAAGAGATGAATCAAGGTTATGACAGGAAAACCATGGATACCATCCTAAAGCTCAACCTGAAGTCTCCTTTTACCAGATCCATCAGGGAATACGTTATGCCTAGCAAGTTTAAACCGCCGGTGTTGAAAAAGTATAATGGGGAAACCGATCCCAGGGTCCATGTCATGGACTACAAGCATGTAGTAGAATTGCAGACGGCGGATGATGAGGCTCTATGTAGAGCGTTTAGGGGATCCTTGGAAGGAGTTGCAACGAGATGGTTTGATAGCTTAGAAGAGGGAAGTATCCGTTCTTTCATGGAGCTGGCCAGATCCTTTATGCACCGATTCGCTTCTAGTATTCCGGTGGAGCGAAAAACTCAATATTTGGAAACGGTGGTGCAAAGGGAGAATGAGTCCTTAAGGGATTACATGGCTCGATTCAATCGAGAAGCGTTGAAAGTGACGCACTTGGACCAAGCTCGAGCAGTGGAAGCGCTGCGGAATGGAACCTCTCATACGGATTTTCTCAAAGCCCTTTGCCGTCATGCTCCTCGTACCCTGGAGGATGCAATGGCATTGGCCCAAAAGTATGTACGGCAAGATGACGCTCTAGCCTTCAACCAGATGGCAAAGCGGAGAGGAATGGAGATCATTCCTAGGGAAGAGCCAAAGGCAAAGCGAGAGAAGAAGATGGAAGAAAAGCGAGATGAGAGGCTGACTGGCGGACGAAGGAGGGGAAGAAATAACCAATCACGATCCAGTTTCGACCCCAGCAAATTCACCCCCCTCAATGCCAGTCCAGCCGAAGTCTTCGCAACTTTCCAAGAGCAAAATATATAGGCTCGCCCCAAACCAATGGTTGCTCCTCCAGAAAAAAGAGATCATAACAAATACTGCCTCTTTCATGATACTCATGGTCATAATACCAATAATTGTAAGCAGTTGATAGAGGAGATCGAAAGGTTAATCAAACAGGGCTACTTGAGAAAATTCATAAGAAGAGAAGAATCAGGCAGAGCTGGCCCTAGCGAAGATAAAGAAAGACACTCGGGAAGAGTAAATGATGGTTCGGCAGGGACCATTTATTGTATTACAAGAGGGCCAGGCGAAGCTAGTGAAAGCAAAAATCGTGTGAAGGCCTTGGGAAGGCGGAGCGAAAGGCCTGAATACATTTATTATGGAAGAGGGGGAAATCGACTAGAGAGGCCAGATGGAAGTACCCTTCGCACCCCTCACGCTGATCCATTGGTGATTCAAGCGATTATAGCCAATTATGTAGTTAAAAGGATCCTGGTTGACGAAGGAAGTTCGGTCAACCTGATGACGAGGGAAGCATATTTAAAGATGGTTCTCAAGGAGGGAGATCTGGAAGAAGTGGGAAATCCAGTTCGCACTTTGGATGGAACGGAGGTCCCATCGATTGGAGTGGCAAAACTACCCTTCACAGTTGGCACTGCCCTCGAAAATGTTACTACCATGGCCACATTTGTTATCATCAGGACACATTTGGCATGTAACGTCTTGATGGGCAGGCCATTGCTATATGACCTGGACGCTTCGACAAATATCAGACACTTGAGGATGACGATCCCAAAGCCCAATGGTGAAGTGTTTCACGTCTATGGCAGTCAGGATGAAGAAGCAGAAAGGAAGAGAAATAAAAAGATAAGAAAGGGCGAAGTCGCTGCAGAGGAGGTAGCTGCAGTTGAAACTGTTACTCCTGAGAAAAGAACCGAGCCTGTGGATAAGTTGGAAAAGGTAACGGTTGGAAGAGAGCCTGAAGAGTTCTTGATGGTCAACTCTTCGTTAGAAGTGAGCAGAAGTCGTTCGCTCACTAGTTCTTGAAGGAGCATGTCCACAGTTTTGCCTGGTCTTCGGCAGAAATGGGAGGGGTAAAACCCCAAGTGATAATGCACCAATTGAACGTAGATCCCACCTGCAGACCAGTCAAGCAGAAAAAAAGATGCTTCGGATCGGAGTGGCAAGCGGTCATTGATCGGGAAATAGACAAGCTCCTAGAGGCAAAATTTATCAGGGAAGTGCAATATCCGGAATGGCTAGCGAACGTGGTGCTAGTCAAGAAGGCGAATGGGACCTTTCGGATGTGCGTAGACTTCACGGATTTGAATAAAGCTTGCCCAAAAGACTCTTTTCCATTGCCCATGATTGATAAACTGGTCGATTCGACGGCTGGGTATGGATTTTTATTGTCCTTAGACGCTAAGCAAGGATATCATCAAATTAGAATGCACCCGGAGGATGAGGAAAAGACTTCATTCATAACAGAGAATGGTACATATTGCTATGTGTCTATGCCCTTCGGCTTGAAAAATGTCGGAGCCACATATCAATGCCTAGTTAATAGAATTTTAAAGATCAATTAGGCAAAAACTTGGAAGCATACGTGGACGACATGATCGTGAAAAGCAGAAACTTTGAGGACCATGTCCGTGACTTGGCCGAAGTATTGGCAATAATGGAAGAGTATGGGATGAAGCTTAACCCGGAGAAGTGTGCATTCTTCATCCAAGGAGGCAAGTTCTTAGGCTGCATGGTGAGCGAAAGGGGAATTGAGCCCAATCCTGACAAGGTGAAGGCCATCTTAGACATGGAACCTCCGAAGAGCGTGAAGGACGTTCAGAGGCTGATAGGGCGAATCGCCGCATTGAACAGGTTCATGTCTAAATCTGCTAAGAGGTATCTCCTTTTCTTTAAGAAGTTGAGAAAGTCAGAGACGTTCGAATGGACAGAGGAGTGCCAGAGGGCATTTGAAGAGCTCAAGGCCTTCCTAAGCTCGGAGCACATTCTGAGTAGGCCTTTGCTGGGTGAAGAAGTACTAATCTACTTATCCGCTTCAGACCAAGTGATCAGTTTGGTGCTGATCAGGGAGGAAGGAAAGGTCCAGAAGCCCATTTATTACTTCAGCAAAGTCCTACAAGGGGTAGAGTTGAATTACTCTCCGATAGAAAAGTTAGCTTATGCTTTAGTGCTCTCCTGCCGAAAGTATAAAATATACTTACAATCACACCAAGGAGTGGTTGTGACAGATCAACCCTTACAGAAGGTACTTCATAGACCAAAAACGTCGGGAAGAATGTTATGTTGGTCTGTGGAATTAGGTCAGCACGGTTTGCAGTACAGGGTCAGGTCAGCAATTAAAGCTCAAGCAGTGGCGGACTTTATTTCTGAATGCTCCTTTGGCACCAAAGAGGGGGGAGAAGACTGAACCCCTGGGGAAAGACACTCATCAATAACGCTATCGGACCTTCATTGGGAACTCTTTGTAGATGGTGCTAGCAGCAAAGAAGGAAATGGTGTGGGCATCATACTTAGAAGTGCTCAAGGATTTTCATTGGAGTATGCTTTGGGACTGAATTTTGAAGCCACCAATAACATGGCAGAATATGAAGCAGTGATCCAGGGATTGCTCTTTGCTGATTGCCTTCGCATAGAACAACTCACGGTGTATATTGATTCGCAATTGGTGATCGGGCAAATAGAAGGAGAATTTGAGGCAAAGGAGCCGGCCATGGCCAAGTATTTGCAAAAAACGAAAGAGATAGTTCAAAGAATGAAGGACAGAGGAGTCAGGCTGTTCTTTCAAAAGATCCCCAGAGAAAGGAATTGCAGAGCAGATAGTCTCAGCAAATTGGCCGCCTCTCGTCCAGTCGAACTCCCTCAAAAAATCTATTTGGGCACCTTGGCCTCCTCCAGCATTGCCGAAGGAGATAAAGTTATGGAGATCAAAGAAGAGCCGTGCTGGATAGACCCCATCAAGTCTTACTTGGAAAAGGGAGAACTGCCTGAAGATGCCCAAGAAGCCAAAAAGGTCAAGCGAAGAAGTGCTCATTTCTCCTTGAACAACGGAACCTTATACAAAAGAGCTTATTCATTGCCCTGGCTGAGATGCGTAAGGCCTAATGAAGCCGAGTACGTCCTTCGGGAGATACACGAAGGATCCTGTGGAATGCACATAGGCGGAAAAGCGCTGGCAGCTAAGGCGATTAGGCAAGGGTACTACTGGCCGAGGATGAAAGACGAAGCCGTGGCATTTGTTAAAAAGTGCCCCTCCTGCCAAAAATTTGACAGTGGAAAACATGTTCCAGCAGCAGAGCAGGTCCCTGTTTCCAGTGCATGGCCCTTCGCTAAGTGGAGGGTAGACATAGTCAGACCCTTCCCCGCAGCATCAGGTCAGAGAAAGTTTCTCCTAGTAGTAGTAGAGTACTTCACCAAGTGGGTGGAAGCCGAACCTTTAGCCACTATCACTGCAGAAAAGGTGATCAACTTCTTATGGCGAAACATAGTGTGCAGATTCGGCATTCCCTATTAGCTCATTAGCGACAATGGCAAACAGTTCGATAATGCTAAAGTCAGGTCCTTTTGTTCAGGGCTTCAGATCAAACAACATTTCTCATCAGTAGCCCATCCTCAAACAAATGGCCAGACGGAGGTAACAAATCGGACTATTCTACAAGGCCTGAAGCGGAGATTGGAAGGATATGGTCGAAGCTGGGCAGACGAACTACACCATGTCCTATGGGCATACAGAACTACTCCTAGGCAACCTACCGGAGAGACTCCATTCAGCCTGACCTATGGCACAGAAGCAGTAATTCCAGTGGATATAGGCCTCCCTAGTGGAAGGATCAATTATTGCGAAGACAGACACAATGATCAAGCCAGAAGAATCGATCTCGATCTCCTAGAGGAACTCAGGGAATCGGCCAGCATTCGAATGGCTAATTACAAACAAAGAGCTGCTAATCATTTCAACAAGAAAGTAAAGCACAGAGTGTTTGGCGAAGGGGATCTAGTAATGAAATTCTTAGAGGCTACAGGCAAACATGAAGGCACAGGCAAGCCTGCACCCACGTGGGAAGGACCTTTCCAAGTAAAAAGAGTCCTAAGTTCTAGCACTTACAAACTTGTAACCCTAAAGGGAGTGGAAATTCCTCATACATGGAACATCCAGCACCTTAAAATGTATTATCAATAACAATAACAGAAATGTTGTTTGCCTCAAATTGTCTCCATTCGCACTAACGAAGCCTCGCCAAGAGCGGGAAGAACTTTCCTAAGGGAAAGCCTAAGACCTAGTAAATCTAGGTACGAAGCCTCGCTAAGAGCGGGAAGAACTTTCCTAAGGGGAAGCCTAAGCCCTAGTAAATCTAGGCACGAAGCCTCGCCAAGAGCGAGAAGAACTTTCCTAAGGGAAAGCCTAAGACCTAGTAAATCTAGGCACGAAGCCTCGCCAAGAGTGGGAAGAACTTTCCTAAGGGGAAACCTAAGCCCTAGTAAATCTAGGCACGAAGCCTCCCCAAGAGCGGGAATAACTTTCCTAAGGGAAAGCCTAAGACCTAGTAAATCTAGGCACGAAGCCTCGCCAAGAGCGGGAAGAACTTTCCTCAGGAAGAGCCTAAGTCCTAGTAAATCTAGGCATGAAGCTAAGAAGGTCTAATGAGAGGAGAAGGTGAAAGTGCTTGAACTCCTATTGGAACGGAAACTTCGCTAAGGCATTGCACAAAGGCTTGTTGGATTACAAGTAAAGCATACGCAAAAGCAGAAGCATAATAACTATATTATTCGTGGAAGTAAATGTATTACAGTTATTTACAAAAGAATGAAATACAAAAGAATTACAAAAGAATGAAATACAAAAGAATTACAAAAGAATGAAGTACAAAAGAATGTAAAAAATGTCTAAGGCGGAGGATCGTTTGGAGGAACCACTGCTACAGAAGATGGCAGAGGCTGGTCATTCGAAGGATCTGGCCTAATGACAGATAGAGGTTCGGCTGAGGCAAGACCCGTCCCAGAAGGAGGTCCTTCGTCTGCATCCCCTTCGCCCCCGCTAGAAACTTCGGGAATGGGAGACGAAGCGGGTCCATCTTTATCCCATGCTGGGAAGTCTTCGGGTCGTAAGAGGCCTTCATCCCCCTCAGGAACGGGATCTTGGAACTCTGAAAGGTCTGGCGCCAGAGGTTCTTCAGCAGCATCCAATTCAGATACCACTTGCAGCACATCAGGAAAATGCTCCGCTGCGTCACGGAGAGCATTGTTATAATACTCGGCTGCTACCTTATAGGTGTGGTATGTGATGATGTCATCGAAGCTCTTAGACTGCATAAAATCCCTCACAGCCCTTCGCCGACCTTCTTCGGCCTTGTTAGCCTTCTCAAGTGCAACTTGAGCCCAAGTAGTGCCTTGTGTGTACCCAAATTCAGAGACTCGAAGTTCCTGTTGAGTCTTCTTCAGGAGTTCTCGAAGACTAGGAACCTCTTCGGCCTCTCGGGCAAGCTCTTCATTAGCACTCTTCAACTTGTCCAGTTGCACGCTGAGATCGGCAATAGCTTTGTCCTTTGATGCCACTGTCGCAGTTAAGGCGCTAACCTCTCTTTCAGCCTTCGAACGAGCCTCTTTATGGGCCCTGGATTGTTCCATGGCCTCCTCAGCCTTCGCCTTCGCAGAAGCCAGTTCTTCCTCCAGACGGGAACATAATCCCAACCTGTCCTCCGCCGCCTGCCAGGCGTCTTCATAATGATCCCTCAGAAGATCGAAATCAGTCTTCAAAATTTTAGAATCCAGAAGCGCCTGCAACAAACAACAATGATTAGGCAATGTGCTAAACGGTCACAACTCAAGTGAGCAGTGAATTTACCTTCTCTAGCAGAGTCTCTTGCCTGACAAAAGTATCCTCCACAGACCCGAAAAGAGGCCTAGGGGCCGGACGCAGGAAAGGCACAAGGGCCAAGACTGTGGCGGTGGGAGCAATGGAAGAAGGAGGACCAGCAGATGCCTCGACTCCTCCGAGCGGAGGTGAATCCACTACTACAATCTCCGCTGGCTCTCCGATTTGCGGCCTCTTGCTTGGCGGAGAAGCCTCCTTTATTGTCCCCTGTGGAGGAGCTGACACTCCTACATCCATCCCAGGTGAAGGAGTCTCTGAAGCAGAGCGGGCCTCCGGAACGGGGGTGGTTAAAGTTACCGCCAGTGGCCTCTTGCGACGAAGGAACTCCCCCACTGTTAATTTCCTCTTAGGGGGACGAAGAGAGGAGACACCTTCGACAGTAACAACAGCCCCTGGCATGACCCCAGACGAAGCAGCAACTGAAGGAAATGCTTCATCGGGTGCAGCAACTGAAGGAAATGCTTCATCGGGTGCAGCAACAGCAGCCCCCTGATCAGCCGCCAGCGGAACAGTAGCTGAAGGAAATGGTTCATTGGCTCCGGAAGAAACCATGACAGGTGCGAACGAAGCCTCCAGGAAAGGCTCCTGAGCAGGGGCGTCCGCTTCACCCATAAAAACTGCAAAGTACAAGAGCAAAAACATTCACACATTCAAATCAACAGATAAAGACACAAGAAGAAGTAAACGATAATAAGAAGGCAAGAAGTTGCCTCTGTTTCTTGAAACGAAGGCCTCCCCTTCGGCCGCAGTATTAACTGGGGAAGGATAAAGCCTCTTGAGGGTCGCAAAGTCAGGATATGAAATCCTTTGCTCCTCAATATACTTCTCCCAGGCTTCGACCTCCTCGGCACTAGGAGATCTCCCTGGTATGACCTCCTTCGACCATCTCAGATATGTCCCTCGAATAACGCGAGGGTCTTTATATGATGAAGGTGATGGGGGAGAAGAAAAGTTACCTGACCCAGCTTCAGCCACAGGGGCACTCAAGTCATCCATCAGGTTTTTCAGATGGGCCTCAAATTCAGCATCAGTAACGTCTGTCAGAGCCTTCTCCAAGTCCGCTAGTTGCTCCGCCCCCCGAGAAGAGTGAGCAATTAGGTCAAGAACATTGGGAACGGGGGGCCCTTTTACTTTCAGCTTGGGCGAACGAGGTACGGACGCTCCCTTCCCCTTATCACCTGCTGGAGGAGGTGGAGGCAGAGGAATGGAAGCCTCAGAAAGCCCTGAGATTGAGATGCCCCTCTGAGGAGCAGGCCTTGCAGCAATGGGTACAGCTCGAAGCGGAGGAGTACCTTTCTGCACAATAGGAACAGAGCGATCAGAAGCCTTAACAAGTCGCCTTCGAATTATTCAAATGGACTTCGCACTGGCCACACTCACCTGGGCCCCTTCTGATCCAACAGCTGAACCGGATCCAGCGGAGACAGGCTTCATCGGCTTATCCTTACGAAGCTTCGCCGACGAAGACTGCAGGGCGGAGGAGGAGCGCAAACGGAACTTCCCTGTCTTCAGGTCAAGAATGGGAAGCTCAGCATCTTCGCTGAAGGGTCTTGGAGAAACCCCTTCTGTCTCCTTCATGATATCCTGATAATGTGTAGGATCCTTGGCCTCCACTGCAATCAAAACAACAAACACAGCAACAACAAGATCAATACTCCACAGTCAATTAAACCTATAGCAAGTGAGGAGTGATGAGCAGAGTTACCTCTTATATCTTTCAGCAAAAGTCTAGGAGTTGGAAGGCCATGCTCGTCCTTCGCATAGAAGGAGACCATCATCTTTTCAGAGTTATAAGTATAACCCTGATGGACCAAGGTCCTGAGGTTCGATTTCTCCTCAGTGGACAGCCTCTCAGGCCACTCAGTAAGGCCTTCAGTGGGACGCAGGAAATGGCTGGGGAAACTAAATCTAGGGGATTTATCGCCAAGGCTGTCAGTGACCTCTATCAACTCGAACTTGCCTCTCCAGTCCTTCACTTTATTCTCTTTACCAAAGAAAAGGCTCCGGCGAGGCCTGGCAGAAGTCATGTAAACCCCCGGTGACCTCTGCGTGCTCTGGATCCTGTAAAAGCATTGAAACAGGTGAGCGAAAGGATGAATGCCATGAGCGAAGCAGAGAACTTCGAAAACGTGCATGTCCCTTATGGAGTTCGGGGTCAGCATCATTGGATTTACTCCGAAGTAGTTGAAGCATTCAACTTTGAACTTCGTAGGAGAAAAAAGAAGACCAGCTTCCAGCTGGTGGTAGAAAATAATGTAGTGCCGGTTGTCTTTAGGCAGAGCATCTTTGGGGTCGCTGGAGTAAACCCTCTCGTGAGCCTCAGCCCGGCGGAATATGAACTGGGTGCTGCCTTTTAAGTTCTGGCCGAAGGCCAAAAATTCAAATGTTTTTGCAATAGGGGTTATCTCCCCCCATTCCTCCTCCAGTATCTTTTGGTAATGGGAGGAGCTCACTTGGTCCCTTCGGGGAATGTTTTCTTTTCTGGGGGCCATTGGAAAGCCTTCAGAGACTATGATAAACGGAAACAGGGCCCATTGGCCGGACCCTCGAATGATCCAAGTCCAAAGGCCTTCGGACTAGATGCTACTCCCCTCCTTTGCCAGCCGGATGACTTGCTGAGCAAGTAAGGGCCGAAGCCCTCTGATGAGATGTCCAGTCATCCAGCAGGAGGATCAGTCCTTAGACAATCTGCACCATGCCCTGACACCCCCATTACCAGACATCCCTAGGGATGGGACAGGGGACATGCGCCTGCTACCAACTTTCACCAACCAGCATGGTCGAATGATAGAGGATGTCCATCCTCAAAAGAAAGGTGTCAGACGTACCTAACCCAGAAATCATACAAAAGGGAAAGAAAAGCCTAAGCACAGGTAGTTAAAACTCTGCATTCTCTCATCCCTTTTCTTTCACTAAAATACTCTGAAAAAAGGACTAACTTGATCGTCGGAAGGTTAAAGCCAGGCAAAAGGCCCGGCTCCTCTCTGATCCTTTTTATTCTCCTTCGCAGGCATCAGACTCAGGTCCAAGAAGAGAAGATCCAGCCCATTCCTTTTTCATATTGATCAAGCCTGATCAATTGTCAAGCAAGTTTGTTCTCAACTACTTGCTTGGCAATTAACTTTATGTACTTATGCTGCATAAGACTGTAAAAAAATAAATAAATAAATAAATAAAAACTTTAAACAGCTCGACTCGATCTAAACGAACTAAATTAAATTGAAAATATTGATTGATATCTATATTTCGTTCATTTTGATCTAAGAAAAATGAAAAATTGATATATCGGTTTGGTTTACAATTTAAAAAAGTTTTGAAACAAATTTAACTCGAGCCGATATGATATTTAAAATATATATTTATTAAATATATTTGTAGGAGTTAAATAATAATAATTTTTTTAATAATATCTTAAAATATTATATTACTTTTTATTTTTAATGACTTTAATTAAAATAGAATTAAAGTTAATCTCTTTCGTTTTTTAATTCATTTTTTATTTTGTCTATTTCATATATTTTGAAAAGATTTTCTTAAGATATTTATAAATAATTATTTGTTTTATCATTTTAGCAATTAAAATTTAATGGAAACCAATTTAATTTTAAAATTGATACACAATTTTTATTTAAACGGAATCCGATATGATTTTATTAAATCAAATCAATTTAAATTATTAATTTCTAGTTATTTTAATTTAATTTTAATTTAAAATTTTTTCTAATTAAAAATATCAATTTAATATGATATATTATTCATCCACCCTATATCATTATTAAATTGCTATGGTGTCTATGTAAATTTTCAAGAAAAGGATGCCAATGAAGAAAAAGTTGTTGGGGTCAATAACTTATACCTCAAAGTGTTCTCTGACTTCATGCAATAGATTAAGACCAAGTCCATTTTCCATTGCTGTGAAATTCTGATTGGAAAATTATTGAATTTTCAAATATTATGGTTGAAACTATAAAAACCTGACACCATCCAAGTTTATTTTATTTACTTATGGAAAAAGAATTAAAGATAATATTATTTTTTTTTTTTGACATTGATATAAATAATTTTAACATACATCTGTTTTTTAGACTATACATATATTTACCATTAAAATATATTTAGATATTCAGAAAATATTGCTTGAAAGTTTTTTTTTTTTTTATTATTAAGATGAAAGAAATAATTCTCATTCATGAAAATAAATCACATAAATTACAACAAATCAAATATAATCACAAATCAAATTCTTGAATCATTACAACAAATAAAATATAATCACAAATCAAATTCTTGAATCCAACTCAAACGATGATAATCTTCATAAGTAGAAAAACGACTATATTTACTGAGCAATTAATTTAGCATAACAACAATAAATACGCTAGTTCGATGTCTATATTATACTATAACTCAACTGATATGTCTTTAAATGAGTTCAATTGTATAATTTCAAATATCCGATCAATCATTCCAATTAAAATCTTCAATATCAATTCTATATAGAGATAATAATAATTCTAAAATTTAAAAATAAATATTTTCATGAAAGAAAAATAACTTTCATAAGAAAAAAAAATAATACTAACAAATATGCAATAAGCAAATTTGTAATTATTAAAACAAACAAAAATTGCAAAAAAAAAAAAAAAAAAAAAAAGTGACTATAGCTCAAAACAAAAAAGCGAAAAGAAAACTTTGAGCGGCTGCTAATTAAATAATATGTATAATTATATCATACTTTATTATGTGTTTATGTTTTAAATTGGCGCTAAATGAATTTATTTATTTATTTATTAATGGATCAAAGGAAAGTAAATACTTTTATCATTGGTAATCTTCCAAATCTAATATACATTAAATTAATTTATAAGAAAGTTTATTTTTCTTCTTATTAATTAGAATTCAATTCTTAAAACCTATAATTATAAGGTAATTATTGAAATAAGAGGTCAAAAGTGGGAGATATATTCTTAAACTTATCTTAAAAAAATTTAATTTCAATTAACGCATACACTAATCCAAAAATATTTTAACAGAATTAAAAAAAAAAAAAAAAAACTATTGCAATTATCTATGATGATTAGTAATTTAATATAGAGTTGGATGTGTGTCGACTAACAAACTCTTTTGGTATTTATTTATTTATTGAAATAAAGTCTGGCATGGTTTTTAGTTCTTATTTTTTAAATATAAAAGAAAATTTTATTGTTAAAATATATTTATTTTTTATTATATGGTATTTTAAGATAGTAAAATTGGTAACAATAGCAAGGGAAACCCCTAAAAAAAAAAAGTACTTTATAATTACCACAATCTAATTTCAAAATATAAACTTCTTTTTTTACCAAATTAATTTTCAAAATATAAACTTTGATCATAGATAAATGAAAATAAAAAAAAAATAGATATAGAAATAATACAAACAGCCTCTAAAATTAAAAAAATTAAAATCATGAATCTCAATTTTCAACATTGATGACTAGATTTTAATCTGCTAATTTTTATTGACAATTTCTGAATTATTGGCTGAGTAATAAAATGATTCCTAAATTTTAATTTGTAATAACAAATCTCTTGAATTTTAATTTTAGTAACACCATAGTTTTTGAATTTTACTTTGTAACAGTAAACCCCATGAATTTCAATTTTAACAATACTATTATCTCTAAATTTCAAATTTAGTAGCAGAAAATCTACTCATGTCATCTCTCATTAAATATCCAAATAGAATGTTGATGTGCCATGATATATATATATATATATATATATATATATATATATATATATATATATATATATATATATATATATATATATATATATATATATATATATACACTAAAATTAAAAAAATTAAAATCATGAATCTCAATTTTCAACATTGATGACTAGATTTTAATCCGTTAATTTTTACTGACGATTCCTGAATTATTGACTGAGTAATAAAATGATTCCTAAATTTTAATTTGTAATAGCAAATCTCCTGAATTTTGATTTCAGTAATACCATAGTTTCTGAATTTTACTTTGTAACAGTAAACCCCATGAATTTCAATTTTAGCAATACTATTATCTCTAAATTTTAAATTTAATAACAGAAAATCTACTCATGTCATCTCTCGTTAAATATCCATATAGAATGCTGATGTGCCATGCTCTATATATATATATAAACTAGTTTATTAAATCTACACGTAAGATGTTATGTCAACAAATCTTAATAATTAATTTTGAATGTTTAAATAAATTTTTATTGAAATTTTAACTCTTCTCAATCTCTTTCTCTCTCTATCTTATTTATTAAGTTAAACTTTTATGGCAAACTAAGTCATTTTTTAAAACTCTCTTAAATCCTGCAATTGATCAAATTTGTTAATTATTCAAACTTAATGCCCTAGCTTTTTTTTTCTTTTTTGATTTTACACGTGGTATGCGGTGTTAATATTATGTTAAAGTATTTAATAGGAGATGACGTAAAAATATTTTTGGTTATTGAAATTAAGTTAATGGAGTTTATTGTTACAAATTAAAATTTAGAGATTATAGCGTTACTGAAATTAAAATTCAGGAGATTTATTATTACAAATTAAAGTTCATGAATTATATGACTTGGTCAATAATTCAGGAATCATGAGTGAAAATTAGCCGTATTTAACCATATATTGAAATACCATTTAAACACTACCTGTCCAATAAGAAAAAACCATAAAAAGGATAATTTATGGACTACCACAATCATTTTCCAAGATATAAACTTTTAATTTAAAGAAATAAAAATTAAAAAAAAAAAGGTTAAGAATAGAACTAATACCAAACAATCCCTAAAAAAATAAAAAACTTATGATTATAATCTCAATACTAGATTTTAAATATCAATTTATTATATTTTTTTAATATCCCAAATTAATATAGAGAGCAAAATATTAATTGTTAACTTTAATCATTAGGGTGAAAATTTTCAATAATTTAGTAAAAATTATTAAAGAGAGAAATTATATTTATTATATAAAAATATTATTTCTATTAGGAATGATAAATTTGACCTATCTTGATATATATCTATCTAATTCAAATTTAATAGAACAGGTAAAATTTGCTCCATTTATAAATGGAGCGGAATGAGTAACGTGATATTTACCTTAAACCCATCTTGAATACCATTTACATATTTTTTATAATATATATACATTTGATATTTTAAAAATTGATTTTTAATAAGTTTATTTATATTATTACTATTATTATTTTGAAGTAAATTTATAGTATCTTATTATATACATTGTATTTTTTATAAAAATAATATTTATATAAGTATATATTTTTCATTCTTGAAAATAATAATCTAATACCGAATCTTTAACTTAATATAAAATAGGAAGGATATAAGTATACTAAAACTTAACCCTCGAACCATTCCAACCGGCTCATTTGACTTGGCACCTATTAAAAAAAAAAAAAAGGTAACTTGTTCTTACCCATTGAAGTAATAATTGTTGCTCATAAATAAATATATTAATATAAAAATGTTAAGTGTGAACAAGTATAATCATGCAATTGTGTAAAGGAGGCTTACTTGTGGAATACGCTTACAAAAAACAATGTTTAACAAAGAATTAGTAGAGCAAAAACAACTCCACAAGCAACAATAATGGTTGTCATAAAAGGAAAAAATAGAAGAAGAAGAAGAAATATAATATTGAAATTGAAGCAAACAAAATAGTATTGTATTATACGCTACTCTCCTCCTTAACAAGCATGTCTTGTTTGTACGAGGTTGTCTTTAGATATGTATGCAGCCATAATGGTAGGGATGTGCTTCTAACTAAACAATATGATGATGCATAATGCATTATTTAATTTGCTTTTTTGGAATTGGAGTATTACTAGTACTACTTAATTAATTAGCTTCACAATATGGTTAGGTTATGATAAATTATTTTTCCTTAATGAGAAGTATAATATAATGATAGTGCATATTCAAACAAGAGGAATTTATGTCATATGTTGTATTTTTTATATTTTCAATATTTGTAATCTCTCATTTTTTTTTTTCATATTTATACTTTTTTGATTTTTTTTTTCAACTTGTTAGGTTTATTTTGCAATGGATCATTAATTTAATAAAATTTGTAATGATTTTGAGTTAGTTCAGTAAATATTTTATGATATTTCTTTTAAACAATTATTTCATTTTAACATTTAATTTTTTTAATTTTCTTGAAAAATAATTAAATGTTAATATATTAATTATTTACTAGAAATATATTATTATTTATTTAATGTATATTATTTGATATGATTTTTTATTTTATTTAAAATTCATGACTTGTATAAAAAGTAATACATACTAATTATATTATGGAAATATATTGAATTTGTATTAAACACTAATTATTTGTTAATAGTATATTTTTTTTTTGTCTAGTGTATATTGTTTATTGTAACTTTTATTTTATTTGAAATTTATAACTTATATAAACAGTAGTAGATATTAATTATATTATAAAAGTATATTGAATTTGTATTAGATATTAATTATTTGCTAGAAATATATTATTTTTTATTTAATATATACTGTTTGCTGTTACTTTTTATTTTATTCGAAATATATGACGTATATAGGTAGTAGTAAATACTAATTACATTATGGAAATATATTGAATTTTATTTAATGTCATGAATTAAATGTTAAACAATATTAGATATTAATTATTTGCTAGAAGTATATTATTTTTTGTTTAATGTACATTGTTTGCTATAACTTTTTATTTTGTTTGAAATTTATGATATGTATAAATAGTAGTAGATATTAATTATATTTTGCAAGTATACTGAATTTTAGTTAATGTTCCATAAATTAAATATTAAAAAATATTATATATAAATTATTTGCTAGAAATATATTTTTTTTGTTTTGTTTAATATATATTATTTGATATGACATTATTTTGTTCGAAATTCATGACTAATATAATTAAATAGTAATAATTATTAATTACATCTTGCAAGTATAATAAATTTTATTTAATATATTCCATAAATTAATAAATAAATAAAGATACATAGATATTTTTAAGATGTTAAATTTAAACTCTACTCAAATTTACAAAAGTAGAGTTTTACGATTGGTTACATCAATTGCTTATAAATATATCACATTTGATAAACGCTAATGCCTTGTAAAAATGTGTTGCGTTCACATTAAGATACTCTTTCCACGTCAGAGCCTATATAATATATCACATTTTATAAACATTTATCCATTTTAAAAATAATTATAAATATTTATTTATTTTATTATTATTAATTAAAAAGTGTGTATTCTCAAAATTAATAATAAACGAAGTTATAAATAAGTACATACAAAAATATAAATAAAAAAATATAATAAAATTTATAAATTAACAAACCATTAATGATTTTTTCATAAACTGTATAATAAAAAAAAATGAATAACCTTTTTTAGACAGATGAAATATTAAAACTTTGAGCTTAAGCACGTGATTTTATCTTTTGAAGTGGGGCTAATTTGAAAATTCTTACTACTATTACACAAAACTTGGTCCAATATAACATCTAACTATCTAAAATTAATATTTTTAAATATAAATTATTACTTTGAGCTAAATTGGAGTCAAATATAAAAAATTTCATACTTGACTTAAACTTTTATATATAATACTACAATAAATAGTAGAATTAACATTAAAACTTTTTAATAGTAAAATCATTTTCCTAACAATATAAAAAATTCTGTTAAATTGCTGATTTACAAAATATTTTTTTCATTTTTTTTAATATTGAAGAAGAGAGATTATTTGCTAGTAAAACTTGAAATTTAAACACATTTTATTTTTTAAGTTAAACAATTATAAATAATATAAATTTTTTATAAAAAGAAATTACTATTATTGATAATATTTTAACAACAAATTAAATTCTACTGTAAAAGACATACAATTTGAACTTTTTTTGCAGTATATAATGAATTCACATATTTTTACTGTCATAAACTTTTAGCAATATTAATTGTTCTAATTTTAACTATAAAAATTTATGCTGCATGAAAACTTTAAGGAGATTGCATTTTCATATTTCAGAAACGTTTTTTGACTGAAAACTTACGGAAACTTATCGGAAATGTTTCGGGTATTTTTCCATAATTTGAAAAAGTTAAAAACTCATTTTTATAAATGAAAACCCATTTTTAAATTGAAAAAAAAAAAGTTAATATGTTCATATCAACACCTAAATAAAAATATCTACTCCCGATTTTATTTTTCCTTATATAATAACAATAATATTATTATTTATTATTATATATATATAAATTATTATTTTTTAGTATAAAAATAAATATATATATATTTGTAAATTAATATTTATATATTTTTATAATATATACATAAAATTATTAAACATATATTGATAAATTCTTATTTTTAGTGTATATATATATGTATGTGTGTGTGCCTGACCTATTATTAGAGATCGGTCCTGAACTCAATGGATCATTTCTTTTTCTACTAATACATGAAATATGGGATTTCACTAAGTTGATTCTTAGAAAATCACGAATCAGATCATTTGTACTTATTTCAGCAAAAGAGGTGCAGGCCCGAGTGGAGAGAAAAAAATTGAACTTAAAATCTTTTATGGAGATATTCATTTTTGGGGAGAGATAGATAAGATATCCTGACACGGTGGTATCTTGATACCACCATAAACGATAAAAATATATGCTAAGAAATAAAAAAATAAAAAATTAGATTTATATCCTACGAATCACACCTACTAAGAAAAAACCTTTTGTTTTGTTATACAACAAGTGCATAGTATCGATTGTGACATCCACGTATTTTATCATTAACTTGATGTCAAGATATAAGGCTTTCCTATTAATATTATAAATTTACCCTTATAGGTTTTATTATATGTTTTATAAATTAATATTTATAAATATATTCTTATATTTTTTTTTATATTTGTGCATTTCCCTCACATTTTATATTCTGCATTTTTTAAAATTATCATTTTCATGTTTCCATTTTATCATTTTCTCGTTTCCCGTTTCTATTTCATTTCAACCTAGATAAAAATATTTATTGCTAATTTTCATATTTTTTGAATTGCAATTTGATCTATCTATTGAACGTGGATGAAATTTATTTATCAAACATCTTATATTGAGAATTAAAAATTGAACTAAAACATTAATTGAATTTGGCTAAAATCAATATAATGATGAAAATTCAAACACTCCAAAGTCCAAAGGAACCTAAAGAAAAAGTCTAAAACTAGTAAAAACGTTAAACACTCTTATTTGTTTGGTTTATGTACATTAATAAGAAGATCATAATTAATGAGTCATAATCAGGCAGGCAGCAGCCATCCGGGAAGTCTTCAAATACAATGGACAGCACTGTACGTCTCCACTTGTATAAACCTACCACGCTGCCGCCCCCACCTTGTTCAAGACATCATTCGATGTTTTCCATGCGAAATTGGTTGAGGCTTGAAATTTCCATATGATGAATTATGAGACGGCAATGATAGAATCATCTTAAAAAACAAAAATGATAATAACAATAATAATAATAATAATAATAATAATTATGTGTGCTATTTAAATATAGAGCCTGTTATTTTGATCAAGTTCTATAAATTGGGATAAAAAAGTAGATAATGGCTATGATTTTGTAGTAAGAACTAATATATATATATATATATATATATATATATATATTTGCTTGCATTGGGATGGAATGCGAACATGAATTTATTACCTATGTTCATATGTATATACTTATTATTAGATTATGTCTTAATATGTAATAATGCTTAGATAGTTAGTATATCTTATAAAAATATTTTAAATTGAGACTTCAATCTATGATTCGAGCCCGAGAAAAAAAAAACCTTTTTTACCTAAAAAAAATTTAAATTTATAAATTGGATTTACTTTTCAAAATAATTATTTGACCACAACCTTTTTAGAAATTTTTAATCATTTCTTTTGTATTGTAATTTCTTAATAATATAACAATAAGAAGGTATAATTTTGTTTAAAAGTAAATGGCTGAATAATCTTGTATACTTCAAATTATCATATTTTTCGAATATTAAGTTTTCAAAACTTTATCAATTTACTTTACATAATGTCACATTAATTAAGCGTGTTAGAGACTATTGGGAGTCTCATTTGCAATTAATTTCTAGTAAATATTTTTTGTAAAAGGAGACTAAGAGATTTTAAATCTCTCACAGTACTTGGATAAATTGAATATGGGATCAACCCTTAAATTTATCTAAAAAAAATTTAATTTCGATTGACACGTAAATAAACCTGAAAAATTTTCTAGCAGTCTAAATAGAAACAAAAAAGGACATGGCAATTGAACAGACGTTGGGTTGCTTTTGCCATGGGCCGTGGAATAACTGACAAAACAATTTTGAACCTAAGACTAATCACTGACCGATGGTTATGTGTGGCCCATTCATCAATAAATTGGGCCGACTTTGGGTTGCACTGAGCTTGGCAGAGAACAAAAATTGATTTTGACTCAATTTCGTCTTGCTGATTTACTCATTTGCCTTGTGTTCCTTTTAACTCCATTAGAAAACGGCTTCACTTTGTGGATTAGCAAAGTAAACAACACTCTTTGTATTTGACCCTGAATTTACTTCACCCCTTACGGAAAAATTTGTCGTCTGATGTGTGATGAAAATAAGCAGTGCATGATCAGGATTTTCATTTCAAAGTGCATATATAATTGTTACACTCTCGTCTAAAGAGATTGATAATAGACTGCCAATCACCTAAGTAGGATGATAAGTAGACATGCTTCCTATGCGTATTATCTTTGAAAGGTTTGGACACATTTTAATTACCTGTAATTTCAAAAAATGTGGTTTTCCTGTTATCATATTCATGTGAAAATCATTCTTGCTTAAGCATCACATGTTCTGCCATATGTAGCTACTATGAACCCAATACAGTACTGTCGTAATCTAAGCATAAGAAACCCATATAATGTTAAAGCAAAGTGATAAAGTAGAAAATAACTCTTGTTTTTGAGAGATTAGAAAAGGAAGCTTCTTTTGCATATTTTGAAATTAATGTTTCTTTGGTTTATAATGGATTAGAAAAGGAGAATTAATATTATATAGACATCCAAATGAATCTTGAAAAGTAAATCAGCCAGCTGAGTAGGTTCCTCCTGAACTTCCCGAACCAGCACTTGGAACCAATTTTGCAAGAGATGGTATAGACTGAAAAGACTGGCTTTCATTAGTTGCTGTTCATAGTGATTCATGTTGATTTGTGTGGCTTTCTATAAATTTATATTAAATTTTATAAATCTAAATAAATTTTATGGATTTTCAAAGCTTCTTGCTTCGTATAGTTGTTCAATTTTTCTTGCATATGCAGAAGAATTTAGTGGGTGTTTGAAGTTCCTTACCTAGTATTTTCTAATCGCAATACTTCTTTTTACTGGTTTTCTATTGTTTATTGGATTGGATTCAAAACTTTATGCTGATGCAGTTTTTCTAAACTTGAGTGAGATGAGGATACGATCTTTGGCATCTAATTATTGAGGAGATGAGACGTTTGTTGTTGTACTACCTTCCGACACCATTAGCAAATACAGACACCTAATGACACTGTTATAGTTTGGGATATTCTTGAATTTCTTTCTCCTCTTCTAGCCAAGAGAAAGGGTTCTCTAAAGTATGGACTTCATCCTTTTTCAAGTATTCAAATTTTATAGGTGATTTTATCTTAGTTATGCAATCTGATTGTTTAAAGATCATATAATTTTACAAGTACTGATACAATTGGTTGCATTAGAATTCCAGCAGCATTTTGTGGTATCTTCGGCGACCATCTCATGGGATTGTATCTATATGATTGGAGCGATTCCAAATTCATGAAGTCATGACACTGTTAGTATAGATATATTTGCATCGTGCTGTAAAATGTTGTAGAAGAAAGAGGCATCTTCGGCGACCATCTCATAGGCCAGACTTATTTTTCACTAAAGAAAATTAACTTTAATTAGTCTCATAGGTAAATTTTAATTAGTCTCTACATTCCTTTATGGATATAAGTATTACTCATAGATTTTCTTAAAATTTATGTCGTAATATTTATGGTTATGCTTATTTTTTAATGAATATATTTTGTACAAATAATTATTTTTTATTATTTAAACATGTTATAATAAAATTAAGGGTAGATTACTATTTAATTTTGAAGTTTGGCTAAATTAATGATTTGATCCCTATATTTTAAAAAATTACTCTTTTTTTTTATTCATAGGAGGTCTATTGAGCCGTGTACTATATAACAGAGGGTAGCCATCCCTAACACTCGTTATAAAGATGAAATCTCATCTAGTGCGGAGGAGAGATCTCAAATTCAAAACCTCTCACTATCAATAACAAATACTCTTACCATTTGAACTAGACTTCAAGTGTTTAAAAAATTACTTTTTAATTCTTAATGTTTCCTTTAATTACGTTAATTAGACAAAATTTTTAATCATTTTTCATCAAAAAAATTAAAAAGAAAATTAAAGAAAAAGTATTTTTCTAATATCTAAAACACCCTTCTAGTTCTCTGCCTCCACCTTATTCAATTCCAAATTCTTACCAGTAGAGTGAAAAACAATCATACAAATGATATAGCTACTGATTCAAATTCAAGAATGGCAATTTATAAATTGAAAAATATTAACAAATTTACCAAAATCCAAATTAACCAAATTTTAGCAAATCTAAAAATTTATCACTAAATTCTAAAAACAACAACAAATAAAAAAAAAAAAGGGTGAGAGATTACAAAGAATGAAAGAACGCGAGACCTATAGCAAGGAATGGCGAGCTCAATCGGTAGCAAGGCATCATTCAGAGCCAGTAGTAAAGCAAAATCAGTGCCGTTCACAGCAGAATTTGAGGTGGCATTTCTGAAATTGCAAAGAAAGTTGGGTTTGACGTGGTGAAGGAGAAGGATTTGGCGAAGCCCCCTGCGAAGCCATGGTGGTCGAGGTTGAAGGTGGAGAGAATTACTTATTCGAGAAATCACATATTGATTACATGTGCTTGCTTGTTTGGGGATTACTCCAAAAGGAGTTGGGTATTACTACACCTTTGTTACACCCATTTTCTGGGTAACCTAGAAAATATGTTTAATCTGTTTCGTTGCTAAGAGAATGGAAGAAAATTAAATTTCTGGGTATTGCATTCTTGTGCTCTTGAATATCAGAAACCATACTTTTCACTTAATCATATCCTTTCCTAAGCAAAAAAGGATTTAACTTTAATCTATAAATAATGTTAAATCAATCAAACCCAAAAATAATCGCCATCTGTTCATTCATTCAAAATTAGTAATATCACAGCAACTATGGCGCTCAATCAAAATAGAATAGTAACTCTCAGCTTAACGAGTTCTTTATCACTGCCACCAAGAACGGTGGCTATGTCCAGTACGTCTAATCAAATAACAATTGAACAAGAACCCATTTCTTACTTCAACTATGCTTCTCTTACAAATTCAAAAAAAGGCTCAGAAATGTTAATGGGGATTGGACTCTAATTCAATCAATCCCAATTGCTCCTTCTTCATCCTACTTCAAAATAATAAGAATAATCGGATGTTTTTGTTAATCCCAAGTCAAAAGGCTAAACTCAGTATTTGCATCTTAATTTTGTTTTGAGTTATTCCAATTTTTTATTTCTTTTTTGTATAGTATATGTGGAAAATTTGAATTAAAAAGAAAGGTATTTTAGTATTTTTAAGTATTTTTAACAATTTTTTAAATAGAATGACTAATATATTCGACGAAAACAATTATGATGGTCTAAACAACAATGACAAAATATAGGGATAAAATAATTAATTTAGACAAATATTAGAGACTAAATAATATCTTATCCTAAAATTAAATACAATATATTGATAAAATTTAATTTAAATTTATACATAAATTAATAGATAATATAAAATAATAAAATCAAAATCAACTGCGTCTGTAGCATCGTGCAGGCCATTTTTTTAGTTGATATATATAGTGAATGAACAATGTGTAAACTATTACAACTCTCCTGAAATTTACCATAATTAATATTTTAATTAATATTTTTAATCCCTACATCAATTTTAATGAATAAAAAGTGTAAGTTTTTGAAGAATTATAATGTTTTTAAATATAATAATTAATTTTTGAATAATTATAATGTTTTAAAATATAATAATTCATTAATTTAAGGATTAAAATATTAGATTTTGAAATTTTATAAATTAAAGTGTCCTATAAATTAAAATTTCAGTGACTAAAATATGGTGAAAGTTTTATAATTTTTATAAATTAAGATTAAAAGGTTGAGTTCTTAACAAAAGTTAGCGATTAAAAATATTTCATTATTTTTTGTATTTAAGTAAATTATAAAACATATAATAATAAATTTATTAATCAAATAACAATACATCAAAAACTTAATACAATATATTGTATCATTCGCTATTAAAATTTTATCACAACATTTTTTGTTTTTATTTATTTTTTTAGAAAAAAATACGAATCTTTCATTCATATTGATAAAAGTGCATTTTAATTTGAAAATAAAAATATAAAATCATATATCTAAAAGTATCAAAATAAAATAATTTGAATTTATTCATATAATCTCCAATAATTTAGGTAGAACATTAGAGGTAGAACATTAGAGCTAGCAACTCGGCAGGAAACATACTATATTTGGTGGTTACTTTTTTTTTTTTAATTGCAAATCTATTTTCATGTTTTCAAATAAACCCTGTTGTGAAAGGTGAGTGAATTCGTTAATTAAGGAAATGATTTACACACTGATATTTATATACAAAGCCTCAATACTCTACTACCAGCTCAGCATTAAACTAACTACATCTAACAATAAATTAACTAATCTTATAACTACTTTACAACTGTATTATGGAGCTTTGACTGATGCTCCAAAAGGTGCTTCTTTATGCTTTGACACACCCCCTTAAAATGGACATACAAGTTTTGTATGTGCACCTTGTTTGACAAATAATAAAATTGACTTGGTAGCAATGCTTTAGTAAGAATATATGTTGTTTGTTCCTTGGTATGCACATAAGAATATCTGTTGTTTGTTCCTTGGTATGCACATACTCCAAGCTTATTGTTCCATCAAGCACTTTGTCTCTAACAAAATGGCAATCTAACTCAATGTGTTTGGTCCTTTCATGAAATATGGGATTTCTAGCAATCTGTATAGCAGATTTACTGTCACAGTTAATTGTAACGGATTGTTTAATGTCAATCTTGAAATCTCTTAGCAAAGTTTTAAGCCAAACAATTTCACACACTGTGACTGCAAGTGCCCTATATTCTGACTCTGCTGAACTCCTTGAAACTACAGCCTATTTCTTTGATTTTCAGCTGATCAAAGAATCTCCCAAGAAAACCACATAACCTGTTAAGGACCTTCTTGTGTCTAAATAGTCTGCCCAATCACTGTTTGAGTAGGCTTGCAATTTTAATTTTGATTTTGCCGAGAATAATATACCTTGTCTAGGCACTTTTTGTTGGTTAAAATAATGTTAACTAATAATAGATAAAATAATAATAACAAAAAAAAAAAAAAGAAGAAGTTACAAACCTAAAAACTAGGCACCTAAAAACATGGTGCATCAACTATCAAAAAGGAGAAAAGCTAATTAAAAAAAAATAGCTAAAAATATGTAGGTGTAGGATTCTATAAATTGAGCACCCGTTAGGTGCTAAAATCATTTTGTTCCAAAACAATTAGAAAGAGAGAAAAACAAAGGAGAAGTTTAGAGAGAAAATCTTAGTGATTTTGGGTTATGAGTTTGTAAAAACTTTGTACATTTTTGCCTTTAGTAAAATATCTGCAGCAGCTCTGGAGACGTAGGCATAATTAGCTGAACTCTGTTATCAATTTTGTATGCATTATTATTTCGTATTTATTTTGCTTTCTCACAAATCTGATTATAGAAAAATTTGCGTAATTTTTCCTAACAACTGGTATCAGGGCCCTGGTTATTAATTTTGTCAAAATTCTGTGAGGATTTGTCAGAAATGATATAGAGGAAATCATATTTGAGTGGAGCAATGGCCGTAGACGAAGGAAAGGTGAAAGTTGATAAGTTCGATGGTATGGACTTTGGCTTTTAGAAGATGCAGATAAAAGACTATCCATACCAGAAAAGCCTTTATCAACCTCTCTTAGGAAATAAGCCAGAGGGCATAAAGGACAAAGAATGGGCTCTTCTTGATAGATAAGCCCTCGAAGTTATCCGATTGACGTTATAACACAATGTTGCTTTTAATATAGCAAAGGAAAAGACCATAGTGGGTCTTATGGAAGCTCTCTCTAGTATATATGAGAAGCCATCAACCTCTAACAAAGTTCATTTGATGAGGCGATTGTTTAATTTGCAGATGACAGAAGGTGCATTAGTAGCTCAACATCTCAATGAACTCAATACAGTTACAGCCCAGTTGAGTTCAGTTGGAATTGAATTTGAGGAAGAAGTACAAGCATTGATACTTTTGTCTTCTCTACTAGAAAGTTGGAATGCTACTGTCACGGCTGTAAGTAGCTCGTCAAGAAGCAATAAGTTGAAATTTGATGATGTTCGTGATCTAGTTCTCAGTGAAGAGATCTGACGGAAAGAGTCGGGTGAATTATCTACCTTTTCAGTCTTGCACACAGAGTCAAGAGGGAGAAATTTAACTAGAGCACATAGACGTGGTAAATAGAAGGATAGGAGGTCCAAATCTAAAAACCACTGTAGTTCCCATAGCTCAAAGACTATTGAGTGTTGGAATTGCAGGAATACTGGGCACTACAAAAATCAGTGCAAGAATACATCGAAGAATCATGAGGCAAAGGCAGAGGCAAATGTTACTTCTACCTCTGAAGGAGATGATGCATTAATATGCTCTTTGGAGAGCAAGGAAGAGTCTTAGGTGATAGCATCTGGAGCATCATTCCATGCTACTTTGCAGAAAGAATTCTTCGAGAAATATGTCCCCGCAAACCTTGGAAACGTTTACCTTGATAATGAACAATCCTGTGATATCATTGGTAAAGGCACTGTGAAGATTAAGTTGAACAGCTCTATTTAGGAATTGAAGAATGTCAGACATATTCCTGATCTAACAAAAAACTTAATCTCAGTATGTCAGTTAGCCAGTGATGGTTACGCAACAACCTTTGATGGTAATGATTGGAAAATTTCAAAGGGTGCCATGATAGTTGCTCATGGTAAAAAGAGTGGTACTCTTTACAAGATAACAGGAGCATCCTATTTGGTTGCAGTTGCAGCAAGTAATGAAAATCCCAATCTATGGCATAAGAGACTTGGCCATATGAGTGAAAAAGGGATGAAGATTGTGCACTCAAAGGGGAAATTACCAAGTCTTCAGTCAGTGGAAATTGACATGTGTGAAGACTGTATACTTGGAAAGCAGAAGAGAGTTAACTTTCAAACAAGTGGAAGAACCCCAAAGCAAGAGAAACTTAAACTTGTTCACTCTGATGTTTGGGGACCAACCACTGTCTCATCCATTGGTGGGAAACATTACTTCATTACTTTTATCAATGATCACTTTAGGAACGTATGGGTCTACTTTCTGAAACATAAGTTGAAAGTATTTGAGGCTTTCAAGGTATAAAAAGCCATGGTTGAAATTGAGACAGGATTGAAGATCAAAAAGCTCAGAACTAACAATAGTGGTGAATATGAAAACGCCAGATTTAAGAAGTTTTGCTATGAGCAGGGGATCAGAATGGAGAGGATCGTGCCAGGTACGCTTTAACACAATGGTGTGGCTAAACATATGAATCAAACTTTGACAGAAAGAGCTAGAACTTTACGTATGCAGTCAGGCCTACCAAAGCAGTTTTGGGTAGAAGCAGTCAACACGGCAGCTTACTTGATCAACCAAGGTCCATCGGTACCATTGAAGTATAGAATACCAGAGGAGGTATGGAATGGAAAAGAGGTAAAACTCTCACATCTTAGAGTTTTTGGTTGTGTAGCATATATGCATATCAATGATCAAGGTAGGAATAAGCTTGATCCCAAATCAAAGAAGTGTACTTTCATCAGTTATGGTGAGGATGAGTTTGGCTACCTCCTTTGGGATGATAAAAATAGAAAAATGATTCATAGTAGAGATATTATCTTCAATGAAAGAGTGATGTACAAGGATAGACATAGCACAAATGCCAGTGACTCAAAATAGAGTGGGCTAGTGTATGTAGAAGTGGATGATGTTCCAGAAAGTACTGTAAAGTAGATAGTTGAGAGTCCTTAGTTAGAGGAAATAGTTGAACAGAGCAATGAGTAACAGTCTGACACACCACAGCCTCCTGCTCCAGCTCCTATATTGAGAAGGTCTTCTCGACCTTATGTGCCTAACAGGAAATACATGAACTATCTGTTCTTGACTGATGGAGGGGAGCTTGAATGCTATGAGGAAGCATGTCAGACCCCATACGCTAGCAAGTGGGAGTTTGGCATGAAAGATGAGATGAAGTCTTTGATGTCCAATAAGACATAGGAGTTAGCTGAGTTACCCATGGGAAAGAAGGCACTTCACAACAAATGGGTGTATTGGGTGAGGGAGGAACATGATGGTTCCAAGAGATACAAAGCTCAACTAGTGGTCAAGGGATTCCAGCAGAAGGAAGGAGTCAACAAAACTAAAATCTTTGCTCCAGTTATGAAACTCAATACTATCAAGTCTGTGTTAAGTATTATTGCCAGTGAAAATCTATACCTTGAACAGTTGGACGTGAAGACCGCATTTCTTCATAGAGACTTAGATGAGGAGATATACATGCATCAACCTGAAGGTTTCTCAGAAAAAGGTTTCTCAGATTGAAAAAGAGCTTGTATGGCCTGAAATAAGCCCCAAGATATTGGCATAGGAAATTTGATAGCTTTATGCATAAAGAAGATTTCCAGAAGTGCAATGCCGACCACTATTGCTACTTCAAGAGATATAACTCTAATTATATTATTCTGTTACTTTATGTTGATGATATGTTAATAACTGGATCAGATATGGATGAGATCAGGAGATTGAAATAGTAATTGTCAAAAGAATTTAACATGAAAGACTTAGATCCAGTAAAAAAGTTCCTTGGAATGCAAATCACAAGAGATAAGCAAAATAGGATTTTGCAGTTATCTCAGGCATAGTACATCAACCGTGTTTTGCAAAGGTTCAACATGGGTGATGCCAAGCCAGTTAGCATACCCTTGGCTAATCATTTTCGCTTATTTAAGGATCAATCCCCTCAAAAAGAGGAAGAAAGAGAATTTATGGCTAAGATTCCTTATGCTTCAGCTGTTGGAAGCTTGATGTATGCAATGGTCTGTACAAGGCCAAATATTGGCCATGCAGTGGGAGTTGCAAGCAGGTTTATGTCAAATCCAGGGAAAGCTCATTGGGAAGCAGTCAAGTGGATTTTGATGTATTTACGTGGCACTATAGAGAAGTGTTTTTACTTTGGTAAAGGAGAAATAAAAGTACAAGGCTACGCAGATGCAGACTTTGGAGGTGAAGTTGATCACCAAAGAAGCACTACTGGTTATATATTCACTATTAGTACTACAGCTGTTAGTTGGATGTTGTAAATACAAAAAATTGTTGCTTTATCCACTATAAAAGCTGAGTATGTAGCAGTAACAAAAGCCAGTAAAGAATATATATGACTTCAAGGATTGTTAATAGAGTTGGGATTCATCCAGGAGAAAAGTGTTTTGTATAGTGATAGTCAGAGTGCGATACATCTGGCAAAGAATTTAGCATTTCATTCTAAAACAAAACACATTGGTTTTCGATATCACTTCATCAGATCTCTGCTTGAGGATGAGGTGCTACTACTGAAGAAGATCCAAGAAAATAAGAACCTAGGTGGTGACTATTGACAAACTGAAGTTGTAATCAACTTCAGTTGGCCTACTAGAGTAACAGACCTGCAGAGCTGCTGCATTGATTGAGGTGTGAAAACATATTAAAATCAGCCTTCAAGTGGGAGATTGTTAGTTAAAATAATGTTAACTAATAATAGATAAAATAATAATAATAAAAAAAAAGAAGTTACAAACCTAAAAACTAGGCACCTAAAAACATGGTGCATCAATTGTTAAAAAGGAGAAAAGCTAATTAAAAAAAAATTAGCTAAAAATAGGTAGGTGTAAGATTCTATAAATTGAGCACCCATTAGGTGCTCAAATCATTCCATTCCAAAACAATTAAAAAGAGCGAAAAACAAAGGAGAAGTTTAGAGAGAAAATCTTAGTGATTTTGGGTTGAGTTTGTAAAAGCTTTGTACATTTTTGCCCTTAGTAAAAGATCTGCAGCAGCTCCGGAGACATAGGCATAATTGGCCGAACTCTGTTATCAATTTTGTTTGCATTATTATTTCATATTTATTTTGCTTTCTCACAAATCTGATTATAGGAAAATTTGCGTAATTTTCCCCAACACTTTCTTCAAATACTTCAAGACTTTAAATGTAACTTGCAAATGTATTACTGCTGGCTTGTCCATAAACTGTGCCAGCAAATTCACAGAATAGCTAATATCTAGTCTTGATAAGGTAAGATACATCAACTTACCAATCAATCTTCTATACATAGTAGGATCATCAAGTAAATTCTCTTTAGTGTGTATGAGTTCGTGATTTGCTTCAATAGGTACATTAGATAGCTTGGCACCCGATACTTTGAATTCCTACAGTAACTCAAGTGTATATTTCCTTTGACAAAGATGAATTCCCTTATTTGATCTTGTTAACTCGAATCCTAGAAAATATTTCAGGTCCTCCAGACTTTTCAACTTGAAATGAGAATGTAGTTTAACTTTCAAATCTTCAATCAAAAGAACATTATCACTAGCTATGGCTATACCATCAACATATACTAGTAATGCCATAAAACCTTGATCAGTACTCTTAGTGGATAGTGAGTAATCTTATTTAGACTGAAGAAAATTCATATCAAGTAAAGCTTCTGTCATTTTAGCATTCCACTGCCTAGAAGCTTGCTTTAATCCATATAGTGACTTTTGAAACTTGTAGACTAACTTTATCCCTTTAATTGAATGAATAGATTTACTAGGTTCATTCAAAAACTCCCCCTGAATATGGTACCATATGGTATATCCATACAAACATCTTTATATAAGTCCCCATTCAGAAATGCATTGTTAACATCAAGATGCATGAGATGCCAACCTTGAGTAACTACAAGAGACAAAAACATTCTGACTGTGGTGTGCTTAACCACAGGACTAAAAGTTTTAGTATAGTCAAAACCCTCTCTCTGGTTATAACCCTTGGCAACTAACCTTGCCTTTTATCTTTCTATAGAAACATTTGCATAATGCTTAACCTTTAACACCCACTTACAACCTATACTTTTCTATCCAGCAGGTAAAGGCACTATAGACCAAGTCTGATTAGTTTCTAAGGCAGCAAGTTCATCCCTTATAGCCTCAACCCAATGAACAGACTAACAAGCCTCTTGATAACTTTGTGGTTCAATAATAGAAGAAATAGCACAAGTAAAGTGATAAGAACTAGGATCAAGATGTTGACAAGAAATGTGATGCTGAGTCAGATGTGAAGTAACAGAAGAAATATTTGAGTTTGATTGTGAATGTGAGTATAATTGAATATGCTAATTCTGTAAATATGTAGGCAATTTGGTGGTCCTAGAACTTTCTAAGTGGAGGAGAAACATCAATATTAGGAATAACAGAAGCAGAAGATAAAATGGGATCTTGTAAATAAGGAGAGGACTCAATATTAGGTGAAGCATCAGGAACACTATTATCTGAAGTAAGAGAATGATCAATGAGAGGGGAATGAGTGCAATTAGACTCAATTGACTGTGACTGTGATGGAAGAGAAGAAATAGGAAAAGAACTATGATCTACAGAAGTTAAAGTGGGTATAATAGGCAATACTAAAGAAGTATCTGGACTCAAAGAAGCAGAAGAAAGATATGAAAATGTATTCTCATGAAAACTAACATCCCTTGAATAAAAAACTGACTGAGTAAACATATCATATATGTTATAATCTATCACTGCAGAAGAGTAACTTAAGAATATGCACTTTTTAGCTCTTTCATCAAATTTCTTTCTTGAGGGTTGAAGATTAAGAGTAAAACTAAGGCAACCAAAGCTTTTGAGATGAGCATAGGTAGGTGGTTTGTGAAAGAGTGTCACATAAGGTAATTTACCTTGCAAAACTGGAGTAGGGTTTTTGTTTATAAGATGTACTAAAGTTAAAATGGCATTGCCCCAAAATTTAGTAGGTAAACCTGATATACATATATATATATATATATATATTGTGTTGATGCTTCCTCTCCACCACTCCATTCTGTTGAAGAGTGTATGGACAGGAAGTTTGATGTACAATACTATGCTCAGAATAAAAGGTAGGAATAGAAAACTCCAAACCATTATCACTTCGAATGATTTTTATTTTGGCATTGAACTGAGTTAAAATGAGCTCATAAAACTGTGGCAAAATATGAGACACTTTTGATTTATGTTTCATGAGATGTACCCATATAGACTTAGTGTAATCATCTACAAGAGTAAGAAAGTAGTGATTACCATAGATGTCCTTTGGAGAATAAGGACCTCATACATCTACATGTACAATGTCAAAAGCTGCTAAAGTATTACATTGATGTACAAGAAAAGTAGATCTTTTCATCTTAGCTAAAGGACAAGTAGTACAATCTTTATAATTATTTGAAACAACATTTGGAACCATAGAAGAAAGTTTATTAAAGGGAATATGACCTAGCCTATAATGCCAGGTTTCAGCAAATACAACAGAAGCAAAATTAGAAGAGGTGGAAGAATTGGAAGATGCAACTCTGGAAGATTCAGTATGAAGATAGTACAAGCTGTTGTGAATCTTAGCCTGTCCAATGGTCATCCAAGGTGAGAAGGCATAGACATGGCAATAGGATGAAAATATAATAAGACTCAATTGAGAATTCATAAGCAACTGACTGACAGACAACAAATTGAAACTGAAGTTAGGGATAAACAACACATTTGTTAGCACGAAATAAGAATTGAAAGTCACAATACCAATGTGAGTCACTTTTACACTCATTCCATTAGGTAAATTGATAGAAAAATCACTAACTGCAATATATAAATCCACCAAGTGAAGTGAACAGACTATGTGATCTGTTGCTCCTGAATCTATAATCCATGGAGCAACAATAAACTTTGATTGAAGTAAATATTTGAGTTGGTGTTCATTACCTACAGAAAAGAGTAAGGATATTATACCTGCAAAATTGATAGAATGAGATGAATGAGAAAGAACTAAAGTAGAAGAAGTATTTGAAGTTGTTTATTGTTCATTAAAAAGTGATATAAGCCTCTGAGCTTGATCCTTAAAAAGACTCAAGTCAGACATAGGATTAGTGATTGGAACTGCAGAGGAAAATCCAGATTGTGATTCTTCTATATGAGTAGAGGCAACTTGATTAGCTGACTTGTTTCCATACACTTGAGAATTATTCCTAGTTTCTGATCTAGTGAATTTGAAGTCTAGAGGAAATCCAATCAAACAAAAGCAATTCTTCTTTATATGCCCTGGTTTCCCATAATGATAGCACACTTCAATAGAATTAAGATTTCTCTTAACTGCTATTACAGCTCCTTTTGAGAAATTCTGAGTTTGCAAGAGTAAGGTTCTCTATGATTCCTCTCTTAAAACCATATTGTAGGCTTGATCTAGAGTAGGGAAAGGCATCATATTAATGATCTAAGATCTTATAGTTTGAAAGCTTTCGTTTAATCTATTGACAAACCTAAAAACTAGATCCTTCTGTGCTACCTTAATAAAGATCTTAAAACACTGATATGAGCATTTACCACATGAACAATGTGGCAATGGCCTAAACAATCTAAGTTCCTCCCACATACCAGTCAACTTAATATAGTAGGAATCAACTAACTTAGAACCTTGAATGATGGAACAAAATTGATGTTGCATATTGCATATCCTAGATTCATCTGGTTGAGAGAATCGCTCTTCAAGTTTTTTCCAGATATGATGTGCTTCTTCTATGTAGAACACGGTAGAAGCTATTGAAGAGGAAATTGAATGTAAAAGCTAAGCTACTATTAAGCTATTGCATCTGGTCCAAGCATTGAAGTTCTTATCATTAGCTGTCGGTTTCTTGATGAATCCATCAATGAAACCTTGTTTGTTGCATATAATCACGGTAAGTAAGAATGATCTGCACTAGTAAGCATAATTGGATGTTGTTAATTCTAGAATGACAATAATGAGACTATGATTCTCTGAGTGGTGAAGAAAATATATAGAAGAAGGATCATCATTTGGATTGAGTTGAGTTGAGGTCACCATTAAAGTTGTGAGAAGAAAACTTCAAGAAGAAAAGTTGATCTAACAAAAAGGAAAAGTGAAACAGAAAGTTCACATGAAGAAAGAGAAACTTCTAACATAATCCAAAGCCTAAATGCTCTGATACCATGTTGTGAAAAGTGAATGAATTCATTGATTAAGGAAATGAATTACACACAGATATTTATATACAAAGCCTCTAATACTCTACTGCCGGCTTAGCATTAAACTAGCTACATCCAACAATAAATTAACTAATCTTATAACTACTTTATGACTATGTTAGGGAGCTTTGACTAATGCTCCAGAAGCTGCTTCTTCATGCTTTGACAAACCCGATTGCTTGAATATCAGTGATAAATTCAAATTCAAAAATTTTGGTTCTAAGATTTTCAAAAGTTTAAGAGGATATAACACTTATATGAGAGAAGACACATAGATCTCAAAAAAGGAATAACATAATCAATGGAAGGAACGAAAAAACAACAAAAACAAAATCAAATTCATCCCCATAAATGCATAGATTAACAAATCTATAGGGATCTATATTTATTGAATACAAAACTAAACAAATATATATTTAAAAAATAGAAGAAAAATTGAGAGAGAAAGCAGTTAGGTTTTATTTATTTTCTTTTAACTTATAGCACATAGGTTTTTGTTATTTAATCACAAAAACATTATTCATTATTTATTGATGAAATTTATTTGTCATTGTTATTAATTATATATTTAGAAAATATATATATGAAAGATCTCTTGGGACTTTGATTTGGAAGATAAAAAAAAAAAAAAAAATTGCAAGCTCCTTTCAGCATTTTTCATTACCTTCACATTTAAACTTATAAATTTTTTTTTCACCTCAAAAAAAATTATATATATATATACACACACACACACACACATAGGATTGGGATGAGAATTAATAAAATTGGCAACTCATTGTATAAATTGAACTTATGCTCTAATGCGCAATTAGAACTTCATTTTAGATTTGAGAATTTCAGTTCTATTAGTTTACAGTTAGTATTGCATTATTATTTAGATATTGAGATTTGATAAAATTCAATATACTAGCTAGTAAGAATTTATTTTTTTGACAGATTTAGAAATAATAATTAACTCTTTAAATTAACAATTAATATAATAAAAGGATTAAATCAGTTCTAATTTTGCTTTGGAATAGTTCGGTATGATTCTTAGTAATAGAGTGTAGTGAATTGAATGGAAGATGATATTTCATTAGAATTAATTTACAAGAATTTATACAAGTGTAAAACAACAACCATGCCTCTACTTAAGGAGAGTTACGACTAACACATACAAGAGATATGAACATTATACAAGCTGTACATTCAAACTAATTTGAATAGATAGTCTAAGATCTTCAACAACTAAGGAAGTTATTCCTCTATCATGCCCCCTAAAGATGGACCACATGAAAGCAGTCCAATCTTGTCTTTGAGTTCCAAAAACATTGGCCTTGGTAATGTCTTAGTAAGAGCATCAACTAGTTGGTCCTTGGAGGAGATATGGGCAACATGTAGTGAGCCACTATGATGAAGTGAAAGTTGATGGTCACATGCTTCATCCTTGAGTGAAAAATTAGATTTGAACATAACTATGTGGCTCCTATATTGTCACAATATATTACAAGACAAGATGGAACTTTGATGTATAACTCAGACAAAATAAAACAAATCCAAGCAATTTTAGCAGCAATATTTGCAACTAATCTATATTCAGCTTTAGTGGATTATCGTGCCACTGTTCTTTGCTTTTCTAAGCATTAAGATATGAGGTTTTTGCCAAGATGAACTAAAAAACTTCATGTGGATGAAAGATCATCCTTATGGCCTCCTCAATCTGCATCAACATAAGCATGAAGATTGAAACAAGAATTTCAGTGAAGCTAGATACCTTTGTAAGTACCCTATAAGTACCTTAACAATCTTTTAACACAAGTCTAGTGTTCCATTGTTGGTTTATGCATAAATTGGGACAATCAGTTGACAACAAATGATATATTTGGACAACTGATGAGTAGGTACTATAAGATGCCCACTAATGCCTGGTATTCAATGGGTTCCGTAATGGACTACCTGAATTGAGAGAGAGCCGTGAGTTGGTAAGGAGTGGTGTGTGTATTGGTTTGGCCTCCACCATGCACATCTATGTGAGTAGTTCTAATATATACTGTTGTTGGGATAGAATGACTCCTCTAGCACTCGGTATCACCTCAATTCCTAAGAAGTAGGAGAATTGCCCAAGATCTTTAAGAGAAAACTTCTTGGCAAGAATTGTGATAAACTTTGTAACCATGTTAGACTTGTCTTTAGTAATTATTAAATCATCAACATAAACAACCAGATACATAACATAATTACCATCCTTATAGACAGAGAGACGTATCAGCTAGAGATTTTTTGAACCCAAATTGAAGAAGGAAGATTCGTAACTCTTGGTACTAGGCACGCGAAGCTTATTTGATTCCATAAATTGCCTTTCTCAATTTCTAGATATGATATGGGTTATCCCTATCAATGAAGCTTGTTGGTTGCCTCATATACACGTCTTCATACAAACGCCCTTGAATGAAGGCATTGTTCATATCAAGTTGTCTCAATTGCCAGCCACAACTAACAGCAATGCTCAGAACAATTCCAATCGTGGTCGCCTTTACAACAAGGCTGAATGTATCATGAAAATCAAGGCCTGGACATTAGTGAAATCCTTTTGCCATTAAGCAAGCTTTATACCTTTCAACAGAGCCATCAAATTTCCTTTTAATACCAAAAATCCATTTACAACCAAATAAATTGCAATTGGGAGTTAGAGGAACAAGTTCGTAGTGCCATTTTTGGCCAAACATCAAATTCATCAGACATGGCTTTTCACCAATGGGAATCTTTCATTGCTTGCTGTATAGTAGTGGGTGCAATGTTTTCGTTAGTGACCAGCTGAGTGAGCAAGTTCATTTTTTTGACTGGTTTGTGAATATTATTTTTTGCTCTTGTAACCATAGTATGAGTGAGGTGGTGACAGGTTGGGATGATGGAGGTGAGGGATTTGGATTTGCACAGGAGGGTTGATAAGAAGCTTCTCCCGTAGATGGTGTGATGAGTGGTGTGTTTGTGTTAGGTAGTGATATTTGAAGTGGAGGAGGAAACCAAGTGGCTAAGGTATTTGACTCTAGATGGGATTCTCATTTATTAAGATGGACAAAGGGAAATACAAACTCAGCAAATCTAACATGTCTAGATACATAAACTTTAGAAGTGTTTGGAACAAGACAAAGATAAGCACTTTGAGTTATTGAATATCCTAAAAATACACACAGTTTGGAGTTGGATTCAAGCTTGTGATTGGTATGCGGTCTCAGCCAAGGATAACACAGGCAACGAAAAATCTTTAGTTTATCATAATTGGGAGTAGTTTGAAAATTTTTTCATATGGAGAGTGGTTTTGTAGAGTTGGTGTAGGCATTCTATTGATCAAATATACGGCAGTGGCAAAAGCATAAGACCAATAGTTTTGAGGAATTGATGTATGAGACAAGAGTGCTAGACTAGTTTCCACGATGTGCAAGTGTCGATGTTTAGATAATCCATTGTGCTCTGGTGTATGTGGAGGTGTAGTGAGATGCGAAATGGCATGTGTGGAAAGAATTTTGTCAAGGCAATGAATTCATCTCCATTATCAAAATAATAGTCTTAACAGATTTATCAAAGTGTCTTTCTATAATGGATTTGAATCTAATGAACACTTCTTTCACATTAGATTTTTATTTTAATGGATAAAACCATATGTATTTTGTGTAATGATCTACAAAAATAACATAGTATTTATATCCATCAATTGAAATAATGGGGGATGTCCAGATATCAGAATACATGACCTATAATGGATGAGATGAAGAGATTGTAGATTGTGCAAAGGATAATTTGTGACTTTTATTAGTAAGACAAGTAGTACAATGCTCAATAGATGAAACAAAAGAATTTGAATACAAATTATTAATAGTCACAATCTATTTTAAAATTGAAATTAAAGGGTGGTAAAGTCTAAGATGCCAATTTTTGAACGATGTTTTGATAGTGGAGAAGGCTAGAATTGGGTTGGAATTTGGCCACTCATACTGCCATCTTTAGGTTGACCTTTCACCAATATTGTTCCTATGCTGAGGTCTTTCACAAAAAAAAAAAAAAAAAAAAAAAAAAAAAAAAAAACAATGGGTAAGAACTCAATTGAAACATTACTAGTAATGCAAAACTGATAGATTGAAATTAAATTTCTTTTCATGCTTGGTACACAAAGAATATCTTTGAAAGTAAATAATTTATAGGAAGTAGGAAGAGTAGTTGAACCAGTGTGGGTAATGGGTAATTTTGATCCATCACCAATCATCATATCATTACTACCATTGTAAGGAGTATGCAATGAAAGATTGTCCAAATCAGTAGTAACATGGTGAGAAGCACTATTGTCAAGAAGCCAACTCTTGTTGTTTGATGTAGGAGCTATATAATTTGCTTTGGATTGCCATGGTGAGGGAGAATTGTTATTGTTTACTTGAACAGGTTGTATTTTAAAGGTGGAGCATGTCTTAATAGTGTGGCTTTGAATCCTGCAAAGTTGACAATAACCAAGATAAGGGCATTGGGGATGATTATTGCAGTTAGTGTTATTGTACTGAGATGTCCCATTATTGCTATTAAGAGCTGATGTGTTATTGTTTCACCAATTGGAACTTGTGCGAGTTGATAGATGGGCAATGATGGGGAAAATAGTTTCGATTTTAGAAACATTCAAACCTGCTTCAAAATTGAGTAGTTTTTCATGAAGTTCTTCAAAATTTATTTGTGGGTCTCTACTTGATTTGCCCGCACTAATTCTTTGTAATAATCACCAACTGCATCTAAAATCTTGTCACTAAGATCATCATTATCAAATGGTGCTCTTAGAAGAGTTACCTCATCAGCATGAGCCTTAACCTTTTGTAGAAATTCAATTATTGTTTCAGCTCCTTTTGTCATTTACTTAATTTGATTTTTGACTTGCTTAATGCGTCCTCTTGTTGGCTTGGCATATGTATTTGCAAGAGTGGACCACACTTCCTGTGATGTTTTTGCATTTGTAATAAATGGAATAATAGTTGAAGTAATGGAACCAATAATAGCATTTAGAATCAACTGATCTTGACGAACCCATAAGATGTAGGCTGGGTTCAAAGATGGTGTGTTGGTAGTTGAAGTGGCTGGAGGACATAACTTGGAGCCATCAACATAGCCCATCATGTCATATCCAATGAAAAGAGTATGAAATTGTAGTTTCCATGATAGATAATTGATGGAGATGAGTTTGAGAGGGGTTTGGGTAGCTACATTAATGGTGATAAAAATGTTGTTGGAATCATTTGTGTTATAGATGGTGGTGGTGGCATGATTTTCAACCATGGATGTGATTGTTTGAGAGAGAGACAAGAAGAAGAAAAAAAATTGGAGAGCTTTAATGCTCTGATACCATAATAGAGTGTAGTGAATTGAGTGGAAGATGATATTTCATTAGAATTGATTTACAAGAATTTATACAAGTGTAAAACAACAGTTATGCTTATACTTAAGAATAGTTACAACTAACAGATACAAGAGATATGAAATTATACAAGCTATGTATTCAAACTGATTTGAATAGATAGTCTAAGATCTTCAACAACTAAGGAAGTTATTCCTCTATCACTCAGTATGGATAACTACTAATCTCTACAACCATACAAAAAAAAAAAAAAAGGATGATGCAGTTTGGAAAAAATTAAATGGTCAACGAATATTTTTCGATTATGGAAATTTTCAGTTCAGGTTTTTAGTATGGTTCAGTATTTCTGAATCTTGTGCTCAGCCTTAATCTAAAAAGCCAAATGTTACTATTTATTTTAATTTTAATTAATGCAATTTAAGTTTCTATGCACTTTATTTAAGATAATTTTAGTACTATTTTTCTATTGGATAAACTAAAACAATGAAAAATTAAAATAATTAATGCTTAATTAGAGCATCTTCAATAGAGTTTTTTATTTTAAAGAGTATCATTTGTATGATAAAGAGCATATTAAATATAAAGAGTGAATTTTTTTTTAAATCTAATGAACTCTTTATATTTTTTCAAAAATTTTTTAAATCCAATGAACTCTTTATATTTTCTCTTCATTTTAATTTTTCCCATAAATATTAATGGTTTTAAATTTTTTCCTCCTTTTCTTTATATAATTTTCTCTCTTTTTATTTCATTACTTTCCCTTTATTACAAAGAGATAAGATTAAAAGATTAATTAATAAAGTGTCCAGAAACTTAAAGTGCATACTTAAAATTGGAATAAAGAGTGAAAACTAAGAGTATCCCCAATACACTATTTATATATGTCAAACTCTTTATTATAAAAAGTTATATCAAAAAATAAAACTCCAATGGACATAACTTGGTTTGGCTCTCCACATCTAGAGAACCAAATTTCACTCTCTATTATAATTTTAATTAATGCAATATAAATTTTTATACATTTTATTTAAGATAATTTTAATATTATTTTCTTTATCGGACAAATTTAAAAAATTAAAAATTAAAATAATTAATACTTATGCAATAAAGTAAAATAAGCAAAATATAGAGTTTTTAATATTTAAATAAAATTTTCTACTCTTTATTAATTAAATGCTATCTATTAAATAAAATATGCTCTTTAAAATAAAAAGTACTATTAGAGATACTCTAACTCTTTACTTTATATTTAAAGAATAAAGAGTCTATTAGACTCTTATTTTATAAGATAACTTTTTATAATAAAAAGTTTAAACTATATAAATAGTATATTGGAGATGCTCTTATAGGATAAAGTAAAATAAAAAGTAAAATAAATAAAACTTTTTACTCTTTATCAATTAAATGCTCTTTATTAAATAAAATTTATTTTTTGAAGCACCATTGTCAATACTCTTAGATACAACTTAAATACTTCTGTTTTCATTTCATAATAATAATCATTTTAAAAAAAAAATATTGTTTTGAATTAATTATCATTTTAAGAGTTATATGCAATATTGATTACCTTTTTTCAGTTTTACCCTCATCTCCAACTTTATTTTCTCTTTTACTTTCTATTCAACATTTATTATATTTAATAATAAGGATATATTTGCCAATCTCAATAAAAATTGAAGCTATTTAATACTCTCTATATTTCATAATAATAATCATTTTAGAAAGAAAAAAATTTGTTTCAAATTAATTATCATTTTAAGATTTTTATGCAGCATTTATTATATTTTTTTCAATTTTAGCCTCATTTCTAATTCTATTTTCTCTTTTACTTTTTAGACAATATTTATTATATTTAATAATAAAAATAAAGATATATTTATCCATTTAAAAAAAATGAAGCTATTTTATAGCATTTTAATATGTGTACAATATTCTAAAATAACTATTATTATAAAATAGATGGATTAATTTTTTTAATATATGTATAATTTTTTAAAATGGGCTATTATTATGAAAAAAAAGTGGGTATTTTATAAAAGGTTTATTGATATTACTTTTTTTTCTGAACTCAACAACAATAAGACAAAAAAAAAAAAATCTAATAATTCAAAATGTCAAATGATGGCCCAAAGATGTCATGAATGTCATAACAATAAATACAATAAATTTTTTATTTTTATTTAGATGGTAAGAGGTATATTTGAATGAGTTTAACTAATTTCTATTTTCATATGAATTTAAAATTACATTTTTCGTTGGATTTATATATTTAAAAATTATTTTTTAAAGGATTTAACCTATATTAATAAATAAATTCTCTGCAAGTAGAAAGTACAGTACTTGTGTTCGAAGGCAAAAGCTAAAAAACCCAAGTGACATTATGTTGTTCTCATATGAATTTCCTCTGCCTTCTTTCCAAAACAGTACTTTGTTTTTCCTTACCATGTAATGAGGACTGAGGTGCTAAAGTTTCACTTGGTAACTTCTTCGTCCGTGAAATAATATAAAAAATATTCAATTATAGGGAACTTTTAAGTAGACTTATTTTATCATATCGAATACTACATCAATTACACGTTGATATATAGTATCATTTATTAAATGTATCATTTATATTGATTATGTTTAATCACGGATAATTAATGGTAATAAATTAACCAGTCAATGTAAATACTATATCTAATAAATAACGTCACATGTCAATATGTAATTGGTTTAGTTTACAGATAATATGATAGATTAAATTTACCTAAAAATTTCTCTCAATTGTAATATATTTCCATTCCCTTTTTTTTTTTTTTTTCCAATTAAACAAAGTGTTACTAATGCAAGCTATAATCAATCTAGTTCTTTGTTTGTTCATGGGAAATATATTACAGGTTTATTTGGTAATATTATTTGAATTAGGTGATATTGGATAACAATATCCAGCACTTAAAATTTTAACCATTTTAAGTTATTTAATTTATATCTTAAAAATCTCAATTAAATTAAAAATTAATTAAAATGATATGTCAAAATTATTAACTTAAAATATATATATATATAGATTGAATATAATAGTGAGTCAGTTTTTAAATATTTTTATAATTTAAAAATTATATCACTTATTTTATTCAATACTTAATTTTTAGTTTTATCAAACACTATCTTAATTTAGAAAATTATTATCTTGAAAATATTTATTATTAATATTTCAAAAATTATAATTTTAATATAAGAAATTTGTTTTTAACCCACTATATAAGTCCTTAATTATAAAATCATGAATATTATACTACACTACTTGCCGACATCTTAAATGAAATTATATTTTTAAATCCTTAAAATCTTATAATCAATTATATTTTGGTTTATAATTATCAAATTTTTAGATATTTTAACCTCTCAAAATCTTTTATTTTTTATAGTAATGTTAATTTAGGGAGTCAAATTGCTAATTTTGAAAAAATAAGGATATGATCAAAATGCATATTAAGATAAACCTCATAGCTATTTTGTAATTAATCCTTACTGTCAATTTTTTTTTTTTTTTTTTTGCCAAGACCTTCCTGTCAATTTCACATTTAAAAAAAGTCATTTGTTAAGAATCAATCCCACATTAAAAAAATATATCAAAAACACATGAGTATATAATAATTTGAGTTTGACTATCTAATCGGTTAGATTTAACTTTTTAGCAATGGTTAACTCAAACTCATTAAACCTAATTTATTTGTGAGCTTAACCTATACCTATTCAAATTATCTCTACCCTTTCAATTCAATTTCTATCATGATATCAGAGCAGGTCCGGCCCGATTCAATTTCATTCATCCAATGTCTAACTCAGTGTTGTCGCTGTATTTCAATTTGGGCGTTAAAGTCCAATCCCATTTGCCACTTAAGGGGAGTATTAAGAATTAATTGCACATTGAAAAAATACATAAAAAATATATGGGTATATAATGATTTGAGTTTGATTATCTAATTGATTAGGTCTAACTTTTTAGTAATTGTTAACTCAAACTCATTAAATTCAATTTATTTATTGGTTTAATCTATATCCATTCAAATTATCTCTACCTTTTCAATTCAATTTCTATCAACATTCGAGCCATATCAATAACTAACGTTTATTGGTACAAGCTAAATAGAAATATATCTTTTTTTTTCTTTTTTTTTTTTTGCCAAATAAATAGTAATATGTCCAAGAGCTAAGGATTTTCCAGCATAATATTGTCTTGCCAGTAACAGCATAGTCAAAAAAGAAAGTTAGACTTCCTTTAATTACTCAACTTTTTATCAAAAAATCGTAACTTCAAAGTTAGGAAGTTTAAAAAAAAGAATTCAACGTTTTCCTAAGACAAGTAGAAATTTAAATATTTTATTAACACTATACATAGATAAAATTAAAATAAAAGGCAATGGAGGAGAATAAAAGGAAAATCGGTAACTATTTTATTTGACTCCAAATTTTTTATAATAAGAGAAAAGGCAAGGAGGAAAATAATTCAACTCAATTCTCCTAATATAAGTTGAAATTAGTTACACCATAAATTAGAGTATATAAAATCTTAATTCCCGAAAAGAGTTTATATTATATGTACTTTCTCATTTTTACTCTTAATAAATGACAACTCACATGTTCTCTTTTTATTTATTTTGTTCACTTTTATCTTTTTACAATTATAATTTTCATTTCTTCCCTTTTATCAAAATAAAATAATATTTTTTCCCTTCATTCCTCCTTCTTAATCAAATTTTATTTTGTCAATCAAAAAATAAATTGAAATTTTCTCCCTCTAATCCCCTCCTCTCCGTTTCCCTCCTTTAAAATAATTTTTTCTCCCTTCTCTGCTTTGTTGCCATGCATAATGTGAAGTCATTGGAATAGTAACCCAACGATCTAACATCTATATGATAATACAGAATATTAGAGTTTCGAATCTCAATAATCCCTTTATTTTTGGTGATTTTTAAGGTACTAAAAAAAATATACCATAGAAAAGGTAGAAATTAAAATAACAAGAATCCAATCATATATATAAAGAATTGTACATTTTTTTAAGTGAAAATTTTCCACCAAAACTTTTTAATGAATAGTCACATTTGTGCAGTACCATACCTTTTCCTCCTGCTATAAATAATTTCAATTAAGCACACAATCTCTTTGCACTCTCTCTTTCTCCCTCTCCCTCCTCTGCCCCCCCCTCTTTCTCTTTCTCTCTCGCTCTTGCAATGTCTGGTGTTTGGATATTTGACAAGAAAGGTGTAGCTCGCTTAATAACCAACCCAACAAGAGAATCTTTCGAGCAGAAAGAGCAACCATCTCCAGGCACAGCCACCGCGCCAGGTGCGCGACCAAGGGTTCTTGTTTATCTTCCCACTAACCAAGTCATTAACTCTTACGCTGAACTCGAACAACGACTGCTCGAACTCGGCTGGACTCGTTATTATAACTTAAACCAACCAAATCTTCTCCAATTCCACAAGTCAGACCAGTCTGCACATCTAATCTCTCTCCCTATAAACTTCTCAAATTTAAAGTCTTTTCATATGTATGATATTGTTGTCAAGAATCGATCTTTCTTTGAAGTTCGTGACCCTTTGGCTTATAAAGATAATGCTAGCAGCTAGCTACATATATAAGTATCATTGAAGAAAGAAAGATTACATACACCCATTTTGGTCTATTATAAGCTATATCTTGTAAGGTTAATAGGCATGTGTTACCTGATAATGATTTGATTGAAGTGTAAGCTTCCTCTTATCTTCATCTCTTAGGTATACCCAGAGTCTGTCTGATATTGAAATTATTATTATTTTTTTTAAATGATATCATTTTTCATGTTGTTAGAAATAGTCCCAACATATTGTTTAACTTTTGCTTTATATATATAATTTTTTTTTATGTTAAAATATTTTTTTAAATATTTTTTTCTTGTTTGCATATAATGCCAATGCACAAATTCTTAGTATATGTGCATCAACATTCATATGAATACAATCAGTTCACTTGGTGTATGTAAGAAAATTTTGTTTAAGATTGATGAGTTTTTGATTATTATATTATTGATTAAGGATTAAACCTTGTAGCGCTAAATATTAAGGGATTTAAACAAAAAAAAATAATATAATACATTGTTTCATAATAAATATCGTAAATAATAATAATAATGGTCGAGATTAAGATCCTCTTATACTGCGATGAACATAGATATTTATATCAGCACTATTTTTACATTGAATGTAAAATGAACAGTTAAGATTAATTTTTTTTAATTTAAAATTTAAAATTTCTTAAGAGTAAATAATTATAGTATAAAAATAAATTTTTTAACTGTTTATTTTATATTTTAATATAGAGGTAAGTTATATTAAAATATAGCCTATCATATTTATTTCGATACGAGAGGATCTCAATTCGAATTTGGAGAAAGTGGGCATGTTATGTGGTTAATGTGTAACAGTTGATGCTTTTGACTAGTTTGCGTTATTGTTCTAATTCAAACTTTCGGTTGGGTTCCTTCTGTTTACTCATTTTTGCTGGTCCATTATAATTAGTCTTTTGTTTTGTTTTGTAAATTGCTTTTATGGGGTATGGATAATATGAAGAATATTTCTTGTTATATGCATGCATTTGTATCACAACAAAATGCATGTATGCTATTATGCTAGTTAACTTAGTGGTTAATTACTTGTTTCTTAGTGTTAATAAAATATTATATTAAGTTTTTTAATATAGATTTGGGAGAACAACCTTAAAAACTAGCTGTTAAAATTAGGGAGTTCATTTATATATTAATCACTAGATATATTTATATTTAATAAATATGAGATAGATTTTTAACAGCTACTTAAGTGACAAGGGGCGAAGACAATTTTTTATTAAATACAGTTCACACTTGCAAATTTTAAACTGTGTTGATAAAATTGAAGACCCAACGCAACTCATACCGAGTGAAAGGCAATTGAATAAAACTATCCATGGGTTAAGAATTGAAATATCCTCCACTGATTTGGAAGAATTGAAAGAAATCTACTACGGGATAAAAATTGAAATCAAATTAAACCCATAATATATTGAAAATTAAAAAAGAAATTGAAATCTCAATTCAAATTATTATATAACATAAGGTATCGTGATAATCAATTAAGTTCTGATATTATATTAAGTTTTTTAATATAAATTTAGGAAAACTAATCTTAAAAACTATTAGTTAAAGTTATAAGATCTATTTTTATATTAATCACTTGATATGTTTGTATTTAATTAATATGGGATAGATTTTTAACATATTATGAAATAATATTAAATTGATTTTGTGAAGTCACTCATTTAAGGTTGGAAAAAAAAAAAAAAAAAAAGAAGTCTCTAATTTAAGTTTTAGTCAAAGTTAAATTACAAAGAAATAATAAGAAATAAAATAATAGGACTATTAATTGATATTGTTTCAAGAAAACAACTTAATATTAAAAATTTATTTACAAGTCTGAAAGATCTCTGAGTTGAAATTGTAATTGGTGTAAAAATTCTAACAATTTGTTTTTTTTTATTGAGTTTTTATTATCAAAACTATGCAAGTAGGCCAAAAAGGAGAGAACGAACGTACAAACAAGTATTAGTATTTGTTAGGTCAGGCCACAAATCAAATCAATGAAAACTCGATACAATGCATGTGATGATATGTATTGATTGATGGCTTAAAAATTTGAATACCTTTTAAGTGCATATATTCACATGTATAGAAAATGACTAACGCTATTAATTAAAACTTTTGGTGCAAAAGAAAATTAAAATAATAATAAATAATACAAAAAAAAAGCAACCACAAAAGATGTAATTCTCCTTACATACATGTAAGGGAAATGAGAGTTATCAATAGATTTATATTTATAGTTTTTTGAAGAGATACTCCATTAAAATAATATATTATAATTTTTAAAAGAATAAAATTATAAACTTTCTTATAATATCATTGCAAGGCATTGCAATCATATCTTTTGTGGTACACTATTTTAGTAATCATTGCCACTACAATTCCATCACAATTTTAGCTTAACCATTGGACAAAAATTTCAACTTAATTATTAGGCAAAAGGCCAAAGAACATTTTCTATAATACTCATATTTATAATATTATTCACTATTAATCCTAACTCAATAAAAATCTTTATCCAATTACGAATAATATTAAAACAAAAATTCTATTCTATAAAAAAATCATCCATTAAATTAAGAAATATTTTTCATACACAAAATAAGCAAAGTATTATTTTAAGTCCTATTAAAATTTTGAGTTATAATCCTAACGATATCCAGCTTCACTCAAAAATTGGCAATTATGAAATGTTTAACAATCCCAACAATCTCCATTTTGACTCAAAATCTTTCAATCTTGCAAACTTCAAATTTTCAAAATCATCAATTATCAAATCTTTATATTAGAGTTTCATCTCAATAAAAACCCATCATCGTTGTAATCTAAATTAATCATATCAGTTGAAGAAACATCATCATTATTATTAATTTTCAACTTGCCCTTCATATCTTCTTGTAACTTTTTTATATTTTTCAAGTCTTCTTTTAACCCCGTGCAACGAGATTTTAATCATCCTTTTCTTACCTTGATTCGTTCGTCTTTTTCCATAAAGAGCACTTAACTTTCAATTGAAGTGTTTTCAGCCTTATCATATTCTCAACAAAAATCTCAATTTCAATCTCCTTTTCTTTTCTAAAATAACTCTTAAATCTCATAATAATAATCAACAACTCTAGTACCACTTATTAATAAAATCAGAGTTATAAGCTCCACGATAAGAAAAGAGAAAGGCAATACAAATAAATGTTACATAATTTAGTCGCTCAAGAGATCTACATCTATAATCTTCGAAGAGATAATTCACTAAAATAAAATATTATAATTTTTAGATAGACAAAATTGCAAATTCTCTCACACTATCATTCTAAAGGCACTTTATCTATATACTTTGTGGTATACTACAATAACAATTATTGCTATTATAATTTTAGCTCAACCATTGGGCAAAATTTCATACTCAACTATTGGGCAAAAGACCAAAAAATATTTCTTATAATACTCATTTATAATGTTATTTATTATTAATCATAACTCCATAAAAATCTTATCCAATTAAGAATAACATTAAAATAAGAATTCTAATTTGCAATGAAAATGATCATTCATTCAATTGTGGAATATCTCTCATACACAAAATTAAAAAAAAAAATTCTTTTAAGTTTCATTAGAATTTTGAGTTATAATCCTAACAATAAATTTTTAGATTAAATAATTAAAGAAAAAAAAATAGGACTCCCATTCATTAAAGATTTTGTTTTTCTAGAAATAATACATATATATTGTAAAGGATCTCAATTAGATACAAAATTAGATCAATACCAAAGCAAATAAATAATTTTTTTTAACAACTAAATTAATAATTATATCAAATACTACAAATAAAAAGACGGCAACTTTAATTTTACCACTGAAACTTTGGTTCATGGCGGATTCATTAAAGATTGGTTCTTCAGTTTCCTTCAGAAGGAAATTAGCTATAACGCAGCCCTTGCCTCTTTGTTTGATTCAAAAGGCTAATAACTCTTGACTAGTCATATGAGGTGAGGTACTTGTGGTAAGCTGCCTTGGATACGAGGAACTTCTATAATAATGCAAATTTTGTATTTTTGACAAAATTTAATTATATATTTGCATTAAATAAATTTTCTAATTTATTACATTTATCATGTAGTACTAATTATTAAATATAATTATAGTATATATACATGTATCATATCGTGAAAATATTTCATGTTGAAATTTATGTTAATAGTCTATCTAGCTACTAGCGATGCATTAATAATTGAAAGGCATCTAAATATGGGTTAAAAATGTATTTTCACATATAATATTATAGTGAATGCATTGGATAATAAAATTGATACTGATTAATACTACCAGAAGTATGCTATTTACAGACATAATTTACTAACGGATTAATATCCGTAAATAAATACTGACGGAATATAACAAGAACGACATGTACAAATATTTGAAATATATACTGACAGTTTATTGACAGAATTTTCACAATACTAACGCATTACTGATGGATAGTTGCATTCGTATTATTGATGGTTTACTAACGGATATGAACGCCATAATTTATGCGCAAATTTTTTGATTGCAATTAATGAATTTATTGACGGAATGCCATGTGACAGTAAGCTAACCTTTGGTAATCTGTCAGTAAATAGCAACCATATTAAATAAATGGTTATTAACTTTTACTAACGAATTACTAACCATATTGAAAAATGAGGTGAGCCTTTTACAGCCTTAATTTATTTACTGACATATTTTTTTAATCCACGTGGCACAATCTATCAGTAACCCGTCAGTAATCTTTAAATATAACTGTTTAGCTTCCCCTTTCTTTCTTTCTTCCCTTTCTTCTTCTTCTTCTTCCTGCAATCTGTAACCTCTCCTTTTCTCGTCATTTGCTATTTGTGCTTTTTCGGCCACCGTTCTTCTTTCACCAGCGACTATCTCCTTCACCAGTGGTATGGGTTTATTTAATTTTTTATTGAATTTTGTTTATTGAGAATAATTGGTGTTATTTTGGTGAAAATTGTTTGAGAAATTATGGAAATTTTGTTGTACTTTTTTTTTTATTAATTTTAATGTGTATATTTATTAATTTCGGTGTGTATTTGGGTTTTATATATATATATATATATATATATATATATATATATATATATATATATATATATATATATATATGTATGTGTATATATATGTATGTGTATATATATGTATGTATGTGTATATATATGTATGTATGTATATATATGTATGTATGTGTATATATATATATATATATATATATATATATATATATATATATATATATATATATATATATATATATATATATATACATATATATATGTATATATATATATATCTACATATATATACACATACATATATATGTAGATATCTATATATACATATCTATATGTATATATATATATATATATATATATATATATATATATATATATATATATATATATATATATATATATATATATATATATATATATATACATACATATATATACACATACATACATATATATACATACATACATATATATACACATACATACATACATACATACATATATATATATATATATATATATATATATATATATATATATATATATATATATATATATATATATATATATATATATGTATGTATGTATGTATGTATGTATGTATGTATGTATGTATGTGTATATATATGTATGTATGTATATATATGTATGTATGTGTATATATATGTATGTATATATATATGTAGATATATATATATATACATATATATATGTATATATACATATATATATGTATATATATATATCTACATATATATATACATACATATATATACACATACATACATATATATACATACATACATACATACATACATACATACATATATATATATATATATATATATATATATATATATATATATATATATATATATATATATATATATATATATATAATTTTTGGTTGTTTTAAATTTGTTGAGAGATTTAATATTTTTAAATATAATAAAATTTTTATAAATTTATGCTAGTATTAAATATGGTTAAATTATTTTAGTAATTATTTTATTTTGGTTTTATTAATAAAATTTTATTCATATATATATATATATATACATATATATATATGTATATATATATATCTACATATATATATACATACATATATATACACATATATACATATATATATATATATATATATATATGTATGTATGTATGTGTATATATATGTATGTATACACATACATACATACATATATATATATATATATATATATATATATATATATATATATATATGTATATATATATATATATGTATATATATATATATATGTATATATATATATATATATATATATATATATATATATATATATATATATATATATATATATATATATATATATATATATATATATATATAATTTTTGGTTGTTTTAAATTTGTTGAGAGATTTAATATTTTTAAATATAATAAAATTTTTATAAATTTATGCTAGTATTAAATATGGTTAAATTATTTTAGTAATTATTTTATTTTGGTTTTATTAATAAAATTTTAATTTTATTTCAAATAATTTACATGTGAAACAGTAAAAAAAAGTCACATTTACATGTCAAGAGATCCGTACTATAATTTATTTTTTTTATAGTAATATATAAATGTAATAATTTGTAATATGCTTTTGAATATTATGTATAATTTGTAATTTGTTATGTTATTAATTTGATGTTTATTTGTAAATGTGTATGAAAAATATAAATGTTGTGATGTGAATTTGTAATTTGTGGTTAATTGGTATTTTGTCATATAATTTTTAATTATATTATTAAGTTTATGAGAATTTATAGATGTATACACGTACAGACATAATTTTGTTTTATTTTAATGAATGCATTAATTTCAAACATATCACAATAAGATACCCAAAATATAGCCTTAGATTAAATAATGGTACAAAATTGGATTAAAATCAATGATAAAATAAACCATAAATTATATTCAATTATGTCATAAAAAGTGAAATTTACACTGCAATAATTTTATAAAATACCAAAAATATGCTTCACATTAAAAAAATATAAAAATAACCAATAAATATGCCACCAAAAATTGAAATCTAAATGCATTTCATAAAATACAAAAAATTGGAAAACTTTTTAGTTAGGAGTAATAATAGAATATAAAAAATATAAAGAAAATAATGCAATTTAAATATGCCTTTAAAATTGAAATTTTAAATGCATCTCATAAAATATCAAAAAAAAATAAAAAATATCCTCTTATGAGAAAAATAGTCTTAAAAATATAATAATGCATAAATGGCTTAATTATGCTAAAAAATAATTAAAATTCAAACATTAATAAAAATTAATAATTGAAAGAGCATTTAATATAGAAAATGTAAAGTTATAAGAAAAATAAAATTATAAATGAAAATCAAAATTAAAATGATTAAGAAGAATCTTAATTAAAATTTATTTAAATGATATAAAAAATGACTAATATAATATTAATATCTTTGGTATTAAGTAATAATATATATTTAAAATTGTGATATGGTTAAAAAAAAAGTATCATACATTTAGGAATTTATAGGGTATTAAATAAATTTTGTATTTATCCCGTGAATTTATTTCATTAATTTTTTATTATATGTTATGATGTTATGATGTTGCAATTGTTATTTGAAAAAAAAAATATTATACCATTTTGTTAATGCAAACATTTAAATGATTTTAACTTTATTTATGGACTTTGACAATCAAATGCCTAAAAATACTAATAAGTAAAATGATTAATATATTTAGCATTAATCGTAGATCCCGTCTGATATCATACTCGTTGGATGGTGAGAGGACATCGAATTATTCAAAATGGGTAGTTTAGAGATCTCGTTGTCTATGTAACTATCTATATATATTCTTACTTCATACAAATGTCTGAAATTTTGTTGTTATCTTCTATTATGTTCTCTTAGTGCACATTGAAATAACATCCTAATTATTTGGGATTTTTCAAATGTTGTGCACAAGGAAAACTGCATGAAGATGCTGCTGAAATTTCAGTAGGTGTAAGAATGTAAAATGTAACAATAATAGTTATGCGGCAATAAGTTTCTAAATGGGTTAGATTCTTACCTTATAGGGAGAGAGATATAAGGATGTAGAATTAAATGTTGAAAACTTAATTAAAATTAAAACCAATCATATTAAATTAAATTTTAATTTTGTTTGTGTGATTTAAATATAATAAATTAATACTCAAAATTTATAGAGAATAATTATGAGGACTAGTATAAACTTGATGTACTCTATACTTACGGATGGGTGTTTAAATATAAAATTCTTGGAAGATTTAGATCATTTCATGCAATTCGTAACATCTTAGCCAAAATGCATGAGTGGGCCAATGTACGATGTCTTTGTAACCATAAGAAATGTCAGAATCAAAATTTTCTTGAACCAGATATTGTGCAGGGAGAGCTTGCTACCACTGGTGATCTTATCACCAGTGTATTACTTTCTACTACCTTTTTTTCTTTACCATCTATCTCTCCTTCTGTACCTCTCACATTCGCCCTCTCGACTATCACTATACAAATCCCTTTATCCTCTCTTCCTCTCATATCTATTGCTCCATACATTGTCCTGACTACCATTCTCTCTACTGTTCCTCTTCTATCCAATAGTCCTTTATCTTTATCACCTTCCACTGTTCCTTCTTCTATTACCTCTCCGTCCACTGTTTCTTCGCCCATTACTCCTCCATCTACCCATCCTTCATCTTCTACACCTACCACCAATACTTCTGCTGCCACTTTTACCACTAGAATAGGTCCATCCATAGCTGCAACATTCTTGCCATCAAATCTAGGGCATAGGTAGCATCTCACACTAGATGGAGATATGTATGTATTATATTTCTTAATATAATATTTATAATATCTCTTATTTTTTGTTTAATTAACATTTAATTAATTTAATTGCAAGATATATTCGCTCAAATAAGTACAAACCATTTATAAGATGTTCAACAAATAGCTGAGATCTGAGCGCACGTGTTGAAAATTAGTGCCTCAGGAGACCAAAGAGTTTTACTGGAAGGAGTTTTCAGGTAATGAATAATTTATTTTATATATATATATATATATATATATATATATATATATATATATATATATATATATATATATATATATATATATATATATATATATATATATATATATATATATATATATATATATATATAATAGAAATTTATAGGATATACATGTATTCTAAAAATTTCTAAAAACTAGAATAATAAAGAATAACAATTAGAATATAAATAATAATAAAATTTTTTGAAATTATTTAAAATAATTAATAAATATAATAATATATAATAAAATATATGTTATATATAATAATATATAACAACATAATAAGTATAATAAAATGTAATTAAATATAATATTATATAATAAACTATAATAAAATATAAAAATTTATTAGTAGTATGTATTAAATAGATACATACTATTAATAAATTAATTTTGAATTTTATTTATTAATTATTATTTATATATTAACTTGTATTTTTTTTATTTTTTGCAGAAGCACTATTACTAGAACCGGCTATTGATGCCATAGTGAAAACAACCTTCTTTAGAAAGGCTGTAAATAGGTACAAGAATTTTCTCTACAACGTCAAGAGGAAGGGGAAGAAAGATACGTGAATCTCTCAGGAAACCTGGGATACTTAGGAGAAACACTGGGATTCTCTCGAGTATAAGCAGCTCTCTAAGAAGACATCCCTAAACAGAAAGTTAAATAAAAGCGGTTAAACAAGTGGACCATTTAAGTATACTGGAGGGTTCGTCTCTGTGACGGAGCATGCTAGAAAATTGGTAAGATGTTAATTTTTATTATAAATAATTAATTTGTTTCTAATTTTAGTACGTACTTTAAAAATTCATTTACTTTTTTAAAGTTATTAATTTCATAATGTTTTTAGTTACTAATTTTAGTTTCATACTTTTAATTTTTAATAGATGAATTGTCACGACTCGAACTCGAGGGCACATGATCTGCACTAAGACATGGGAAAAGCACGTGACTACTAGTGCCTGTAGTAAGCCTAACAGAAAACACAACAACAGAAACTAAAAACTGTAAAGGGCTATAGGCCCATACAAGTTAAACAGATCCAATCCAACCTCATTATAAAACAAAGCCACGTTGGGCCAATAACTCACTTATCTCAATTATCTCATAAATATAATATCATACAAGCAGATTCTGCTTAACAATAGTATCTTAACTCATCAAATACATAATTGAATATTAAACAATATACAGGTAAAAGATGTAACATTGCGGAGTTCTATAACTATAATACAATTATACATATATCATATACACTTCTCAATACTCAATAATACAAACTACTGCCGAAGAAAAATTGGCAGTTTACTTAATTTACAATTCCTTCACAGGCTCATTCCCCGACTTGAAAAATAATAAAATGAACAGGAATGAGCGTCCGACTTAGTGAATGATACCAGCTAATATATTAAACTGGTATCCTACAGATAGATTTTTAATGCTCATGCTATGCACTATGTCATAGAGACAGACAATTCATATCATCAAGTAAGGATGAGATACAGTCCATAGTACCACATTAATACTCAATATGGAGAGCCGATCCCCTTATCCTAGCTCTTTGAATCTAATAATCTGTCTCTTATGTCCAATGGGCCCAACCAGCATTGGTCTGTATCATTTAGCCCTGATCCGACTGATAGCAGCCCTGACGATAAGCAGGTCCGGCCAGCATCCACTAATCATAGCTCATCTTCTCAATCTCATCAGAATCATAATCATAATAGTAACCATAACCATATCCATATCAAAATGCCTAGGTGGTACTGTATCCTCCCAATCTCTATCCGTCAACCACAATCACAATGTAACATAGAATACCAGTTTATCAACCATAATCAAATGTTAACATGCATTTATGTAATAATAATGCATAATATATATATATATATACACAATAGATGAAAATGCATATAAAGACAGCATAATATATTAGAGAGTATCACTCACCTAATTGACGACGTGTTTGACTGGCTTCCCTCGGAAGTGCAGCCTTTGGAACAAGGAAAATGCCAGAACACCAACACTAGACAACAAAGGATATCATCAGGATATGAACGACTCACATAACCAAGCATAACTTAAAGAACATTGAGACTTTTATCGAGATCTCGACATAACCATACTAAATTCGACAACAGACTCAACGTAACAACTACAAACTAGAATCCGTTAAACATAATATAACTCACTTAACAACTGAAATATAAGAGTTTCGAATTTACCCTCACAAATTTTGATCATACGAACGTCGAGAGTCGTACCGGAACTACAAAACGAAGCTGCTGGACTGCCCCATGTGCTGCCGCCACGCACCGCCGATCCGCCATGCGTTGCCGCTGCCGGTGGCGGATTTAGGCGATCTTCACACTAGCAGGTTCACCTTGACACTAGGATCACGAAAATCACCTCCACTTGCCGTCCCTCGCCCGCAAGTCGCGGGAAAATGCCTCAGAAACTTCGATTTTGGATTTTTTCGATGTGTATACCAAGTCAAAGCTCTCTTCCTCAGGAGTAAAATGAGACCAAAATCGCCAGATTCTGCCACCGGAATCGAGGCTAGAAGTTTCGGCGCTGCTGGAGCTCTCTACCATGCATTCATTGCCATCCATCGCCCGATCGGGGTACTGCCGCCTCCCTTGAGGTCGCCGAACGCCAGGCTTCAAGGTGGAGGTGGTGGTGCTTAACATTGCAGGCCGGAACTCCACCAAAAGTCTCTCTCTCTCTCGGTCCCTCTCTCTCTCTCTCTCCCTCTCTCTCCCTCTCTTCTCTTTCCCCGTTCCTGTTTCCCATTTCCTTCAACAACCAATCACAACACTCCAATTCTTCTTTTTCTCTTAATTTACTTAAAACATATTTATATATTAAAACCATAATAATAATAATAATAATAATAATAATAATAATTATAATAATTATAATCATAATTATAATTAATCCCAAACTTTCGGTAATTATATATAATTAACAATATAATTTAAATTAATCAAACATAATATTAATTTCCGATATCAAAATATAAATTCTCCAAATAACCATAATAACATTTTCATAATTAAATATATAATCCTTCTCCAATTATATACATATATATATAATATTTAAATAAAATATTAGAGTAATACCTTTTCATACAAAAATAGGATTTTATAAAAAATTTGAAAATTCAAGGTATTACATGAATGATCTTGGTCGAGATCTTGATACTCAGGAGGTCTTCATGTGCATCCACAGGAGTAAGGAAGACTGATAGAGCTTTGTTGACCAATCCTCCTAGCAGATTTATATAAGTCTTAATTATCAATTTTCCTATTAAAGTAAATTATAAATTTTGATAATAACTAATATTATATAACAAAAGAGGATCTCAGAAATTTTCGCGAGTAGATGTCACAGCTAGCCCTCGAATGCACTGAGTCACTTCAAATAGATGAGTCTAAGCTATACTTCAGAGCTATTGAGGGCCGGGAGAAGGGATAAGTCTATGGGATGGGTTCTTTGGCTCAATCATTTGGACATTGCAGGGCCAGTTCTTCCTCAGCTCTACTGCCGGTGCTACCTGCAGCTGAGCATATGCAGCAAGAGATCGATAGGAGAATAGCTCAGATGCAGGAGGAGGTACAGTAGGAGATGCAGCGGACAATCCAGGAGTAAGTATGCCAGTAGGTCGAGCTGCAGATGCAATAATTCTTCTTATAGTACTTTACTAGTGGTGTTGCTCATCCACTAGCCTCTGTTATTTCTCAGCACCTTTCAATTAGAGATGTTGTTATTACTGCTGTTGATGCATATATAGTATATCCTAATAGCTAATAGCATCAAGAGAGCCACAATGAGGAGGACAAAAAAGATGAGGAGGATGATGATGCTGACGAGCACGATTATTTTTTTTTTTTAAGTTTTGTTATTTTTAATACTTATAGGGTGTACGGTACATTATATTTTTTGTAAGTAATATTACGTTAAATAATATTTAATTTTGATATTTATATTATATAATTATTAATAATTTTTTAATTAATATCTATTTTATAAAATTCATTTAGTAAATATTTTAAATATTTTTTTAAAAAATATACTGTCCAATTTACTGATGGATCATTAACCATTTTGTAATTATTAAAAAAATATTTTTCAAAATGTTACTGACTATTTTTATTAATAAATTATTTTTTTAAAATTTTTTACTAATGGATTACTGACTTTTTCTTTATAATATTAATTTATAAAGTTATTTACTGACGGATTTACTGACCGACTTTATTATTAAATTATATTTTAAAAATTTTAATGATAGATTACTGACCATTTAATTATAAAATTATTTTTTAAAATCTTTTACCGACTGATTTCTGACTGTTGATAAATATTAAAATATTAATTTTATTAAAATTACTAACGGATTAGTAACGGATATAAATTATTTAATTCATTTTTTGAACAAAATTACCGACGGCTTCTTAAGAAATATTGACCGTTATTTCATCAGTAAATTTACTGATGGATTGTTTCAACCGTCATTATAGAATTACTGACTATCGATTTATCGACAGACTTTATCCGTCCCCAATCCATCAGTAAATTCAATTACTGACAAATTTCTTATATTTACTGATAGAATTCTTCATCAATAAATAACTAATTTTTTGCAGTGCAAGTATTTAAAAACAAATTAGCTAAGAAGCACACTCACGTAGACTCCAATATCGAACGCTTATAAGACTAAATAATAAATTGGGAATTGAATATAATCCTCCGATGTTTGAAAAAAAAATTAGAAGCAGGGATCTAACAAATGTAAAAATATATATTTGTCGTACTTGATTCAGTCTAGAATTGGTGAAATAAGTAAAAATAAAAAATTACAGATCAAAAATTTAATCGAAATCAAATCAAAATTTTAAATAATATAATATATTTATTATTTATATATTAAAATTATAATCTCTAATAAATATTATTTATATTAAAGTATTTATTGATACATATACATATGAGTAACACACATAATATGTGATTGAATTTTAAAAAATTTCATACAGAGAGTAAAATAACGTTTCTTATATATTGAAAACGCAGGTGAAAATAGAAAAAAGCAATAAAAGAAAAAGAAAGAAAAACCAGAGTGAAGGGCATAGCGCATGTCAAGTCTGTGCAATCGAATTGTCAGGATTTCGGGACGTAGAAGTCTAAAAGCAAAAGTAAAAAAGCTGAAATTGTTTTGTTATCTTCTTCTTCTATATATTCCAATACAACAGATTACAGATCCCGTGTTTGTACTATATATTAATGTCAGATAATTATTGCGGCTAAAGGGTCTATACCAAGTAGGTTTCTGCAAGAATCGGAGGATATCATCACCATCACCATCATTTTCCTGTAGCTATATAAGACCTAATAATACTCTAATTCTTTCTATACTCACGAGACCAAATCAAATTATAACATTGTTTTCAATGTGTGCATGCTCTGTTTTATGACTTTTGCTGCATTGCTTTGCATGCATCTTCGTTAATAAACTGGTTTCATGATTGCCTACTTGTCTAGGAATTATATTTACAAATTTTTCCTTATATATATATATATATATATATTCAATCATTAATTTAATCTTCATTAAAGATTAAAGTATTAAATAATGATTTTATATATCACATCTGTATCAAAATTAATATAACAGAATCAGATTAAATTGTCATTATTATTATAAATTTTCAAAAATAATTAACAAATTGATATAATTTAATAAGAAATATAATGTAATGTCTAAAATATAATATATTAAATTAATTAACACTTAAATAAGCATAAATATGCCAAAAAAATCAAATAATAATAATAATAATAAATCAAATTTAAATTACATAACTAATAATAATAAATCAACCATATTTTATTAATTCATAAGAAAAAAAATACCTTATTCAAAATGAATAAAATGATAAAAAAAATCTTTTCTTATTTTAAGTAAATAAAGTAAAGTTAAAAAAAATACACAATAATATTAATTAATTACCATCAAAAAGAGTATAGGAGAAGATCTTGATTGTTTTGTCTGCTATTAAACTCATTTAGATTTTCGTCGTTTATTCCAGACGAAAATACATCAAATAATAATTGAGATCCATTAAATGCATTCGCTTTATAGTTTTGATAAGTATTATTTGTAAAAATTATCAATAATATTTTAAATATATTAAAATATAAATAATATAAAAAATAATATACCAATAATTTATAGTAATAAAATAAAATAAATATAAAATAATAGTCTTTTAAATAATATATTTATAATTTATATTAATAAAATAAAAAATAAAAATATAATTATAATATTTTTTAAATGATACGTCACGCTCATATTACTAAATAACAGTGGTATCAGTATATATCAAAGTAATTTATTATTAATTCAAGATTAATTCTCACTAACATAAATATAATAGATAAATAATTTATCGAATCTTTGAAAAACCTATATGAACGTAACAGTCATTATTTAAAATCATGGTGAAGATTGCCTTATTTGCGAATAATTAAGGGTGATTTAGTTAGCTGCTAAGTACTGTCATAAATGATTAAAATTGTTCACAAAAACACATGTCTCGTCAATTAAAAAAATATTAAATTTTTCAAACATCCGATTCACTCGATTTATAATTTTCTTTTATAAATAAAAATTTAAAATTTATGGAGGATTAATAACATGTTTAATTAACGGATGCATTAGATATATGACAATCAATCTCCATTAGGATTGGTATTAGAACAATTTATTTGAGGCCAATTAAAATTAATAGAAAAAAAGGTTTTTTTTTTTTCTGAACTTTCTAATAAATTTGTTTTGAATAATAGTAATTAATTATATTTTTTCTTAAAATTATATATTAGTTGAATAAATTGTTGTTCATCTTCCATATTTATAAAATGAGAATAATTAAATAATTTTAGTATCTGAAATTATTTATAAAAATTTAATTTTGACTGGACCAATTAAAAATTTTGAAGAACTAATTAAAAAAAAATAGATTAATTATATAGAAATAATAAAAATATTTTCAAGTGGGTCCAAGACTCCTAATCCCCTTGGTTCTCCTATGATGGCCAAAACAACTCTACCTAGCTAGCTAGTGAATTCTAAAAATTTGAAAAATTGTTGTGAATTGCTTTTGTTAAAATGTGAAATAATTATTAATGATCTTTTATTTAAGTGATATTGAAATTATTTTTAAAATTAAAAAATTTTAAGTTCGAGTGGTAATCAGAACTAAATTTATAAAAAAAAAAAAGTAAAATAATTAATTTTTATTAGATCATATAGTTGGAGTATATATTTTCATATATAATATATATGATTTTATCTTTTAAAATGTTACATAAATAAAAGAAATTAAAAAAGAATAATTATTTTTTTATTTTTATATAAATAAAATGATCATGTAAATTAATTAATTTGAAACATTGATCATTTTTTATATTTAAATTTATATATAAGATTTGCAACTTCTTTTATAAATTTTTTTAAGTGTTCTTTATCTTTTTAATTATTGGCTATATATTTTTTAAATGTAAAAAGTTATCTGTATTTACAGTCAAAATTGTTTTAAAAGAAAAAAAAATGTAGTCAAACTGCAAAATAGATTCAAAAAATAATAAACTCTTTTGAAAATTACACTACCTAAACTTGTATGTAAAAGTTGCAATTTTCTATGTAATGTATAGAATATCTTTTTTAATTTATATTACTGAAAAAATTGCTTATTAAAATATTATTAATGAAATTGTAAAGTAAATTAAGATAATTATAAATTTTTATGAAAAATTACATAAAGTGAATTTATATGTAAATTTTACAATTACTTGATTATATAATTTCTATCATTAGATTATTTAATTTTTATTTTGAAAAAATTACACAAAATGATAATCAAGCCACTAACTACATTGAGAAAACCATAAGATTGATTGAAAAATTACATACATTAAATTTTTATGTAAAATTTCACCTATTTATATAATTCTTTTTTTTTGTCTGTATTTATTGTAATTTCTACAATTGGATTATGCAATTATTAGTTACAAATTAAAAGTTGTATAAGGTGATAATTAAATTACCAAATAATTCAAGAGTGATTGGTCTTGGATCAAGGGAGATGACTGGATCTCCTCATGTGGGCTTGAAGTAATGTGCCTGCAAGGAAAAGACACATAATCAAGAGGGGTAGGCCTTAAGTTTGTGGGGAGAGAGAAGAAGATTTTCATTCTCTATGTCCTCGATAATTTTTAGTGAGAAAATGGAGATGAGAGAATATAAAATTTCATTTACTTTTGAGTATTACTTTTGTTTACCTTTTAAATGATAGAATATAGTTGATTTATTCAATTGGTGAGGATCCTAAGTGCGAAGTAGATTGACGTGATATTGATGTGATGGTTATCAAGTTTTACCTAGTCATTGACTAAGATATTCCATCCATATAGTCACATACAGAATTAGTAAATCTTTGAATAGAAACACAATTTTAGAAAAAGAGCCGCCCATTAGCATGCTTCCTTTGACAACTTTTAGCTTCTCTATTGGATGATGAGCGAGTTCGGTGTCTTAGGGAGGAAGGTGTTATTCACGAGTTCAATACAATGAACTTGGTGGGGTCTAGGCTTTGCCTTGTGTAACTTGCTTGGTGGGTCTTACCCCAAGCTGCTCAATCTGGTTTAGTTTATTTTTGTCCCTCATCATAAAGAATCACATGTTATTTTAAAAACTTATACAATTCATATATAAATTTTATAGTTACTTATCAAATTTGTTCAACATTTTCTGTAACTCTTACCAATGAGCTATGTAAATTATTTTGAAATTATGAAAGGGATAGTTAATTTACAAAATATTTTGAGAGAATTATAAGATTTTTTGAAAAATAATACAGTTTAAATTTGTGTGTAAAATTTTCATTTGACTATATAATTATTTTTTTTTTCTATATCGTAATTCTTACAATTGAATTATGTAACTTTTACCTAAAAAATATATAAGGTGATAGTTAAGTTGTAGAATGAATAGTTATAAGAGAATTATAAAATTTTTTAAACAACTTATACCACCTAAATTTATATGTACATTATACAATAATGACTTACATAACTTCCTCGTCTTCTTTTATAACTTACAATTAAATTATGTACATTCTTTTTTTTCCTTAAGAAAGTAATGTATGGTAGGTATTAAGAGAGCTATAAAATCTATTAATTAAAAAAATATACAAATCAAACAATTTCATAAAATTTTCAGTTGTTTTTATAATTTCTTCAATATTTATTATAATCTGGATTATTTAACTGTGTAATTTTTACCCAAAAGTAAGATAAAGTGATATTTAAATTGCAAAATAGATATATGAAATTATTAATTTTTTTATAAAAAATTAAACAACCTAAATTTGTATGTAAATTTTATATACATTTATATATAAATTCTTTAACTTTCGGATTTTTGTAATTTTTATTTTGAAAAAATTATACAAAATGATAGTTGAATTGCAAAATTAGTTGAAAGAAATATAAGATTTATTGAAAAAATCACATAAGCAAAATGTATATGTAAACTCTAAATGTATATGAGATTTATTTATTTATTTTATAGTAGATTTCTAATATAAAATATTAGTTCTTTTACAATTTATTAAGAATGAACAATTAGGATATAAATACAATAACAAATAAAAACAAAATTATTATTATTATTATGAAATTAAATAAGAATGAAAATTAAGAGATATATTTAATTATAAAAGAAAGAAATATTTTTAATACAACAAAAATAATTGAAAATATGTTAAAAATTTTATCTCATATCCAATAATTTTTTAGAGAAACTTTAATTATCAACACTCTTCAATATATTACTGTAACACTGTTGTTTTTTATTTTTTGGTTTACCAATTATGATCATTTTGGGCTAATTGCATCAAGCTTCATGTTCATTTGTACGCTCATGTCCATGTCATTAATTAAGTTTTCATGAGTATGTGCTACATGTATGCATTATGTGAGTTAGACATGGCATTATGCATGAGTATATATATGATAAGGTTAGATATTGATTTTAAAGTTTTATCTAAATTAAGGCCAATAAGTATTAATTATAATGATTTGTGAACCTTATAACTTAAATTGAAAAGTTACATTGTGTTACGGTTTTCATAAGCAGCCACCATTTTCTGGCAAAACTTCACTTCTTCACTATTTCTCACCACCAAATTATTGCTTCATCATAGTATTAATATGTACCCATCAAATTAACATATTCTTACACCAAAATTTCTTTAAAATCTTCTCGAAATTTTGCACCATAATAATATTTCAGGAATCAACATTGTTGTAAGTAAATTTCATCTCAACTAATGTGTTCTTTATCAATTTCTTTAACGTTTTGTTTCTAAATGTTTATAGCTTTATTTAAAAACTTATTTTAGTATAGATTGCTCAAAATCATGGTATTTAAAGATTACCGAAAACTTTTTCCCTAATTTGAGTAAGTTAGGGTTTTCATAAATTTTACAAGTCTTTGTTAATTTGTTTGGTTTATATGTATAATGAGAAGTTTAGGTAAATATAGAGGATGAGAATTGATACTAAAAAACTGAATTTGAGGTAATGAATATATGTATATGTGTAGATTAGAAATTGATATTAGGGGATTGATATTGAAAATGTCATGAAATTACTAAGTTTCTCGAGTTTTTATTGAGATTATGTGATTTTGTACTGTATTGGAATTTGCAAAATTCTAAACATATGATAGGTCAGGAAATTAATATTAAGACTATTATTCAAGCCTAGATAAGACTCTTGAAAGTATTTTAAAATATAATTAGTTATCTATTTTAGGGGGAAATTAAGTCTCAGTAACATAAGGAATGAATATTAAAAGAATTAAGTGAATTATATAAGAGTCAAGTTTTATGATGATTTTATCGATGTAATTATAATGTTATGGTTTGTTTCATGTTGATTTCTTATAGCTCATGGAAAAGGAGTAGGCGATATCGGGCCTTCCTCTTGTTGTTTGGTTTAGCAAGGACTTCTAACTGCTTTTTTTGTTTAAGGGAAGTGGAAAATAACTTGTTATACCTGTCATTTGTTCTATGAGGCAATAAATTTAAAATATTTCATGTTTCCCAAAGTTTCACTCTCTAAAGCCCATGACTTATATGTTTATGACTTGCTCTATTTAAAGCTTTAATGATTATGATTAATTCTTGCTAGGAGCTGTGACACTTAGACTGTCACAATAGCTTCTTTGTTCTTATTGTCATGAAGATTTTTTGTAGATGAATCTAGAAGCTAAGCCAAGTGTATAGTGCAACTTAGTTTAAGCAAAAATTTAGCGATAAATTTGATTATAGTAATTAAGAGTTGTTAAAAAATAAAAGTCGTCTCTTCCTATAAAAGAGAGGATGTTAAGAATTAGTGAGTGAGTGAGTTAGAAAGGAATTCTTGTAGGAAGTTTATGTTTAAAATGAAGAAAAAGAAAAAGAAAAAGGAAAAATTGCAATCCTATTTTCTATATACCCCATTTCTATGTGTTTTCTGTTTAATTATGTTTTATGCAATGAATATTTTGTTTTTTCTCCTCTCCATCTCTAACAAATGGTATTAGAGTTTTAATGGTCTTAGAGGGCCTATGGGTGAAAGAAAATAAAGAATAAGTGTTTTTAGAGAAACAAGAGAAGTGTTTTTAGAAAGAAAAATTTGTTCTTGTGTTGAAAATCAAAAAGAAGCTTCTATTTTTTTTTTTATTTGATATCTTTGATATTGTATGTTTATGTTCTTATGTTTCTTTTATATGTGAATGGATGATGATGGAAAGGAACCTAAGAAAGTCTTTAAACTGCAAAAAATTTGAAGATGATGAATGGACCTAGGCAAATCCTTAAACTACAAAAAAATTAAAGATGAAGAAGAGACCAACATATTATAAAATTGCAAAATATTTGTTCAAGAAACCAACATGTCATAAAACTGCAAAATATTTGTTCAAGAACTCGCATGTCTAAAAATTGAAAAAAATTGTTAGAAAGGATCTGTACAAGTCCATAAACTGCTCAAAATATGTTAGAAGGGACCTATGCAAGTCCATAAATTGCTGAATGTCTATAAATTGCAAAATGGAAAAAAATTGTTGTTGTTGTTGTAGTTGAATGTTCTTGTTGAAGAAGAAGACCGAAATTTATTGTTGATTGTGGTTGAAAAAGAAGTTGAAAATTTGATAATAAAATTTGTAAAATCTTATAGAGAAGATTTTGTTTTAAGTAGGAGATAAATGATTTTAAGCTCTCCAAAAGAAAATTTCTAGCCCAAGTGTTAAGCAAGAATGTTAGGAGCTGTGACAATTAGGCTGTCACAATAGCTTCTTTGTTCTTATTGTCATGAAGATTTTTTGTAGATGAATCTAGAAACTAAGCCAAGTATATGGTGAAGCTTAATTTAAGCAAAAATTTAGGGACAAATTTGATTTTAGTAGTTAAGAGTTGTTAAAAGATAAAAGCCTTATCTTCCTATAAAAGAGAGGATGTTGTTATTGTAATGAGTGTAAGAATTAGTGAGTGAGTTGGAGAGAAATTTTTAGAAGTTTATGTTCAAAATGAAGAGAAAGAAAAAAGCTACAGTCCCTGTTTTCTATATACCGGGTTTTTATGTGTTTTCTGTTTGATTATGTTTTATGCAATGAATATTTTGTTTTTTTCTTCTCTCCATCTCCAGCAATTATGCTTATATCTTTTAAACCTTTATTGAATATACCTTGGTTTATGATATTATGGTACTTTGTTAGCTCTATATGCTTTCTCTATTTGAATTATATAACAAATGATAGAAATTTTCATCTACTAAGGGTAAATCATCAGACTATGCATACATAGTAACTTGTAGATAAGGTATATTATTTGGCTCTACCTAGGGGCTCTACCTAGGGGAGTGCTCTACCCTAGGCATATGACCTAATCAATCCCACGCCAAAGTCAAATTATGCTATTATACTTTTGATCTCATCTTCGATACTCTAATGTTATGATATTATGATATCTAAATACTCTTATTACTTTGATACTATGATATTTAGAGACTTTGTTTCTCTGTTACTGATTTCTCTCAATTTGTTTTGTTATGGATATATTATTATAAACAACTAATATCCTTATGTTTATTAAATATTATTAAATTGCCTCATTTTATTCATGTAACCAAATATTGTACTATCTCTGTTATTACAATCTGATTATTGATAAATTATATGAATACTATGTAACCACACTTCGTTTATATGAGCTAACCTGGAAATACTAAGCTCCCACAAGTATGATAAAATGTACTCTACTCAGTAAGCTTTACTCACCATTCATTGTTTAATGTTTTTCAAGCAATAAATCTAGTGGATAGTGTTGGCCCTTATGCACCAAGAAGGGGGATTGAATTGGTAGCAAATTAAAAATTAAAAATTTGAGAGATAGGGATGGAGAAGAGAGAACACACAAGATTTATAGTGGTTTAGGTTCAACCAACTCTATGTTCACTCCCTAACCGCTATTGGGTATTTTCACTATCAATGGAATTTTAACAAGTTCATTCCCAGCTTAGTATTTAGGCTTAAACCAAAATTTACAAGTGTTTTTTCAAGGCTCATACTCAAGCTTTAACTAATGTTTTTCCAAGGCTCACAATCAAACCTTAACTAGTGTTTTTCCAAAACTCACATTCAACTTTTACAAGAATTTTCCTAAGGCTCACTCTAAAACTTATACAAGGATTTTTTAAGACTCACCCTAAAATTTGACAAGTGTTTTATGGTTAATACTCAACTCTTTAAGCATTCAAAGCTCTAACAACAAATACAAATATGAATTAAGGTGTTTAAGGCTCAAGAAACAAAATTACAAAGGTTTGGCCACTTAGAGAAGTTGTTGAACTCAATTTTAGCCTTTGAAGGGAGTATTTATAACTTCCCACCACCCAAAAGCCGTTACAAATGAACTCACAGCCAAATATCTTCTTAACAATTAGAAATCTTGCATTTAATGTGCTGTCAGATAAGAATTACAATCGCGGTTGCAATTCCATTTCCTGATTGCTACTCCAGCTCCATGGTCGCGATCTTGAATGTGTCAAATGGTCAATTGACATGTGGCAAATTTCTTTTAGCGGCTTGACTATCTGTTTGAACAGTTCTCTGAATTACAAATATCATGGTCGCAACATCTGAATTGCGGTCACAATTCACCTTTCACTTCTAGTATAGCGATTGCAAAGCCTACCGCGATCCTCTCTATGTCTCAACTATATTTATGGTTTGAATTAATTTTTAGTTGTGACTTATGATTGTGGTTGAGTGATTCTCCTATTGCGGGTCCAATTCCAAGATAGCAGTCACAACTTATAAGATAATTTTACAACTTAGGAATTTTTCATTTTTCTTGATTTGCCACCTTTTCTAAGTGTTTCACTTGCAATTCAATACTTAATAGAATCATTAGAGATTTCAATTTAATTATCAATATCAAAATAGAGATTGACGAAATTAAAAACTCAATTTAGGTCAATAAATAGCTTAGATTCCTTGCCATCCTTCCTCCAGCAAAGAACTTTGGATATTTATATATATTTCCAAACTTAAAGTAAAGAGTTTTCTAGTTGTTCTATAGTGGTCATTTAAGGATTATATTGTTTTGGAGATGATCATAAGCTCATATATTACTTGTGATATATATCTATTTGCGGTAAAATAATAAATTTGGTATCTTACTTTGACAAAATTGGATATCAAAGTGTCTCAATTTTTAAAAGTATCAATTGAGTGTCTCTACTTGTAAAAAAAAAAAAAAAAAACCAAATATGTGTATCTAGCAAGTCACCCACTTTAATTACTAACATGGAATTATTGGATTGTATAAGGTGGAAATAAAAGTCCACGTGGTAGACATGTGGCCCACTACTTAATTGCTTTAAGGACTAAAGTGGATATTAATTGAGGAGTATCAAAAAAATTAAAAAAATAAAAAGGACTGAAATGGATTTTTTTTCAAAAATCTTCTCCTTCTTCCTCAAATATACACAATAGGTTTTTTTTTTTTTTCTTCTTTTATTTTGGACAAAAATTACAGATTCAATTAGGAGATGAATTAGGAGTTGAAACTTTAGAGAGATGTAGAGTAAAGAACAATGAGTCCATAAGTAGTGGCAGAGGCAACTAACAATGTCGGATGGCAAAGAAATTTGAAAAAAAAAACAACAGTCTCACAAGTTTTGGTCATTGATTCTTCCCTCCTCTAGAGATGATAATGGCTAATTTTGGTCTCAATCAATACATCTTTTCATGGGCTTTCATCTATGGTAGCAACAAATCAATGGTGCCCAAGAATGGAAGATGCAATGGAGAGAGAAAAACAAACACAGTTCAATATTCTTTTTTCTTTTTTAGCCAACTTCGACGAGTTTTGAATGATCGAGCACACCAACAAACTCCATATTTAACAAGTTTTCCAACAAGACTAATTTTGTAGCAATCAATCATCATTTGAAATTCAACGGTTAAAAATTATTGAATGACTTAGTGTGAAGGAAGAAAAAAAAAGGAAAAATAAAAGAGAAAAAGCAAAAGAAGGGATTTGTAAACGTCTGCTTCAATTTATTTCTCTATCATCCATGTATGCGAGGATTATAGAAAATCTACTAGTGACTTGCTAAATACATGTATTTGTTATTTTTTTTTATAGGTTGATACACTCAATTGATATTTTTAAAAATTGAAATACTCAATTGTCTAATTTTACTGTGTTGAAATACCAAATTTATCATTTTACCATTTATTTGTTAAATAGGATGTCTGATATTTATAGGTCATGTGATGTATGTTGATTACTTATAGGCTATAGGATACCCAATGAAGTTTATGATGCAATATGAGTTGTGAATAAGAATTATGAATTTAACAATGTTCTATTATGTAGGTTGCAATCTTGGAGTTAGGTCTAGATTCTGTTGTTACCATACAGAATTTAAGACAAATATTTGTAATGCATGATTCTATGGGTTAGTGATAGCTTTAAACTTTCTTATTCTCTAAAATAGTCATAACCTCTAAATGGAAATGTAACAATTACAATATAAGATTATAATTTTTTTTAATATTTAATTGTCTTCAATATTAAAAGGTTGTTAAGAATAATCTTATATTGATTAAAAATAGATAATATAAATGGTTATCATATGATGAAAACTTATCATCTAATTATCTAATTTTAGTCATCCTAAAATATTAAATTAATGCAAATCAAAATTGAAATTATTTATATATATATATATATATATATATATATATATAAAGTACAAGTAGAGTGATTGGGATTTAAAGCGGGTGATGTTTGTATCATGTTTCTAAAACGTGGTATAGATGATTAGACCCTCCTCAGCCCTTCAGCCTTCAAATTCCGTCAAGGCATCAAACCTTATTTGACTTGCCTTTTTACCCTTTCCATTGCTTAATACATTTTTTCGTGACCTGTCGATTCAACACTTTTTTTTTTGTCTTTTTTGTGTCGGTTGAAGTATCGTCATGCCATTTTATTTGTTAACTGAGTTTAAGAAGATATTTGATAATTATTCAGTATTTAAAATTAAAATTTTTGATAAATAATTATTTTAAATTATTTAATAATATATATTTTAAAAATTTTAATTAAATTGAAAATTATTTAAAATTATAAATCAAAAATTTTAATTTAAAATATACACTAAATATAATAAATGATTAAATTTTTAAATTTTTTTATAATTTAAAAATTATATCACTTATTCTATATAATATTTATAATATTATTCTTAAATTTTTAATATTTAATTTTTCTACTATAACAAACAACTTTGTTTTTCTTTCTACTCTAACAAAACACAATTATTCTCTTACAGTTTCAACGGATGTAGTTTTATGTATTTGATCAAATTTTGATTTCTCGTTATCATAATATTCTCAGAATATATATATATATATATATATATATATATATATATATATATATATATATATATATATATATATATATATATATAACTGAAGCTTTTTGATATTTTAGGATTTTAATCCTCAATAAATTTCTGAATAAACTTAACATTCCCCAAATTTGTAGTGTATATATATATATATATATATATATATATATATATATATATATATATATATATATATATATATATATATATATATATTTTGGTCAAAGTTCTCAGAGAATACATTTGTAATGCTATTCTACAAATTTGAGGATGTTAAGTTTATTCAGAAATTTATTGAGGATTAAAATCCAAAAATATCAAAAAGCTTCAATTTCGCCATCGTATAATTTACACTGTAAATGACTCATATTATTGATATGGTTATTAGAGTTAAAGCTAAATGTTTGCATTTGCATTTGCGTATAAATAATTTAGACATCTTTCACGGACGATATGTCAATTTATTGTCATTGATATATTTTATCTTACAAAATTAAATTTAGGTCTCATAAAACTTCTTTATCATGACCTGAACCAAATGGTATGTAACTGGCACTAGGACATAAATAATTTACGTAGTTATCAGTATCCGTAATAAGTCTGACAGCTCACAAAAAGACAAAACTAACAAGTGACAGCTGTAATTGTCATAAAAACAGAGCTATGGGCTCACATGTTAAACAAAACTAACCAAATATCAAATGATAAACAGCATCCCACAGGGTAATCATCTAAATCATTCTCATCATTCTCATTATAAGGTTCTTACTTAATAGAACATCTTGACAAACTCAAAGAAATCAAACAACTCATAGTATAGAATAACAGATAAAAGGAAATAGTAATGTGGAGTACTAAAGATTATGTAATACCAAAAAAAAAATAGAATTATTTACATCACTGGAAATTATAATTTACACGTCACTGCTAAAGAATAAAAGGCAGCATAACTCAATTTGAGATACCTTCATAAGCTCATTTCACAAACTGAGAAAAATATTTTTAAATAGGAATGAGCATTTGAGTCAATGAGTTATACAATGTTTATATAACTTACCATTCAAAATTAGGAATGCTGATACACATGTCAACCAGATAAACAATATACATAATCATACAAGGATGGAGATCAGTCTACAGGAACCACTCTAATTCTTAATTTGGGGAGTCGATCCCCCATACGTATTATTTTGCATAAAAGGAGCTCTCAATTTCTAAAATTCTTTAGAACCATTTATTTGAGTATAACAACTTGATTACCAATAATTCACATTCTTTTCCATAAGAATTGTCACAACCCAAACTCAAGGACATGTGACCAGCACTAGAACAAGAGTGATACATGTGGCTATTAGTGCCATAGTAAGCCTAACCAGACATCTATTATTAATACATAACATTAACATCATTAATTCATAGCTTACTAAAATTTTCTTCTCAACTTGAATGCAAAACTTAACATAAATAATCACATCAGGTAGAGTAACAATGCAGATAACTGAAGTTTTATTAATATAAAATAATATAAATATATTACATAACAGAAATTCCACTACAATTCACTGCCAAAGGATAAATGGCAGGAATAACTCATTTAAAATTTCTTTGCAAGTTCATTCCATAACCTGAAAAAAATAATTGAACAAGAATTAACTTTCGACTTAATGAATGATACTAACTAATATGCAGTCCTAGTATTTTACCATTATATATTTACTAGTATGCTCATGCATCGTGTCATAGAGACAACCATATCACATCATCATAAAAGGATGAGAACTAGTCAATAGGAACCATTCTAAATCTCAATATGGGAAGTCTACCCCCTCCCTTGGTTCACTTAATAATCCAGTACAAGGTCATGGCGAGACCAGCTCAAGCTAGGCATCCCTATGCTCTTTTATCCATGTTCATGGGCCATGACAAGACCAGTTCAAGCTAGGCTATCCTTGTCGTTATCATCTTCATCATCATCGTATCATAATCATATCATAATCTATATCCTATCCCTATATGGTCTTACGTCATCCTAATCTCATCCAAACATTCACATATCATCATAATCATCATCATCATCCATAATGCAACATTCATAATTAGATGATAGGATGCATTTATGCAATCATAATGCATAACTATATATATTTATATATACATACAATGAATGCATAGTGTGATAAACATGAAAACATATTAGAAAGTATCACTCACAACTTGACGGAACCCAACTAACCCTTCTAGAAACATCAGTCGATCGGCTGGTAACTGGGAAGACATCTGGAATACATAAAATGAATAGTAGAGAAAGTACATTAGAAGACTGACGGCTCTAATCATAACTCTTAAGACTTAACCTAACAACTCTACATATTCTGTTGAAATTTCAGCAAAACCTCCCATGTAACTAGGACATTCCCTCAGCACCACAACGACAATAACACTTCTATAAATATCAAATTTATGTCAACCAACATCACAAATGCACCTCTGGGTTACCATACTCAGACATGTCAATCAATTTCAATCTCCACTCCCTTATATATATATATATATATATATATATATTTTCATGAAATATCATAACATCTTCATTCCTTTGTTATTTTCCAACAAATCCTCTTTCACTTATTTCATTCTATCATATCAATTCTTAATTTATTTCTAATATTAAAGTCAAGCTAAAAGTATTTTAAATTTGTAATAATATAGGTTCATAAAAAATATTCAATTTAATATTTAATTTAAATAACTTAGAAAAATATATAAATCTATAAAATTAATTTAATTTTTTAAGATTCTTTTATTCACTCATTATAGAAAATAAATAAATAATCCCATAAATCAAATTCATTACTTAAGTGCATTAATATATAAAACTTCATTAACCACTAATTAACCTTAATCTTTCTATAACTTATAAAATCATATTAATTAATACATAAACCCACGTTAGAGAAACTCATAATTGGTCATAATTAAATTCGTAAACTAAATTTACATACTAATTTTGGAAAGTCATTATTAAAGAATAATAAATAAAGTTAGTATACATACATAGTAAGTATAAGTTAATTCAATTCTAAAGTAATATATTCAATTAAATAAACCTATAAAAATTTCATATCAATTCCAACTCAATAGTTTATTCATTTAATACATAGAATTTCATTAACAGATAATTTATCCCCATTAAGCTCGTATAATTTCTTACACTAATTTCCTATAATAATTTACATCTAACATTTATAAAACTAAATTAATAATTAATTTAACTTCCTTATTTTAATTTCCAAATCACATATATACATATACAATTCACATAATTAAATTCATAATAATATCCAATTGATTTATCTTTAAAAAAATTATCTTCCACTAATTCATAATATTCCTAATAATAAATAAATTTACTAATTTAATTCCAATAATATAAATGAAATCTATATTAATTCATAATCATAAATATTCATATCAATAATAAACAATCTAAACACAAAATATCTAATATAAAATAATTCGAATATAAATAATTTAATCATATTTCAGGGTTTCGAGCTTACCCAAGCAGAATTCAATCATATGAGAGTCAAAAATTACGTCGGAATGAGAAACAAAGCTGCCAGATTTGCTCTGCCCATCACCACCATGCGCCGCCGCCGGTACATCGCCGGCTAGGGCGAAAACTACTTCCGCAGGTGCACCTCAATGCCTACATCTCGAATCTGGCCACCACTCTCTTCCACTGACCACCCATTTATTGGAAAATGCCTTGGAAACTTTAGTGGGATGGTTTTTAATCTCCTTCTCTAGTGGCGATCAAAGGCAAGATGGGTATCAAATTGAAACTTGAGACAAGAGGATTGTAATGCCATTAAAATTTTTGGAAAATTTCCCAGAATAGCCTGTAATGGCAATCAGAAGCTTTGGCACTGGCAAAGCTTTGGCGCCAGCGAAGCTTTTTGCTTCACATACACCACTGCTGGTCACCGATTCTTGCTACTCTTGGTGTCCAGATGATCACCGAAAGTTGGACTAGCTGGTGGTAGTGGCTGTGTCATTCAACGCCAGTCGAAGTCCACAGATCAGCACAACAGCGCCTCTCATCTCTCCCTCTCTTTCTATCTCTCTGCTGAAACCCCCTTTCCCTCCCCACCTCCGCGCCACAGGCCGCCCCCCCCGCCCCCCCCCCCCCCCCCCCCCCCATAGTCATCTGTTTGGCTATCATTTAGCTAATCAAATGTGCTAGATCTTTTTCTTTTTCTTTTTTTTTAATAATAATAATAATAACAACAAGAACAACTTTATAAATAGAATATTAAAATTAGTATTTATTTTAAAATTATGATTCAAAATAATAATAACATACGTTTAATCATTTTAATTTACTATTTCACAAAAATAATTCTTCTTACATTTTGAGATTTTTTAAATAATAATAATTTAAGTGAATAAATGATTTAACTCTAAATTACAAACGATAATATCTTTTACTTTAAATATTTTTTTCTTCTTAAATCAACTTATAATAATCAATAAAATTTTAAATTAACTATTTTATAATACTATATTTCCGTTACATTAATTTCATATATTTTGATATTTAAATAAATTCAATAATTCACTCAAAACAACTACAATTTATATAACTAAATTCATAGAAATTCAAAATAAAATTATGAATTCATCATTCAGCATCAATAACATAATTTCAATTGTATATATACATTTATTAGCATTATAAAGTCCAAATCAAGCAACATATTGAAATTCAAGGGTTTCGGACTTAACCTCACGGAATCCGGTCAAACTAGATTCAAAAACATCATCGGAACATTGAAACGAAGCTACTAGTTTGAGGTCATCGGAGCATTGCCGATGCTACCACCATCCGGCCATGTGCTGCTATGGATAGCGGAGCTGGAGGTCGAAGATCATACCATTTGATTTGTTTTGTCGTCAAGAGTTCATTGGTGGTGTCTATTTCTTCTCACTCACCACCATCTCGCCAGAATATGCCTTTAAAGTTTCGATACTCCATTTTTCAATCTGCACTTCCAGCGAGTTTCAGAGGATAAAACAGTATAATGCCTGAGTGTTTCATAGTTCATTCTAATTACTAGTAATGTTAAATACTAGACTCTAGAGTCCAAGTCCTCCCTATTATAAACAAAAATTCCTTATATATATATTACTCTTATTATTATTTTAAAATTTAATTTCTTTTATAATAATTATTTTATTCATTCCATGATACGTTATTCATTTCATGTACCGTAAAGAAACAACATAGGGAAATTAAAACTCATTCCCATCAATGACATCAAGACATGTCTTGCCTAGTACAACGTATTTAGAAGTAAAAAATCTAAGAATGAAAATTCATTTTAGGAAATATTATGAATAAGAAACCAAATTGAAAACATCACAAAGTATAAAATGACCTTGCTAGCTTGTGTTGAAGATAATAAATAGAAGTAATCTCATCTTCTGTATTAAGTTGTAGAGAAGAATTTAAAAACGTCAAAGAACCTGCTATTTTAAAAGTACTTTATTAATGGAGCAAATTAAGTAAATCTTATGTAAATCTTTATCTATTAGTGAAGGATAACAAGTAATAAATTTTATTTCGATAGAATATATATTTATTAAAAACAATGGCAATAGTTTTATAACTGTCTAAGGCCCATTATGCTTGCAACCTCGATTTCTACTAATAAAATGTATATTCATTATTTTTTTTGTAGTACAAGATCAATTTTATTTTAATCAATTTCTGTTTTGAAATTTTTTTTAAATCACCATATGATTAGATATTGAATTCTATTTCTATTTTTATCTAAAAAATTTTATTTTTGTAATTTATAATTGGTATTCATAAAAGTAAACAAATTCCTTTTACTTTGTTAATAATTAAAATAAAAGGTATTATTCCATCAATTTTTTCCATTGCAAAAGGTTTCTCTCAAAAGAAACAAGATAGGCGATAAGGTTCTCGAATGCCGTCTTAGCTCAGCCGGTAGAGCGCATGGCTTTTAACCATGTGGTCGTGGGTTCGATTCCCACAGACGGCGGCGTTTTAAAATTTTAAAAAAAAATTAATTGACCTGATGAAAATAGAAAATTAGGACTAAATTAGCATTGAAAAAAATATTAGGAAAGTTGAGAAAAATAAATGAAAAAATTAATTCACCTGAAAATAGAAAATTACGGACTAAATTCGCACATATATATATAATTTTGAAATATGCAATATTTTTATTTTTCTTGAAAAATCTAATTGACCAAAAAATTAAAAATTAGGGACTAAACTAGCAATAAAATTAATGTAGATAATTCTCTCTCTCTCTATTAATTAGAGTTTAATTTTTGGTAATTTTTTATTACTACATATAAATGGTGGGATTAGGCCCTTGCCTGTAAAATTGACATATTTAAGTTTGATAAAATTTTCAGGTAAAATTTGCTAAAAATTTAAAGTTCATGATCCGATTTATCAAAATTAAAAATTGGTGTTATAATTGTAGAATTAATTAAAGTTTGAGAATTTTTTTTAATTAACCCTATATTTAATGAAATTTTTTTTGTTTTTCTTTTGTGAAAAGATTGAAGTGTGAGCATGCACAATACAATGATAGAGCCACATGTAATTAAGAGCGTACAATTACCCTTCGCCTTTTTAAAATGCATATAATAATATATTAAATTATAATATTTACACTCCTAAAAAAGACGAGCCAATTAATCGATGTTAAAAAAAATTAGGATTTGTTGTGTACTTTATTTTAATTTTTTTTATGTAGTTTTATTTATAATATTTAAGAATATTTTTATAATTGTATAATTATTATATTTAGTACGGTATTTTTTATAGATAAAATTTGTCACTTTTTAAAAATTTATTTATATATTAATTATTTAATTGAATCATTATTATTTTATTATGTCCTAAAAGAAAGTTCAGCATATAAACTCTGCCCGTTGACTGGTCTTGTCTCTGTCACTCAGTGGAGCATGCTATATGTGTTTTTAGCAATTTGTGTTTTGTTTTGTATTTTCTTGATTTGAAGGTTTTAGAAAGAAACATCTATTCTTTACATGTATTTTTCTTTTCCAAATGGAAACCTATCTAAGGGGAAGCCACTCATAGAATTTTAGGAAGAAAACAAAACATTTTTCACTAATTAGCCTGTTCATAATTTGGTGTTCATTAGTAATCGAGTGTTCTAATTGACTCTATCCCTTTTGATTGGGAAATTAGAAATTTATTGAAGAGTAAGTGAATTCTAAGGTTTCGAGCTCAAATTTCTAGTATTAAGTTTAGATACTCAATTACTTAGTTATTAGTTTATTAACAAAATAATACATCTTTCTATATATGCACTAAATATATCTTTTTTATACAAAAAAATAGTGGCAAAATCAGAAATCTTATTCAGTGGGATCACTATAACACTAATTTTTTTTTAGTATAATAAAATTTGTAAATAATTATAAAGTAATAATATTATAAATTTAAAATAAATTCATATTTAATTTATAAAAATTGAACATTAAAATTTCAATTCAATTACTTAGCTATGTGATCATTTACTATTGAGCACTTTTGAGGCTATTTCATATCTTGTTGAAAATTGGAGTTTTGGATGTTTATGTATTGGTTAATTTTGAAAATGATAAGTAGGGTTTAATTTCTTCAATGGATATGTGTTCTTAATATTTTGTAAGTATGCATGAAAGCTATATCAGCTCAGTGAATGCCTTTCATTGTGCTGATTTCTTTATCTTTCCTGAGTTTGATCAAAGAGGAAGAACATAAGTTTCATCAATTTTATGCTTTTAATTTTCAAATTGGTGTTACAGTGTGTTGTTCATTTGAATTCTTTGAACTGTGGCGGAGTAATTGGAGAAATCTCTAGGAATTGAATTAAGATTGGCGGATGAATTCAGGGTAAATTTCTACACTTGGATACATTACATGATCCAAAGTTGCAATACTTATTATTTATTTAAAAAGAAAGTAAAAAAGAAAACAATTAACTATGCATGTATATTAAAATCCATGCCTTCGCAAAGACATGAGCTTAAAAAGTAAAAAAGAAAATAATTAACTAAGCATGTATATTTAGTAAGTCGTAATGTAATGTAATGTAATTAAATATATTTTTAATATAAATTTACACTAAAAATACTTTTGATTACATTATATAACATATCATTATGGTTTACTAAACGATACCTAAAATCCATGCTTCAGTATAGACGTGAGTTTATAAATTTAATGATGTGAATATATAATATTAGTGGGAAATTTTTAGTTGGACCCAATTTAACCAATTAAATCATAAATATTCAAGCATTTGAAAAAAAAAATACGAAATACAAATCCCTTTTCTAAAAATGTCAAACTCATGTATTGTTTTTTTTATTTATTTAACTTTTCTACTTTTTATAAAATTAGAAATTCAATTCTTTATTTTTAAAAATGAACTACATAATTTTTGTTTAAGCACAATTTGGATTGATTGAATTTGAAGAAGCAGGGCTCTGCTTTAGGCTTTTGGATTTTTTATTGAACTATGACTAAGATTATAGATCAGAATTAAGGGTAAGTTTCGAATCTCTAGCTATGATCAATAAACTGTTGTGTACAGCAATTCTTGTGGGTAAATAACTATAAACATGCAGAAGGAGAAGGAGAATCAGCAAGCAACAATTGTTGAGGAAGAGAAAGAATTGGCCTTTAAACTAAGCTTGAATTGCTGAACTAGAGAAACAATTAGGTGTCAAGGAAGCAGCAATAAGGTTTGGAATACAGATTGTGAGATGGGTTTCACAACAAAAGGAAAATAAACAAGACAACGAGAATTTCAATGTAGAAGCCTGCAAAGAATTGATCAGGGTAATTTTTACTTCATTTTCTCCATCTCTTTTCCTTTACGTATGAGAAGTTTTTTTTTTTTTTTGGGAAATGTATAATCATGATTGGGATTAAAACTTGTTAGCTTTTGGTCTGAAAACGACTCTAATATCACTTAACCTAAACTCATAAGTAATATTAATATATTTTTAAGTATTATGGTGATGTGAATTTTAAAAACCTGTCCTGCTCCATACCCACTCTTGCCTACCTTGAGAGACAGAGGTGGGCATAGATTATAGACTATTACTAAACCAATTAGTTGAAGCCAAAGGCAAAAAGAAAGCCATTGACTTTACTTTTGGAGAATTCTTTACACTCGAGTAAAATTTCAGGTGCATTTGATTTCTTTCATTCATCTTCTTAATTTGTCTAATACATTGGTCTGGCCATTGAAGGTTTTTACAATTTGCAGTGAAGGGTATGGAGAAATCAGCAGAACTTGCATTGAGATTGGCTGATCAATTAAGGGTAAGTGTTATTAATCTCTGAATTTGATCAACTACTGTGTATATGACTACTTTTCTATTGATCAAAATTATATTTGTAGAGGGAGATTGAGAATCAGCAAGCTAAAATTGTTGAGCAAGAGAAAGAGCTATATGACCTCAAACAAGCTAGAATTTTTTAAATTGAGAAAGCATTGCTCATTAGGGTGAATTTACCTTCATTTTGTCCTAATTTCTTACCTTTTCTTGTTTATTTTTAAAAAGATTTGATTTAATTTGAATTCCATTGGGTTCTCTGCTATTCATAGTGAATTTGGTGCTGATTGGTTCAGGTTAAATTTTAAACTAGAACAAACCCACATCTAAGTCGGAGAAAAGTAATTAATAGCTAGATATTGTATCTGATTGAGTACTTTTTTTTTTTTTTACATTGTATAATTTAGTCACATCTTGTTTACTTTAGCATTGTTAATTTAGAATTGAAAATGGAATGTAATGTAATGCTTAGAATATGATTTTATTTTAATATATGTGCAATTAGGAATGACAATGAGACGAGGCGATATATTACACATCCCCATTTCTATCCTTGCAAGGAATACTTATTTTCATTTTTGCCCCACAAATGGGGATAGATTTGGCTCTGTCCTCAACCCCTGAGGATCATCATCCCATGGATTTTTGACTTTTTTCTTTTAAAAAAATTTAGTTTTAAATTGTATATTCGTATATATTTCAAATGATGGTGAATATATCTATTCTAAACAATGAAAATATAATTAAGTATCCATCAAGACAAAATCTTACTATTCCAATCAATCTCTTGGAGACCTCTAGAAGTAAAATAATCTAGAATTTATAGCATTTTCTTATAATTGATCTAACTTATAACTAGAAATATGCATGCATATTAGGCAAGTGATTGAAATTGAGATAAAGAAAATCAAGAAAAAGAAGAATTAAAATTTAAGAAGTAGAAAAAAATAAATATCTTCTTACTAGCAAGTGACGATTTAAACCACTGTAACCATACACAAATTTGTAATTTTGGTTCGTAATCAAAATTGCACCAAAATTGAAACTAGTTCGGCGATTCTAGTTCAACATTTTGTGAAATCGGAACTGAACCGTAGATAAATGGTTCAATTTCGATTTCAAATCAGGACGTTTTCAATTTCAGTTTCAATTTGTAACGGTTTTAGTTTCAATTTATGACAGTTTTGAATTGCATCAAAATTGGATCAAGTTTATCAACTTATTTTACAAAAATTACATAAATCCAACTGAAATCAAATATAATTTTTTATTAGAATGAAATGGCACAAAAAGAATTTAATTTTATACCTTTTTAAGATTATTTTCTTTAGTTTATCTCTATTCTTTTGAAAATTTTTTAATTCTAGATTAATAATATAACTTCAGAATATTCTTAAAATTAATAAGTCAAATTTCATAATATATGTAATTGATAATTTATTCATAGAATTATTTCTGTAAATGCGATTGTCACTCTCCGAATCCGAAAATACGTGGTTGGCATTAGAACACGGGTAATGCACGTGACTACCAATACCCATAATAAGGCTGATATTACACAACACGACAAACTATATCACAATAGGGCTATGGGCCCACACATTAAGCAAATCTAATAACATTAATATAAATCAAAGCCACCCTAGTTAACCAAGATCATTATCTCAAATTATCATAATACATATCAGTAGCTTTTTCTTAACAAACAATTTCTCAACTCAGAATATACATAATAACTGATAATAAGTAGAATACATATTTTATGAGTAACATTACGGAGTTCTAAAGTACCAATACAATTATACACATATTATTTACATAATTCAGTACTTAATAACACAAAATACTACTGAAAGGCAATTGGCAGTTTAATTCAATTTACAATCTTTTCACAAGATCATTCCACGCCTTGAAAAAAATTTGATTTGAACAGGAATGAGCGTTCGACTCAATGAATGATACTAGTTAATATATTAAACTGACATCTTATAAATATGTAACTACTATTTATGCCAATGCAATATGTTTCAGAGACAAACAAATCACATAAGCAACCAATGATGAGATACAGTTTACAGTACCACACTAATACTCAATATGGAGAGCCAATCCCCTTATTCTGACTCTTTTGATATAACAATCTATCTCTTATGTCCATTGGGCTTGGCCATCACTGGTTTGTATCACGCAGCCCTGACTTGACTGATAGCAACCCTGCCGATGAGTAGACCTTAGCACTTGCTAAGTTTAATGCATTATGCGGAGCCATTACGGTAGTCCCGCTAGCTGGTTAGTGAGAGGGAGTTCGAATGCAACGCTCCCGAAAGAAAATTTTATAACCTTCAATTACATTGCTACTAGATATCCAAATTTCCTAAACTCCATACCAACCAATCTCTAAAAAAAAAAAAAAAAAGAGGCGCCACGTCAGCTGCCTGCGGCAACGCTGCCCAGGCAGATGCAGCCACCCTCCTGGGCGGCGCGCTGCCCAGAGGTCCGATGGCACCGCCCAGACTGCCCGCCTGCAGTCCTTAAAATATCCTCCAATCTGATTTTTCAGCCTTTTTCTAGCTCTACCCTTTTGGTCTTTTCACTTTTCTACTTCCTAAACTACCCTCACTAATTTTCCTATAAGTACCCCCTTCCACTTCTCATTTCTCTACACATCTTGAATTAATATTGATGGTTATCTACTAATTTCTCTCTTCTTCTCCCTCCAACCTCTCTAATTTATTAATTATTTTTTTAATTAATTAATTACCTGACCCCAACCAAGTTCATTAATCTTTTTGATTAACTAAAATTCTTTTTTTTAATCACTCAATTAATTAGTTAATTAATCTTTTTACTTAATTAATTAATCACTTTTTTAAAATAAAATTAATCATTTTCTTAAATTCACCCTTTATCCAAATTAATTAGTTAATCTTTTTAATTAATTAATTAATCCATCCACTCTTTTCATCATATTAATTAGTTAATTAATCTTTTTAATTAATTAATTAATCCTCCAAAATCAATCATTTTCTTAACCCACCTTTCATCCAAATTAATTAATTAATCCATCCATCCTTTTTATCATATTAATTAGTTAATTAATTATTTTAATTAATTAATTAATCTCTCAAATCAATCTAATCACCTGGTCCCAATAAAACGAAATTTCTGTCCGGTAAAACTCTCCACTCACTAAAAGTCAAGGTATCAATCTTTTCCTCTCAAACCCAAATCAAATCAATCAATCCAATCAACTCTTAAACTCTTCCACTTAATTGTGGAACGAACTACGTGAGTTTTGATCCCCATTGAATGGGGTATGTAGGCACGTTTGGAATTTAAATCCAAATCTCTATCAATCTCCTTCCCCTTTTTTTTTTAATTAATTTGCGAATGTTTTATTTTCAACATGCATTCATGTTATGCCATATTCATGCATTTTCTTTAATATCATATTGTAAATGTCATTCATGAAATTCAATTTTCAAGTCAAATTAAACTTAAGAGCCAAATTTTGATTATTTAAAACCAAAAATCTAGCCCCGAGCTCAATCTGGTTCGAGACTAATGATTTTATCCATGGATAAATTAAAGTAAAAAATTAATAAATTGGAGTCAAATTGGATTTTTTCTTAATTTTTTCATTTGAAAATAAATTAGGATGGCAACTCCTAAAATTATTTTCAAAATCAACCAAATCTGAACCCGAGGGTTCTATCGTGTGACTAAACCTGAATGAGCATTTCGGTTTCCTCTAGCGGACTAAGCCAGTACTCGGGCGAAGCCTCACACCTACCAGCATCCACCAGTCATAGCTCATCTTCTCAAACTCATCATAATCATAATCGTAATCATAATCATATCCATAATTCCTAGATGGTACTCTATTCTCCTGATCTCCATCCGTCAACCACAATCATTAGGCCATAACAAAATCAATTCATCAACCACAATTGAATGTTAACATGCATCTATGTAATAATAATGCATATTATATATATATGCATATTTTATATATATATATATATATATATATATATATATATATACACACACACAGTAAATGCAAATGCATGAGAAGAAAGAATAATATATTAGAGAGTATCACTCACCTACTGGACGATTCATCTAATTGACTATTCTCGGAAGTATGATCCTTGATTCAGGAAGATACCAGAGACATTGACTCTGAATAACAAATGATATTATCATAATACGAACGACTCACGTATCAAAACATAACTAAAAGACTATTGAGACTCTTACCAGAATTTCTGCAGAATATTCCCTAAACTTGAACATTCCCTAAAATCAACAAAGACACAATACTTTTAAAATAATCTCAATAGTCAACACAATCCAACATCACATCAAAGACCCCTCCTAAATCCTTCCAACTCATAATCATCAACAGAACTCAACAATCAATCAACAATTACTAATTAGAATCTAGTAGACATAACGTAAATCAATTAATAACTGAGATACAAGAGTTTTGGGTTTATCCTCGTAAATTTTGATTGAACGAACGTTGAAAACTACACTAAAAGGTGAACCAAAATTGTCAGGTCTGCCCCATGCGCCACCGCCACGCATCACCGCTGTTGATGGCAACTCCAGCCGATCTTCACACCAACAAGCTTGCCTCAATGTTAGAAGCCCAGAAATAGCCACCACACACCACCGATTTGCCGAAAAATGCCCTCAAATTTTTAGCTTCCACAGCCCTGATCTCCTCTTCCAGTGGCTGATTGGAGGCATGGTAGGTACCAAACAAATGCCCTCATCACTAGGAGTCGAAAGGGACCAACCTCATTGAATTCTACTGCTGAAATCAACTGGAATCTGCACTTGAAGTTTTCATGCCGGTGGAGCTTCCCTCTGCGTGTCTGCTATCGTTGATAACTCTATATTTTTAGAGTTATTTTAATTGTTTAAACTTAAATTTTAGCTCAATTCTTGAGAATGCAATAATATTATTGCTTATTTTTAGAAATAAATAGTTCTACAATTTATAAATAAATTATAACATATTTTAAGTATTTTTATTATTTTTGCAGATCAAAATGATGCAGTAAAAATAATGATGCAAGCAATGATTCAAGTTTTCAATCTATGAGAAATAAATTCAATGGTTGGTGGCCAAAATTCAATGGTTGGTAGCCAACCTAACCATTTTTGAATATTGATTAAGAAATTCAATGGTTGGTGGCCAAAATTCAATGGTTGGTAGCCAACCTAACTATTTTTGAATATTGATGAAGGAATTCAATGGTTGGTGGCCAACCTAACCATCAATGTTGAATTTTTGATGTAAGAATTTTAATGGAACTTGAATTCTTCCACCAAACATGTCTATAAATACCATGCTTGGCAAAGGGAAATGGCATCAACGAAATCCATCAAAAAAAATATTTAGAGAGAAAAAAAAAATAGATTAGGTTTCTTTTTTGTTTATGTTATTTTTATCAAGAGGAGGAGTTTTTGGAGCTCAAGTTTATCAAAGATTGTATCTCAAAACAAGTTCTCTCTAAACTCTATTCTTGAATTTAATTATAAGTTATTATTATTTTTATTATTTTTATTTTTAATTTAATTGTTTCTTCTCTTTTAATTATGAATAGCTAATTTTATTTTCTAGGATTTAGATGTAATCTTTCGATTTGCATATGATTTTTTATATTTAATTGATTGGATTAAATTGTTGGAATTAATTTTTTATCTTAAAACTTAATACTTGTAATTAACTCGCCATTAATTGCATGATTTAAGATATTGTGTGAAGTAGCGAGAGTGGAAGCACAATATTAGTTCATTAGGATAATTGACCTAGGGAATGTATTGCTTAGAGATAAGAATACTCCTTTGTGATTTTTAAAAGGATTTCTATAAAACTTAATGGGTTTGTGTTAATTGCTTATGATCACGAGAGTAGATATAAGGTTAATATGAGCACACATATTGTATCTTGAGAGAGAACATCATATAATTTAGGGAAATCTAATCATTAATTCCAACAAAAATAATCCAATCTAAAAAATATAAAGTAATCATAGGTAATCAATTGATGAATTCTAAATCCTAGGCCTTTAATCTTATTTCATATTTTCATCATTTATTTACTTGAATTTTACTTTAGCTTAAAATACGAATTCTCATAATTGATTTTCTAAATAATAGAGTAATCATAAAATTAGTACTTGTCAACCCTTCCCTGTGGATTCGACACTCTATTCACACATTATTACTTGGCATGACCTGTACACTTGCAGAAATCACGCAACAAGTTTTTGGCGCCGTCGCCGAGGAAGGCAATTTTTGACAATATTAATATAATTGATATATTCTATTACTTTAGACACCTTGATTTATTTTTAAAACTGAATTTTTTTTTATTGTATAGCTCGTATAGGTGTTTATGAGAAACGATCCTGAAGCAATTTTAGAGGAATTGGATCCTGAAATCGAGCGAAGGTGTAAGGCTTTAACCAAAGCCAAAAAGGAGAGACTTAGAAAAGAGAAAGCAGACAAGGCCAACGAGCAAGAGGCTTTGGAAGAAGGAGAAGAATTTGAGCAAGAAACTTTTGAGGAAAGACTTGAAGGAGCAGAGGAAGAAATGGCGGACAATGGAGCAAATAGGGCACTGCGCGAATTTGCTATGCCAAACTCAGTTATGCGATCCAGCATAGAAAGACCCACTGTTGCAGCCAACAATTTTGAAATCAAACCTTCACTCATTCAGATGGTTCAATAGTCCCAATTTGGAGGAGGAATCATGGAAGATGCCAATGCTCATTTGGCAAATTTCTTAGAAATCTGTGATACAATCAAGATGAATGGTGTTACTGATGATGCCATTAAACTGAGGCTTTTCCCATTTTCTCTTAGGGATAAAGCAAAAACTTGGCTGATATATCAAGCCCCAGGGTCAATCACTACATGGGATCAACTCACAAGTGCTTTTCTGGGAAAATATTTCCCTCCTGGAAAGACTGCTAAGCTAAGGAATGATATTACTAGTTTCATTCAATTCGATGGAGAGACACTATATGAAGCATGGGAAAGGTTTAAAGATTTGCAAAGAAAGTGTTCTCATCATGGTATCCCAGACTGGATGATAGTGCAAACTTTTTACAATGGTCTTTCAAATCAAATAAGGAGCACAATTGATGCAGCAGCCGGAGGAGCTCTTATGAACAAAAGTACTATCGAGGCTCATAATCTTCTTGAGCAAATGGTGACTAACAACTACCATTGGTCTAATGAAAGGACTACAACAAAGAGGGTTGTAAGTGTTCAACAGGATGATGGGTATTCTCTTCTTGCAGCAAAAGTTGATGCAATTGCCAAGTCATTGGAGAGAGTAAACATTAATGCCCCATCAAGTAGTCATCCAATTGTTTGTGACTCATGTAGGAGTAATCATCATAATTTTGAATGCCATGGAGTAGAGCAAGTCCAATTTGTCTCTAACCCCAATAGACAACAAAATAATCCCTACTCGAACACTTACAATCCAAGATGGAGGAACCACCCCAACTTAGCATGGGGAAATCAAGGAAATCAAGGAAGCAATCTAAGGCCACCATACCAATCCAACTTTCAAGGGAGAAATCAAATTCCATCCCAAACACTACAAGAAATCAAGCCTTCCTACGAAACCACTTTGGAGAAATTCATTAGAGCCACTTCTGAAAGGTTTGACAAATTGGAGAAACAATATGATAAGTTGGAGATGAAAGTCAATCAAATTGCTAGCCAAAATAGAAATTTGGAGTTTCAAATGGGACAAATGGCGAACTCTTTTAATGCAAGACCTCAAGGTACATTGCCTAGCAAAACTGAAATTAATCCTAGAGAACAATGCAAGGCAATTACTTTGAAAAGTGGCAAGCAACTTGAAGAAATGGTACCAAAGAAAACAAATGAATATAGTGGTGAAGTTTCAAAAGAAGATACCCCAATGAATCAAGCTGAAGAAGAAAAAAGAGAGGAGGTATCTAAACCTTCACAAGTCAAGCCTTATGCACCACCCATTCCTTATCCTCAAAGATTGAAGCAGCAGAAGTTAGACAAACAATATGAGAAGTTTCTAGAAATTTTTAAGCAACTTCACATAAACATACCGTTTGCTGAAGCCTTGGCACAAATGCCATCCTATGTGAAGTTCCTTAAAGATTTACTGTCTAACAAGAGGAAGATTGAGAAGTATGTTGTGGTAGCACTTACTGAGGAGTGCAGTGAATTATTCAGAAAAAACTTCCACAAAAGCTTAAAGATCTAGGTAACTTTTCTATCCCTTGTCTAATTGGTACCACTGAATTTAAAAAGGCTTTATGTGATTTAGGAGCTAGTGTTAGTCTTATGCCTTTATCTATTTGTAAGACATTAGGGTTGGGTGAGCTAACCCTAACCACAATGACCTTGCAATTAGCTGACCGTTCTGTTAAGTATCCAGTAGGTATCATTGAAAATGTCTTGTTAAAAATTGGTAAGTTTTATATACCTGTGGACTTTGTGGTATTGGACATGGATGAGGATGTTGAGATCCCGTTGATTCTTGAAAGACCATTTTTAGCAACAGCAGGAGCCTTAATTAATGTAAAACATGGCAAATTGACTTTGAGAGTAGGTGATGAGGAGATTGAGTTTGACATTGCTAAAGCAGAAAAACAACCTACCATCATGGATTGTTGCTTTCAAATTGATGTCATTGATGAGGAAGTTCAAAAAGTCTTGGAGGAAAAGCATTTTGCGGACCCCCTAGAAACATGCTTGGTTAATGGAGCAACTAGCAAGAATGAAAATCATGAGGTTGCCACAATTGTTAATCTTTTTGAGGGGAGTTCACCTATGCCTTTCTATAGGAGACAACAATTTGAAGAATTGGAAAAAGGTAAGTCACTTCCTCCACCATCAATTGAGCAAGCACCAGTTCTTGAGTTGAAACCACTTCCTGCACATCTCAGGTATGCATTTCTTGGTCCCAATGATACTTTACCTGTGATTGTGAATGCAAACTTGAATGATGTTCAACTTGAGAAAACATTGAGAATTTTGAGGGAAATTAAATCAGCAGTAGGTTGGAATATTTCTGACATTAAAGGGATTAGTCCAACTATTTGCATGCATAGAATTTTGATGGAGGATAACCACAAACCTGTAATTGAACATCAACGTAGGTTGAATCCAAACATGAAAGAAGTAGTTAGGGCTGAGATTACTAAGTTATTAGATGCAGGAATAATTTATCCCATTTCTGATAGCTCTTGGGTTAGTCCTGTGCATGTAGTACCTAAAAAAGGTGGGATGACTGTTTTGAAAAATGATAATAATGAATTGATTCCCACTAGGACTGTAACAGGATGGAGAATGTGCATTGACTATAGGAAACTGAATAATGCTACCAAAAAGGATCACTTTTTTTTACCTTTTATTGATCAAATGTTAGAAAGGCTTACAGGTAATACATATTTTTGCTTTCTAGATGGTTATTCAGGGTATTTTCAAATTCCTATTGCTCCTCAAGATCAGGAAAAGACCACTTTTACATGTCCTTATGGTACTTTTGCATATAGAAGAATGCCCTTTGGTTTGTGTAAGGCCCCTGCTACTTTTCAATGTTGCATGTTGTCTATTTTCTCTGATTTTGTTGAGAAGTCCATGGAGGTCTTCATGGATGATTTTACTGTATATGGTTCTTCATTTAATGCATGCTTAGAAAACTTGAGAAAAGTTTTACTACGTTGTGTTGAGTGCAATTTAGTGCTAAATTGGGAGAAGTGCCATTTTATGGTACAAGAGGGAATTGTTTTGGGGCATAAAATTTCTCAAGTAGGAATTGAAGTAGATAGGGCAAAGGTAGAGACTATTGAAAAATTGCCTCCACCTACTAATGTAAAAGGGATAAGAAGTTTTCTTGGCCATGCCGGTTTTTATCGTCGGTTTATCAAAGATTTTTCTAAAATTGCTAAGCCTCTCTGTGATTTGCTTAATAAAGATGCTACTTTTGATTTTAACCAGGAGTGCTTGAGTGCTTTTGACAGGTTAAAGAAAGCTTTGATTTCAGCTCCCATTATTGCATCGCCCGATTGGAGTTTGCCATTTGAAATCATGTGTGATGCAAGTGACTTTGCAATTGGAGCTGTCTTAGGCCAAAGAAAGAACAAAAAGCTACATGTGATATACTACACCAACAAGATCTTAAATGATGCACAGAAAAATTATGCAACTACTGAAAAGGAGATGTTGGCAATGATAGTGGCGATAGAAAAATTTCGCTCCTACTTGGTTGGGTCAAAAGTTATAATCTTCACAGACCATGCAGCAATTAGGTACCTAATGTCCAAGAAAGATGCCAAACCCAGATTGATTAGATGGGTACTTTTGCTTCAAGAGTTTGACTTAGAAATCAAGGACAAGAAAGGAGTGGAGAATGTGGTTGCAGACCATTTGTCTAGATTGGAACGGGAGCGAACAGCTGAAGATGATGAGCCAGTCAATGATTATTTTCCAGAGGAGCAGTTATGGGTAGTGAAGGGATCAACTCCATGGTTTGCTGATTTTGTCAATTACTTGGTGAGTAGAATCATTCCTAGTGATTTTTCTTATCATCAGAAAAAGAAATTTCTTACAGATGTCAAGTATTATTTATGGGATGAACCATTACTTTTCAAGTATTGTGGAGATGGGATGATCAGAAGATGCGTGCCAGAGGAGGAAATTCCAAGCATTTTGGAGCATTGTCATTCTAAGGAAAGTGGAGGGCATGCAAGCACAGATAAGACAGTTGCAAAGGTATGGCAATGTGGTTTTTATTGGCCTTCTATGTATAAGGATGCTAGAAACTTTGTGATGTCTTATGATCGTTGCCAAAGAACAGGGAACATAATAGAAAGCAAGATATGCTGCTTAATGGGATTTTAGAGGTTGAAATATTCGATGTTTGGGGGATTGATTTCATGGGGCCATTCCCTTCATCCCTAAACAATCGATATATTTTGGTAGCGGTCGACTATGTGTCAAAGTGGGTTGAAGCAATTGCAAGTGCTACCAATGATTCTAGAGTTGTGCTGAGGTTTATTAAGAATAATATTTTTTCTAGATTTGGTGTTCCGAGAGCCATTATTAGTGATGGAGGCTCCCATTTTTGTAACCGGGCTTTTGACGCTTTGTTAAAGAAAAGTAGAGTCAACCATAGAGTAGCCACTCCGTATCATCCTCAGACGAGTGGTCAGGTGGAAATTTCAAATGGAGAATTGAAAAATATTTTAGAAAAGATAGTGAATAACTCTAGGAAGGATTGGGCACTCAAATTGGATGATGCTCTGTGGGCATATAGGACTGCTTTCAAGACCCCAATTGGTATGTCTCCATACCGACTTGTCTTTGGTAAAGCATGTCACTTACCTGTGGAGCTCGAACATAAAGCTTACTGGGCAATAAGAAAGTTGAATATGGATGTGGAAGCTGCTGGTCGCAAGAGGTTACTTCAATTGAGTGAGCTTGAAGAGATACGACTAGAAGCTTATGAAAATGCCAAGATTTATAAAGAGCGCACCAAACGTTGGCATGACAAACACATCCGTAAGAGGCATTTCGAGGAAGGCCAACAGGTATTACTTTTCAACTCACATTTGAAACTTTTTCCAGGGAAGTTGAAATCTAGATGGTCAGGACCGTTTCAAGTAGTGAAGGTACATCATCATGGAGCTGTGGAGCTACAAAACAATGCGGGAGAAACATTCAAAGTAAATGGACAACGCCTTAAACCTTATTTCAGTGGAGATTTGGTGGAACAAGAGATGGTTTACTCCTTAAAAGAGGCCACGTGATCAAAATTCTGAGAAAGTCTAGCTAAAGACTATAAATTAAGCGCTTTTGGGAGGCAACCCAAATTTCTAACTTCTTTATTTATTTAATTATTTATTTATTCTCCAAAATTAAAAAAAAAATTAAAAAAATATTATATATGTGATTAATTTCTCATACTTGCTTTTAGTTGTTTCATGATGTTTTATAGGAAACAAAGAGATGGAATGCACACCCTGCTTACAATTTGAAATCCAATTTTCTACAAGAGGGAGTATTTCTTCTTTTGATTTATTTTTTTGACATTGAGGACAATGTCAATTGCAAGTTTGGGAGAAGTTTAGTTTGTTTTTTATTTTCAGTCATTTCTTTTGTATTTTGATGAATAAATTTAATTTTTTTTTTGATAAAATATGCTTATATTAAATAATTTGATGAAAGGCTAATGATTGATTATAATTGATATTTATGGACAATTTATTAAAGTATTTCAGGTTGAGCAATTATTTTGGGTAAGAAATTAACTTTTATTAAGATTATATTTTGCTTAGCTTTGCATTATATTGATTGCATTGAATTTGTGTATGCTTACTTAGAGAGAGCTTCTACACATTTTTATCTTCATTTACCTCACCTATCTTAGAACATGTTTTTGCAAACTTTTGAGGTGAAATTTTGAATTCATTTTGAAAGAGAGATATGATTTAGGCATTGTTTGTTTAGCCTGTTACTTGTATCTACCCTTATTTTAATTTTTTCCCTAGTTTACCCTTTTGTGCCTTGATAATTTTAGCTTTCTTTTCTTTGATTAATTAACCTTAATTGTTATCCTTTACCCTATTTATAAGATAATTTTGTCAAGTTTACATTCTAATGAAGAAAAGGGAATTATTGAAGTTTTAAAAGAAAAAAAGGATTTCTAATAACTAAGAGTATTATTCATTGTAAAAGACCACCTTTTGCTTAGAATAAGTTTGGGGGAAAGCAAGAAAATTTAATAAATAAAAGTTAGTAATTCTTGCTATCTTTAGAATAATGTTGTTGGCAAAAAATTAAAAAAAAAAGAGAAAAAAAAAAAAGAAAAAGAGGGGGGCTTAAAAGAAGAAAACATTGAAGAAGAATGGTACTTAAGATAAAAGGGATCCTTCATTAATTTAATCCCTTTATTTGAGCTATTGATTTTCTTTTGTAAACTTGGTATAATTATCTTCTTTTTGTTCATTTAGTCTTTTCTTTATTTAGCCAAAATACCTTGTGTTAGCCCCATTACAACCTTAGTCAAGACCTATTGATCTCTCTTGATTTGTGAATTCCATTAGTAGAGATTGTTTGCTTTAATATGCTTATGAGATTTGTACATCTATTTTATATCATTTGATAGAGGCATTTAAAGATATTAGTGTGTATATGCCTATCTGAAGTGTAACAATTTTTTTGCAGTTGATTTAATGCATAGTTATTCAAAGCATGATTAAGATGAGCATTGTTTTGAACCTGAGATAGAAGCTTGATTTGCAATACTATTGATATGTTGTTTGTAAATATTAATTTCTTGAGACCTTTAAAAAAAAAAATCAACATAAGCATGAGGGGATTAAATTTTTTCTTTTTTTGTGATATTTTATTTTTCTTTGAAATAAATTTTTAAAGGTGTTTGTGGGTATCACCACTGGAAGCCCTCACGAGACTATAACTTGTCCTCTATGGGACACCTAAGGGTTTAAAGGCTTATTGCATACGCTAAATGCAATCGTAATTTCTTACGAAAGTGGACTAGTTTAGGTTTTGAATTTTCTTTTGTTTGAGGACAAGCAAAAACTTAAGTTTGGGGGTGTGATAACTCTATATTTTTAGAGTTATTTTAATTGTTTAAACTTAAATTTTAGTTCAATTCTTGATAATGCAACAATATTATTGCTTATTTTTAGAAATAAATAGTTCTACAATTTATAAATAAATTATAACATATTTTAAGTATTTTTATTATTTTTGCAGATCAAAATGATGCAGTAAAAATAATGATGCAAGCAATGATTCAAGTTTTCAATCTATGAGAAATAAATTCAATGGTTAGTGGCCAAAATTCAATGGTTGGTAGCCAACCTAACCATTTTTGAATATTGATTAAGAAATTCAATGGTTGGTGGCCAAAATTCAATGGTTGGTAGCCAACCTAACTATTTTTGAATATTGATGAAGGAATTCAATGGTTGGTGGCCAACCTAACCATCAATGTTGAATTTTTGATGTAAGAATTTTAATGGAACTTGAATTCTTCCACCAAACATGTCTATAAATACCATGTTTGGCAAAGGGAAATGGCATCAAAGAAATCCATCAAAAAAAATATTTAGAGAGAAAAAAAAATAGATTAGGTTTCTTTTTTGTTTATGTTATTTTTATCAAGAGGAGGAGTTTTTGGAGCTCAAGTTTATCAAATATTGTATCTCAAAACAAGTTCTCTCTAAACTCTATTCTTGAATTTAATTATAAGTTATTATTATTTTTATTATTTTTATTTTTAATTTAATTGTTTCTTCTCTTTTAATTATGAATAGCTAATTTTATTTTCTAGGATTTAGATGTAATCTTTCGATTTGCATATGATTTTTTATATTTAATTGATTGGATTCAATTGTTGAAATTAATTTTTTATTTTAGAACTTAATGCTTGTAATTAACTCGCCATTAATTACATGATTTAAGATATTGTGTGAAGTAGCGAGAGTGGAAGCACAATATTAGTTCATTAGGATAATTGACCTAGGGAATGTATTGCTTAGAGAAAAGAATACTCCTTTGTGATTTTTAAAAAGATTTCCATAAAATTTAATGGGTTTGTGTTAATTGCTTATGATCACGAGAGTAGATATAAAGTTAATATGAGCACACATATTGTATCTTGAGAGAGAACATCATATAATTTAGGGAAATCTAATCATTAATTCCAGCAAAAATAATCCAATCTAAAAAATATAAAGTAATCAAAGGTAATCAATTGATGAATTCTAAATCCTAGACCTTTAATCTTATTTCATATTTTCATCATTTATTTACTTGAATTTTACTTTAGTTTAAAATACGAATTCTCATAATTGATTTTCTAAATAATAGAGTAATCATAAAATTAGTACTTGTCAACCCTTCCCTGTGGATTCGACACTCTATTCACACATTATTACTTGGCACGACCTGTACACTTGCAGAAATCACGCAACAATCGTCGGTTGATCTCCGTCGCTCTTAGTATCCAGATGCTCGCTGGAAAGTGGGCTACTGCTTAGAGGTGGCGATGCAACCCATCGCTGGCCGGAACCCGTCACATCGCCGCTCTCTCTCTCTCTGTCTTCTCTCTCTCTCTTTCTCTCTTTTTGTTTCCCGTTCTTTTCTGCTTCTAAATACTAGCCATCTGATTGGCTCTCTTTGGCCAATCAGATGGCTTAACTCTCTCCCTCTTCTTTTCATTAAAACATATATATATATATATATATATATATATATATATATATATATATATATATATATATATATATATATATATATATATATATATTATACACACTAAACTTTATGCCAATAATAACAATAATCATAATAATAATATTCATCACAATCATAAACCATTATTAATATATAATTAATCTCCACGAAATTTTCATAAATAATTAAATAAATATTCTCAACTTTGAAATCTCAAAAAATACTAAAATTAATGGATAATTAACTTAACTTATAATTAAATATAATTTAGAATATTAAAATACTAATACTTCTTCAATTATCCCACATACTTAACATTAAAATAGAATTACAATTAACAATACATTTTTCAAATCATATGAATATATAAATTTAATAAAGATATAACTTTAATATTTGCTTTAATAAAGAAAATAATAAAATAATACATTTCCGTACAAAAAATAAGATTTTATAAAATAATTGAAAATTCAAGGTATTATAATCTTCCCCCCTTAAGAAAATTTATCCTCAAATTTTCCAAATCCAACCCGCAACACACTTAACTTAACTTCTCCGCCACGCTTCCACTGCGCACTCAGGCATAGATCTAAACTACGATTAACATGTCAAATTCAAGAAGGCACATATTTCACAATTTCATAAAATCATACAAATAACATCCAACATAAACCTTCAATATCAGTATCTTGTCTAACTAAACCTTAAAACAAATCCTTAATAATTCCTTAATCCAAAATCTTGATTTAATCTTAGATAAAACTAATATTACTTTTGATTTCACATCCAATCAATCATAATCCTAAGCATATCCTTTCCTTATGTCTTTATCAATACTAAAATTAATACTAATACCTAAATTATCACTTCCATTCATTACTTATTATATTTTATCATAATCAAATAACCCCATTTGATATCCAACAATCTCTTTCCATATTAATAATTTTTTTTACTTAATCTATTATAACCTCAATAAATATTTTCATGTTTAATATCTCACAAAAATTTCAATTTCTATTATATTTGATCATAAACAATAACTCCAATAATAATTTCCCTTTTATATTCTCCAAGAACTCTTTTCCTACTCACACCTGCTCTAGTTAATTTCTCCAATATATATATATATAAGTATAAACTTTATCTTATTACTCCAAAATTGCCATATACACACACAAAATAATTATTATGCTAACCCATTAACTCTATCATTTCATATCAACATCTTACTATTAATCAGGTCGTCAAGAAATTCTATTAATTCATCTCCACATCCTATTTGAACAAGATCATCAAGAAATTCTGTAAATTCTAAAACACATCTCAGCTTCTCACAACTATTTCAAACTTACTCTCTTCCTATATAAAACATTATTTCACTTTAGATTTTCCACTTACATCTTATTATATTTCATAATCCTAATCATTCAATTTATCCACATATCTAAAGTAATGAATTCACTAATACCACTGATATTTAATAAAATCTCTATGCAACTTTTATGTCTTTCCCAATCTATGCCATTCTAAATTTATCTCAACTTGAACATATACACTTCATAAATACTCTCGAATAATAACTCCACTTTATTACCTAATAAAATTCTTTTCCTTATCAAAAATCACTACTTAATCTTCAATAATTTCAATCGAATATCATTGTATCTAATATCTCAAAGTATTATCTCATCCTGAAGACTCAAATCTATTTCAGGTATAATCAAAACTATTAAATTCTCAATATTGTTTAAAACTATTTGTAAAAATCAAAATCATTTTCATTTTTATTTTAGAACTCAAATACTTTGTCCGGGGAGGTTATACGACATGCAATCTTAATGTAATGATTGATAAGATTCATAATGCATGACTGATGATGTATGACTTTTCAATACCAGACTTGATGCATATAGACAGACATATTGAACACAAGTACAGAGTTTCAAAATAATAAACTCCTAAAACTATCTTTAAAATCATACTTTAAAATTAATTATCATCTTTGAGCTCATTTACTTAATCAAATTAAAACTAGAACATTTCATTACCATTTAAATTTTTGAATTAAATCATTTTATCCCCTCATAAATTAAGTCCTCGGGACTTCTTAAATTCACCATTCATATGACCCTAATATCTTATCACTTTATAAAAACTCAAATCATTGTACTCTGATTGTATCCTATACACTCAAAAGAACCTTCATCACTAAAGAATATTTGCTAGCTTCACACAAGTATATATACATATCCTTTTATCATAATCACAACTTTAAGAAAAACCATTGAATTCATCATATCTCATAAACACATGCATACGATATATATAGTACACACTCACAAAATTTATACCTATAACTCATCATAACACCACATTAACACTAAATTGGAAGCAAGCGAAACTCAATCATATATCATATGAACTTACATTTTATTAATTTATAACCTTAATTCAATTTCTCATATCTTCCTAAATCCTAAACTAAAACCACTTCATAATTTTGTTCTATTTTATTACAATATCCAAATTTTAGTAAACCTCATAATCATACTCACCAACAACTCATCATCAAAATTAATTTCTTTTAAATCTATAAACTTTTAAATCATCATAATTATTATAATTTACTCAAAACGCACCATTACTTAATTACTCTTATATGCTCTACTAGACATAAATTTATACTCATACCATATTCATTTACTTATACAGAAGAGGGTACATGACAACAGGTCTAGACAACCTACTGAGGCAGTGTCTCTAGTCCCATTTCCTGCCTTATTACACTTGCACACATCATAATCAAAATATAAAAGAAAATTACTCCCTCACAACAAAGAAAGAAGAAAAAGAAAAAATTACACATGTACTGATCCATGACCCTACAAACCTAGCAAACCTTACATTATAAATACTAGCCATTTCCACAATAAACTCCCTAACCTATCACTTCTTGATAGGCTCATGCGAGGGAGACAAATTCATTATGTCATCATCATCATATTGACTATAAATGGCTATCTCATCAAACTCAATAGAGTTCGAAGAAGGCTCTGCAAGGTGAGTCCAAATATGATTAGTGAGGTCAAACTTATCATCATTAGCATCATAGATTGGGGACCATCCCTCCTGTACAATTCTCTAAGATAATTTTGGTCCCAATCATCTTTAGTAACACAAATCTTGCAACAATACTCAAGAGGGAAATCCCACCATAGAGCATCAAGTTCAGCAGGGGGCCACATATCTGGCAAAGCAACATTGTTCTTTTCACACATGAAATGCTGAAAGGCAGTAAACTCATTTAAATAATCAAACACATCCTTGTAGAATGAAAAATAGTATGATTTATAAACAAGAACTTGAGAATTCACGATTAGATGAGTGCCTAAAAGATTGCTCACAGTAGTATAAGGATGATGAAGAATAAGTATAGTTTGGACTGTAGGACCATCTGTCCAAAAAGGATTACCTAATCTAGTAATAAGAAACCTTATCCACTAATCCGGAGGGTTGAACCAACTTAGAAAAGTAACCAAATATGGATTAGCTGCATTATTGCCTTTCAGATACTGAATATATCGCAGAAAATGAAAGGGCTGAATTTCTACAGCAATATGATAGAGATGGAGGAAATGCCACAGAAAGCAAAAGAACTCTTTGGGCCATATCCAAAATGAATCCACTATCATATCCATGAAAGCATAAGGCCCAGAAAAGGACACTCAGGGTGGATAGTCCATTCTCTCACAAATCGAGGTCCATACTTTCGAATAAGGCATGTTTGATACTTAAAAATCTGCTCAGAGGCTAAATTCTTGAAGGCTCTTTGGGATATATTGCTTTGAATCTCTAGGGGAAGGCCTTAGTAAAGAAAATATCAGGTCCAGAGGGAAAGGAAGATGAAGAGGATGCCATAAAGTTAAGCCAACAATTAGAAAGAATAACTTTTAGGTTAAGAGAGGATTCTCAAAATTGGAAGAAAATTAGAACTAGATGGTGATTTGCCTAATACATACGTCCCCAATTATACTAGTCTCACTATCCTTACAGACAAAACTACAGTAAATTTTTTCTCGAAAATTGGTCTAGCTAGTAAGAAAATCCTGTGTAGATATAACTGATGAGATAAGTCATACCACTGCAATCCTCAATACTATCTAAGGTAACAACTGTTCATCCACATGTGTCAGTAAATAATTAGGTCAAAACACGGGATAGTCAAAATTAATGCAAGTTAAAGCTTATCTTATTTTAGGCAATAGGGTACTCTTATTACTGACGAACACCCACAAAGGAAATTGTCAGACCTAATACTCCAATAATTTAGAGAAACAAAGATGTTAACCAAAATTTCCATCTTCTGCATTCTCCAATAAATAACTTTCATCATCAATATGACTTTAAAAAATAATAATAATAATAATAAATTACACCACTTATAACTTATTAAGGATCCTAGCTAACAATTAACAACCACATTAAATCTTAGCAAATAAATATTAAGCTCACCATTATAACTAAAATCTCAGCATCGTTATCCAATATCATCATTTGCTCACAATTAAATTTAGAGAAGTTCAAATACTGCATACCTAATTAATGTTCTTTATTACTAAAGACACTGACCACAAACAACGCTGAATTAAAAGCAAATGAGACTCAAAAGACGACAAGGAATCCTATACTCCGCAAGCTACAACCTAACTCATGTAAAACCCATACGACAATATCTTTGTTTAGGTCACAAGATCATACTCTGATACCATCTTTGTCACACCCTGAACCCGAGAGCATGTGACTAGCACTAGGACAAGGGTAATACACATAGCTACCAGTATCCGTAGTAAGCCTGACATTACACAACACGACAAACCACCTCATAATAGGGCTATGGGCCCACACATTAAGCAGGTCTAAAAACATTAATATAAATCAAAGCCACCCTGACTAACCAAGATCATTATCTCAAATTATCATAATTCATATCAGTGGCTTCTACTTAACAAACCGTTTCTTAACTCAAAATATATATAATAACTGATAATAAATAGAATCCTTATTTCAAGTGTAATATTGCAAAGTTCTAAAGTACCAATACAATTATACACACATTATTTACATAACTCTGTACTTAATAACAGAGAATACTGCCGAAAGGCAATTGGCAGTTTAACTCAATTTACAATCCTTTCACAAGCTCATTCCACGACCTGAAAAAAAAAATATGATTTGAACAGGAATGAGCATTCGACTCAATGTATAATACTAGCTAATATATTAAACTGACATCTTATAAATATGTAACTACTATTTATGCCAATGCAATATGATTCAGAGACAAACAAATCACATAACTAATCAAGGATGAGATACAGTTAACAATACTACACTAATACTTAATATGGGGAGCCAATCTCCTTATCCTGGCTCTCTTGATCCAATAATCTATCTTATGTCCATTGGCCCCAACCGTCACTAGTCTGTTCCATGCATCCCTGACCCGATTGATAATGGCCCTGGCAATGAGTAGGCCCAACCAACATCCACCAGTCATAGCTCATTTTTCTCAAACTCGTCATAATCATAATCATAATCATAGTCATAATCATAATCATATCCATTATTCCTAGGTGATACTATATCCTCCCGATCTCCATCTGTCAACCACAATCATTATGCCATAACAAAATCAATTCATCAACCACAATCGAATGTTAACATGCATCTATGTAATAATAATGCATATTATATATATATATATATATATATATACACACACACACACACACACATACAGTAAATGCAGATGCATGAGAAGAAAGAATAATATATTAGGGAGTATCACTCACCTACTAGACAACTCATCTGACCGACTATCCTCGGAAGTACGATCCTTAACACAAGAAGATATTAAAGACATCAACTCTAAATAACAAACGATATTATCATAATATGAACGACTCACATATCAAAACATAACTAAAAGACTATTGAGACTCTTGCTAGAATTTCGACAGAATATCCCATAAACTCATACATTCCCCAAAATCAACAAAGACACAATATTTCTAAAATAATCTCAACAGTCAACACAATCCAACATCACATCAAAGACCCCTCCTGGGTCTTCCCAACTCATAATCATTAACAGAACTCAACAATCAATCAACAACTACTAAGTAGAATCTACTAAACATAACGTAAATCAATTAACAACTGAGATACAAGAGTTTCAAGTTTATCCTCATAAATTTCGATCGAACAAACATTTAAAACTGCACTGGAAAGGCGAAATGAAACTGCCGGGTCTACCCCATGCGCCACTGCCACGCGCTGCCACTACTAATGGAGACTCTAGGCGATCTTCACACCAACAGGTTCGCCTCGACGCCAAGAGCCCAAAAATAGCCACCACTCACTGCCATACGCCACCGATTCACCGGAAAATGCCCTCAAATGTTCGGCTTTCATAGCCTCGATCTCCTCTTCCAGTGGCCGATCAAAGGCATGGCAGGTACCAAACGAACACCCTCGTCACCAGGAGTCGAAAAGGACCGACGTCATCCAATTCCACCCTTGGAATCGGCTAGAATTTGCGTTTAAAGTTTTGACACTGGTGGAGCTTCCTTCTACATGTCTGCTGCCGTTGATCGTCGATCTCCGCTGCTCTTGGTATCTAGATGCTCACTAGCAGGTAGATCTGTTCAAAAGTCAGACTCGGGCTGGGCTAATTAGGGCTCAATTATTTTTTATTAAAACCAAGCCTAGTCCAGCCTGATTGATAGGGCTTGACTTAATATCTAAGCCCAGCCCAATTGAATATACGCTACCCAGGCCCGCCCGCAATTCTTACACTTTTTTTTATGAATTATAATAATGAATTAATGACACATATATGTACTTAAAATATAATATATAATATAATGTTGTATCTAATAAGAATTAAATTTAAATATATAATCTAAATAATATAGACATTAAATATAATAGAGAATGTATTATAAAGATTAAATATAATTTAATATTAAAATTTAAATATATAATCTAACTTGATAAAAGGTTGCAAGTTCAATTCTCAATCTTAATATTTTATTTTTCTAATATATATATATATATATATATATATATATATATATATATATATATATATATATATATATATATATATATCGGGCCGGGCCGGGCTGAACCTGGGTAATTTCAGTTAATCCCAGGCCCATCCCAAAAAAAATAGGCTTTTCGGGTTCTGGCTCGAGCCGGGTATTTAAAAAAAATTCTTGTCCATGCCCAGTTTTTTTATCGAGCGGGCTGGGCGGGTCAGGCGGGCACCCGGACCCATAATCAGGTCTACTGGCAGGTGGGCTGCCGCTTGGAGGTGGCGGTACAATTCACCGCCGAGCGGAACCCCTCACACTGCTGCTCTCTCTCTCTCTCTCTCTCTCTTTGTTTCCCATTCTTTTCTGGTTCTAAATACTAGCCATTTGATTGGCTCTCTTTAGCCAATCAGATGGCTCAACTCTCTCCCTCTTCTTTTCATTAAAACATATATATATATATATATATATATATATATATATATATATATATATATATATATATATATATATATATATATATATATATATATATGCACTAAACGTTATGCTAATAATAATAATAATCATAATAATAATATTTATCACAATCATAAACCTTCATTAATATATAATTAATCTCTACAAAATTTTCATAAATAATTAAATAAATATTCTCAACTTTGAAATCTCAAAAAATACTAAAATTAATGGATAATTAACTTAACTTATAATTAAATATAATTTAGAATATTAAAATACTAATACTTCTTTAATTATCCCACATACTTAACATTAAAATAGAATTACGATTAATAATACATTTTTCAAATCATATAAATATATAAATTTAATAAAGATATAACTTTAATATTTGCTTTAATAAAAAAAATAATAAAATAATATATTTTCGTACAAAAAATAAGATTTTATAAAATAATTGAAAATTAAAGGTATTATAGCGATAAACTTAATATTTCTTATGAAAATATAAAATAATATTTTTAATTACATTATTTCTATTTTTCATAAAATATTCTTACTTGATTAGCATAAATTGAAATATTAAATTTTTATAATTTTAAATCTTTAATTAAATTGAATTCTTTAATTTATGATATAAATTATCACTACAAAAATAAAATATTAGATTTTCATAATCTTAAACCTTCAAATTTGAGTAGTATACATGTTCATTAAATAAAAATTATAGATTAATATTATTTAAATGAAATCTACGGTTTGAACTGAAACTGAATAGTTCAAGTTCAAGTTAAGGAGAACTGGAATCGGATCAATCCTCTAATTCTAATCCAATTTTCGGCTGATTTGGTTTGGTTTGTATTTAGTGCTGAACTGGCCGTTACCATATCTACTTATGTGCAATTGATTAACGAGTTTAGTATTATAACAAGAGTTGTTCTTTGTAACCTAGCCCTTCTTTGATCTTTTCCTTTTTTTTTTTTTTTTTTCATTTCACACGCTTTCATTAAAAAAAAAAATTCAAATTATCTAATATACTTTATTTCTCATAAGAACTATATTATCTTTTCCATTGCAGCCAGCAAGAAAGCTTGTCAGCGAGTTTGGAAATAGTTACAAATCAGCCAGCTGAGTATTTGATCCTACATGGTGCATGATTCTGTTAAGCTTCTCCTTAAATGCATGCTTCTAAGGAGCTTCTCCTTGACAAAGTTGTGAATTGTTTTTTATTTTATGGTAAATTACTGTTTAATCTCTATATTTTAATAAAAATAACACTAAACTCTCTTTATTTTAAAAAATTAATGACCGCATCCCTATATTTTTATTCTGTTAAACTTTTGATCCTTCAGCTATTATTTTACAAATTCTATCAAAAAATTAAAAATAAACTTAAAAATAAAGAAAAATAATCGTTAAAGACCAAAATACCCTCCTTTTTATTTTCTTTTTCTTCTCTCTCCTTAACTCAGCCGGACCACACCATCACCAGAATCCCCAACCTGGTGCTTCCATAGCCGCCAATCATACCTAGTGCCCTTCCTTCCGTTCTCTCTCTCATCTTCACAGCGCCCAATAAATCTAATAATTCAATGAAGATGAAGAAGACAAACTGAATTTGGATCAGCAATAACGGATATAATAGGCAAGGCAACAGTAGCAGGAGTCGATAGTCGGCGATACAGGAGCTCCGACCTGCTACTGGTTGGTGAGATCAGCAAAGACGAGACTTTGATTGGGGCTGATCGTGCTAGAAACGCTTTGTTGTGATGGGTCAGCATTCACAAACGTTAGCAGTGGAGATTTGAGGCCAATAGTGGCCTTTCAGGTGCTGGTCTTGATTGATGGTATTTTGTTGAATTCTAATTGTAATTTAAGCAAATGTAATTTTCCAAATGATTTAAAACAAAAATTTCCCAAATGTGTTGAAAAATTATTTATTGAATTATTTGTTTCAGTAAGATGTATTTGATAGAGAAAGGGTGAGGAAGATGGACCAAAAGAGAGTAGTTATTCACTGTTGGGTTTACCACATTGAATTTCTTGACCCAAATTTGAAGAGTAAAAGTAGAAATTTTGAATCTTCTCTTTTCTCATATTCTTTTTGGGTATGCTTCAAAGATTTCCGTTCTCCCATTGACTTCACCTCAAGCTCAAAAGACATTTTGAACTTCTTTTTACACATGGTTCCAGTTGGAGGTTTGGTATTTTAGTAGTAGTGCTTAATTTGGAGCCATAATTCTCCATTGACAGTCCTTGTTGCACTCAGGTAGTCTGGATGGTTTATTTTTTTGTTTTAAACTGAAATGAATTGGGGATTCAAATTTGATTAGTTCTAGTAATCTTGATTATTATTGTTGTTTGAAATGATAGAAGAAACAATCTCCAATGTGAGTTATTGTTGTATGATTGCTAGGTGCGATGGAAAATTTAAAAATGAACGAGGGTGTTTTAATCATTTTATAGATATTTAACAGAAAGGATTTAAAAGTTAAACGGAGCCAAAATATAATAACGTATTCGTTAGTTTAGTTTTTCAAAATATAGAAACTTTAGTATTATTTCCGCCAAAAACCTACTTTTTTTTTTTTTCGGGGCACAATAAAAATTTTAAAGGGAAATGGGTAGGCTAGTTAACTATTAACCTAATTTTATCACCGATTAATAATTTCATGAATTTTCAATTATATCCAAACCCTTAAAAAATATTTTGTTTTTAATATTTTTTCCAACATATGCCATTGAAGCCAACCATGATCCAGTGCTAAAGATTGGAAAATGACTTTCTCTTTCAATTTCTTTTTCTTTTTTGTTTTAGTATTCTTATTTTCTAGTTTTTAAGTTCTGGTAAGTGCGACCCATTTTTAGAACATTTTTATAGTAAAATTAGTTTTTTTTCCCAAAATTTTGTTGTTAGTATAACAATACCACATTAGCACAAAATTAGACGCCAGATCTTATACATGCCAACAAATTAAACCATAGACCTAATTTTACCACCAAAAAAAATAAAAATTCCCAAAACCCCATTAACAAATAGGAAAAGTGTACTTTTCTGAACTTTTCCTTTTTATTTATATATCCCAAATCTAACAAATTAGTTTCTATTACCCTCGTATTAAAAAAATATTACTTCTTCTGTTGAGGACAAACATTCTCTCATTATAAAATCCAAAATTAATAAAACTTCTATTTTTGAATTAAAAATAAATTTTATTTTCACAGAGAAAAATATATTATTTTATCCATTGAAAATTTTATTTTATCCATTAAAAAATATTTTTATTTAAATTAATATTAGAATATCATTATTGTTATTTCAATTTTTAGTTGTCGAAGTACAATTATCAACTAATTTTTCAGATTTTGGGTACAATTTAAAAGCCAATATGGAGGAGACAACGTTATTTAGGAAATAGGAAATGTGCAGACTATCAACCACATTTCAACAAAACAAAAAACCCACACAGATGATAGAATCATACAAACATTAAAATAACATTTAAAAGAAACACCAGAAAGCACTCAAAATCCCAAGAAAAATATTTGAAAACTTCAATTACGAATGCAAAATCAACAGTGAACATATACTCCCCACGGCATCGAAGTTGAATAGGTGAACTCCTACCCCTTGCTAAGATTGAAAAACTACTCGTAGTTACGCCTACACAGTTAAGCTAAATATAGCCATAAAAAGTCCTCAAAAAAAATATCAAAACCGATAGTTATCAACCAATCTAAAAACATATTCAATAATCAGCCAAAACGCCAAATTGCATGAGCCTAAACCCTTGGCACAAAAGAAAGTTGTTTGGCTTCAATTCTATTACACGTAGCAGTTCTTTTTCAAGCAATATATAGAATTTGTAAAAAAAAAATCCTGCCAAGACCAAAGAATATAATAAAAACCGAGGTAAAAGGCAGTAGAAAGCCGCATAACACTAATATTTTCAAACTACCCTATTTATAAAATCCTAAAACAAGCCAGTTCCAAAAACGGGTGGAGGAAAATACCCAGCAACAACACCTTGCTATATGTCCTCTTAAATCTAAAACCCAAAGGACAACCTTAGTGACAAAGATAATCAAATGCACAGGATACAAATAAGCAACATTGCAAAACGCAATTAATAGGGCTCAATACATCATGAGCAGTGCACATTTCAATACCAAGTTATCCATCCATCCATCTGTCAAACCAAATACTCCAGTTTTCTCTAAACTATAAGGTTCTATAACTAATATATAAAATTAATGGATCAAAACTTGCCCAAGTGAAATCTCCACTCCAACCTAGCACATAACTCGTTAAGGAAGAAGAAGTAGAGGTGATAGCATTTTCCTAGGGGGACCTCCACCTCAGTCAACACATGACTCCACACATTATCACTGTCCAAGGAATTGATAATCATTGAAGGAAATCTTCAAGTTTTTTTTTATCTTATCTTCTTTCAAATTTTTCTTTTTTTTTTTTTTTAATCTTATCTTCTTTTAATTGTTTGGTGAATTTAACATCAAAGGAAAACCACTAAAGGTTAAGGAGGAGTTGAGGAAAACAGTCATTGGCCTTGAAGTGATTAGAAAGCTGAGATGAGCAATGGGGTTGCTAGGCACAAGGATATAAAATTGGCGAAATACACCTGCAATGAGAATATAGGTTGGCTGAAGAACAGGATCCTCTCTCCTCTCTCTCTATCTATGGGTTTGAAAGTTATATGTAGCTAATTTATAGTTTCAAGGAGAAAATAAAGAACATAATTTTACCAGGTCAATGGGCAACTAGTCACACAATGGAATGACTTGGAAAAACCTCAAGTATACTTTTTCTCGAGTGATAGTAGCAAACCCCATTTTATCCACGTTATTTCATCCCAGTTTCTGCACAGCAATGCAACCTAACTGTACAACCCTAACAGTCCTCTCTAAATAAACATGCACCAAAACTGAACAACAGAAAACATAGAAACAAACAAAAATATAAGCCCATTTCTTAGACCTATAATAACACTTAACTTATGGAGGTCTTGGGTTGATCTCTAAGGAAAACCAAAATATTCCTCAGAACCTAACAGTAAAAAACACCATGAACATAATTAAACTTAGCACAACATATCCAAGTACTGAACCCAAAAGAACAAAATAACAACAATATAGAGCATTCAACAAATTCATAATAAACAAAGATAATAAGCATCCATAAAATTATTTAAGATTAATAGTTTTGGAAATATTTAAACCATTGCAGATCCCAATACACCAACACTAAATTTATGTGCATACTCCTCCCTAAGAACTTAGACTAGGAACTGACTTCTCATAAGCCAAAAGGCAATTCAATCAATAACAAGGAATCCAATATACCAAAACTTTAAGTACGAACGTCAGTAACACATCATTAGCACAAAAAAGGCAATCACACACATTACTAGTGCGGAAGTGAGCAGATTGCATATAATCACAAAACATTTAAACTAATCAATAAACACCAGAACCCACTTTCATAACTATAACCCACCAATCCATCCCTCAAATGCTTATAACAAACCCATCTTAACAAGCAATCATAGAAACCTATGAATCTAAGCTTGGCAGAGGCTAATAATGCATTGTATATTCTCAGAAATAACTCAGGACAAATTCACCAAAACAGCACATAAATCTTCAGATACAAGATAACGATTGCTACTTTACAAGTCTTAAAATCAAAACATACCCATTTAAAATTTAAAGGAAAGAAATCGAGAAAATTCTAAGAAATGAGCTCTGAAAATAAAGCTCAAAACCTGAGCTTGGTAAAGAACCACCTATTCTTGCCAGTCTTGAACCTCTCCTCGAATCTGGCCTTAGTCTCCTTGGCAGCCGCCACCTTCTTCTCCTTGCTCTGCAAAGCGTCGACGGTGACAATGTCCTTGAGGTCGACGTCGAGGGTGTAGCGAGTGGGCATCAAATGCTGGTAGTTAACAAGCTTGATGAAGCACTTGACGCGAGATTTCTTGGCCGTCTTCTTGGCTGAGTCCTTCTTGATAACTTTGCTCGGGTACTTCTTTATCCCTGCAACCAAACAGTGACCATAAGCGCGGTCACGTGTGCCATCGTCAAAGGACTTGACGATCACCGCCTTGCGACCAGCGTAGCGGCCTTGGAGGATAATTACCGCCTTGTTTGGCTTTAGAAACTTCACCATTTCGTCGCCGTTAGTCCTCCTTAGTCTCCCTCTCTCGCTCTCGTTCTGAAAACCCTAAAATGAAATTGTATGAGGAAGTATATATAGATGGTGTAACTGAAACCCTAGCTCTCTTGATGGGCTTCTTTGGGCTCCGATTGGGCCTGATTTCGGATTTTCTGTAGTGGGTTTGTTTTGGATTACAAGTCATTTTTCATAATTATAAACAATTAAATATATTTTATAATAATTATAAATAATTAAATATATTTTATAATAACTACTTATTTATCATATGTTTGGTATAATTTATATCTATTTTATTATCAATATATTATAGGAAAGATTAACTCAGTAAACAAATTTTTTTTTTTTAAATAAGATATATAAACACACAGATTAAATACAAGACATATTTTTTCACAAAATTATATAAATTAATATGATAAAATAATATCATATATATGAAAAAGTGAAATGAAATAAAAAATAAAAAAATTGGGCAAAGTTTAGAACATGAATCCTTGTAAAAGAAAAAGGTTATGCTTGGATTGAGAATTTTAAAATTTATAAAAATTCATTAAAATTTATATAATTTAAATTCATGAATTTATATAATTTTATTTGTTTAATATAACGATATTCATGAATTTGAATGATATTTTTATAATAAAAATATAATTCACAAAATCTTTCTCATAAAAATGGAAATCCCACCTTCTATATTTATATATGAGATTTCAAGCATATTCAAAATGAGGGAATGTGGTTGTGGTGTGTGGAGGATAAACTATGAACAACCATATATTTATTTATTTATTTATTTTTGCTCTAAATAATAGACTTATACTTAATTGATTAATTATTTAAAATTTCTCATTTAAAATTTCTTATATCAAATACAGTGTTGTGGTTCACGGCATGTAATAGTTATTACACACGGAAAATTAAATAATTATTCTTTACCTTTTATAAAATTTATATTTCATAAATTTAAAAAATATTTATTATATATAATAAATTATTATGTATTTAAAATCTTAATAAAAAATTTATGATTATAGATTTGCCATTTTGTGAAATATTTATTTCATAATCTAATTTTGAATCGAAGTCAATAATAATTATAATGTATAAAATAACAATTTTATTTTCATCATATTTCATGTTATTTAATCACCTCAAGGAATATTGGCATATTGCCAATAATATATCTTTGGTGAATATTTATAGTTTCATTGTCTTCAAAACTATTTATCTATTTTATAGTTAATTTTATATTTTAGTTTGTTATAATTTTTTTTTGATTTTGGTATTCATTATGTATTGAGTATTTATCCTTTCAATTATACTTTTAAGACCCTTGATTTAATTGGAGTTATATATATATATATATATATAATAAGTGTAAAAATTGTTGATTCGTTTTATATATATACACACATATGATTTATATACACCTGGAAATAAAAAATAAAAAAAAAATACACTATTTTAGTCATGGATTCATGTATCAAAATACTATAAAATAGAGCACTTGTGATGTTTGGATGGTTAAGGCAAAATTTTTTTTAACTTCTATTTCATAGATTTATATTTTTGCACTAAATAATTTTATTTTTTTTTTTGTCTCATTGAGTTTTTAATATATTTAAAACTGATTTCTTACAATAAAATATTATATCAGGCACAAAGAAAATGTATTTATAATGCTTACTATTTTATTATTTATTACATTTTTATTTTTATATTATATTTATTAAATATAAATATAAGTTAATTAAAATTTAATAAAAAAAAAACTCGCGTAAAATACTAGCTTGCATGCTATTTTTTTTATTGAGATTGTGAAATTGAAATTGTATTTGAATTAATATATGAATATATTAAAAATTTTATAATATTTTTCAAAAAATAAATTATTCTTTTTAATTTATTTTAAAGCTCTATAATAATAAATTGAGAATATAGTAAAAATTAAAATTCATTGATATAACTACTTTTATTAATACTATATTTTTTCCAATGTATTTCGCATGTTGATCTCCATTATGATTCGTTAGATATAAAAATACTTATTCTCAACTTTCACTTTTTTATTATTAAAAATTTAATGATCTTTTTTTGTTATTTAAGTATAAAATTATATACTTTTATATTAAGTGAAATTTTTAATTAAAATGATATAAAATTTTTTAAATAAATATCGTGATATCGAAATTTTATTGGTCGACTTTTAAGATTATCATGGAGATATATTTATATAATTTAATTATTAAATTTACTTTAGTTGTTTAATTCAAATTAAGTTAAATTTTAATGTGAAAATCTAAAAATTCAATAAAAATATAATTAAAAATTATCTAAATTGTATAGTTGTACATGTTTAATACAATTAAAATGATGGCACAAAATAATTATAGATTTTATATAAATATATAAATGTACTTTAAAATGTAATGCATACATAATATTAAAATAAGATGAGTTAAACAAACCTAAATAAATAATTTTTTACAATTTTAAATGATATTCTTATATTTCAAGAATATGTTAAAAAAAAAGTAAATAAATTGATAAATACATTTTATTATAATTTTATAATTTAATTTGTTATTGTTATGTTGCCTAATTATTAATTATAGATTAATTTTTACGTTAATACTTAGTATATCTATTATTTTCTTATAATTTCAATACAGGTTATATGTTTTTATTAATTTTGATAAATTTGATTTATTTGACACGTTATACTTTAATTTCTATACTTCTATAAAATGAACAATAATCTTTTCAGTATTCATATACACTATTATTTTAAAAATGAACTGGTGACTGAACCAGATAAGTTATTGATTCAAGGTTCAATAAGTTGGATTGGTGTTTGACAACAATTTTTCATTTTTTGATAATTTTATAAAAGATTTTCATTAATACATATCCGATCGGTTAAAATTTTGTAAAATGACAATTTAACTGGAATTTTAATTTTTTCAGTAAATTGAAACTGATTGACTGCCAATTTCAGTTGAACAAGTTAAACCAACCAGTCTAATTCTATTTTTATAATACTGATACATATAGATTTTGCATTATCAATATTACACTTGTTATCTCCATTTGAATCCACATCGACATCACATTAAATTCAAAATTTCACTCTGACATCTTTGACACTAATTCTTTAAAATTAGACTATAATTCTATCAAAAGCCTACTCAAGTTTGGACCACTATCAATTTTTTTTGTATTTGTATCCTTATTAGTTATCACTAACAATTATCTTCAATCATTTTTCTAATGCATTAAAATATTTTATATAAACCAATTTCATAAATGATGTAAGGTTTGGGTGAAATCTAGATTTTTTTGGCCACCACATCCCACAAAACATTATTAGAAACAATATCATAATTAATCCATTATTCCTTATAAGAAAAAACAGTTTAAACAGATCCACGTTTTAATACATCTACAATATTGAAAGAAGATGAGTCAAATATATTTAAATAAATCATTTCTTATAATTTGAAATGATATTTTTATGTTTAATAATATGTTAGAAGAAAAAAAAAAGTAAAAGAATTGATATGTACGTTTTATTATAATTTTTGAATTTATTTTTTTATTGTTATATTCTATTAATTATAGGTTGATTTCCATTTTAATACTTGGTACATCTATTGTTTTCTTATAATTTCAATTTAGGTTGTATGTTTTTATTAGTTTTAATAAACTTGATATATTTAACATATTATAGCTTAATTTCCCTTTCTATAAGGAATCAATAATTTTTTAGAATTTTATGCATTATTGTTTTAAAAATCATACCGATAACTAAATCGGACATATTTATAAAATACATTAATTTTTTCTTTATTTTAATAAAAGAAATATTATATATTCACGTTAAGATTAAATTTATCGTTTGTGAATTTAACATTAATATTAATTCAATATTAATTTTATATAATTGAATTATCATATGATATCATATTATATTATAAACCAAAAAAAATTTTAATTTAATGATTATACCAATAAATCTATAGTTTATATAATACATTATTTTTTTTATTTCAATACAAGACATATTATACATTCACATTAAGATTAATGCATCACTTATAAATTTAATATCAATTTTAATTCAATATTAATTATATGCAATTAATTTATTATGTGATATCATATTATATCATAAGTAAAATATATATATATTTAATGGTTATAGCATATAAATACTTGTGAATATTTTAAATTTGATATTACAAATAATAACAGTGGCATATAATCATTAAATTAAAAATTTTATAATTTTGATTTTCCTATTTAATTAATTTTTAAGAATCATTAAATACACTTCACAAATTTTAAATATATTTACTTCTCTTTTTAATATATTGGTTTATATTTTTATATGTTGCAGATTTATAATTTTTTATTTGCTTTGAGTGCAAGTATTTTTGACAATATTAATTTATATATAATTAATAAATAATTTATTAATTTATTTTATGGGTATCAATAAAATTATTATTCAATTTTTGTTTTTTTATAAGTATATGATTAATTTCGCATTTTTTTATATAAAAAAAAAACTATCTTTGAACTGAAAATAAATAAATCGTAATTCACTATACACATCTTTTAATTTTTGCATACCTAAAGTTAATTTTTCAGTTTTGTTTAAAATTAATTATGACTTTCTAATATAAACTTGAAAACATAATTATATGATTAATTAAACTGAAAATATTCATTATATTATAAAGGATAAACTATTATTTAATTTATGAAATTTGATTTAATTAACTATTTAGTCACTATATTTTATAAAATTAACTATTTAATCACTGAGATTTTATTTTATCAATGAAATTAGTCATTATACTCAAAATCTATTCAATTTACTGTAAAATCAAGGTGAAATGCTAAAAATATAAGGATTAAATAGTTAATTAGGTTAAATTTCAGATACTAAACAATAGTTTGAATAAAATTATTTTCGTTATTTCACTTTCATTTTGATGGTAAATTTGACCAATTTTGCACGGAATGATTAATTTTATTAACGGAATGAAATTTTAAAAATTAAATAATCAACTTTACAAAATGCAAGGATTAAATAGTTAATTAAGTCAAATCTCAAGGATTAAATATTAGTTTTCCCTATTATAAATGATTTTTAATTGACTTTCAATTTTGATATATTTTGAATATTTTATATAATAAAAATTTTAAGCAAATTTATGCGTTTATAAAATCGAAAACAGATTTGGCTTTTTTTAAAAGATATACCATTATAAATAGAAATTTTGACATTTGATAATAAAATAATAAAATTTTGCTTATTATTATTAAATAAACTCTCAATTAGTGCATACTATTTTTCTGCTGTATCTTTTTATAAAATTAAAAGTAATTTTTAAAATCTACAATAAATTTTTTTTCAAGTCAAATTAGAATTTTTTTAATTTGTTAATATTTGAACAATCAACATTAAATTAAAAATTTTCTAACTTCTTAATATTCAAAATAATATAAAAAATATAAATTATTCTAATTGAATTCATTTATATAAACTATTATTATTTTTTTGAGAACATATGAATTATTACTAATGGTTAAAATAATTAATTTTAAAATTTGTAATGTGACAAACTAATAATTTACGTAATGAAAATCAAATTAAAATTTTTCTAACTTGTTAATATTCTAACAATCAAAATTAAAAAAAAAATTTATAGCTTCTTAATATTTAAAAAAAAATTTAAAAAATTAAATTATTCTAATTAAATTTTTTTATTTGAATTAAATATAATTAACTATATATTAAATAATAATTATTTTATTTTTCTTTATTTTAATTGAATCCATTATTTTCTTATTTAAATTAAATTAAATTAAATAATTAAATTATAATAATTACATAATTAATTATATATTGTAAATAATAACTATTTTATTTTTTTATTTTACTTAAATTTATATTTTCTTATTTAAATTAAATATAATTAGATATTAAATATAGTTAAATATATATTAAATAATAATAATTATTTTTATTTTAATTAAATTTATCATTTATTATTTAAATTAAATATAATTAAATAATTATATTATTTAATTAATAAATAATCATATTATTTATCATAAATATTTTAATTAAAAAAATTTAATTATAAATTTTTACATAAATGTGCTTACTCTTTTCATATATTTAGATATAGTATAGATAAATATATATAATACTAAGTCTAAAAAATATTTTAATCACTAATATATATGAAGTTAATTAAGATTTTTATTTTATTTAAAGTAACTCTATTTTAAATTATTAACTTATTTTTTTCTGTGTTTATTTATGATAAATAAAATAAAATAAACACAAATATATAAATTAATTAAGGGTTTTATATGAAAACTTTTTTTTTTAATTTTAATTTTTTAAATCAATATTAATTAATTTTTATGGTTCTTCAACGTCCATACATATCCGCTCTCCATGCTCCAAGTGCACAACAGCCCCCACAATATCTCACAGTCCGTACAACACTCGATCATACTCCACTTAACGCTAGTCCCACTGCATACTCGCCAAAATTCACTCTCTCTCTTACAATTTCACCCTTTCTTTTTACAGAACTACAAAAATACCATCCAACGAAACGCGAGTACTCCAAATTTTTATACTCTCACGATTTCAGAAACCAAACCAACAAGAGCAGCTTTTTTTTGCTTCATATCATTTACATGGCGAATTTGGCGACTTATGTTGATATGTAAAAGACTCGACGAACCCTCTCTGACTCTTTATCTCTCCAAAACAACACTCTCTCTCTCTCTCTAGATTCGCTCCAGTCTTTTCTTCGTGTTACTGGTGCTCCGTTCTGAGATCAGGCGACGTACGGTGCCATTTCTCTCGGCTTTCTGTGTTTGGTTGATTGAGAACTCGTCACAGTCGAATCGATTAGGGTTTGTACTTGTATTGTATACTTTGTTTGGTTGAGTAGAAAATGGAGTAAAATAAGAGAAGAAAATAGCTGGATGGTGAATGCTTGCTTTTTTTTTTTGTTTTAATGGATTTAAAACTTCTGTTATAGTTTAACATTTCCTTTGTAGAGAGAGATAGTGGTTTGAGGATCTGTTTGGCGGCTGAGAAAATGCAGGAAGAGAGAGAGAGTTTTGCGAATAAATGTATGATTTTATGTGGAATTTAGTATCTGATCATTTTGAAAGCAAAAGGACTTCACAATGGTGGTCACTTTTTTTTATTGTTTTAAGGCCATTATAGGACACGTGTAACCAACAGCGGTGTCGTTTTCAGCCTCTGTGTTTTGGCTGATTGGAATCGCCACAGTGGATTTGATTAGGGTTTTAAAATCGGTTTCTAAGAATCGTGTGCCTGTGTTATTTTTATTTTATTTTATTTTTTGTCTTTGCTGATACTTATGGCCCACCTTTGCTCTGTTTGGTTGAAGCTCTGTTTGGCTGCTGAGAAAATGGGGGAAAAGAGAGAGAGAGGAAGAGAGTTTCGAGAATATATATTATGCTTAGGGGAACAAGTATGTGTACTATCTGATAATTTTAAAACAAAAGACAAATTGGTTTCTATTTTATTTATTTCTCTGATTTTGGAAATTTTTTAAAAACCTGCTTATCTGCCTTCTCTTTTATGATGATTAATTAAGCTCATGCGCTGCTTAAACGGAGAAGGAATGGAGTTAAAACACTGAATCTCAGCCCTTTCTTTTTATTACGGTTTTAGAGGATAGTATATGTTTTACGTAAAAGCACTACAACATACAATTTTTTTTTTTTTTCAGTTTTAGTACCTTTTCTAGTAATTTGCTTGTTGTGAGAAAATAAATGATGCTCTTAGTGCATAACTGTTTAGCTGTCTGTGATTTGAGCTTCAAGATGGCATAAATTAGGTTTGTAACTTGTACTTAGCTCAGTTCAGCATAAGCAAGCAGTGGGTTTTGATGGTGGTCTGTTTGTCAGTGCTCTAAAGCCATAATATTACACGTGTATCTATATAGGTATGCCCTCCTTCTGAAAGAAAGAGATGTGGTTACAAATCATTGATATTTACAGCATTCTGTATTCTGGGATTATTAACTTTTAGTATTTTCTCATTTTATTCAGTTATCTGTTATGTTCTGTTTATTCAATTGGAAAAGTTTCAAATCCAAATGGAGCCTGGAGTTCTCTTTCTATGTGTACAGCAGTGTTAAGGACCAAAAGCTCTTGACTAAGTCTTCTGAATTTGATGTTTGTATTTCAGGTTTGCAATGGCTTCTACTTCAGAAAAAGAAAGAGACACACATGCTTCTAAGTTGGAAGACTACAAATATAGGTACTATAAAGAGTTGAAGACGGGAAGCATCAAAATCAAAATTTCAAATTCAGCTTATAGTTGCCCATATTGTCATGGGAAGAGCGGATACCATTTTGAGGAGCTTGTTCATCATGCACGTCGTCTTGGTAGAGGCTCTTATAGAATAGATCTCAAAGAGAAAGCTCGGCACTTGGCTTTGGAGAAGTATATGGACAGGCATTTTAGTGTAAAAGCAAGTTCAGGACAAGCCACCAAAACTGAGTCTTTCAGCAAGCATAAACATGATAAGAATCAGTTATTTGTTTTCCCATCTGAGCATCAAAACGATAAAGATGAAAAAGTTCCCCCCATTGGACATGAACATGATAAAGATCAGTTGTTTGTTTGGCCTTGGGTGGGCATTCTTGCTAACATTCAAACTCAGTTACAAAATGGTCGTCATGTTGGAGAGAGTGGTGCAAAACTTAGGGATGAGTTGACAAGAAAGGGGTTTGATCCAGTTAGGGTGAATCCTTTATGGAATCACTTGGGTCATTCTGGTTTTGCGATTGTAGACTTTAAAAAAGACTGGGATGGCTTCAAGAATGCAATCATGTTTGAAAAGGATTTTGAAGTCAATCATTGTGGGAAGGAAGACTATACTAAGCTTCCACTAAAGCATCGGGGAGATAGGTTGTTTGGATGGGTTGCACGAGATGATGACTACCACTCCAGAGGTATTATTGGTGATCATCTGAGAAAGAATGGGGATTTAAAAAGTGTCTCTGGTAAAGAAGCTGAGGACCGAAGGAAGGACTCAAAACTTTTGACCAAGTTGACAAATACCTTACAAATGAAGCATGAGTGCCTTAAAGAAATGGAGATCAAATATAATGAAACTAGTATGTCTTTAAACAAGCAAATAGAAGAAAGGGATGCTATTCTTATATCTTATAATGAAGGTATGACTTTGTTTTCTTGAAGGTATGACTTTGTTTTCTACGCTTACTTACAAGACTGCAAATCAAGGGGAAAGAAAGGAATTCACTTCAATGTTTACATCTTTCAAGTAACAGATTCTGCAACAGCTTATATTTCTTTTCTATTTCATTTGTGATTTTATGTTCATTAGAAATGAGAAAGCGGAAGCAGAGAGAACGAGATCGTTTTGAGAAGATGTTGTTAGAGCATCAGAAGGCTACACTAGATTTGGAAGCTCAAAGAAAAGAGTTGGAGCAGCGTGAGAAGCAGCTACAACAACGTGTGTTTCAGAATGAAAATGAGAGGAGGAAGCTGCATCATGACAAGAGAATGGTAACATATTTCCCATCTTAAGTCAAATTCTAGCTAGAACAGGACTTTTTCATGATAAATGGGGTTGATAATTTATGCCCTGTTTGGATATTTCATTCATTAGATAATCTATTATTTTGTATGGAAACTATTGATGTTCATCCAGATAAAAATAAATATTTGGGATGTTTCACAAATTATTACAACTTTGGAAGGACATAAGAAATATTGTCATCTGAATATTCCTTCAATTCTCCTTACTGCTTTTGCTTGTTTACTTCTTGAATATATAACTTGGGTAAGTTCTCGGCACTGGTGATGCTGATTTCAAGTGGCTAAAGAGTACCAGAATTGTCATATATTTTACTTCGTGTATTGGTTTTGGGGAATTCGGTATTCTCATTGGATGTTGGCAATAAATATACTTTATGGTCGTGTGACAACAGAATAGTATTCCAAATTGACTACTAATGGTGGAAATAACTGCCATTGATTTTAATACCCTTGGAAATGATTATGGATATTTTTAAAATGTGGTGAGATCACTTTTTCCTTTTTTTAGAATGAGAAGGCAATCTTGGAGCAGAAAAAGGCAGATGACAATGTTTTGAGGTTGGCAGAAGAACAAGAGGTGCATTCTTCATTCATTTCTTGATCCAGAATATAAAGTGAATATTCAAATGTACTGCTTGAAGTAATATCATAATTGTTTTTTGAAAAACTGTTAATGACAGAAACAAAAAGAGGAACTTCACAAGAAAATTATTGAGCTGGAAAAGAAACTTGATGCCAAACAAGCTTTGGAGCTGGAGATAGAGCGGATGAAGGGCGCTTTACAAGTAATGAAGCACATGGGAGAGGATGAGGACATGGAGGTGAAGAAAAAGATGGAAGCAATCCGTGAAGAATTGAAGGATAAGGAAGAAGAACTAGATGTATTGGAGTCACTTAGTCAAACACTTATTATCAAGGAGCGCATGAATAATGATGAATTGCAAGATGCTCGCAAGGAATTAATAAATGTAAGTACCTAGGAACTATAATCACTTTGATCATAAGTTTTCCTTGAAACGAAATATGGTAGAGAAATGAACTACTGAAATTGTAAATTAATTTTTTAAGTTGGATGGTAAAGTGTTAGCATTATATGTATTTCAGAGTAAATATCTCACAGTTTGATAATAGCATTACTGTTAGTGGAAGTCTAATTTCTTGCTTCATAGGGTTTAAGGGACGATACCCGAGCTTTTATTCGTGTCAAGAAAATGGGAGAGCTTGATGGTAGACCATTCCATGCTGTAGCCAAGAGAAAATTTTCTGATGAAGAAGCAGATGAGAAAGCAGCAGAGCTGTGTTCACTATGGGATCATTACCTCCGAGATCCTAGCTGGCATCCATTTAAGATCATCACTAATAAGGATGGACATTGTCAGGTATTTCCTTGTTTGATCAAGGCACTTTGCCTGACTAAATGGAATGGCAGACTCACCAAACATTATATCAAAATATTACTGTTCTGCTTTAGTCAATCATTGGCCCTTTAACTTGAAAAATTGTTCTACTTTTGGTTCTGCTTATTCTTTTCTTACCTCAGCTGAGGTTTGTGGTTAGCGGAAATAAGTTATAGATAGCACCTAGCTTGATTACATTGCAATATGGTAGTAGAAGTTGACATAGTTGGAGATTACTGGAATTTCGTGTTAACAGTTTCTCTGTTAGATCATATCTCTATTTAGTTGGTGTAGATAGTAGGGAACATGTTGAGTGTTGGCCCTATCTTTGCCCGTGTGTCCTGGTCTCTATTGGAAGGTCTGTTTAGTTTTCATTGAACGTTTTCTTTCATTTTCCCTCTATTTCTCAACAAACAGATTTGTCACCCTCCATTAGACACTGGAACAACCCCTCTCCCCTCTCCTTAGTTGCCTTATCTTTGCTGTAATGTACCCTCATTGGTCTTCCATCTGTGGCTGTGTAGGAGATTATCAATGAAGATGATGAAAAATTGAAAGATCTGAAGAGCGAGTATGGCGATGAACTTTATGATGCTGTGACCAAAGCCTTGAAAGAAATAAATGAGTATAACCCAAGTGGGAGGTACATAGTAAGGGAAATTTGGAATTTCAAGGAGAACAGAAAGGCAGCACTGAAGGAGGGAGTAGTACATTTACTGAAGCAGTGGAAGCTGCATAAACGAAGGAAAACCTAAGGTATAACATACCATCAGCATTACATAAAAATGCAAAGTAATTATTTGACTAATTTTAACCTAGTAACTCAGCATTTCATATAAATGCATAACCGGGTAACTAGTTAAAGTCATTGGACCTTTTTTCTTCTTGCAAGTTATTGTGATTTATCTAATTTCACCCGACTAATTCAGCATAATAATTAGAGTATTCAAATCTCATACTATTGGCTTTTTATGCTTGTTGATTCTTGTATATCATGTAGAATAGAATTAATACATAATTTAGCTTGGAGGTGTGTGTATAACTGTACATAGAAGTTGCTTTGGTCTATGGTCTATAAACTTAATATTTATTAGCATGTATGATACTAGATGTTATTTAATTGAACAAAACATGATACTAACGCAAATTTATTAGGAGTGCTTAATCAACAAGGGCATAAATTGGTCTTTCCTGTTTTTATTACATTATGTATATTTGATATGAACTAACATACAAGTGCTCTTATCAGGATTGCGAATGTGGTAAGCTTTGGTCAGGTCTGTAGGCTTGAACGTTTTGATTCTAAAGTTGGATTCTGGTAAATGTTCCTGTCGGTTTTTGTATCTGATCTAATTCAACGGTTAGTACAAACTTAAGTCATGTCTTGTTTTAAGTGATGTGAATTATTGTTACAATGAAATAGGGTGAAAGAAAGTTTTTCTTTAGATAATACAGTAAAATCTCTATAAATTAATAGTATTGGGACCACAAAATTTTATTAATTTAGAGAGATATTAATTAATCGATAAATTAATAATTTATTAATTTATAAAGTGATTTTAAATTTAACAAAAATAAATTTAAAATCACTAATATATATAAAAATTTTATATCTAGAACCAATGAACGTTCTCAAAAGAATATATAATTAATATTGTTAAAATCACAATACATCACTCTTATGCATATACAATAAGCAATGTTTATTATATATTTATGTAATGAAATAAATTCTGTATCATATAGATTAACTGAATTTGAATGTTTATTGTATTTTATTTTATAACATTCAAGGTATCATAATTAATGAATTATTGTATAAATAATCATACAATAATTCTTCAAATCATACCAAAAATAGTTTCTCATCTAAAAAGTGTAAATAAATCAATTATGATTGATCAAATACGAAAAACATTGTGCGAATATGAGAGAAATTATCCTGCATGTACTTAAAAAAATTTATAGGATTAGTTAAATGAAACATATCATTTGAAAGTTAGTCAAGGTACAATATTAAACACTTTTAAGAGAATATTCGTGTATCTTTCGGCTAAAATGAATGTCAATTAATTATTGGATTATTCATGTGAAAATAATGAATGTTTATAAGTTTAAAGTTTAGAAGAAATTATGGCTAATGTTATTGAAAATTCAATTGAGAATGAAGCTGGGAATAATTCAGTATATTTGAAATCAATCATGAGAAAGGAAGCGATAATAGTATTAATCATTGTTTTACAATTTTTTATTATAATTGGAAAAGGCTATATTAGAATTTTTGAATGCAGTGAAAAAAATTAAATATGAAATTCATCAAGATTTAAATTTCTAAAAAAAAAAAAAAGTGTATTCACCTAGATGTAAATTAATAAATATTCATATTTTACTAAATTGTTCTAAGTATATTTGTATGTATTAGGCATATTTGAGAAATTAATAATTTATAAATGGAATAAAATAATGTATTTATATAAGGTTATTATGCAAAATTATTATTTTATAAATTTATTAAAATTATTTATTTTTTAAATTGATTCTAGTCGAGATTAGAAGAAATTATTATTTTAGAGAGATTATTAATTTATTGAGTTAATTTATAAAAATTTTATTGTATATTTACAGTAGTTCCAAAATGAATACTAAGTTTCCATTGATTGATTGATTCATTCTTTTTACACTCTTTTTAGAATTTCTGAATATTTAATTATTGCAACTCATCTAATTTTCATGAATTATGACCTGACTAAAATGTGAAATTCTCTAGTAGTCTATTTCCGATGAAGAATTTCCCATGATGAATTCTTAGGATGTGTTTGGGATTGTGTTTTTCAAAAGTGCTTTTTAATAAAATTTTTTATACTTTTTTCAAAACTGCTTTTAAGTAGAAGTAGCTAAATTTTAAAATTATTTTTTTAACATCTAACAGAAATTTTAAACACACCCTTAGTATCTTAGATTTATAAGAAATTTACTCATCTTTTATCTCTTTTATTTGATCTTTTAGGATCTTTTACTTGCTGTCTACAATCATACCGTGGTGCCATGTATTGACTTGTACTAAAATATAAACATCGTCTTGTATTGACTTATGCTAGAACATAAACATAGTCACTATTTCTATAAAAAAAGAGAGGAGACTATTATATCTATAATAAATGGAATATTATTTGATTGAATAATTAACTTAGCTCGTGTTTTTTAAGGAATCCTTCACTTCTATCGGTTTTTTATTTTCCTTGAAAAGCCAATTTAAATGGACAAATTCAATATTTCAACTGAGATTTTAAATAATTGACTTGAATTCAATTTGGTTATGTTTTGTTTTGCCCCTTTGGAGAAGGACAATTAAGTAATTTTCAGGGTCTTTAGGGATAATGAATTAAATAATTTTTTTTTAACCTCTCACAAAATCCTCTCTGTAAATTCCAATATGTTATCGCTGGAGAAATGAATGATGCTACTCAGTCATTGGAATTAAATACACTGTTTTCCCTTTTTTATTTTATAAAAAAAAAAAGGCTAATAATAAAAGACGACCACATTTTATTTTATGCAAGTATCCAAGCGCTGAATTTGTTAAAAAGATATCACCACATCTTAGTTTCACTTCTGATTTTGCTTGCTTTTGTCATGATAGCTGGAAACTACAGATTGCGTGATGCAAGCATACCGCGTTCTTGAAATCAGATCAGCCATTGAATCGAATCAATTCAACTGGATAAAAGGATATTATAATATTTTTAAAATTAATTTAAATAATTTTGAGGTGGTAATATAAAAATTAAAAAAAAATAAGAAAGGCTAAAACTGGTAATTGTCCCGGTTCTTGATTTAACCAGTCCAACTCAATTAGTTCTGCTATATATATATATATATTACCAAATATTTCTACTATATGAATGCAAAAGAATTTAACTGAACAACTCCAATTGCACCAAGCTTTTACACACATTTATAAATTTATGACCTAGAATAGGTATGTACATAGTCTAGGCTCAGATTTTGAAAATGTCAAATTCTCAAAAGATTCTACCCGTCCGACCTACAATTTCCTTCATAAATTGAAGCCTGCAGCCTGACTCATGAATATGTATCACAATCTGTGATAGCGTAGCTAAGTCAATAAGAGTACATTGTAATCAATGGGCAGAAATTGAGGCAAATTTTGCCTTTCAGGGTTGATTTTTAAATAACATTTATTTCTATTCCATTTAATCACCAACTTGACTAATTGATCTTTCTTGTAACAAAACCCAGAACAAGGCATGCAAGCCTTTGAAGCCTTAGACAATGCAGAAGTCAAATTGAAGTGGTAGGAACCAAATTGTTAGTGCAAGAAAAAATTTAATTGACTTGTTTAAGGTTCTGATGACATACAAGCAATAGCTTCACAACAATCAAGCCAGAGATCAATGATTTGTTCAAGGTTCTGACGACATACAAGCAATAGCTTCACAACAATCAAGCCAGAGATCAATCCACCACATCGCTATTTTATTTGCTTTAGCCATATCAAATTGTACTCCTGACAAATTCATTTAGGATTTTAGAAACTTGTCAGCAGAGAGAAAGATATGTTTTAAACTGGAGCAACCACTTAATTCCAATATGAATGAAACATAGTAACACAAGTACACAACAACATCATTTCATGCAAAAGGCACCCACAATCCACAATATATGAATTTGTCAGGTGTACAATTTGAACAATATATGCAAGGAAATTTAAATATTTACAGATTTTGGTGCAAATTTTATATCAACACCTAATCTAATACTTCCTGCACTTCTTGTTGAAAATTTATCTTGACTATTGATTGAATGCCAGCGATTTTCAATATGTTTATACATTCCGTCAGAATTGGATGAAAAATATAAATTGTTTGGTTATAACTGATATTTTATATCTCAACAACCGTAAGTAAGAAACTAGAGAAGTCATTTTATTTACCTATTCATCAATTGTAATGCTAGAATTAGGTGTGATCAAAACCGAACCGAAAAATCAAATTGAACCAGGATTTCAGTTCAATTTGGCTTTTAAAATAGTAAACCAAATTCAATTTCAGTTTAGTTTAGTTTTTACAAAAAAAATTTAGCTGGAACCGAACCGACCAAAATATATATATATATATATATATATATATATATAATAGTTTTAATATATTATTAATAAATATTATATATATAATTATTTTATACATAATAAATATATATAAAATAAAAAATGATCCAAACCGATAACCGAACCAAACTGAACTTTTCCAGTTCGGTTTGGTTCGATTTTATATAAGCTTTGGTTTCGGTTCGATTTTCATAAAACATAGGTTCGGTTCTTTTTGTTTGGTTCAATTTTGAACTAAATCGACCATTCACACACTCCTCCCATCTTTTCCTCCTCAGCACCCAAATAATTCCTTTTTTTTAATCTCCCCACTCCCTGCTCCCCCCTACTTCCTTTTTTCCCTTTTTTCTCTCTCTCTTCTTTATTCTTCCTTTTTTCCCGAAAGAAAAGGAGGACAACCCAAGTTGAGCTTGCAAGTACCTATTTCCCAGTGTTCTTTAAAAACTAGACTGAGTTAACTCGATCAAGAGCCAATAAAAAAAATATTAAAAATTTTTAAAAATAAGTTTTCAATGGTTTTAATGTGAGAAACATAAAAGTTAAAATTAAAAAAATAAAACTTGACTGGATTGAACCAGTCATTGGACTGATTCCTGGTTTCCTAAAACACTACTAACTCTTGCTTATTTTGGTTTCTCTGGTATTTTCTAAATGACATGGGAGACTGAAATTTTTCTATTATGAAGATAATTTAGTATATGTAGCACAAAAACACATATATCATGGTAACAAAGTTCTATTTTCATAAATGAGATTGTGAAAACGAGTACAAAAGTAGTACTGGGAAAAAGAGAGAGAGAGAGAGAGAGAGAGAGAGAGGTTGTCTTTTATCCACATGGCTCATAATATGTCAAAAAATTTTCTGTTTTCAAACAAACAAAAGAATACATTTCACTGTAGTTTCATGCGCAATGGTTAACAAACTCACTTATATAAATAAGAACAGATCTTAGATGCACACCACATGCCTTAAATGCCAGTGTCTTTTCAATTGGAAAAATGATCATTAAATGAATTACTGAAGTATTTCTTTTTCTATTATACATTCTTTTTTTTTTTCTTGAATGGAACTACACTAATTTGTTTATTGTTTATAAGTATCTCACATTTGTAATTGATCAGAGACTCATAGTGAACATTATAATTTGATTAATTCTTAAATGCATAAAATCAAATTCAAATCTCATTTGGGAACAATGAGTTCAAATATATTTTTAAAAAATGGCAAACAAACCATGAGTACTAAAGCACTTCATGCATGCTTATCATTACTTATTAAGAACATATTTCTGTTGTGTGCAGCCTTGATATTGACCTAAAGTTTGAAAGATTCATGTATAGGGCATTCGATGTATACCATAGCAGTGTAGTGCTTGAAATTCAACCAAGAGTATGATCTTACCTCAAGCATGAAAGACTTCTCTGTATAAGGTATCCATATGCACAACCTTATTAATAGAAGAGAAAACTTTCTTAGGAAACTGGAATGGTGTACCTTATCATAAATTTATAGGAACTCTCAAACCATCATGCGCAAGCTGCACCGGTATTCCTTCCCTACATACACATGGTGACAAAAGAGTGTCAACTTTTTAGTCTTTAATGAAGATAAAAAGAACAATGCGAACCACTTGGTCCTTGGTCTATTGTTGATGAGAAAGGTTATTGGTAGCTTTATTGAAGAAAGCTCAGTAGCTTTCTTGTGGTTTTTTTCAGCTGCTGCTTATCAAAAATACAAAGAAAAATTTTGGACTTAAGACAAAATAGAACCCAAAACTTAATCCTACAGAACTATGCCAAAATGAAATACTACTAAGCTGATATGAGTACGTCAGTATACATTTTACCGAACAGCCAAATCATGTCAATTGTACTTCATAATGCATGCCATCAATGAGACCCATGATCATAAAAAACAAACTTTACACCTTTTAGACCATTCCGCTAAAAAGTCATTGTCTTCATAATGATCAAACTCGTGGCCCATCCCAGTAAAAAGAGCGTGCTTTGGACATAACCTCTTCACAGCTTCAAGGGCCTACAGATTAAACAGTATAATGGCAGCATAAGCATTTAAAATATTTCAAAAAAGATCAAATGATGTGAGATTGAATAAAAAAAAAAAAAAAAAAAAAACCTCTTGCAAGCGGAAGTGAGCACCAGGAAGCCCAGACTGAAAAAATACAAGTAGAAGATCAAGTATATTAATTACTGAAATGATGAGAAAGCACAAAGCAGAACGGCAACAAAATACTGGCTAAACTCATGATATCACTAGCACAAGGGGAAGACCAGAATTGAGGAGGTAATTTGGAAGTATGAAGGAAAGGCCTGTGTAATATAGCATTTTGTCAAAGATTACTGCACCAACCTCATTTATTGATCAAACAAACGAAATATACCAATTGATGTTGCCATCTCAAAAATAAATAAATTATCAATTGATGAAACGTGTTTAAACTAGCAGAAGTCTATTTTTAATATCTAGCTTATTCACTCTAATTATCCCAACATTGCTCCAGAATTCAAGTTATCCCACAAATTTCAACATCAACAATTTAGCCCCAAACTTTCATTAGCATCAACATGTGGTCCAATAGCTACATTCAAATTCTAGATTATCAGAAAAAAGGATGACCAATTTCACATAAATTACTCCAACTAGCAAACCTGCAGCTAGTATGAATCCCCAAACAGCCACAGAAAGCTGTGTGAGGGGGGGTTGAAGCCAATGAAGATGAGCAAGCACATGAAAAAACCTAAATTTGGAGAACAAGATGAACAAATGTTGCACGACGTTCAATTCCAAGTAATATGATATATTTTGCTGTAAACAGGTATTTGCATTGGATACAGGTTCAAATGATAAATTTGAACGTGCATTACATTACTCTTATGGACGGAAAATAATAACTTTATCTTATGAAGAGAAAAGGGAAAAAAAATAAAATACTATTCTATATAGTTTGCTGGATATCAAACCAGGAACATTGCTTAAATTTTTTTATTTCCATAGACACTATTGAAGGGTAATCAAGAAAGTTCAACAAACATAATTTTCTGACTAACCTTGCGTGAGGCATCCAAGATAAGAAGATCCAACTGCCCAGCCCCCTCTTTCGAGATTACTGCAATAACCAAGATTCACTGGATCAAAAAAAAAATTTAAATAATGTGATAAGATATCCAGAAAATTATCCTCGCTTTACCACTTCCAACAAAATAAGACAATGTTTATCCAAAAATAAATGGCTTGATCTCCATTAATTTCACAGTATTTGTGAAGCTCGGAACTAGTGTGTAGGAGTATAAAATATGCATAAAAATTTACCACAGCAAGCAGGATGAACAAATAACACTCACCATATTCTGTGTTTGCAGGAAAATGTGAAATGTCAGATATATAAGCTACTCTACTTTTTTCACCAAAGAGAAAACCCAAGCAAATATAATTTTCTCCATGCATCACCTGCAAGAGAACAAATTAGGAAACACGGATAAATAGAAACAGTGTGTATTTTTGGGAATTTATCTGCATTTGAAGTGATTTTCAGAGCAAATAACTGGCAAAGGAACAAATTGTAAGCCTGATGCAACAAATGGTCTCTGACAGTCTTCCTCAATTATTTTCCAATCCAGTTGTGCTGCTACCTGCCGTATTTCTCGGCCTTCTGTTAATTTTTTATTTATCAAATATGGAAATCTCAAAGCAACGCTGTTTCAAAGGTAAAACAAAATGGAGAATTAGATTGAATGATGTGATAAGTTAGATTGCAGTTGATATAGCAAAACGTAACAAAAAAATTAGAAACGAAGAGCTCCAAATAATTAAGTTCTATGGTAAGGAAGTCTAAGCAAATAATTTCATTAGTTGCTAATCATTAAATCAGCTAGGTTTTGGGAGTGTTTTTACAATTTAGGCATAAAGCTGGTCCTATTTTATGCAAATAAATCATTTACATTGACCCACCAAGAATTGAGAATGTAATGTAGACATCCAAAGGATTATGAGTAATGGGATCGTGTTAGCCAACTCACGTTTCAGCTATTGAAGATTTATACAATGGAGACAGCCGAATCTTGAAGCCAAAGTTCAGACTTTACTACAAATGATTAAGGATACAATGTTTCAACAGCAAATGATAAGTACCTTGGAATTAAGATAAAGCAAAGAAAAAGAATAAACGGTAAGCCTCATCTAGATGGTAAACATCTTCCTTATGATTGATGGATAGATAGATAGACAGCGAGAGAAAGAGAGAGACCCAGTAATAATAAGTTCAATACAACTGCATTTAGAGGTTCATCTATCTAATTCTGCTAAATTAGTTGCATGGAGTCTATGATTTCAGGCAAGCAGCATGTACAACTTCCCTGCATTAAATTTAATTAGTATTTAAAAATTAAGGGAAAAATCAAACTTATGGTGATTTTTATTTAAAGGTTATTCTAGACCTTCAACATTTAAGTTGCTCAAGCTTCCAATTCTCAACTCATTACTGTAAGTTATTTATCATTCAACTACTTCAAATGCTAATCTTTAAAACCAACATAAAATGATAAAAATTAGCATAATCATCTAGTAGTGATTTAGTTTGATAATAAACTCAAAACATCTTGTTATCAACAACAATTTTCACTCTAGTTTTTACAAATTGAGATTTCATCACAAATAATCATTGACAGACCAGAGCACCAAATATGTTGCATAGATGTATGCTTGCAGCTGTGTAGGAATATCAAAGGTACCTATCCATGGTAAATTGACTTAGGTAAATGGGGATACAGTTTGTAGGACGAAATGGTAGTACAGCACGTATGTCATCAAGACCAAGAACTGCATCAGCATGTTCATGACTCAAAATAACCTGTGCAGTTTACACAAACTTAGTCCTTGTACAACCAGAAATAAGGATACAAAATTGAGAAGCAAGAGAAAAAAATATTATGTTCAGCAAAAGCATGCATGATAAATGCAGAAACATGTAAAAAAACCTCTGCTATTTAAATTATGAGATTTCGCAGGAGATCATTAACATCTGCAACTTATTTCATACCCTTGAGAAGAATCTATGTTCACTGCTTGTTCAGATTTCCCTTAGAGTCATGGGGATGCTCCAAAAAAAAAAAAAAGCTAAACCACGCCACCCATAACATTTTCCTCTTAGTTTTGGAGATTAAACTCAAACCATGCAGAGATCAGACTGCTCCACTTCAGATAAGGATTTCAAATATTTGCATTGATACACATCCTCCTCCACCCTTTCCTTCCATGGTTCAAAATGTATCCAACTTGATGCTTCTATTGATCATTAAATTATATAATGGTCAATTTGAATAGGTGTGTATTTGAAATATTTGATTGCATTTGTGTTTCATGTGTAAAGTCATAAAAAATCAATATGATCCTAAATTCAAATGCTCAAATATTTCAAATGACTATCTATCAAAATAGAACTTAACAGAAATTAGTAACCACTAGCATCCTTAAGAAGATAGCAGAACATGACATTAAAATATATAATAATAATAATAATAATAATAATAATAATAAAAGATTTATTGCAAACTGGTTCACCTGAAGTCATGAATATTTCCGTAAATGCAAAGCTATTTGCATTCTAATGCAGAAAAAGGACCTATAATATTTTGTTGGAGTAGTCACTGGTGCTTCCTCATGTTCCTTCCAGAAGAGTTTCTTACCTCATTCTACCATTAAACGAGATCTCCATAAAATCTTAAATAATTTCTTCAACTCAATGAAAAATCGAACTCTAGCTGCTTGGAGCTGCCTAATTGTTACTCTTCCAAACTGATGATGATCATATTTACCATAATTGCTTCCCATCTCAATATATTTTGTTCCACAATTGAAAATTTTATCCACCCATATAATTTAAAAAGTAAAAAAGGAAATATCTTTTTCCATTCATATAATTGGACAATTCCACCTTGCACCCAGTGGATGGGCCAACCCATGCACCCAAGTCAATTATTTATCGCCACAAATGTGTAATAACTGTTAACATGGGGGTGTAACCAATCAATTGAGTGAGAAATTAAAGAGAGAGAGAGAGAGGGACAGTGAGAGACAAAAGCTGCTACAATTTGAGGTGGCAAAAATATATTGGCCCGGTATATGGGGCCATAAACCAGGTGTAGGATAAAATTTTTCCATATAATGGGACATAACACTCTTTAAGACAATCTTTACCAAATTTATTCAATTCTTATACTAACTTGTCATGACTACTTTAGCCAACAAATATAAGAAAATGCCTTGATTAAAGTAGCTGAAAGTTTTTTTCAACAAATTAATCATTAACAGAGTGAAAAATAAGATAAAAGATCACTCACAGAATCCACTCGAGGAATCTTGTGGAAAGTAAACCACCTAAGCACTTGTTCCCTGAATGTTTTCCCAACATCAATCAATATATAGCTGCGTTTCTCATTGCTCTGGTAATAATCTATAAGAAGAGATGTGTTGCATCTGCATTTTTAAAATAATTGAGAACACACGCACACCAACTTATCATTCTTGAATCTTTTCAATAACAAAACATGGCAACTAAAAGAAATTCAAAAATAACTAAACATAAACATCTTATTGAATTTTTTTTTCCTTTATAAAAGCAATTAAATAGGAAATAGAACCTGTAGTTGGGGTTTTTCTCAGGTGGGACAAAGAGGGCCTGGGAACAAACATGGCAGGGCGGGTCCGATGGCTGGATAAGGCACAATCCAAAGGGGACAGTGTTGGAGCATCCAGTCCCAAGAAAGATCAGAGATGATGATCTAACGCCATCATGAATGAGGTTTTGGATGAGATTTTGAGATTCCATATCAAATGAGTCTTTTACGTGGCTAGCTCTCTGCGTCAGTGTGGTGTGGATTATAGAATGTGGAAGAAGGAATTCAAATGGTCATGGCAATCTGCCTAGTCTTCTTTTAAAATTCACAGAAGAATAAACTAATAAGAAATTGCAAGACGACTAGGACTTTTAAAATAGACATACTACCGGCCTTGTCTTTTGACCATTTCTAATTGTTAAGAGAACAGTTAAAATAGCAGAAGATTCACAATTTTTTATTTGTGTAAATACAAAGATAAGGCAGGTCTCTGTGACTTCAATGAAATGCAACTCAGCACATCATCATCATCATCATATTATTATTATTATTATTGCCTAATTACCAAAAAGCAAATCCTGTATTTTGAGCCTTTTTAAAATATTATTCTTCTTCTTCTTTTTTTTTTTTTTAATCAACTAATGATATGAACTTTCAACATTATTGCCATTTTAGCCTTGGGTCACATTTCCAGCATCAGTTACCAGAATGCTGTTAATAGAGGGCATAGGACAAATTTTTGATATTTTGTTGAATTATTAAGGGCAAAATGAACATTTGCTTTCCTCTTCAAATTTTAGAGAATTGGGTTTTGCTACCAAATTCTCCATATTTCACCTAACTCCAAATAACAAACAAATTCACACTAAGAAGAAGAGAGAGAAATTTGCAATCATAATAATGATCACAATGCAACAACAAACAGCACATAAACTCAAATTTAACATCACTAAAAGAACTAAAAATCAGCTAACAGAGTGAAATTTAGAGCTTCTAAGAAGGGAAAATATTTATATAACTTGTAGATACAAAGTGCAGAGACTCAAGTAAACCATATAACTCAACCCACGAGTTGGAATTTCCAGCACCAATTGCTCCATCATCGATGGGCCGGTCTGCCTTTCCACCGTCTTCTCCATCATATCAGCGCTGCTGCCACTATCTCCACCTCTGCTTCACGTTGCCCACACCACTGGAAACCCAGGGAGAATTCGAATTCTGTATAGTTAGCCCATTACACGGAATTAAAATCAAGACAAGAGAGAAAGGAAGTTTGGGAACGTGTTTGGTTCATTGGAACGGGGTTTTGGAGCCGGATTCTAGACTGCGGGAGATTGAACAAGATAGCAAATGTCCCATTTTGCCCTTGAAAAAATATCAACTTAGTCCCTTTATACTTTTAAAATTGCAAAATTTTCCCATTATCATTACATTCTATTCATTTATTTATTTTAGAAGTGATTAACATTCATTTATTTATTTTAGAAGTGATTAACATTTTGATTTTAGGCATAGCTTGAGCAGATACTGAATTGTAATGATTTTGAAAATGGATGTAATTAACTGAGGAAAAAGAAAATAGAATTGAAAAAAAAAAGACTCAAAAGAAAAGTGTTGAATTAATAAATTAAAAAAAATAATTAAAACTATAGTTTTATATATATATATATATATGTATCATTATTATATTGCTAACTTTTCAATGTTTTATTATAAATATGAATCACGATAGGTACAGTGAGTAGCTAACAACTGAATATTATATTATTTTATATAAAAACACATTTGACACAAATTTACCGTCATAGAATACTAACAGATATTATAATATAGTCATTTATTTTTTAATAATTATTCTCACATGAACTAAGAAATGTAAATATGGCAACCATCACCCCCCATAAAAACGAGAAAAAAGAATTGTTTTGATTTAGTGGTATGGAATTATCTCTCAAGTGTTTTAATTTAATAATTATGTGAGACTATTTTACGAGCCAACAACAAGATTTGAATCTCCTCCAAATACTTAAAAAACAAATATATGTTTATGAGCAATTTCAAAATATCAGTTGAAAATTAATAAAAGGAAAATGGCTTTGCAGGCTTACAAGTTACAAGCTAGAGATTGTTCCACCACACCGATTGTGCACTGGATTACATTTTACACCAGAAGCAACCTGTTGATTCCAACAGGAAGCAAACATAGTAACACAGCACAATCATTTCATGTAAAAGGAAAGAACCATCCACACGTTTCCTACCTATATGCAAGAAAATGTAAGCATTTCCTCCTAGAATTCGCTGATTTTATTAAAATAAGTTGAGAAGGATGTGATGCCCCTCATAAATTACATATACATATATGTATAGTTCTTTTGTTAAAATATTGTCTAAAACTATTGAATATGAGCTGCTGAAGCCACAAATAATTCCACTTCGTTTATTCCTCCCATCAGAATCAGGTGGAAACCATAAATTACATTTCTAGCGATAATTCATAATTCATATTTAAACCTGCAAACAGAAAAAGAATAGGCAATTTATTATTTCAATATTTACCTCTTCCTCAACCCTAACACTCCAGTTTGGTATAGCTAATTTAAAATACAGATTCATTTATAAAAGATAGAATTCGGTTTGGTTATGTTGAATTCCATAAAAATTAAATTCATTGGAGTGAAATGAATATTTTCATTTATAGCAAATACGAAAACTCAAATGAATTCCACAAAATTTATTTATAGCAAACAGGGTCTTGTAATCATTGCTAGTGCAGCAGCAGCAGCATAGCTGTATATGATGCAACAATTGATTAATAAAACAGATTGCTCCTTAAAAAGCTGGCTAGCATGGCTTACCTTATCATAGGTCCATGGGAACTCTCAAACCATCACATGCAAGCTGCACTGGTATTCCTTCCCTGCATACCAACAGTGACAAAGAAAGTTAGTTTCCCAGTCTTCAATCAAGATAATAATAATAATAATAACAGAAGCAAATTAAACAAAACATTAAATCTTAATCCTATCGAACTATGCTGATGTGATATGAGATTCTGATCTCAGAAAATGCATTTTACTAAACAGTGTAATCATGTCAATTACGATCCAAATGCATGTGATCAATGAAACCATCATTGTCAAGAGACAATTTGACACCTTTTAGACCAATCTGCTAAGAAGTCATTATCCTTGTAATGATCAAAATCATGACCCATTCCAATTAAAAAAACTTGCTTTGGACATAATCTCTTCACAGCTTCAAGGGCCTGCAAGCAGCATATGTGGCAGTAGAAACATTTAAAACTTAAAAGATATTCCAAAAAAGATCGATGATGAACAACCAATGGAGAAAAAAAAAAAACACCTGAGGTAAGCAGAAGTGAACATTATGGGATCCATGCTGCAGAGTAAAGGCAAGTAGAAGATCAATGATATTAATTCCTAAAATAATCACAGAAAACACAAACATAATAGAAACATAATCCCTTTTTCATTGTGCTACAAACAGAAGCATATATATACATATATATATATATATATATATATATATATAGAGAGAGAGAGAGAGAGAGAGAGAGAGAGAGAGAGAAGGATATGATTTTGCATGACGCCTAGGGTCAGGGATTCTAATCAAAACAAGTGAAACCTGGTCATACTTCTACAAATTATTTTACATTTGCCTTATGGACAAAAAAAAAATGCAACTTTATATTCTCCATTTGCATGAAGAACAGATATGGAGGACAACTGTTTTGCAATTTTTGGTGGATTATTTAGCAATCAAGTGGGACTTAAATTGATTCAATTGAAACATGGGGACTAAACTGAATACGGACCTCCATTTTTAGGCAGTTCATGCATACTCTGAACAACTTTATTTCAGATTACACACAGAAGGATGTCTCAGTATACAAGATTTTCTGTTGGACATTGTAGATGAAACATTGATAAGCTGTACTCTGAATTTCCATTTCCATAGAAACTATTAGCCACTAGCCAGCAATCAAGAAAGTAGAACAAAAATTAGTTTTGTGACTGACCTTGCGCAAAGCGTCCAAGATAAGAAGATCCAGCTGCCCAGCCCCAGATTTTGAAATTACTGCAAGAATACTATAAACAGTGAGACACATATCCAGAAAATTTTCCTCGACTTAACAAATTCCACAAAAACTGGCAACCGTTTCACAACAAGATGACTTTATCTCCATTCATTTCACAGTTTTTAAGATAATCATCATAAGTTATGCATGTGGAGTGAAATATGCATGATAACTTAACATCATGAGCAGGATGGACAGGCATTTGGGAAAACAAAGAAATCCTATTAAAAAATTCGACAGGGGCTCTAGTAAAGCAGGCTTAAAAAATACTCGCCATATTCTGTGCTTGCAGGAAAACGTGAAACATCAGATATATAAGCTACTCTACTTTTTTCACCAAAGAGAAAACCCAAGGAAATATAATCTTCTCCATGCATAACCTGCAACAGAATACAAACATGAGAAACAGAGATATAAAGAAGTAGTGTGTGTTTTTGCACATATGTGTTTATTTGAAGAGAGTTTCAGAGCAAGTAACTGGCAAAGGAACAAATTGTAAGCCTGATACAACAAACGGTTTCTGACAGTCTTCCTCAATTATCTTCCAATCCAGCTGTGCAACCCGCCTTATTTCTTGGCCTTCTCTTAATTTTTTGTTTAACAGGTAAGGAAATTTCAAAGCAATACTGTTTCAAAGGTAAAACATGGACAAACATCAAAATGTTGCTATAAGTTAGATTGCAGTCGACAAAAGCAAAAAGTTACAACAAATTAAAAATGCAGAATTCTAATTGCTCAAGTTATATGGTCAGGGAGTCTACATAAGACATCACTTTGTTGTTCTCTGATCAATAAACCAGCTGAGTTTGGCAGTATTTTCTATAATTTAGGCATAAAGCTGGTCTTAAATTATGCAAATAATCAACTCATCTGCATTTACTAAGCATACAATTAAATAGAGAAAGTAAAAGCAGGCATCCAAGCTAGGGACTTCAATTACTAATCAATTAGTATCACGTAAGCCATCTCTTAAATCAGCTGTTGAGGATTCACATCAACAGCGAGTGCATAGAAACTTGAAGGTAGGTGTGTCAATGTTGAATATTAAGGACAACAATACTCCCAGGGTAAATGAATAGTTTCTCAGAAATAGGAAAATTATCCAAGCAATGAGAAGGAATAATTCTCATCTCAATGGTCAAAGTCAACAACTTTCTATGAGAGAGTGATTGAGAGAGATAGAAAGAGAGAGATCATAATGGATGAATAAAATATTCATTCATTATGGATCCATTTAGATAGATAGTTATTTAAAATGACTAAGTATTTGGATTTGCATAATGTTTGGTTGTTTATGATTTTTCACTTTGGACACAAATTAAATACTTAATGACTATCTATCCAAATAGACCCTAAATAAAATGCAAATGCATTTAAGGGTCCATGTATTTAATTCTTCTCAAGTAGTTGTAAAGAGTGTGATTTCAGGTCTGCAGTTTGTACATATCTTGCCATTATTATTTAATGAATAAAAATAAAAAGATCAAACTAATGGTTATGATCTCTATTTTGGAGTTGATGTTAGATATTCACCATCTAAGTCGCTTAACATTCGATATTCTCAACTCATTACCATTGGTCATTTGTCATCCTCTACTTCCAAGGATAATCTTTAAAATCAACATATGCATTGAAGTAATTATTTAGCAGGAATTTAGTTTTATGGTAAACTTGAAAGATCTTCTTATCAACTAAATCTTTTAGCCTAATAATATAATTGCAGAATTCATCACAAGAACCATCGGCAAAACAAAGCATCACAATACATGACCATAACAAATTCATATCTCAACAGTAATGAAAAATGTTTAAATGACGATCCATGAACTTGTTAAAAACCCGTATGACATACCTATCCATGGCAGACTGACTTAGATAAATAGGGGTTGGATCAATATCATTTGTTGGACTAAACGGTTGCACAGCACGCATGTCATCAAGACCAAGAACTGCATCAGCATGTTCATGAGTCAAAATAATCTGCAATTCATACAAAATTAGTCCTAGCTAAGATTCTCAGAAAATCCTATTGACTATTTTCCAATAAAATAGTCATTGAGCAGCCAGAAAATGCTTCAATCAAAGAAGTGCAGTAAAGGCAAAAATGACTCACAGAATCCACTCGAGGAATCTTGTAGAAAGTAAACCACCTAAGCACTTGCTCTCTAAAAGTCTTTCCAACATCAATCAATATATAGCTATGTTTATCATCATTCTGACAATAATCTATAAGAAGAGACGTATTGCACCTGCAAATTTAAAATAATTAAACATACAAACATCAATTGCCGATTCCTGATTTTCTCGGCAACCAAACAAGTTCTAAAACAAATAAAAAAAATAGAGATCTAGTAAAATAGAACCTATAGTGTGGGTTTTTCTCAGGCGGAAGAGAGACAGCTTGGAAGCAAACATGGCAAGGCGGATCTGACGGCTGGATCAAGCATAATAAGGCGGGGACGGAATTGGAACAACCAGTTCCCAGAAAGATCAGAGACGATCTAACATTATTGTTATTAGCAATCGATTGAGATTTGTGAGCAATGCGATTATCTTTAGACTCCATTGGCTCTATTTTGAGTTTGTTTTTGCTCACTCTTAGTCTTATATATGAAAAACCGAATGATAGAAACAGGGAGACTTTCTTTTTTGTAAAGTCGCGTGAACAGAACGTTAGACGCTTAAGAGGGAATTTACAGGGAGAGCATCTGCCCGCGAAAGTTGTTCCTTTTTTTTTTTTTTAAGCTAACGTGGCAGCAATCTGACGGTTTGAAGATTTATATTGGAAAATTTAAATTTTTTTAAACAAGAAATAAATTACCAATATCAAATTAAAATTAGAAAAGTAGTGTTGAATTTAAAATTTTTAAATCATCCATATAAGCTTGCTACATTTTTGAAATGTGTGTATACAATTTAGTAAGAAACTGGCTAATCCGATTTATAAGTTGAATCAACGAGTCAGTAGTTTAATTAACTATTTAATGATTAAATTAGTCAATAAATATAATTAATTAAATATATAATTTATAATTTTATATAATAAAATAAATATTAAAAAATTTAAAGTACATAAACTTTCACCTAAAAATACACTAAATATTTCATTTTACAATCATAAAAAAAATTATATAAATAAGTCTATAAAATCTTTAATATATTTTTAAATCTTTATATCTATGAATCATATTATGGATAAAAAAATAAATTGAGATTTAATAATTTTAATTCCTACATTTTTATCAAAATATATAAATAAGTATAAATATTTCATTACATATCAATTTAAAAATTAAATATAATTAAATTATTAAATTTCATATATTAAAATTAATTTAACATTAAGGATAAAAATAAAATAATTTTTTTTTATTTTTACTATATAGAATGAAAATGCAAAATGATTAAAAGAATTTTTAGAAATGAAAATAAAATTATATATCACAATAATTTTTTCAAACAATAGCAAGTTATAATTATAAAAAATTTGAAAATTGTGAAACTATCGAGTAACTGCTCGAGTTACACTAAATCACCGGTTCAATGGTCTAAATCACATAATTTTGCGTGAATCTTGCAATTTTTATCTAATAACAAACTCGGTCCGATTGAATGTCTAGATCACCGGATTGACCTACTAGTCTTGTCCAAATTTATTAACTATAAAAAAAATGCTATATATTGGAGAGAATTAAGATTTAAGATTAATGAAATTTGAATCATAATGTCGTCCTCTTTTAAAATTATTTTATCTTACCATTATACTAAAACATGATTTTTAAATATTAGATGTAACTTTACTCTCTCTTTTTTTTTTTTTTTTAATTAATGAAGTGACTTTACTTTGAATTGTAAAAATAAATTATAAAATTTGAATGTGTATAAAAAAATTAGGAGTTAGGCCGTGGCTATTATATATTATAATTATGGTTAAAGTTTATTTATACCATTGATCATTTTAAAATAATCTACATAGTTTAGGATTTTTTTTTTTTTTAAAACTAACAGCATCACTGACCGACTTTTGTTGTTAAAGATAGCAAAATTCAATTAGCTCTAATAAAAAACTCAATCCCACTTTGAATCCAATAAAAAATTTATATCCTGCTTATGATAATGAAACGAAAATGAAATTGAATATCATTGCCAACTTTTTGTTAGAGATAGCAAAATTCGATTCGCTATGATAAAAAACTCGATTTCATTATAAATCTGATAAAAAATTCATCTCCTGTTTATGATAATGGGACGAAGATGGGATTAAATATCACTGCCATCATTCCTACCTGACATATATATATATATATATATATATATATATATATATATATATATATATATATATATATATATATATATATATATATATATATATATATATAATTTCGTATTACATATATATATAAATTTATTTTTTTAAATTATATCATTAAATATTTAATTATATTAATAATATTATCACTTTAAAAAATTATATTATTATTTTTAAATATTAATTTATAATGTATAAAATTTAACATAAATATGTATAATATTTTGTTAAAATATATAAATTATGAAATTTTAACATTAATAAAATTATAAAAATATAAATGGAGATCTTCGTCCTCGCTTTATCCTCATCCTGAACTCGATTTATCTCGTATTGTCTTTACCTAGACTGTTTATGGATGAGAATGAGAATCTCAAAACTCATCCAGTGCTGCTCCATTACAATTCCTACTTTTATGTACGTCAGACTATTTATTATAAAAAATTATTTTCAAAAATAAAATTTTAATAAATTCTTTATCTTTTAAGAATAAAGAAGAGAGTTAGTTCGCATTTATAAATGTAGAGAGTCAAATATTATTTTTTATTCTATTTTTAATTAATATAGTATAAATTTTCATACACTTTATTATAGTATATAGTTTTGGTATTATTTTTTTTATTGGATAAATTTAAAAAATATATAAAAAATTAAAATTATTAATATTTATGGAATAAAGTTAAATGAATAACAAAATATAGAGATTCTTTCAAATTTGAGTAAAGCTCGCTACTTTTTATTAATAAAATATGTTATTTAAAATAAGACTATCATTGCATGGTCTAATCTAATTCAAACTTATTTTGATTTATTAGGGAACTACTTTTATTGATTATTGCGTGAGATGGTACAACTTTTAAATTAACCACATCAAAATTTCTGAAAATAAAATTTTATTTTATAAATTTATTAGATTCAAAATCAAAATCTCACAATTTTATAAATAATTACAATATCATCAAATTAAAATCTCAATAATATAAAATTTTAGTAATTTAATAATTAAATATTAGAGTTTTAAAAACGTGACGAAAATTTAGCAGCCTTAAAATTCCACAAAGCAATAAAGGAAATTTTCTTAAAGAGACTTGAAAATTTTTAGATAAATACAAGTCTAAAGTTAAGCTTGATATGACGACATTGATAAGCTAAAATTTATCAATTAACAATTTAACATCTTTCTTATGTCACATCCACTCTTTTTTTTTTTTTTTATGTGACAAGTTTAGGATGGAAATTTTGTTGATACATGTTTAATTTTAATTATAAAGTGTTTAATTTGAATTATGAAGGTTGAGATGTGGTAATTACAAACAAAGATAATACCAAAAAAAAAAAAAAGACAATAACAAAATGTCATAAAAATAGTAAAACAATATTTACTTAAGGATAAAATTAATCAAATACTTTGAAGAATGAGATTAAAAGTTATGATGTACTCATTTTCAAAGGCTTCTAATGAAGATGAGTTTATTTGGTTAAATATATCAAATATAACTTTATTGTGTATGGTTAAAAAATTAACTATTTATTTTATAATATATGAAATTAATAATTCAAATCATAATACTATCTTTTATCAATTTTTTTTTTCACTTTCAAAATTTTTAATAGTCAAAAGAAAACCATCATCACAAATGACAATTCAATATTCCACCTAACTATAATTGAAAATTTATATGAAAAGAGATTCCTAAATTCACTTTGTTTGTTATTTTTATTTTTTTAATGAATAAAAATCTCACAATAAAGCAATTGATATGTTTAAAATTAATAAGCTAAGGGAAACAATAAATAACTTAATGCTTCAATTAATTTATAGGCAAATTTCAAAATCAAAGTAAACTCATTAATAAGTAATATAAATTAAGTTTAAAGGATTTTACCTTGTAATGGGTATTAATATTATAATCATTGAAAATTACAAGATGAGTATATAGAAAGATTAAAAAGTATAAAATCCAATAATAAATGTAAGAGATAATCCAAAGGTATACATTGAAGGTTTACACAATAACTTTGCCATTACCGTGCTCATAGAAAGTTGGGATAAGGTACAAAAATGCTTATTAGGTTTGGGTTCAAAAGCACAAAATTCCTCGAGATTTTTTTAAACAAAAATCTTATAAAATAGCTTTTTTTTTGGGAGAAATAAGCCATTCGATTGAATTAGGATGCGAACGATATTTAACACAATTTAACGTTACTAACATAGACATAAACTTGGCCCCATTTACAATGATCAATTTAATGATATTTAATATCTCTCTTTTTCTCGTTAAAAGAATTTATTTTCTCTCTCTCTCTTCAACATCGACATCTCGATCAATGAGAAAAAAGCAATATTAAAATCAGTTACAATAGATCTCCTAAGTACTGTAGGTATTTGGAAATTTCTTAATTAAGTTGTGGATAAATGATTTGTTATTTTTAGATTAAGCAAATTCTTTTATTTGTTTTACTTTCATGTGAATAATTATGGATATTTCAAGTGGCATAAGCCTAATGTGAGTGAAATAATTAAGGAGCTGATGAATAAGTTGAAATTGGAGAAGAAGTTTCCTCGTGTTGAAAATAGGCAACTAAAGGCAATGAGAAAAGGGACGTTTACAAAAGATAAAGGTAATTTGTTAAATGAAATTGACGAGCTATGGATTGAAGTGAAAAGGTTGAAGGCAATTAATCTATTAGAGACAAAAAGGTTGAAGCTGAAAATGAAGGCTGATTATGTACTTGCTTTTGTATCATGGATATTAGTTTGTTAGTATTATTTTAAGTTAGTGGAATAGTTGTATTAGTTATTAGGGATATTCTTGATATCTAATTTGTATGAGACTACAATATGAAATGGAAGTTACTAATATTATGAGAAATTAATGTTTTGAGTTGATTGATTAATTTTAATTTAAATATGTGAGCTAATCAAATTAATGAGAAATATATATGATCTTGAATGATTTGGGAAAGGGAAAAATCCTCAAATTTGAACCATAACCTACCTTGTGGTCCTTTAATTAATGAGCCAACATTGTAAATGCTAATGAGACAAAATACTTACACATTGTTAACACATGCTCTGATATCTCCTTCTACATTCACATATCAAAAATCCCCTTAAACCATATCTATAACATAAAATCTGGACGATTAAACAAATCATAGAAATCACCTATTCAATTAAACACCATTAATTGACTGTAGATAACAACATTGATAATAAACCTGAAAATTATGGACTTTGAAAACAAACAAAGCAATAACACTAATAAAAATGTCAATAAATCATATTAACTTATCATTGCATTTCACCAAAATCATAACACAAAATCCAGTATTTCGTTATTCTATATAGCAGAAAAAGTTAGTACAATATCTTATATTAATCTAAAAATATTATATTAGAACAATTACAATCTAGAAACAAATAACAGGTCAATAGCTATAAACAAAAATTTCCTTTTACATTTTCTAAACAAAATGAAATTGTATTAAACTTGTTCAATCTATTGTATTTGTCTTGCCCTCTTTGCATCCCTTTGTGCTTGCAATTTTTATCAATATCTATAGGCCTTCCTCTCCATTGCAATCCTAGAGGTTCAAATGGTAGCTCAATGGGTGTAAGTACATTACTGTTATCTCTAAAGAATTTATTTGTCCTTGTGGTAATTGATGCAATCCTAGCAGCTCTTTCCTTTCTAAATTCTCTTTCATTTGGTACTGAGAAGTTGGTCTGAACATTAGGATCATGATATGATATGACACCTTCTGCAATCACATTTTTACGATTTTGCCCAGGCTGTCTAAAGCAAACACAAGATCACAAGTTATTTAAAAAAAATTAATTAACTAAAAATAGAAACTTACTTACATCTAAGATCATTTCACTATAATTCAAATCAACATATCAACCAAATCTAGTTGGTCTTGAAGGTTATCTTGATTGTGTAATACTTGGTTGTATTTGTTTACTTGATCTGAATGCTAGTGTGTTTGAATTAGATTGGAATCCTCTTCTACTTGTAGCTGTTGCTTGCATTCTTTTCCTATTGGCACTTGAAATTGGATATGATGCATTTGTAGGTGTGATGGGCGGAGTGGTATGGCTAGTTGTAGGTCAGCTGGCACTTGTTTGTTGCCTAGAAGGTGCTTGTAATGCAGTTGCAAGTGTGATGTTTCCAGTGGGTTGCTTAGTTGTAGGTCTGATATCGCTTGTTTGTGTGTTCTCAACTATTTTTACTTGAAAATGCAAATAATGATATACGATATTATATTCAAACATAAAGACATTAATAAATAGAAAATAAAATTAATTACAACAAATAAAAGACTATTAATTACCCTTGATCCTTTATTTAGATAGCTTCTGCTATTATGCACTTCTTATTGTATATACCACAACTTTGAATTAACCCCTTCTCTGATAACTTGCCAGTAAGGATGGTCGCTGTGCTTCCTCTAGTTCTTTTCTTTCTTGGTCTTCCAACCATCTTGATCAATGATAGAGGCTCTATGCTATGATGCTCATCACACTTCATGAATTTTCTCCTATGCACATGTTGCATAAGATAATCATAGATCTTCACATATGTTGACTTATGACACTACTTGGACATTACTGAAAGTGGATCAATTTTAGAGTAATGCAAAGCAAATGGTATGTGGACATGAGATTCTAGTGAAATCCTATGGCCTATATGTACATAGGTGTTTGTCTAAGAAAACATTGTGCTTGTCATTACCCTCATATATTTTATTGGCCACATCTCCATCAAACATAACTTGCATCTAAAGGCAGCTTCTTGATGTGAGATCTCACCCGAATGCCCCTCTCTCTCTCGAGGAATTTGCTTTAAGGAAATGCGAGTGATTTTTAAGAAGGTCAGAAAATGAGTTTTGGTGTTCACATTTGGAACAATTATCATTTGAAAATTTGATTTGTGATTTTGAAAAGTGATTTCGGGAGTTGCAACCCTAATTTATTTTTTTTTAAAATGGAAAAATTAAGACAAAAACCTATTTGTGACTTTAATTTACTAATTTTAGTTAATTAATTTACCCAATGATAAAATAACTAATCTCGAATCAGGTTGAGGTCGTGGAATATGTTTTTAGTTAAATAATTATGATTTAACTCTTAAGTTTAGTTTGACTTTGAAAATTAATTTCATGAATGATATTTATAAGATGATAATTATAAGTAAAATGCATGAATATAGCATAATATAAATGCATGGTGCACATGAGATTAATAAACAATTAAAGTAAACATTCACAAATTAAAAAGAGTATTCCTTCTAATTCTTACGGATTTAGGAGAATCACATAATTATTCCTTAATTCTAATTAATTAAACTAATTACATAAATTAATTAAAATTGAGATGTCTTATCTAGGCCTTATGGGATTTTAGGAAGACTACTAATTTCTTTACAAATAGCATTTAGAAATAATTAATTACATTTGGAAAATGAATGGGAAATGAATTTAATTTGAAAATTTGGATTTAAATTTTAAATGTGCCTACGTACCTGATTGAATGAAAATCAAAACCTACATAGTTCATTCTACGATTAAGTGGAAGGGTTTAGGGTTGATTGGATTGATTAATTTAATTTGAGTTTGTAGGTGAGAAGAAAAGGCTAATACCTTTGCTTTTAGCGGGTGAAGATTTTTACCAGACCGAAATTCGATTTTATCAGGACCGAGTAATTAGATTGATTTAATTAATTAAAATGATTAATTAATTAATTTGGATAAAGGGTGGATTTAAAAAAATTAATTTGATTTTGAAAAAGGGATTAATTAATTAAAAAGATTAATTAATTAATTGAGTGATCAATTTTAATTTTAAAAAAAGAGTTTTAGTTAATTGAAAAGATTAATTAACTTGGTTAGGATGAGATAATTAATTAATTAAAAGATTAATTAATTAATTAGAGAGTAGTTAGAGGGAAAAAAAAGAGCAAATAGATAGTCAATCTACAAGAGGTGAGAAAAAATGATGGAAATTAGAGAGTATTTATAGATGAAGGGTGTGGAGTGAAAAGGCAAAAAAGTGCTAAAAAGTGCACCAAAAGGAGGGATATATTGAAAATTTTGGGTTGAAAAAGAGGACCACTGGTATGGATCCGTATGAAGCATGTGAGGCTCCACGTGGTGTGACAGTTGGCAGCATCTTTTTTTTTATTTTGAGTTTTTGGGTTAGTTTTTGGGATTTCTTGGTCAATTTTCGAGAGTTTTGGAGTTCAAAAAAATTATCAGTAAGTGTCAATAGGCTTGAAATTAATTTAGAACATTTGAGCAGTTAGTTTGAAGGAAAATTTGGTCAGTTTTGAAAACTTATTATCTAATACAGAAAGTCCGGTTAGGGTTGAAAAAGTGTCAGTATTCGAAAATTAAGTATCTTTCTACTAATATGCTTGCAAGCCCATTTTCTATTTCAGAGGTGCTGCCCCCTTAACTCTTCCCACTAATCAGCCAGTGGAACAGCTGTGCTAGTTATGCATAGCACACTAAACTTAATAGGTGTTATACTATGGCCATATGATAATGGTGCAAAATTAAGGATTCACATTTTGTTGAATTGTAATATCTCCATAGATTCTAAACTCTAATCATTCACCAAATAACTTCATATCCTTGATTTTGTTCATAGTTTGCAATTTCATTTCTTCAAACATGCTCACTATAGGCTTGTGTCTTGCTTCCACTATCCATGAGTTGAATGATTATGAGAAATTGTTGTCCACAATCTGTGACTTGCACCTATTACTGAAGTAGGGCCTGCACCACTTTGCAGGATTGTACTTCATCAAGTTTTCTGCTACTTTTTTACTCACCTACAAATACCAAGTACAATTTATTAATACTAAAACATTAAAAATCAACTACTATAATAACAAAAAGCTCTCGTACCTCACCCAACTTTTCTAAGTTATCCTTGAACTCTTCTTCAAATATGCTCCAAGCACAGATCCAAATTTATTCTTAAGTTTCCCACCTTTCCACTTTTTGCTTCAATTTGCATAAATATGTCTGATACATAATCTGTGCTTAGTTTCACAGATGATAGTCTTTGTTGCATCTATCAGATCTTACAAGAAACAAAAATATAAAAACAAGCATTAGCAAATAATTTCATATATAAATATATAAAACCAACATAAATATCAAATGTATTAATCTACTTACTTTTTGCATGTCTAAGATTAAGGTGATATGTGAACCCATCACCAAGTTCAAATTTCCATGACTACCAACTTAGAAGCAGCTCTTTTTTTTTTTTTTTTTCCTTATCAACAACTGTCTAAGCTATTGGCACCATATGCTCTTTTGCATCCTATCCACTGCAGTTAGGATTTGTCCTTTTGTAACACCTTTAAGGAAACATCCATCAAAATCTATTATAAGACTATATCCACTCTTTCAACCCCCTTTCATATGTTTCAAAACAACAATCTTCTAAATACCATTCTTTCCTTCTCATTTAAAGCTTTCTTGCACAATTCAATCTCACACTTACTGCTAAGGTTACTTTTTTTAATTGTTGTATAACTCAATCTCACACTTATTGCTTATGTTACTTTTTTTAATTTTCTCAACATAAATTGCTAAATAACCAAACTCAACTTTAAAGCTCCCATCCAACACAGTTATGTTATGTTTTTAACCTTTTTACACTTGCTCATACTTACATTAATCCACAAAATTTTTTCTACATCAGCCTTCATTTCCTTTCACCTTATACTTTGGGTTTTTATACACTTTGTCCTTGAAATACTTAGGCAAATATTGCACACTGGCATTAGGAAGTATATAATGTCTAAATATTTATGTTCAAGTACTAATGTCTTCACAACTATCCCTAGATTTTTCTCATCTTTGGATATCAACATCACAAAGGGGCAACCTACCTCATTTTTGTATCTCACTACAATTCAATGGGTTTTATTGGGATTTATATATAACTTCACACCCACTGCAACTCTATAGCTAACTATTGTTTCTCTAGGTTCCACAACATTTGCAAATGTCATACAAGCATAAAATGTGCCCTCCCATCTCCCTCATCATATTTAACTCTCTGTGTAAGTGGTGTAGTGTCTTCTACACTTGTATCCTCATTACTATCATTTTCACTCTCACTTTCATTATCATATTTTGGATCATCATCTTCTTCTTCACTTAGATAGCCAATAGGACCAATGTAAGTGTCTTTAAATTTTTTTGCCTCACCTTCCCTAACCCTGCTAGTCTCACCTTAAATAAACCTAAGATTCTCATTTACACTAACCCTAACACCTATATTTATATTTGCTCTAGAGCAGTTTAAGGGTATCTCAAATGGTGAATTAGTAAAATAATCATCATTGTATAGTTCAGACTGTGTTTCATTGCCATCACCCTCATTAAACCCTCCACCTTCCCTAATCCCATCAATTACACTTCCATCCCTTAAGTTAGTACCCTCAATACACTTATTATCATCATTACCCTCACCTCCCCATTATAACAGAAATGTGAGCTGTTGGAAGATAGGGACATTCAAGTCATGATCCTCATATATGTCTATCTTACTGACCCAATAATATTTGTTAATTAAATTTATTACCTTATAAATAGTATTATCATCATGTAATAAAAAAGGCCATCATTTAATTGTTTTCTAGGTTTAAGAACAAATATATTTTTTCACTTTAGGAACCTCTAATTCATTTTTGTAATTATTAACTAGATTAGTATAGGTCAAATGTCAGGATAAAAAATTTTCTACTATTTCAACTTTCCTATGCATATAACACAAATCAGGGACATACCTCCATTCACCACCATAATTATACCTTATATCCACTATGTTAGTATACATTTTGTAAAAGAGAAATATAAAAAATTTGAATTAATTCTAACTATTAAAGTAACAAATTATGAAACTAAAATACCTCATTGTCAAACACATAAAACATTGCATACATATTTTATTCATTTGTTTTATTGAACAAATCAATTGTTTAATCTCACATAATGAAAATCCTAATTATTTGAACACCTAAATAGAGGACCACTTCTCACTTTGACTAATCAAATCCTAAAGCATTTGAAATATGACAGAAATCCAATAATAATATAAAAAAAATCACATGCAACTCCACCATTATCAAGATATAACTTTACTTGGTCAATCGAATATTTCAAGCTTCGCAAATGCTCATTTACTTTTGCTATGTAAGTCCCATATAATGATTTCCATTACCAGACCCTTTTCAAGAAATTTGTATATACAAATAGAAGGGATCATGTTTGTAATTTGTTGGCAGCTTAGGGTTAGAAAGTCTGGGAAGAGAATTTGAAATTGTGCATTTTGTTTGTAATGGGTAGTTGGATACAGTGGTTTTGTACTTTAGGAGGCAAAAAACCATCCTTACAATTAATAATTATATTTTTTATATGATCTAGCATTCATAAAACTGAATGGTAATAAGCTACATCATCAAGCTAAATGGTAAATTGCATTAAACTAATCATCAAGCTAAATTGTAAATTACATTAAACTAACTTACCATCAAGGCTTATTTGGCCTAGAAAAGCTTTATAAGATTTTTGTTCCAAAAAAATCTTGAGGTGTTTATGTGCTCTTGAGCCCAAATGTGAGGGGCATTTTCTTACCTTATCCCTACAAGGTTTATCTTGATCCAGTTGGGCTTGAAATTGAACCCGATTAGATTCGGATCAAATTTTGGGTGAGTGTTTCATGCCAAGTTTGAGTTGGATATAGATTTGACGAGTTTGATTTCAAAAATATATGATATGAACCCAACTACATGCCGATTTCAGGTAGGGTTGCACAAAAATTAACCAAACCGACTAAACTAAATTGATCCCATCCAATTTAAACCAAAAATCATAGTTTAGGTTGTTTCATAGTTGACTATGGTTTTAAAATTTTTATAAATCAAATTTTGGTTTAAGAAAATAAAAATCTAGTTAAACTAAACAAAACAAAAAATATAATAAATCTATTTTTTTAGATATATACTTTACTAATATGCAAATTATGCTTTGATTTAATATATATTTTTCCCCTGAACTTGTCACCCTTAGTCATTTTGCCTCTTGTATTTTAAGAATAACTAATCTAACTCTGTCATATTATACTCTCTAAATGTCCAGTTAGTATTGAGCGTGATTATATATACGAGTGAAGCGAGTGACACTTAAAATAAGGTCTGATGTGGATTAAAATTTGATTTTTTTATTTTTTAATTAATCCTCTTTTTTATTTTGAAATTAATTAATTCTCCCTTAGTTTCTATGTTCTGTGTTCAAGGAATAAGAAAAAACAAATTCATATAGTAGCAAACCATCCAATTTTCAAATCCAAACCACTCAAAATTCCATCACAAGAAAAGAAAGATCAACCAAGTGTGAGACCTCGCTCGAACGCCCCTTCCTTGTGTGAGAGAAATTTTGCCTTAAGGAAAGGCTGAGCGATTTTTAAGAAGGTTATTGAACGAACTTTGATACTCACAATTGGAGTGGCAATCGCTTGGAAAATTGACTTTTGATTTTGAAAAATGATTTTGGGAGTCATCACCCTAATGTATTTTTAAATGAAAAAAATTAAGGAAAAAACCTAATTTGACTCTAGTTCATTAATTTTCTCAATTAATTTACCCTAGGATAAAATCAATAGTTTCGAACCATGTTGAGCTCAAGGACTATATTTTTTGTTAAATAATCTAAATTTGGCTGTTAAGTTTAATTTGATTTAAAAATTGATTTCATGAATTGCGATTATAAGATAATAATTAAAATGCATGATCATGACATAGTTATGAAATGCATAAGTAAATTCAATAAATAAATATCCATAAACTAAGTAGAATGTTCCTTTTAGTCCTTATGGATTCTAGGGTGTGAGGCCTCACCTGAGTACCGGTCCGATCCGCTGAGGGGAATCAAAATGCTTTTCTAGAGAAACTCCACCATTGGAACTCACTATGAGTTTAGAAAATTGGATTTTGTAATTTGTTATTCGTAGAAGGGAATCGCCACTTTAATTTACTTATTTTAATTGGGAAAATTAAAGGAAAACCCAAATTGATTTATTCCAAAATATTTGATTTATCCCAATGGAAAAGCACTAATTCGTAATTGATCAAAAAAGGCTTGAGGATCAGTTTTTGGTATTTAAACAAATGTTTGGCTAAAAGTTGCGAAATAACTCTTAAAAAAAGGCAATTTTAGTGTATGCATGAATAGGAGTAAAAATGATAAATGAAATAATTATAGATGGTGAAATGAAATGACAATTGTAAATAAATAAGTAAAAATAAATCCTACTTAATTATTACAAAACCAAAATGACTGAAATAAAGAGTATCTTTTCTAGCCCTTATGGGTACTACGGAAAGTATACATTCCTCAACTAAAATAAAGAAATAAACATAAAGAGACGAAAATAAAGCGCATACAAAAATAAATAACAAAGTAAAGGGGAAAATATTATTAAAAAAGATTTTAGAGTTGATGCCTTATAGAATGGCATGTCTACATATCTTATTGAATAGGACTCAAAGCCCACACAATTCTTCCTTCTTGCAAAGGTGGGGTTCTGAAAAAAGTTGGTTTAGTTTATTAATTTAATTCTAACTTTTAAATTAATAAATTTTAAATTTTTTCTATTTTAGACCTAAAGAAAGGTAGAAGAGAGAGAATTCTATATCTAAATTTAGAATTTTAGAAATGGAAAGAAGAAAAGGAAATTATCTTTGTTTTTCATGACTTTCGGATGAATGGGGTGAGCTTTACTTCGAATCTAAGTTCTATCTTGGATTAAGGAATTTTGAAGTTGAACCTTACACAAAAGAGGTTAGCAAAACAGAATAATAATTGCAAATTAAAAGAGTTTGGAGTGACAGATTTTAGTATTAATTTTTAACTTTAATTTAGCATTAAAAAAAGAGTAACTAGGTGAGTTTTTGCCTCAAAAACCATGTCAAGAGAGCTCAATGAAAGCTTTATTTATAGATTATAGGTGAAGGGCACTGCTGGATGTTAGGTGCCTTTGGCTTGCCAGGAGGCACCAAATTGGTGTTGCCTGTGCTGCTAACACGCTGGGCATGCTGCCCGACCTGATGGCATGCCTGGCGCAACACTGGGGTCAGGGTCTGACCCTGACTCACCTGGATTGACCCGGTTTCATACTGTTTCGGCCGGTTTTGATCCGTTTCTGATATGACTTGAGCCCGATTTGATTTTATGAGTTCGTAATCGAGTGTTAGTTGTTTGAAGGTGAAAGATTCAGGAAATTTATTTTTCAATGGGGTGTTACATAGAGTATTAATCTTAGCAAGTATCAAGTTATAACCGGATCCGAAAGGTGCAATTTTGAGGGTTCATATAGGGAAACCATAGAATCGCTTATAAACTCCAAAATAATCAAATAATTTCTCAAATTTACAAAAAAAAAAATTATAAAAACAGATAATTGCAATTGAAAATAAATGGAAAATGGAATTAATTTGAAATTAGATTTGAGGTTTAGATTAAATTTCAAATGTAACTATGTATCATATTGAATAGGGATCAAAACCCATGTAGTTCGTTCTAGTATTAAGTGGAGGGTTTTAGGGATTGATTGGATTAATTGATTTTATTTGGGCTTATGGATAAGAAAAAAAGGCTAATACCTTTGTTTTTTCTAGACGAAGGGTTTTACCATACCCAAGTTTCATTTTTATTGAGATCGAGTGATTGGATTGATTAGGGATTAATTAATTAATTAAAATGATTAATTAACTAATTGATGTAATGAAATGGATGGATTAATTAATTAATTAATTTGGATGAAGGATGGATTTAAAAAAGGGATTAATTTGATTTTGAAAAAAGGTGATTAATTAATTAATTAAAAAAATTAATTAATTGAGTGATTAATTTTAATTAAAAAAAGAGTTTTAGTTAATTAAAAAAATTAATTAACTTGATTAGAGTGAGATAATTAATTAATTAAAAAAATTAATTAATTAATTAGAGAGTGATTTGATGAAGAAGAAAAGAGGAATTAGATGATAGTTGTCAACTCTAATTTAAGGAGGTGAGAAAAATGGAAGGATGAAAGAGAGTATTTATAGGAAAAGCAGTTGATGGTAATTTAAGGATGGAAAAAGTGAAAAGACCCAAAAGGGGTTAAAAAAAGGCAAAATGGACATTTTGGACCGAAAGGGGGACCACAAGCTTGGATCGAAAGGGAGACCACAAGCTTGGATCCATGCAGTTTAGCTCTAATTTTTTTTTAAAGATTGATTATTGGTTTGGACTTTAGGAAATTTGGATTTCTAAATAGCAATGTAATTGAATGTTAAAAAATTTTCTTTTGGAGGTGCTGTTTTGAAACTCCCGCCCGCTAATCGGCTAGCGGGACTGTCGTAACAGCTTTACGTAGCACATTAAATTTAGCAAGTGCTAAGGTATAGCTGAATGATAAGATTATAAAATTAAGGGTTTACACCAAGCAAAAACCCATTTCAATCAAAGCATCAAATATATGAAAACATCAATGCCTCCATGTGAAAATTCATAGGCTCTCAAAATTTTAATCCATTTTTTCATCCACTTTGCATGACCCTTTAACTGAAATCCTCGAAATTCTAACACCTAAGACCATGCTTACGAGTTTTTTCACCGAAGATCATTGTTCGACAGTAAATGGCAATTGATTGGTGGGTGTCAACCAACATTTCTCATGAAAAAGAACCATTTGAGTGTTAATAATTTGATATTTGTATTGATTTTGATTGAAAAATCAAAGTTTGATTTTTCAATTTTTTTTTGTGATACTTTTAGATTTAAATGTTTCTTCTCATGCATTTTCGCAGTTTAGAATTTGATTACTAGGTCCATTGAATATCTCATCAAATTATGAGAGATTTTATCTGCATTGGAAGGTATTCTTATAATTTGTTTGGTTTTTGAGAAAATTTAGGAAAAGGATATATATATATATATATATATATGTTTAAATTATTCTATGGTTATCTATTGTTGTAGCTTCACGATCCAAAAGAAGTATCTCGATCAATAATTGAAAAATAAAATTTTTCTTTGTTTTTAGTTGAAGTGAAAGATAAAGAAGAAGAATCTATTGCAGATGGATAGTGGGTGGATCTGTATAAATGGTGGAAATTTGAGCTAAGGTGCAACATGTGGTTTGGTTAGCGACACAATTTGATAATCCAGTAGGCAAGGATTTGAAGTGTGATGGCTGAATTGTTTGCTTTTCAATTTTTAAGAATTTCAATTTTTTCTTTTTTTTTTTTTTTTCATGATTTAATGAATTTAGGTAGAGGTAGTAATGTAATTTTATTTGAAAGAATGAGAAACTAAATATTTTTAGTCAAAAATTCATCAAGTGTCAACAGAAAAGTCAATCATTTATATGTCATTCTCCACATTAGCACATCTGTGATACACGCGCCTTTAAATTAGATATTTAGGGATTATAAATTGACATTTTGTCAAGTTAGAGAGTTAAAATTGGTTATTTTTTAAAATATAAGGGGCAAAATAACTAATAATATCAAGTTTAAGGAATAATAAGCATTAAACTTTATGTTTCAAATTTTATAAAAGTTAAATATATCTACAAAATTTTTATATTTTACATGAATGCTGTTATTTTGTTCTTTATTAACTTATTGAGATATTTCATTCTAATTTTATTATTATTATACTATAAAATTTGAAGTATACAACTTAGAACTTGTATTTTTTTTCTTCATAATATTAATAAGATTAATTGTTATATGATAATTTTAATATTTGTTAAATTTTTATGATCTTTTCAAATTTATTTTATTTATTTTATTACTTTGTTAAACTTACCAAATCGATAATCTAAACTGAGTATAAATAGTTTTATTTGCATATTTTTTAGAATTATTTAATTTGATTAAGAATTGAACTATGGTTAATTTGGTTAGAAATATTTGCAATAAACCAATTGAACGGAATCATGAAAGCCTCTAATTTCAGGCTTGAGTCCTACTGATCGAGTGAATCCGACAGCCCATCGGGTCACTTACCTGAGCGCTGGATTGGGTTCGGATCGACCCAACCTGGTTAACAGACCTAAGGCTAGTTCCCTGTGGAAAAGAGTCTTGCGCTTTGTTGAACCCATTCAAGGAAGCTTGAGAAGCAGCACAGTGAATACTCAGCAAACCATAAGCTTCCATTCACTTTCTTCTGTTTAATTTCCCTTCCACTCTCCCTGGTTTAATTTTATCATACTGAAATGTTCTTTGGTTTCAATTCTTACACCGCAATTCGCAAATCCATTGCTAATCCACACAGGTTCGATGATTTCGTTCATTTTTGTACCTGTTTTAATGGAACTGAGTTGTTTTCTCTTGCAAAAGAGCATATTTATTCTTATCCTTTTGGTTATATTTTGCTCGATTCATATTTCTCTTCATTACATTCAAGAAATTTTTGCTGTAGTTCTTCTTCAACGGTTAATTTCAATTTCAATGCCCATGATAGAAAAAGAGAGGGTTCGCATGATAGGAATGATGAGTTTAACAAGTTTAGACAAATGGGCTTCAATAATGATAAGTGTGAAATAGATAAAATCACTAAAATTGATGGTTTTAAGATTGAAGAAGAAGATGAAGAAGAAGAAAAAGGAGAAGACGGTGATAGTGATAATGATGATAATGATTTTATGGTTTTGAATATTGTTAGTAGAAGTTATGATCAGAAGGAAGATGTTTGGAGAATTGAGTTGGAGGAAGAAGAATTTCGACACCCTTTGGTTAGAGAAATTTGCAGGTTGATTGAACTTAGGCAGGCTTGGAATGCTAAGCTTGAAGGGGAAATGAGGCGCATACTAAGAAGCCTCAAGCCTCGACAAGTTTGTGCCGTTTTGCTGTCCCAAGCTGATGAAAGGGTTGCTTTAGAATTTTTCTACTGGGCTGACCGGCAATGGAGGTATCGACATGACCCAATTGTATATTATGTGATGCTTGAGGTTCTTAGTAAAACTAAATTATGTCAAGGTGCTAGGAGGGTTCTTCGGCTTATGACACGTAGGGGAATTTACTGCCGGCCTGAAGCTTTTGCTTGTGTAATGGTGTCATATAGTCGGGCAGGTAAGCTTAGGAATGCAATGCAGGTCTTGACCATGATGCAGAAAGCCGGTGTTGAACCTAATCTGTTGATATGTAATACTGCCATCAATGTCTTGGTAATGGCAAGTAAGTTGGAGAAGGCATTTGGATTTTTAGAGAGGATGAAGCTCGTAGGAATCACACCAAATGTTGTCACTTATAACTGTTTGATCAAGGGATACTGTGATGTTCATCGAGTTGAAGATGCCATAGAGCTGATTGCTGAAATGCCTTTCAAAGGATGTTCCCCAGATAAAGTTAGTTATTATACTGTAATGGGTTTCCTTTGCAAGGAAAAAAGGATCAAAGTAGTAAAAGACTTGATAGAGAAGATGATGAAGGATAGTAAATTGTTTCCTGATCAGGTTACTTATAATACTTTAATCCATATGCTTTCCAAGCACGGGCATGCAGATGAGGCAGTTGACTTTTTAAAGGAAGCTGAAGAAAGGGGATTTCAGATTGACAAAGTTGGGTATAGTGCTGTAGTTGACTCGTTTTGTAAGCAGGGAAGGATGGACAAAGCAAAAGCAATTGTTAACGAAATGTTCACTAAAGGTTGCTTTCCTGATGTTGTGACCTACACTGCTGTTGTTAATGGACTTTGTAAGGTTGGGAACATAGAGGAAGCTAAAAAGATGCTTCAGCAAATGTACAAGCATGGCTGCAAGCCAAACACTGTATCCTATACAGCCTTGTTAAATGGGCTTTGTAGAAATGGGAACTCGTTGGAGGCAAGGGAGATGATGAGTACGAGTGAGGAAGATTGGTGGACGCCAAATGCAATTACATATAGTGTTGTGATGCATGGGCTGCGAAGGGAGGGGAAGCTGTCTGATGCTTGTGATGTAGTGAGGGAGATGCTTAGGAAGGGCTTTTTCCCAACTCCTGTTGAAATTAATTTATTAATTAAATCACTCTGCTGGGAAGGAAAAGTAGATGAGGCAAAAAAATTCACAGAGGAGTGTCTGAACCGGGGATGTGCTGTCAATGCAGTAAACTTTACTACTGTAATTCATGGATTTTGCCAGAAGGATGACATCGATGCTGCTTTATCATTGCTAGACGACATGTATCTAAACAACAAACATCCTGATGTAGTCACTTATACGACAATAATTGATGCACTGGGAAAGAAAGGTAGAATAGACGAGGCTACTGAATTTACCATGAAGATGCTTAAGAAGGGATTAGATCCTACACCTGTGACATATAGAACTGTCATCCATAGGTACTGTCAGATGGGTAGAGTGGAAGATTTGTTAAAACTATTAGACAAAATGCTTTTGCGGAAAAAATGCAGAACTGCATATAATCAAGTTATTGAGAAACTATGTAGCTTTGGAAACCTTGAGACAGCTGATAAACTCTTGGGCAAGGTTTTGAGAACAGCCTCAAGAATTGATGCTAATACGTGCCATGTGCTAATAGAGAGTTATTTGAGCAAAGGGATTCCTCTATCAGCATACAGAGTAGCTTGTCGAATGTTTAATAGGAATCTAATTCCTGATTTAAAGTTGTGTGAAAAGGTGAGCAAGAAACTGATGTTAGAAGGAAAATCAAAGGAGGCGGATAACCTTACACTACGATTTGTTGAGCGTGGAAATACTTCATCTCATAGTTAACAAAACTTACAAAGCTAGTGTGCACCATTTTTTGCTTATAGTACCTTCAAGAGCTACTGGAAATCTTCAGGGGCTTCAAATGGTACTAGATTCTCATTCATGACTTTGTTTCCACATATTTCTTCAATTCCTTTTTGCACTCTTAGGAAAATCTCTATTTCATCATCAGGGTTTTAAATAATGGTATTGGCCAGTGCTAGTATTTTATGTGCCATCATGATGTCACGGTATTGCAGGCCAAAGTATGGGCCAGAACTAAAAGAATTTATAATTTTGTCGATATAATTAACTCACTAATTTATCAAACATGAACATTTAGCAATAACAGCTGAATAATTGTGGCTGATATACACCTATGGCAATTTTTTTATATAGACTTGGTCTAATAGCACAAATAAAAGCTAAAAAGGAGGCTCATTGTGGTCAGCCTTTGAAAAAGAAAACAGAGGAAGAAGAAAGGAAGCAAAAGAATGATAAATGACAGGCAAACGTCTCTTATCTCTTTCTCATGTACACTTCTCTCAGCTCATTTCTCTCTGTCTTACACACACATACAGTTAGCTGTGCCTTTGTCTTCTTTTTTCGCTGTTGCAGGCAGACTGTTATGATAAATGGTCATTACATAATGGAAAGAAGCAGCCAATGCCAACTGAAACAGCCATAAGGGCTGTGTTGTGTCACTTGTGATTCAAAAACAGTGAAGGCATACAGCCCCTCAGAATTCCTTTGTATTATGGTTCTGGTCACTTATTTTTTCAATTTATTCTATTTTGATATCATATTATAGGTGTAGTATTGGACATCAATACAATATATTTGTTGTCATCTTTATGCCTGAGTGACTCTCAAGCATGCAAGAACGGAAATATGCTTTCTAGCAAATGAACTTAGCTCGTCAATGATTTGATATAAATGCCGGAGATAATATTATTATTAGTATTATTGCTATTTTTTGTTGGATTCCATTTTTCTTTTTGAGCATTTGCTAGTCCTTTGATTATGGTGAATATAATTCTTGAAGTTCTTTTTTAGATGAACTATATATATTTATACATGTGCATATTTTAAAATTTTGAATTTGGTAAGGACGTCGTATGCCTATGTTACTTATTGCTTGCCACTTCACTTTTTGCAGGTTGATTTATCAAACATAAATTTCCAATGTTATTTACACATAAATGCACAAGAAAGACAGATCAAAACAAGTTCTATGTTTGTGGTGTCACCAAGGGGTAAGAGATTTCGTTGTGATATGATGAAACATACTAACTTTCCGATATGGATAAATCTGTTGTTTGAACTTTATTAATATGTCTTTTTTTCTTTTTCATTGTTTATTATCTCTGGGTAAATAAAACTAAGAATTATATTCATAAGGAATACAAAACGTGTGCAGGTATGCTAGTAATTATATTGGTAAGGACAACTAAAGAATAGAGAGAGAGAGAGAGAGGGGGGGGGGGTTGGATTGCCAAGCTAGGAATAGACATCATATTGTCGTTGTTCAAGTTGCTTTTTTTCCTGTAGAATTAAAAAATAAATAAATAATTATTAAAATGGAGAATCTTTGTCAACTACAAATGATGAGTATGCGCTATTCAACCACCCTGTTTCTCGATCTAGTCTACTGAACAGCCAAAGGAATTGCATCCATAATTTCTTTAAGCTTAGCTTCAAGTTGAGAACATCTCCAACTTGGAAGCTCCATTTTAACATAAATTTCTTCATCCCTAAAATAGCATACACTGAACACCAATGAATTCTCATCCCATGACAATGTAGAAGCACACAATTAACCAATTCCTCTTACATCTCTTACAATTAAATCTTCAATTTACTAGACATCCTTCAATTCTCATACTGCAATTGTCAAAATCTGCTTCTGTATGGGTTCCCAAGCAAACAGTAAAGTTTTGTGGGCACTTCTGAACTGGAATTTGCACTCCATGGAAAAAAATCCTTTCTCACATCTCTAATAAAATTGTGAGAACATTTTTATGCTGAAATTTCTTTTCTTCATCCTTCCCTCCAAACGCATGACTCAGTAAGGGCTTCCAAGAAATTCAATACCATCTCCATCTCCTTTCATAAAAAGGTTCATCCTGACATTCATATAAAAAAATTGCTAACTAAAGCACATCCCATTTGAAACCATCAGAAAACTGTCTCAAGATTTGAGTTCAATAAATAGAAGATCCTTTATCCATCTCATAAAAATGCAAGCAAAGGACAAGATTCTGAAACGCCCAAGATTCTTGACTAGCATTTTTGTGTACATTTTCAATTTTGGCTGGTTCTTTTCATTTTTTCAAATTTGGCATGTACAGTTTTATCAAATTTGGCTTGTACCTTAAGTATTGATAACAATTTTAGCCAGCTAACTAAAATTACCAAAAATTTCTTTTATTTTAAAACCAAAACTCAATCAACCAAATATTAATTCCAAATTAATTAGGGTCAGCCATGTAAATATTTTTCTTCAATTTCATTTGGTTAAGGGATACATGTTGAAAAAGATTAGGTAATTAAATTCTCTTCTGCGACTTCCCCCATCATTCTGAGTATACCTCACTTCATTTTCTCCAACAATTTCAATGTGCTCTACCTTTTGTGTCGTTACATTTGTTTGTATACTATAAATGTCTAAACTATTTTAGCGTTTGTTTGGCATTGTTGTTTGAATGTTGTTGAGAAAGACATTATGTTGAAAATATTATTATAGCTCAAAATATCTAACAAACTTGAAAACTTGAAAATATTAGGATGAATTTCACACGTCGTAATCTTGAAAGCTTTAAAACATCTAAAAAACACTCTCAAGCTGCTTTTGGCGACAATCTAAAATGGTATTTTTTCAAAAAAGCAGTTTCCACCTTAATGCTAAATAAGCTCTTAATGTCCCTTCTTTCAACTTTTCCTCTGCCATGTGCCTCTTTCTACAAATGTATTAGTTCCTTATCCTATCCACCAATTCTGTGTAGTTTTGTATTGTTAACCAATCCAAAGTAAATGATAGTTTCAAATTGTTTCCCTTTCTTAACGCTCAAAATGTTGCTTCGCCTCCCTCCCTCCTTCCCCATTGTAATGGTCACCACTACACTCGCCAATGCAAAGTACCAAATTTACCTTCATAACATGCTCTTTTTGCAATTCAAACTCCATATCCACTTCTTCCATTTTTTGTTGGCACCATCAACTTTGATTTAGGCTTTTGGATCTTCATTTTGATGTGCTCAATTCTCACAGTACATTTGCAACCATGGCACTGGAGGAATGATGTGCAACCTTGTTGTGGAAATAGCTGCTGAAGGTAATACCAATGTTCTTTTTGGATAGGGTTATAGGTAAACTGGGTGATCGACGTTGAGATTGAAATTCAAAATTTGAGGTTTTGTATTTTGAGTAAGGTGAGTGTTGAGGGGAAAAGAAACAATTAAAAGTTGTTATTTTTATTGAGTCAGTAATGATTCTTTTTCCTGCCAATTTTAATCTGCTAGCTAAAATTGTTATCAATGTGTAAAGTACAGCCAACACCAATAAAATTAAAAGAATTACCAAAGTTTAACATTCATCCAAAATTCAGGAATTTTTTTTTGTCACTTAGCTTTTTTTCAATGATGTTTTCTTTGATAATACTTTCTCATTCTGATTGGAATATAATAGATATGCTAGATGAAAGTTTGTTGCCATATATCCATTTGTTTTCTGGCATCACTCTGTACCTTTGTATTAGTTGAACAATAAAAATGCCAGAAACAAAAGAATAGCGACACCACAAAAGCTTTTTTTATTTTTTAAGTCAGCCAATTTTTGTTGTCAGTTTTTTTTCCTATGTACTCTGTCCTTTATCTCACTAACAGCCCCTAATGATCTTGAAAATTGTAGACTTACTAGTTCTAACTTCTGAAAGATTAAAGTTGGGTAGAATTTGATTGGGTTGCCAGATTCTCATGTCCTGAAGTAAGCAATACAACAGTGAATGATACCATTTGGTAATGACAATTGGTTCTACACGGTCAATGTCTGATTATCTTTCCCTGTACTGCTTTAGGATATTTTTGTAAAATAGAAATCAAGCCTAGGTTTGCTGCATGATCAAAATTGTTCATAAGATGGGAATGTATTTTTCTGGCTTATTTATGAAGTTTTTGTTTCTTGTTATAACTCCTTTTCTCTTTTTAATTCTCTTGGATATTTTGAGGGCAATGGCAGCTTATTGTCTGCTCAAAGTGATCTATAACTTGTTTGGGAAAAAAGTGAACTGAGGAAAGAACGGAAGGGAAAAGAAAATAAGGGAGAAAAAGGGCTTTCTCGAATTATATTTGACAGAAGGGGAAAGAAAATGGGAGAAAGCAATTTGATATGGACAACTACACTTTTTTACTTATGATTTATACCTTTAAAAATAATAGTCGGGGCAACTATGTAATTCCTTGGGCCTGCAATGCCCTTTTCTCTCCAAATTGGGGAGAACTTGGAGTGTATTGCAAGCCCAAGGAATCCTTTTCTACCCTTATTTTTATCTTTCCACGCTTTCCCTTCTCTTCCAAACAAGGGAAAGATTCTTCCATTTCTATTCCTTCCCCATTCTTTCCTCCATTTTCCTATCCCATACACAGTGTTAGGGTCATATTGAGTGGTTGCCATGGCCCATACTTAGACAACCTTCCAGTCCATGGCCAATGGTGCCAAGGCTCTCAAGAGCACTCAAATGCAGTGAAGTGAGGTTCACTGATATGTTTAATAAATATAACTTTTAGTTTTCAGTTTCTGGAGATTTTTCATCATTGGGTTTCTGATTCTGAAAATGGCTCCAACTATGATTTTCTCAAAAACAAAAAAGTGATTCTGGTGATTAAAGGGCTAGAAATACTTTCTAAATTTGCTTATGCTGTTGTTTCTCAAGGCTTGTAGGCCATCTGCAAACTTGAAGACTTGATTTTGTAGGTCGGATATCAAATTTAGATCAGATGGTTTTTATCTCTCTCTCTCTTTTTTTTTTTTTTTCCAAAGAAACTGACATATGAAATAACATCTTGTGAAATAAGAGGCAATAGATTTTTCTATAGGCATTAATGGCAAACAGTTTTGAACTCCGTTAGTTGCATGTTACTAGAACTTGTTAACAGCAGCATCATCACTTCCGAGTTCTCTTTAAAATACTAATGATATTTTTCTCATTAGTAAGTTTGGGACATACAATAGTGATGTTTATATGTTGTAGCAAGGAGAACAAGGTGATTTAGAATAGAGATTTTGATAAACATTACCTAATGGGATTGTTCTTCAAACCCCATCTTTCTTAATCTTTGTTACAAATTAACAATTTTGTGACTAAGTGAATCTTTAATGAATATTCTTCAGTGTTGGTTGATACATTCACTACTGCTGGTGCTAACAAGAAATGATCTCCTTCCTTTTCCGTGAGTTGAGAACAAGAAGGGGAAAGAAAATGGGAGAAAGCAATTTGATATGGACAAGTACACTCTTTTACTTGTGATTTATACCTTTGAAAATAATAGTAGGGGCAACTATGTAATTCCTTGGGCCTGCAATACCCTTTTCTCTCCAAATTGGGGAGAAATTGGAGTGTATTGCAAGCCCAAGGAATCCTTTTCTACCCTAATTTTTATCTTTCCACACTTTCCCTTCTCTTCCAACTATTCCTTCCTCATTCTTTCCTCCATTTTCCTATCCCATACACAGTGTTAGGGTTGTATTGAGTGGTTGCCATGGCCCATACCTAGACAACCTTCCAGTCCATGGCCAATGGTGCCAGAGCACTCAAATGCAGTGAAGTGAGGTTCACTGATATGTTTAATAAATATAACTTTTTAGTTTTCAGTTTCTGGAGATTTTTCATCATTGGGTTTCGGTTCACTGATATGTTTAATAAATATAACTTTTTAGTTTTCAGTTTCTGGAGATTTTTCATCATTGGGTTTCTGATTCTGAAAATGGCTCCAACTATGATTTTCTCAAAAGCAAAAAAGTGATATTCTGATGATTAAAGGGCTAGAAATACTCTCTAAATTTGCTTATGCTGTTGTTTCACAAGGCTTGTAGGCCATCTGCAGACTTGAAGACTTGATTTTGTAGGTCGGATATCAAATTTAGATCTGATGGTTTCTCTCTCTCTCTCTCTCTCTCTCTCTCTTTTTTTTTTTTTTCCAAAGAAACTGACATATGAAATAACATCTTGTGAAATAAGAGGCAATAGATTTTTCTATAGGCATTAATGGCAAACAGTTTTGAACTCCGTTAGTTGCATGTTACTAGAACTTGTTAACAGCAGCATCATCACTTCCGAGTTCTCTTTAAAATACTAATGATATTTTTCTCATTAGTAAGTTTGGGACATACAATAGTGATGTTTATATGTTGTAGCAAGGAGAACAAGGTGATTTAGAATAGAGATTTTGATAAACATTACCTAATGGGATTGTTCTTCGAACCCCATCTTTCTTAATCTTTGTTACAAATTTACAATTTTGTGACTAAGTGAATCTTTAATGAATATTCTTTAGTGTTGGTTGATACATTCACTACTGCTGGTGCTAACAAGAAATGATCTCCTTCCTTTTCCGTGAGTTGAGAACAAAAAGGGGAAAGAAAATGGGAGAAAGCAATTTGATATGTACAAGTACACTCTTTTAAACTTATGATTTATACCTTTAAAAATAATAGTAGGGGCAACTATGTAATTCCTTGGGCCTGCAATACCCTTTTCTCTCCAAATTGGGGAGAAATTGGAGTGTATTGCAAGCCCAAGGAATCCTTTTCTACCCTAATTTTTATCTTTCCACACTTTCCCTTCTCTTCCAACTATTCCTTCCTCATTCTTTCCTCCATTTTCCTATCCCATACACAGTGTTAGGGTTGTATTGAGTGGTTGCCATGGCCCATACCTAGACAACCTTCCAGTCCATGGCCAATGGTGCCAGAGCACTCAAATGCAGTGAAGTGAGGTTCACTGATATGTTTAATAAATATAACTTTTTAGTTTTCAGTTTCTGGAGATTTTTCATCATTGGGTTTCTGATTCTGAAAATGGCTCCAACTATGATTTTCTCAAAAGCAAAAAAGTGATATTCTGATGATTAAAGGGCTAGAAATACTCTCTAAATTTGCTTATGCTGTTGTTTCACAAGGCTTGTAGGCCATCTGCAAACTTGAAGACTTGATTTTGTAGGTCGGATATCAAATTTAGATCTGATGGTCTCTCTCTCTCTCTCTCTCTCTCTCTTTTTTTTTTTTTTTTTCCAAAGAAACTGACATATGAAATAACATCTTGTGAAATAAGAGGCAATAGATTTTTCTATAGGCATTAATGGCAGACAGTTTTGAACTCCGTTAGTTGCATGTTACTAGAACTTGTTAACAGCAGCATCATCACTTCCGAGTTCTCTTTAAAATACTAATGATATTTTTCTCATTAGTAAGTTTGGGACATAAAATAGTGATGTTTATATGTTGTAGCAGGGAGAACAAGGTGATTTAGAATAGAGATTTTGATAAACATTACCTAATGGGATTGTTCTTCGAACCCCATCTTTCTTAATCTTTGTTACAAATTTACAATTTTGTGACTAAGTGAATCTTTAATGAATATTCTTCAGAGTTGGTTGATACATTCACTACTGCTGGTGCTAACAGTTTTACAATGCTACTCTAGTGTTGCATGTGCTAAATGACCATCTACTGACATAAATGCAGTTAATTTACTCTAAAATGTGCTTGGAAAACTCGAGGATGGGCCTTTTTGACTCAGACAACACCATGGAAAGAAATGATCTCCTTCCTTTTCCGTGAGTTGAGAACAAGAAGTTGCATATTTGGATTGACATGATGGGGGTTTGCATCTAGTGGAGGGTAATATTTAATTGTTAGTCTTTCCCAAATTTTCACGGTTTTGTGGTGGTTCCTCTTCCATGCAATTACTGTATCAAGTCCTTTATTATTATCTTTCTCAAAAATTTATGCTGGTTAAATCTTTGCCAGTGGAATTTGTGGGTTCTTGGTGAGAAAGAAGAATATTCATTTTGATAGCAATCCATCCACAGCATTCCTCAAGTGTAATTGAATTGGGGTATGCAGGAAGCAGCTAGTGTGCTAGTATGGAATGACAGCATAGGTTCTGCTGCTTCCGCAAACAAATTTGGGCTTTGAGAGTATTGTGATAAAGCTGACAAATGTTCTTGACCAAAAAAGGAAAATGATGGCGGAAAGGTTCAGAACCGAACTGGATAGTTTGCCGTGCAGCTTCTCAAAAATTGTGTATTGCTATTAGTAGGCAAGCATTTGGTTCCAGAAAGATTTGATATTAATCTCAATCACCAGTTAATTGGTCATGCACTGCGATTATGAATTTTAAAACATGTTCGGCAGGTTTGGCATCGTTCTGTATGACTGATAATCTGGGGAGATGGGAAAAAGGTGAAGCAACTGTATGACAAAATGATGGAGCTTTTGAGTTGTCATGCCTGATCAAATGATTACCAAAAGATTGTAGTGTAGTTGAATACTATTATTATCTTCTTTTTTGTTAAGAGACAATTTAAGGTATAATTATTTTTGGCAGATCTGGAATCCACCCTGGATATAATATTTCTTTATTTATTTCAGGTGAGAGAAAATGTTTGTCAAGAATTTTCATTCACCTGTAAACTATTTTTCTTTTATGAAATGATAGAATCGAGATAATTTCACTCATCGTTCTTCATTATTTAACTAATGCACATTATCATCCTCTAAAAAAATTTCGTCTCACAAATATCATTGAATTTTGCCAGTTTATAACTTGAATGTCCTTCTATCTTTTTTCCGTCAGCTTCCCTAACGGAACACTGACGTGGCATATATACTGAGCTCAAAAAATATTTTATTTTGTCACATGATTCTTCAGCTCGTTAATATCTCTCTCTCTCTCTCTGCCAGTAGAATATGAAGTAATCCCTATCTCACTCTCCCTCTCTCTTTTACTTACCTTATAACATGATTTTCTTCTTCCTTCATTTTACTTTCATTGTGTACTGACTCTTCATTTCACCATTTCACTATCATAGATCTCTTTTACTTTTGTTGTTGGCAAAAATGGCTTCAAGCAGCTCACAACCTGATATTGTCCAAGATTTTCTCTCTGCATTTGGAACACCATTATGCGAATGTGGACAAGAAGCGCCTTTGAGAACTTCATGGACCGAAGATAATCCAGGTCGGCGCTTTTATGGTTGCCCAAACTATGGGGTGAGTTAATTTACTAATTTTTTTGGTTTTTCGTCATTTTCAATTCCAATCTTATGATTTTAGGGTTTGATGGGTATATAGATAATTGGTAGATAATGTTTGGGTTTTAAGGTTTTAGTTATTGAAAATAGTAATTGTTCACCATCTTGGTTGTATGTGCAGACTCCTCGTGGAAGATGTAAATTTTTTGTGTGGGTTGACCATGATTTCCCAGAAAGAGCAAAAATTGTTATTAATGCCCTGCTGAGGAAGGCTGATAGACTGGAAAAGGAAAATAGAGTTCTGAACCAGAACAGGAAAGTGATGAAGATAGGGAAAGTGTTTGCGTGGGGAGTTTTGATTTGTTTAGTAGGTGTGCCTGTAATAAACAGTTTGATGATGGCTAACAAAACACAGTGATGGGTTTTGGGAAAAAAATATTTTGTCTTTATGTCGGGATGGGGGCACATTTTGGTAAGCATTTGGGATTTGGAACCTAAAAAATGTTGGTGTAGGAATTTTGTTGTTATCTGGTTTTGACCATTTATTTTAATGTAATGTTATGTTTAAATTAACGAAATGAGATGCAACAAAAAGTTCAAGTATATTGTATTTGTGTATGTTTTATATTCCTTTAGATGCTGTACATATATATAATGCAGCTCAAAATGCAAATGAAACCAAAAGCAACATGTAAACAGTAATGCAATTAACACTAAGAGATGCAATGTGTAAATACATCCAAATAACTACATCCATTTTTCATACCAATGCCAATAACCACATCCATTTTTTCATATCAATACCAATACCTAATATTGTAAACAAAGTAAATGAATTAAACAAATAGATAAGAAATTAAATTTGAATTTTCAATCCTTCAAATTAACCAAAGATATAATAATCATCCATACACAAAATAATATGATATTCTAATGCTCAAAGCTCTTAAGAACCTAACCTTCATACAATAACAAGCTGAGTATATTTCATATGTAATGAATATGCAACTTTACAGCAAAAAATACAGTTGCAAATATACCCTTTAACTTCAGAATACTAAAAAATTAGATTAAAGCTTGGTATTTGACAGTATACATAAAAGGTGCAACTTGACAAAAACAAACAAAAAAAAAAAGATCCCAGGATGCACATCTAACCAATCTTCATTAACCAAAAAAGCTTGATATATGCAGTATTAACAAAATCATAGCTGATATGAACTAAATCCCCTGCTCAGATCCACTCATCCTTGAGGCATGCTTTCTGGACTTTGGTGATCTCTGAAAGGAAACACCAAATCTGTTTGCTTCATCTTCACATATAACATTAGGCTGGTTAGCTTGAGTGAGAATGCTTTGCTGGCTTCCACTCTGATTGTAAGGCAGAGTTTCACTCATATTTGTCTGCCATTGGGATACAATTATAGAAAATTTAATTATATTATTTGTCTGTCACTTGACTAAAATTATCCAAGCAAACAAACTACAATAAAAATACTAACATACCCTTGGACCATTGTCAAATGCATGGTTAGACTGCATTGGAATTGATGATGCTGCAGTTGGTAGTGGTCCATGCACTACATGTGGTCCAGCCTGGTAAAAACAAAAACATGGTTATTAAATAATTAACACAATGTATTTGAAGTATATATCAGAAACTTTATTGACAATTACATTTGATGATGCACCAGTTGATGTCTTCTTGCTTTGTTTATGAGATCTTCTATTATGCCCCAATTCACCACACTGACTGCATTTCACAATAATTAATCCTTTTTTGCTCAATTTTCCTACATTTGGATCACCTCCACTAGTAGTTGGTTGTTTCCTTTTATTCTTATTTGTTGATGCAGAATTAATAGAGTTCTTGGTTGAGGCATTTTCTATTTCCTCTGCTTCTTTTCTTCTTTTTGTTGGCTTCCTACCTCTTTTCTTTAAAACCACAGGTGGTGGAGTTATAATCATTCTACCATCAGCTTTAGGCCACATAGAATGACCATTGATTGGTTCAATGGTGTGATTATAGACCCTCAATGCAGTATCAATGTGGTATAAGTGGTGCACATAGTTTTCTGGTTGCTCATTCTGGCCAAAAATCACAGCTACACTATGTGGACATGGGATACCTGTTAGATCCCATCGTCTGCATGAACAGGTATGCTTCTCTAAGTCCACAATAAATTGATGGCCCTTCCCAAACACTTGCACTCTAGGTGACCCTGTAAAGGTAGGGAAGTAATCACCAGAGAGCTCTTTAATTTCAGCAAGTTTCTTCACTATTTTAGGGCACAACACTTTGCCATCCATCTTTGCTTTATGAAACATATTCTTTTTCTTTGCAATTCTCCTCATTAACTGATTCCTTATCATCTCTAGCATTGTGATGATGGGCTTAGTTCTTGCTTCTAAAATGTACCTATTAAAACACTTGCACATATTGTTGAGCAATATATCACACTTTGTGTCTGTTTTGAAGCAAGCTCTACTCCAGTTCTCACAAGGCCTAGCCTCAAGCCATTCTCTGCACTCAGTTGATTTCTTCTCTACCTCTACAAGGCAATCTTCCAACCAACTCTTGTAACTTGCTCTGGCACATGCCCATAGCAAGTCTTTGTACACCTTTCCCTTAAATAAACTCCTCATATTAGTCCATAAATGTCTGATGCACATTCTATGTTCAGCATGTGAAAACATTTCATGAATAGCACTAAGGAGTCCTTGCATATAAAATTATAGCATACATTATTGAACAATAAATATTGAGTAAGGCTGAATTTATCAAGTTTCAAGGATCCATACCTTTTGTCTATCTGACATGAAGGTCCAATAGTGCGAATTCACCATCTCCAAATCCAGCTTCAATAGACTTAGAAACCATCCCCAGTTATCCTTATTTTCTGTTCTAACCACTGCATAAGCAATGGGGTAGATGCAATCATTGGGATCTATCCCAACAGCAGATAAAAGTTGGCATCCATACCTACCTTTAAGCCAACATTCATCTAAGCAAATCATAGGTCTACATCCAGACTTGAAGCCAAATTTTAATACATTTAGGCAAATATACATACCCTGAAACTCACCTTTATCCTCTTTGAACTCAACACTACTCCCAGGATTAGATCTTAAGAGTTCTAATTTGTAATCATGCAACCTAGCATATAGTTGTGCCTCATCACCATTAATTTTTTGTAAAGCAATATCTCTAGCCCTCCATGCTTTCATCCTAGAGATGGTGTATCTAAATTCTTTCGATACCCTAGCAATGATTGAAGTGATTAACCAAGTTGGGTTATCCCTAACCTCATCCAAGTAATGCTTGGCAAGCCATCTAGCAGTCAAATGGAAATTATTATAAACCCTGCCACAACTATGATGTAAATTCACAGTTTTCATTATAAAAGTCAAGTCATTGGGGTCTTTCCTATTCATCTTTGAGGCATATATTCTCCAACCACATGATTCTGTTTTGCATATTGCCTCCACCTTAACATTGTCATTCTTCCTAAACCACATCTGAAACCTATTTTTAATACCCCAAACCCTAATTGATTCTTTCACTTCTTCTTTATCTTTGAAAACCAGTCCTACCTTAAAAGTAGGATCATCCATATCCCTTTCAGCATTGAACTCAGGGTATCTTTGTCTATCTTCATCATCTGAATCAGATTCAGAATGCAATTCTTCACTCTCAGCATATTCAGACTCATGGTCTGACCCATCAACTCCTTGTCCATCTATGGTTGGATCAATCGCATCATCAGATTCTATTCTTCTTCTACCTCTTGGTCTGCTGGTTACTTTGGCTAAAGTGTTGCCATCTTCATTTCTATTATTGTCAGCTAACACATCAATAAGATCTTCATCCATATCCTCCATAACATAGTCTGGATCAATGAAATTTAGGTCATCTTCTTCTGCATTCAACTGAACTGCTGCTTCAGTAGTAAAATTGGGGTTTTTAACCCCAGCTTCAAGTTCAACTTCAGCTTGATGTTGTTCAACTTCAGGCATCTCAACTTGGTCAAATGCAGCTTCAGGTTGTTCAACTTCAGGTATCTCAAGTTGTTTAGATGCAGCTTGAGGTTTTTCAACTTCAGGCATCTCAGGTCATTCAGATGCAACTTGAGGTTGTTCAACTTCAGGCATCTCAGCTTGTTCAACTTCTGGTGTGTTAGTTCCAACAGGATCTGCTGTTTCAGCTTGTGACAGCAACATTAAACATGGTCTTCTTCTTTGTTGGCTTGCATTACTAACTACAGGAGCAGCAATTTGTTGGCGTTCATTTAGTTCATCTATTTCTTCAATCACAACAGAAGGTCTTTTCAAGTAACTTTCTGCTTCTTTCAACAATTGCTCATTTGTGAGATGCTCTACATATATGTCCACATCACCAACATCAGATGCATATTAACACATCTCATACATCTCAGCATCACTTGAGATGCATTTCAATCCATCTACATAACATTTGCCAGGCAAACACCACCAATACCTGAGGTTCCCTTCTACACCATTCCTATACAACATATCATCAATCTCATGTGCAGACATTGTGTCAGGATCACAACCAATCATTTCACACTCTTCCCCTTCAATGTAACTATATTCACCTTTGATCCCATTGAAATGTATTTTGAGATTGAAAGTCCCATCCTTTGCTGTATTTACAATACAGATTTACATGTTAATGCACATAAGTCAGTTCAATTGACATTACAAAATCACAAAATGCAATCATATGTTGTATAATGCATAAAAATATACCAATATGCAGTTATTGGATTAAAAATGTTGTAATGACCACTTATGTACTATTATAACACAGGTTTCTCAGTTCAATTTTTATTGCGCTAATACAATATTCACTTAACTAATTTTGTGTATATAATACATAGTTTAAAATAATGTCAGGGTTAATATTAAATTAGGTTAGCAACAAACAAAGATGGGTAATTTATATAGTAAAAACATACAGTACCCACAATTGCTAGTTTTTCCCAGATAGAGACAGATCATAAGACTATTCCATACCTTTTTTTCTTGCTGCCATTGATAGCTTAGGGCCACCACTGCTTTTCACTCTTTTCACCAACACCAAAACCACTTCCTTTCTACCTTTTACACTTTCCAAATCTCACTCAATGCAAGCGGTGAATTTCAACGTCAATGGTAAGTGAAGAAATCTTAGGTTTACAATCAATGGTAACAGCGTCAGAGGGAGATTTGTGAAAGTGAAAGGTAAGTTCAAATTCATATTCCACTCGCAGAGAGAGAGAGAGAGAGAGAGAGAGAGATTAATGAGTTGAAGGCCCATGTGGCAAAAAAAATAACTTTTAAGCTGAATATGTATGCCACGTTAGCGTTCTGTTAGGGGAGCTGACGGAAAAAGGATGGAAGGACATTCGGGTTACAACTTGGCAAAGTTCAGTGATATTTGTGGGACGAAATTTTTTTAAAGGACGATAATGTGCATTAGTTAAATAATGAAGGACTATGAGTGAAATTACCTCGATAGAATCAGATGGACAACAAAGAAAAATGTTGAAGATTATGCATCTGATTACTGCTCATTTATGTTGATGAACAAAGGGCAAAAAAGCAAAATAAGAGGAGAAATATGTGGTAGTTATGTTTACAGAAATTGAACTATGTAATTTGGAATTTTCATCTTAATTGATACTACAATACAATGCATTTAATCCTTCGATCAATGCAGCATTACCCAATATACTTGATGTAGAAACATTAACTATTTGAGGGTGATTGCAATTGCCAAATCCAACAATTGTGTAAACTTTTCTGATGTGTCTTCGGATTTGATTTTGACAAACCAGTTTGTCTTGTTTTTATATTTGTCTAATATCATCCCAGTCCATGTCCTGGAATATATAACAAGTATTTTTTTTTTGTTTTTTATTATCATTTGGCCAAAATAATAAGGCAATTTATCTACCTACTTTGAATCCATACTAGACGTGTTCAATGTAGTTGAACTACTTAATTCAGAATTTTATATTTTCAATTCAAATTCAGTCTGATTTTAGCTAAAAATAAACAAAACTATATTTCTTTTATTAAATTCAACTTCAAATAATAAAAAAAATATTAACATTTTATTAATAAAACTTTTATGTAAAAAGTGTTTCTAAACTTATTAGCTGATTTAGAAAGTGCTAAAAAAAAAAAAAAAAAACTCTTTCATGTTGCAAAACCAATCTAAAAATAGAATTTAATTATTTTATATTTTTTATTATTAGAAAATATCAAAATATCACTAATACAACTTGTAATTGGCATTTTTATGCAACTTGTAATTTTTTCTACTAATTGACATTTTTATACAATAAAAAAATATTTTTGTGAGATCCATCAATGATTTAATAAAAAATAAAAATATATATTAATAAAAAAAAATCCCAATAAAATAACCTAGTCATTTGGTGAAGAGAATAAATAGATACTATAAGATTGTATTTATTTGAGAGGTTGAAAAAAATAGAGAAATATAAATTTTATAAATAATATTATCTAAATATAAAATAAAAAAATATTTTTTGATAATATTTTTTATAAAATTCGCGTAAACGTGGTTTAAGAGATGAGGACGCAGAAGTGTCCACTTAGTCTTTTTTGAGCTCTATGTGTTTAGAGATCTTCTGCTTGAGACCAAATACTTTTTTATTGTGTAAAAATATCAATTAGAAAAGTCTTATGTAAAATTTTCAATTTAGCTTTTCAAAGTGTAATTGTAAATAAAATTTCAAATTGGAATAAAGTTATCTAAAAATTAAAAATAAAAAAAATTATAAAATAATATAAATAAAATAATAATAAATAAATATAAATAAGAGTATAAATAAAAAAATATAATAAAATATATAAATTAATAAATAATTAATTAAATTTTTTTAAGCTGACTGAAAAAGCGAAAAATTTTTTCATGATCGGTCAAGCAACAGTACCAAATAGACTCGTGATATTGTTACTAATCCTTGGCATGTCAAATGATGATGGCAGAGAAGACTTCAGTTTCTTCAAAGTCTTCCAAGTTCCGAATTACTGCCAACGGCATCACATCACCTATTTTTTAATTTTCTTATTTTTAACCCCATCACCAACTTCTTTAACCATTCATTTATTTCTTTGGTCAGTCGATGGGAAACAAAACTGGGAAAATACAAAACCTTTTTCACCTTATTCACACACAAAATGAAATGTACGATGAGAAAATGGAACACTGTCCATTGTATATTTCTTGAACTGAATTCGATCAAATAAATGAGGTTTGACGAGTATTAGATTGAATATAATTGAATAATGTAAAGATAAAATAAATTGAGATAATTTTTCTAAAAATTTTATTAATAGTAGTCAAACTGTAATATAATTGAATATGTCTTTTAAGTTTTACAATTAAAATGTTTATAAATATTAGATCCTAACTTTTTTTGGATAATAAGTAAGATATTATAATCCAACCTGGATACTGAACTTGCATTGCCTGTATTAGTTCGCTTAGGACATCTAATACGATTGAAAAATGAATTATTATATGCTAGGCGGTATTAGTTATGTATTATTTATTGGGTTTGAACCTAGTCTGGACTCATTTAGTCCCTCATTATATATTAATTTGTAAATAAGAGTTTTAAATAGTAATAAAAGAAAAAATATAATCAAGTTAATATTACAAAAATATAAAGAAAAAATTAATATTTTTATATATTTACGTACAAGGGTTATAATATATTTTATAATAAAGCTAAGAATATAATAAAAGAAATAAAGTTAGTGACCTTAATAATTAACCTATAAAGAAAAATATATCACAAAAGAAAATATATGTAAAAGTAATTAGGAATATATTACAACTAATTAGGAATATCTCAACTTGGAATCAAGAAGCTAATTATGCTAACATCCTCTTTAAACTCAAGATGATAATGTATTAGTTGTTTAGAGTTTGCCAACTAGAGTGTCAAAGCAAAAAGGAGAGTGAGCTTTAGTAAAAATATCTGTAGACTAATTCTGGTAAGAGACAGGAATAAGATGAAAATACTAGACAGTAGAGGTGATAGCAACAATAGCAAAGATTTAAGGTGGTAATCTAAGAGATGAAGGCTTAAATAGTATTTCAACCTTACAGCTTGTCCAATGATCTTCATTGTCTGTGGATCAAAGTGCTAATTTAGAGATTACAATGGGACAAGGAATTTTCATTCCTATAGGGATTTCTCGATTTTTATCTCTATGGGAGTTGGGACGATCAATATTTTTTCCTATTAGCAGAATAGTGCAAGGATAGAGAGTGTATTTCTCACCTCATGAGATCCCTGTCCTCATTTCCATGGGAACTCGATATTATATTTATATAATTATCCTTAATGTAAGAGGTATATTACTCAATTATATATATGTCAACAAATTATAGTCCACATTTTCTTTTTAAGATATCTAAAATAAATGGTCCACTTTCTTTTCAAGTTAAGTTTATTATTGTGTTTCCAAATATGCCATTTAATATAGTTATAATCAACCATATTATTTTAGAATAATTAATATAATTTGTGGTCAAAATAAGGATAAAATAGTAAAATAAACACGAATCCTTAATCTTTATTATTGTGTTTTCAAATGTGTCATTTTATAGTTATAATTAATCACATTATTATAGAATAATTAATGCAATTTATGGTCATAATAAGGATAAAATAGTAAAATAAATATAAATCCTTAATCTTTGTGTCAAAATAAAGATGAACTATAATTTGCAGATAGAGTGAGTATAACATATATAAATACTAATAACTAATAAGTTTTAATGTAAAAATATTGGAATTAGTATAAACCTAATTAAAATCTAATTTTTAAAATTTTGTACATTAAATTGCACCATCTAAAAAATATAAAATTGAAAGGAAATAAAATAAAATAAAAATTTTAAGTGGAGAATGGAGATCTCGGTGAAGATTGGGATCTCTATGGGGATAGGAATGGGGACTAAATAGTCCATGTATGTAAAGCGGAGACGTAGATAAAAATTTCTCACCCTGCCATTCCTATGTTGATCAGAGTGAGCTATTGCTAATGTCATGTGATGACATCACAAGCAAGAATCAAGGCTTTTGAACAGTGCATAGGGTGCATTGGACGACCGATGAAGAAATGATGAGTTGTGTCGAGGTTGCAGGAGAAGAAGGAACATGTCTGAGTGGTTCAATGACCAATTATGTCATGAAATCTAGTGAGCCAAGATAGACAGTAAACAAAGAAAAAATTTTAACATAATTTTAAAGCGCAAAAAAATTAAAAGTTCGAGAAAAAAATTAAAGCAGATGCTCTGATACCGTGTTACAAAAATATAAAGAAGAAAATTGAGATAATAGTATTTTTATGTATTTATGTAAAATGGATTACAACTTATTCATAATAAAGTTAGAAATATAATAAAGGAAATAAGGTTGGTGACCTTAATTGAGGATCAACTTATAAAAGAAAATATATTACCTATAAAGGAAAATATATATACAACTAATTAAATTAAATGTACAATTAATTAGGAATATGTCAATTTAGGAGAATGAGCTAATAAAACTAATTATTATATACTAATTTGGACAGATAATTCTATGGTTTGCACACCTGAACTAAGAGTATCGCTTGAAGTTGGCTCCCCAATGTCTCTTCTTGCTTATCCATCTAAGATCTAGAAACCCAAACACCGTATCATACTTGGATAAAACTTCCTCCAAATTGTCTTCTAATACGACTTTGCAACATATACTCCTATTTCGAAAGGAACTTAAGTCCCCAACTTGCTATTGTAAATAGAAAGAACTTCTCTATAAAACGGATAACACATTCTAAACATTTTAAGCTCTCTAATTTCTCTAAACTATAATCTTTTTAATTTAAACATCGGAGTTGTCTCCTAAACACATCGCTTGGACCTCTAACTCATATGTTTTATAGATTTTGAAAATCAGTAGATCATTTCTTAGTATGTTGAGGATTAGAAATAATCCTTGAGCACATCATTAATTATTCTAATTACTTATATGATTAAAGTTTAGCTCAATTGACACATATCAAATTTGGAGATGTACTTTTAGTTTGCTAAAAACTTAATTGATATATAAACTAATTTGGAAGTACCTCTTATCGTTTGAATAAAAGCTCATATTATCAATTTCAATAGTTAATTCAATTGAAAAGTGAAATTACTTATTTTCTTATTATTTATTTTTTAATTCTTAAGATTAGCACTTAAAAAATAATTTTAAAAAATAATTTTTCTCAAAGCCTAATGTGAAGGATCTATCATAAAAAAAATATATATAATAATCTTGATTTATACTTAAACTAGCTTGAAAATACCAATTAACATTTGAATAAAAAAAAAAAAAAAAAAAAAAAAAAAAAAAGCCTTACATGTTACATGATTATCTCAGCTAAAAAAAATAAAGCATACTAACTTCAATTGTCTAAAGAATATATCTTCAAATGATTCCAGAATTCAACCACCTAGATAATTCAACGAAAACTGCATACCAAAGAAGCCACCTATTTTGTATAATTAATCAACCATCTTCTCAATTTGAATTCAAATTCGAAATTTCTTAATCTTCGCGACGCTAGTGGTATTGAACAAAGAGCTCATTGTAAGCATCTGCTCACCATTACTAGCAAAAACTCAACCAAAAATTACAATAACTAAACTTCTCTAATAATAAAAACAATAAAAAACCCTAATTCAAATTAAGTCCAGAACCTTCCTTGTCTTTAACGATTCTTCAGATTCTCCACGTCACCTTTCTTCTTCCCCAGCCTGTATCACCTTCTCTGGCCGTCCTATATATTTGTTTCTTCCCCTTTCCTTTTTTCTCTTCCAAGTTCATTTCATAAAGACGAGTTCTTGTACTCTGCATCATGCAATATCTTGCACACCTGATAACGTCAAAATGTTTGAAATTTGACCTTTCTCTTTTAACTACCGCCATCCCCTTTTGACAAAAAAAATCTTTCTGTAAATTTACGATCTTGAATCCCAGAAAAAAAAATTATAAAAATCCCATATAAAATCATACCACCATAGCTGCATACTCTGCTACCATACCCATAACCAAAATGCTTCCCTTCTCGACATTAATACCATACTTAGTTTCCTTCATTATCTTCCTTCTTTTTCTTGAACAGATCTCTTATTTAATCAAGAAACGCCAAGCTTCGGGTCCTGCTATTGTTCTTCCTTTTGTTGGTAACGCAATTTCTTTAGTTAAAGAGCCAACAAAATTCTGGGACAAACAATCGGCTTTTTCTTCTAGCTATGGCTTCTCTGTAAATTACATAATTGGAAGATTTATAGTCTTCATTCGCAACACTGAACTTTCTCATCGCATTTTTTCTAATGTCAGACCTGATGCTTTCATGCTTGTCGGCCACCCATTTGGGAAAAAATTATTTGGAGAACATAATTTGATCTATATGTTTGGTCAACATCATAAAGACCTCCGCCGTCGGATCTCTCCCAATTTCACTCCTAGAGCTTTATCTACATACTCTGAGTTACAGCAAATCATAATTCTCAAGCATTTGAAGAAATGGACATCAATAGCGGCCATGGATGATAATCATAATAAACCCATTTCTCTGCGTTTATTAGTTCGTGATATGAATCTTGAAACTTCTCAAACTGTAATGGTTGGACCTTATTTGAGCAATGAAGCTAGAGAAAGATTCAAATTTGATTATAATTTATTTAACGTTGGTCTCATGAAACTTCCGATTGATCTCCCTGGTTTCGCCTTTCGAAACGCCAGACTTGCCGTTGACCGCCTTGCTCAAACGTTAGGTGGTTGTGCCAAACAGAGCAAAGCAAAAATGGGGCAAGATGAGGAACCTACTTGTTTGGTTGATTTCTGGATGCAAGAAACTCTCAGAGAAATCTCTGCGGCGGAAGTAGCCGGTCAACCTACTCCGTCTTATACTAGCGACGCCGAGATTGGTGGTTACTTGTTCGATTTCCTTTTTGCTGCTCAAGATGCTTCCACTTCTTCTCTTTTATGGGCGGTGGTGCTACTCGATTCCCATCCCGACATTTTATCTAGAGTTCGAGAAGAAGTTTCCGGCATCTGGTCGCCAGAGTCCGATAAGCTAATTACTGCGGACCAGTTAAGAGAAATGAAGTACACACAAGCGGTGGCGCGTGAGGTTCTTAGATATCGAGCTCCGGCGACTTTAGTTCCGCATATCGCCGTGCAAGATTTTCCGTTGACGGAGTCTTACACGATTCCCAAGGGGACTATAGTGTTCCCGTCGGTTTACGAGAGTTCATTTCAAGGTTTCACTGAACCGGACCGGTTCGATCCAGACCGGTTTTCAGAGGAGCGACAAGAAGATCAATTGTACAAAAGGAACTTCTTAGCATTCGGGGCAGGGGCCCACCAATGTGTGGGCCAGAGGTATGCTTTAAATCATCTGGTGCTATTCATTGCGATGTTCTCTACGTTACTAGATTTTAAGCGACACAGAACAGACGGCTGTGATGATATTGTTTATAATCCAACGATTATTCCTAAGGACGGGTGCACAGTTTTTATCTCTAGGCGATGCAGGAGATTTCCAAATCTTTCTGCAGAATGACGAAAATGCCATCTGTGGAACATTGGTTGTCGATGAGTGATAAAATTTGTTGAATGTTTCATTTAAATTTTTTGCCTTTTTTAGTTTACGTTGGGTGTCTATAGAGGACGTGTGATGGACGGTTAGGATTCTTTTGATTAATGGCGCGGGGAAAAATTGATTGGTGGATTAATTGGGTTTGGTGTAAGTGGGATTCTCAATAAATGTGTGTTGTGGATTTTATTTGTTTTTAATTAATTATTATTGTTATTACTTAAAAAGAAAAACACATTTTTGTCATGAAAGAAATTGATGAATGTTATGATAAAAATGGGTAAAATGCATTCAACATCATTAAACTTTGACTTATAAAAGTTATTCAAACTTAATTCTAATCTTTGCACTATTAGCTTGTTTGTGAGTTTCGAGAAATATTACATCTCAAAAGTTTGTTGTATTTCTTTAAGTCATTTCAAAAATTTATTATTCGGCAAAATTCATAAAATTTATATCGTAAAGGCGAAATTTCATATCAAATAGTATATTATAAGTATTGGGCACAATTTTAGAGAACTAAAGGGTATATTATAAGTATTGATTGTTTAATTTTATCCAAATCGAACTGTTCTAATTTTTTTTATGGTATGATTTTGGAGATAAATAATTATCCATACCAAAAACCATATCGAATCGTTCCAAATAGGAAAACTGAAATTAAAACCGATTTAAATAATATATATATATATATATATATATATATATATATATATATATATATATATATATATATATATATATATATATATATACACACACACACACACATTGATATTGAATTAACAATAATTTAAGAAAATTCAATAACACATTGATATTGAATTAACAATAATTTAAGAAAATTCAATAATTATAAGTTAAAATTAATTTTTATTAATTATAAAATTTTATTTTTAAATTAATAGTTACTTTATATATATGTGTATACATACGCATGTTTTGATTTTGAATAAGCAACACATTCAAAGAAATCTAATAATGTATAAGTAAAATTTAATTTTTATTAATTATAAAATTTTATTTTCGAATCAGTTATTCCATCAAATCAGTTATTGCATTTCACTTTTATTTTAGTTTGGTGAATTTTAATTAGATTTCTTTATTTATACTCTATGTAATTTTATTTTTGTAATTTCTTTAATTATACACTATGTAATTTAATTTTTATTTTAGTTTGATGAATTGTAATTAAATTTCTTTAATTATGCACTACATTTTTGTTTTATATATTGATTTAATTTCATGTTTAAGTTAAATATGTATATTTTTATTTATTTTTAAAAATTCTAGCAAAAAAATTATTTAAAAATTAAAAATCTCCGAATTTCTGTTGCCTTGCTCCGTACCAACTCATTCTGTTAGACCCGAATATCCTTTTTGAGCAATCCCAAAAAATTAGGATGATTCGGTATAAAAATTTTAGTCTCATGATTCAGTTCCGAAGATCCCATTTTGGGAATATCCAAATTTCGGTTCAGTTCTAAAGATTTTCAAATTTCCGGATTCTCCCGAACTGTGCTCAGTCCTAATTTATATATAGTTGCATTTGTATTCTCCCAAACTGTATTCAGTCCTAATTTATATATAGTTGCATTTGTTAGATAACATCATTTAGGTATGACATTGCATTAGAAATTCAAATTTCTATTAAGCTTCTTTTTAGGAATTACCATATAAGGTTTAACAATTGGTATCAGAGCTTGTGTTCTTGATTGCATAAAATCTAACAATTTTAAGAGCTTGTGATCATCTATGGCTGGTTCCTAGAATCCATTTGAAGAGGGGACAATGTGGCACAAGACTATTATTATTGTGTTCTTAGTTGCATAAAATCTAACGATTTGAAGAGCTTATGATCATCTATGGCCGGTTACTAGAATCCATTTGAAGAGGGGGCAATACGGCACAAGACTACTATTATTTTGAGGGTCTAACTATAAACAATGGAGTGTGAGAATGAGGTTCCACATGAGGTCTAAGGTATGAACTTTGGGAGGTGGTTGAGAAAGAGCCATTTGTTTCAATGGGTGAAAGCTCATAAAAGTCTAAAGATCCTTTCACTTACATCGCCGATGATAAGAAGAAATTGGCCTTGAACGATAAAACCATAGATCTTCTCTTTTACATAATGAAATCGAATTCAACTAGGCTTTGGCTTGTGAAATCTCAAAGGAAATTTGAGAGGTATTAAGAAAGACTCATAAAGGTATAAGCTAAATGAATGATACAAAGACGAACATCCTCACTGTAGGTTTTTAGAACTTTGCAATGAAAGAAGATGAAATAGTTGTTGAAATATATAAGAGATTCATTACCATAGAGAATGAGTTAAAAGAGCTTGAGAAGGCCTTTACTCAAAAAGAGCTAATGGTTAAGCTCTTGAGGTCTTTACAAAAAAAGTGGAATTCCAAGGTTGATGCTATAGAGGAAACCAAAAACTTGAGTGCATTGACATTAGAAGAGTTGATTAGAAATTCAACCATTTATGAGATGAAGAAAAAGAAGAGACTAAAGGTTAAAGAAAGCAAATCTAAAAAGGAGAATTCCATTGCTTTCAAAGTTTGAATTAAGGAAAGAAAAGACTCCTCAAGTAAAGAAGATGAATATGAAATGATGCTACTTACAAGAAAATTTAACTTGTTCAACAAATTCATCTTAAAGAATAAGAAGGAAAGAAAATTCTCAACAAAGAATTAAGCATATGCAGCTTTGAATAGTAGTGACACTTCAAGCAATAAAAGTCATTGGAAGATGAAGAGGATCAAAAAGATAATCTATGCTTCATTGCATAATAAAGTAAATAAGAAGACAATGAGGTAAATTTTAGACTTTATACTTTTGATGAATAACAAGATGCATTAATGGATAATTTCATGAAAATAACAAAAGAGAATCTTATTTTAAAAAGAAACTTGTGTAATTTGAAAAATGAGCATGAGTAGTTTTTACAAGAAATAAAATGAAAAACACATGTCTAAATTGGTTGAATTAAAAGGCTCATTCAAAAAACTCTCTAGTGAGCATGAAAAACTCAAAACTGAGGTAGAAGACTTAAAAGAACTTTTGAGAAAGTTTTTTACTAGTAATAAAACTCTTAAAGATGTCATTGCTTCATAAAGATGTGTTTTTAATAAAGTCGGTTTATGATACAATGTGGATATCAAAGTTAAGAAAGTCAACTCTTGCTTTGAGAAAAAAGATATTGGATCCCAAAAAGCTTACAAATGCTCTTACTATCATTACTATGGCCACGTATTGCATAGATGCCCAATTAGACTTAAAAAATCATACACTATTATTAGAAAGGTTTGGGTTCCAAAAGAACCAAAATCTATTAGTAAGAGTATTTGGATTCCTAAGGTAACTAATAAGGATGAACCAAAAAACACTCGAGTATTAACAAAAACATGAAACAACTATTGTTTTGTAGGAGCACTCAAAGGGAAAGAACAAATGGGCATTTAATAGTAGATACTTAAAGCATATAATAGGTGGCATATCAAAATTCACTCAATTAAAGGGCAAAAATGGATGGAAAGTAAGCTTTGGAGACAATTAAGAGGGAATCCATTGAAGCGATTGAAGATACAACGGAAGATTTATCCATAATTTAACATTAAAACCAAATCATTATGAAAAAAAAAAAGAGATTGAAAGTAAAAATGCACTTCAAGAAGCCACTCATCAACAAAGAAAAGCTCAATATCCAAAGGTAAGGATTGAGGTTAACAAATTCCTAAAAGATTTAGAATGAACAAAACAAAGCCCTAACTTACACCAATAAGCACATCAACGAAAAAGGAGGTTGATGAGAAAGGTAAAAGTGTTAATTCTAAGCTCTATAGGATCATGAAAGATAAAAGGATATTCTTTTTCCTATATTTATTAATATTTAAATGATGGTCTCTTTATATATGCTAAATGTGTGAATGTAGCAATTTTCAGTTTGAGAGAGTCCTTACTGGAACATCCTTGAGTCAAAGTAAAATCACTTCTCTTTGTCTGAAAGTGGCTTGATGCTCTGTGTTATGTTTACAATGATTGATAAATGAACTAATGGAATCCTTATGAATTTTCATTATTCCATCTTCAATCAATATTATGTCATGTTATTTTGCTTATTTATTTGATTCTTTTAGCATATTGAAACTTTTGGTACTTTAGAGAGGAAAGTGTACTCGAGCAAATTGATAGATTAATTTTACCTTATTGATTATTTTACCAAAATGAAGAGATTTGATTGTTATTATTATAGCTTTAATAAGGAGATTATTTTATGCATACTTTGTGATTGTTGTTTTAAGGAGGAGATGGTGCTTAAAGAGAGATAATATATATTTATGCAAGTTAAATTTGTCTTGAATTTAAAAGTGGGAGATGATTGTTAATAATCTTACACCTATACCTTTGTTTTGATAACATTGGCACACTTAATCTTGTCATTAGCATTGTTTGGTATATGTTTCACTCTTGGATGATCTTGAATATGTTTTTAGCTTTTTGGATGCTAGTTGGATCTTTATACTTATCTTAGATACATTCATGTTATTTTTGTTAAAATTTAACTTTGTTGCACTTTAAATTAAATCAATTTTTAGTTAAATTTGCCAAATTGAGTTTGGTTATGTATATGCATATTGATATTACCTATTTTTGAGCCACTTGCACTAGTTATTCATATGTTTAATGATATTTTTGTGCAATTTGTGATGATTCTTGCAATATGAATGTTTGGTGTGCATATGTTGAGCATATTGAGCATGCCATCACCTTTTTTATTATGACAAAAGAGGGGAGACATATATGGTTTGATCATTGAAAATTATGCATATATTAAAGTGGAGTCTCTTATGTCTTTTGCGCATATATACTTATATTTTCAATTGAATTAAATTGGCAAATGTGAATATTTGTTAAGTGTCATATGCCTTCAAAGAATTTAGTTTTGTCATCATAAAAAAGAAGGAGATTATTATCCTCATATATGATGCCAAAACATGGTAAATTTAATTAAAACAATATTTGATCTTATTTCCAAGTGTTTGCAATTTGCAGGGCATAACGGGCGTTATACATTGCTCATCCCATTATGCTTAAATCATCAATATTCAAGAATAAGGGATAGAGAGGAAATTCATGAGCATTAAGAGAGGAAATTCATGAGCATTGCCATTTCTTCATAGGCAGTACCAATCTTATAGTAATGGGGTTTCTATATAGTAATGACCGTTACCATTTGAAGGATGAAACAACAGAGCCAAATTAAGTCTAAAGTTACCCCATTATTGGTAAACTCACCACTGTTATAGCTAACCAATAATGACCATTATAGCACATTCACTGCTAGTACTTGTCAATATTATAAAATCTATAGAGTATTAAAGAGCCATTAATGATGATGTAAGCATGAAAAATATCCCTTTCTCATAATAACAATCATATTTTTGTATAGTCAAGGACTATAAAAGGAAGATGTTTTCAAGTAAATAACAATAGACTCTAAGAAATTCAAGCACTTACAACTTAAATCCTTAAGTTTCAAATTCATACTCTATTTTTAGAACACTTTATGCTATAAACTTATATCCTTTTTGTTATTCCAATCTTTGTATTAGCTTCCTTCTGAGTCTTGAAAGACATTAAATCTCAAAAGCTTCTTCTATTTTCTTTTAGTGTTGGTTGAAATCTCATAAATCTATTATAAGGTCGAAATCTCAGATCAATTAGTGTATTATAAGCATTGGGCACAATCTCAAAGAACTAATGGAACCTTAAGTCATGGACTTGGGAGAAGTAGATGCAAGAGAAAAGTTTGCTCTAAACCACTATAAAAATTGGCTAAGCTTTCTTATTCTTTATCTCTTTCAATTTAAATATTGCTACATTTGTTAGAAAATATCATTTAGGTGTGAAATTGCAATAAAAATTCAAATTCTTAAGCATTCAACATTGCTTATGAGTTTGATTATTTCATATTTTATTATTTTTTTATGGTTATTTAGTTTGAGTAATTGATTGAAACTTGTGAAAGCAAGAATCAGATTATTTTCAATTTATTCAATTATTTATTACTTCTACCCTAACAAAAATTTTATCTATATGTTTTGGTCAAAAAATCTTTATATTGCTAGAAAGACAAATTTGTTATTATTGTTTTAATCATAGCTTTTGTTTATTAGTCATGAAATTTGTAATGAATTTTCATGGTGTCTTATTTTCTGCATGAAACCAAATCAACTTGCCAAGTTTTTTTTTTATTGGTTTCTTGAGATTTAATTGGTTACAATTTGGGGTGAGTGTAAGTTTTCAAGATGTATGATTGAGATGCAGATCATTGACTAGAAAAATGAAAATAAAATAAAATAGAAGGCACAAATTAAATTTTTAAAAACTATATTGTTAGCGCAAAGGAGATGCCTTTCAATCTAAACTCATCCCAATTAGTGCGAACCGTCATCATTCTCATCATCATCATCAACAATACCATCATCATGAGCATTACTAACCCCAACTGACTATGGATTTTATCCTAATGTGTTGTCAACCGCTAATCCTTCCACCATGTTCTCTCCATTTCACTAGGTCATGGTAGTAGCCTCCTCTTGGTTTTGCATGAGTTGAAGTTGCTATCTTTTTTTTCTTGTATGTGCTACTTTCTCTCTTCTTTATGCTGTCAAGCTTTTTATTCCAATTTGTCGCCACAACTAGAGGAAATAGAAGGAGATGAAAATAAGCAATGACTTTAATGATGTGAAAAGGATTACTATGATTGCGATGGATTAGTATAAGAGGGAAAGGAAATTGGGCTTTTGCAAAGGTATTTAGAAGATCAATTATTGCTTATTGGATATGTGTATCAGTGTAGTGATGAATTTACTGGTCAAGATGAACAAGATAATACTAACCAAACTCTTGATTTCAATACTCCTCTTTCAGGCTAATTGTTGCTAATTTTTAATTTTTTTTCAAACTTATTTTGGGTTTTGATTTTTAAATTATACTTTTGATTATGATAATAGGATTCAAGATTTGGAGATCTTTGTTTGCTTAATTAATTAGGTGGGATTCAGGTAAAGAGGCATTATTTGCTGGGTAATTATTTTTTGGGAAATGGGCTAATGAAAGAGAAAAGGGTTTTCACTAATTGATTTGAGAAATTCTAAATGTCCATTAGCTGGTGATAATGAATGATGATATTCTTATTATTGGTGGTGAGAATAATGAGGATTGTCACTAATTGGGATGAGTTTAGATTGAAAGATAGCTCCTTTCTGTCAACGGTGTCATTTTTAAAATTTAATATGCCTTTTATTTTTTTTCATTTTTCTAATAACAGTCTTCATCCCAGTTATGTGTCCTGAGAGTCATTATATACTTTTAATGCACTCACTCTCGCTAACTCTCGTCTAAAAATCCTTCAATGTCTAAAAAATAAAAATATGAGACTTGATGTGGACAAATAAATCTTCAGAGACTCAATAGCATCCAAAAGATAATTTGCTAAAGTTCAGGGGCTTAAGTATATATTTTGCCACCTAAAATACTTTTATTCTTTGGCATGAACATTTGGATAATTTATGATTTTAGTATATGCATCCAAAAGATTATTACATGTATATTCACTATCAACTCAAAGCATACCATTTATGAGATTACTTGTTTAAATAATTTGATTAAGAGCACAATTTTCATGTTGTGCTATTATGACAATTCATTTTAATAATGTTAGTGGGTTTATATCTCAGGCCTTCAATGACTATTAAATGTCAATGGGAATAATTATAAAATATTATGTAGTACATGTTCATAAACAAAAATGGTTTAGCAGAATCACTCGTTGAATGCCTCCAGTCAATAGCTAGACTATTTCTTATAAGAACAAAACTTCACATTTCAATATGAGGCATATTATTTTATATATGACAGCACTTATATATATTACACCAACAAATTATCATAAACTTTCTCCTTTACAATTAGCTTTTGGTCATAAGCCATCCCATTTAAAAATTTTTGAATGTACAATTTATGTTCCATTTGCTCTCCCACAATGAAATAAAATGGATTCTAAAAGGAGAATGTGAATATATGTTGGATTTGAATCTCTCTAAATAAATTAAATATATTGAATTGTTAATAGGAGATGTATTTATGGCATGATTCATTGATTCTTATTTTGATGAACCAAAATTTCCAACATTAGAGAGAGAAAATAAGCAGCTAGTGGAAATAGTCGCCATTATTATCTATTTTTGATCCTCAAATAATAAGTGTGAACTAGAAATTTAAAAGATGATTTATTCATAGAAAATAGCAAATCAATTGTCATATGCATTTATTGACATAAAGAGAGCGACAAAATCACATTTAACAGCTGCAAACTCAGCTTAATGAATCTTATTGAAAGAAGATTATAAATGATTTGATCTACGCATGTGTTTTTATAAAGAAATCTGGATTTGAGTTTGATATAAATTCTTTTATACTTAATATACATTTGATTATAAAAGTATGTGACGTGAAGTCTTTTTATTTCAAGAACACCATTGAATTTGATAGATATGAAAATAATATATATTCTTTTAGCAACAATATCAGAAAAATGGTTTTAAAAAATATTTGATTTTATGACCTTTATTGCTAAGCAAAACAATGAGCTATTAATGAAAAATCATAAAAATAATCCGACTGATTCTATTATATTCTCTAAAGTGAATGCAATAATATATAATAATATTAGGCATGGATGAGGACAAGGACAATGACATACTCATAGTCAAGGATATGATCAAGATTAAGGCATAAATAATTATCATGATGGTCATAAAAAAAGGAATGTGTGTTACCAGTAGAAATGGAAGAATCATAAAGAAAAACAAACAAAAGATAACAATAGATCAAGTCAACAATTAGAAAATATATGTTATCAATGTGGCATAAATGAACATTAGTCATGAAATTATCATAAACCAAAATATTTGGTTGAACTCTCTCAAATATTCATTGAAAAAGAAAAAAAAAATAGAGGCAATTGCCTACAATAATGATGATTTTAAAAAATGGTATTAGTGTCCTATATTTAGATGTTGATTTATTTGAGGATCCTAAAGAAAGAATAGTTCATCTAATTGGTGATGGCAATACAACTACCTAAAAATTCATTTAGCTATTCAATTTTCTTTTGTTCTCTATTTTGACATTTAAATTTAAAGTTTCTATGACTTTTTATTTTTATTATGATAAATTTTATTTCTTACAATATATTTTATTGCATGAAGAAATAATGGATGCTATTCAATCTTTAGAGGAATTAAATACAGAAGATGCATATTTATGCATTGCAGATTGTGCAACAACTTAAAGGTAAAATATGTTTTTCTCATTTAATATTTCTTGAAGCTTGTATTAATACAATTTCTAATAGTAAAAGAATTATTAAAGGCTATAGAAGAGCAAATACATTATTGCCTGGAGGAACAAAATTCATATTACGGGGTAAAAGGCATCAATGACCACTAAACTTTGCATAATTTTTTGTTTGCTCATACAAGATTAATTTCTTTTACAAGTGTCACAAACTTTTAATTTTTTTTACACTAGTGTCCCACTATCCAATTTCTGACAGAATTTTGGAGGGAAGTACGATGTGGCATTGACACATAATTGACCTAACTGATAAGATATGCCACATAGACACCACATGGGCTCCATGTCATTTAAAAAATCCACATCATCAACTTTGTTTAAATTTAAAATAACTTTCTCTACCCTCATGCATGCTCTACACATGGCATTTGAAAAAGTAAAAAAAAAAAATTAACTCATTCATAGATCCCATCCCCCCTTAATCCACAATTTTGTCTCTCTTCATCCTTTATTGTTGCTGTACAATTATCTTTTTCCTTTCTATTTTTTTTCCTTGCTTCTATTTTGAAGGAATTTGTTTTAAATCTTATAAATTTCTCAAAGAGTCTTAGACTTTTACAAACTGAAAAACCTCAATTTCATTTCAAATTAAGATTTATCAGGAAATACTTGGTTTTAATGGCTCACATTCATGTGCCCCATTGCAGGTGTGATCTCCTTTGTATGTTTAAGACTTCATGGACAGAGAAAAGCCCAGGGCGTCACTTCTATGGCCGTAGGAATTACACGAATATAAGTCTCCTTTCATTTCAATCTAATATCTGTATGTAGTTTTAGATATGTGAAGGGTTTATTTTAATATTTTTACTTTACTTGAAGGGTTATATTGATGGGTAAAGTGTGTATTTAATGTAGGAGATGCTTGGGTACTGTGGCTCATTTGCTTGGATTGACTCAAGATTAAAGGGTACTCAAGATTAAGGAGATGTGGAATGGTTAAAGGTAATCATCAATTAAGAAGCCAAGAATTAAAAAGTCAAATAGTTGAGGAAGAAGCATGTTCAAATATACAAGTCATCCTACAGAAGGAACCAAATTTTGAGAATAATTATTGCTGTTTTTTTTGCGTGGTATTTGTGATGTGCTTTGTGGTGTTTGTTATAGGTTTGGTTGTGGAGTTGTTGGTTGTAGGGTGATAGCTAATAATTCATGTGTTGTATTTTCTGATCTAAAGGGATGAAGTAGTATAGTTGTATTGTTTTAGGGTAAAAAATGAAGAATGTATTGAAGGATTGTAGCTATTTTGGATATTTAAACTATGAATTTTATATTAATGAAATTGTATGTCATTTAAAGTTGGATGTGACAATATGCTTGTTCTAATTGATTTAGATTTTATGTATGTAAATAGTAGCAAAGGGATTCAATTCAGGATGAAGGACCAACATTTTGTCAAACTAAAAACCAACTTTAGTGGACAAATTTTTATTCAATACAAACTATTATCTTAAATAGACTAATTTTACATAGGCAGGATAGCAATAATGACAAAAGATAAAAGCATGTATATAGTGGCAAACTGAATTTCCATTCATTAAAATATATATTTTTTATGTCCAAAATATAGAACAAAAGAAAGTTTTGATTAATTGACATGTGAGATAGGTCTCCACATGTCATATTACCAATACTTTACAATTTGTGAAGCAAAAATTTCAATGAGCTATATTTTGCATATCCCTATCATGATGCTTAACAAAAACATCTTTCTTAATACCAAAACCCAAAAAGGGCAATAGGATTATAGAAAATAACATGTTGCCACCCAAAACATGTTCTTATAAGACAAGTACAAAATAAAATATTGAATAGTCTAAAAACCAAGATTTAAAGTTCAAAAAATGAGATACGTGCTTCTTCCTCTATAAGAATGTCTTCATGGCTCTTACTTCACCTTCTGCTCTTAGATCTATGGTAGGATATGAGGTTGGTTAGTCCTCCTTCATTTTGGTTGTTTGAGGTAATGTGTTCTCTCACTTCTTGCATGTTATGACCCAAATTCAGAGATTATGACGGGCGTGTAGTTAGACAGAAATTCAGCTACACAAGCCTGACTATACTATAAAAATAGATACAACACTATAAGATCCAAGTTAAAAATGATAGTAACTTGTATATTATTAAGACTCCATAACTTTTAACCTCATAATTTTTTTTTTAAAAAAAATCCATCAAATAAGTAACAATATGATTGTAAATTTAAACAATTACTAATTAACTTAAACAGCTCTATCAAATAAAAATAAATAAAGAAACAAATCTAATTGCCCTAATAGCTCGTAAATCATCTAAAAGAGAGTAACAATTGAGTGCTTATAGACCTAGGTCGGCCTCAAGAATCAAAGAAGAGATAAGCTTTGTCAATTATCTAAAATTTGCAAAATAGAAATCTGTAGAAGAATGAGCATATATCACTTTGCTTAGTGAGAACACATATGGCAGGGAACTTCCTAATTAATTTTATTTACATCAATCACATAAACTCATCATCAAATAGTTTCTAAACATTTCACATAACTATCAAGTCAATCATTATATTTCACATAATGGCTAATTTCTTACTTTTAAACAAGACCTTAAGTAATATATTCGAACTATAACTCACATAGCACTCCCAATAATAACTTTAGAGTACACATATCAATTTTAGCATTTTCATCACCACATCTACATTTTTAAAGAAATTGCAAAATAAAGTATATTGGGAAAAACTTTGCCAGACTTATCAATTAACATACAAGGTATTAAGCCCAAGTACCATTAGAAAATGGGGCACTGCAAACAGTTCCGATATGCACATATAACATATAAGGCATTTTTGTCCAAAACATATAATAGTCACATATAACCCAAGTGCACCATGGGAAGTCCAAGTCATGGTCTTATTCTAATACAATACAACAAATACATCTCATTTAAAATAACTCATTCATATACTAATTAATTCATAAAAATACATCGTACAAATCATTTTGTTCCCCGACTTCTAATACACACAATACAACAACAACCAAGTTTTCAAGACATTGTTCATTAATATTTTACCAAATTAGCACATATGTCCTCACCTGTTTGCATATTACAGCAACAACAATATGTAATCTACTGGTTCTGCTGATTAGTTAAATCTCCACCTGAGCACATATATTTATATTAATAACTAGCCTAATTTTCCTAATGAAAATATGAATTAAATGCATTTAAATATTATATGCTCTATAAAATGCAAATGATATGCAACACAATACCACAACCTAATTTCTACCTTTCTAATATCTATTATGGCAGCTGTGATTCGAATTACTCCAGACTCCCTAGAAGTATTCTAAATAAAACTAAATTTTAACTATAAGTAGATAAGATATCAACAAAGTTACCTACCAAAAATTATTTAATTTGGACTTAACTAAGGCCTCCAAAAAAAAAATCCTAAATATAGCTGTCTAGAAACTTACTAAGTTCCAATAGTAGAAATTAAATTCCTACAAATCTATCTTCATATTCTCGAAAAATTATAAATTTTTTTCTATTTAGAACATGATAAATTATATATCACTAAAATTTCATAAAATTTGGACATTATTTGGGCCTCCAAATAATTATTTTTCTAATATAACCTATTGAAAATATTAAACAGATAGTCACCATATTTTTCCTATTTCAATTCAATCCGACTGTTGGATCATCTCCAAATTTAAATATGATATAAGTGACATCCAGAGGATAATAATATCAAAATTTTACCATTAAATAATTAGTTATTATTAAACTATAAATTTTTGAATTTCCCAGCTATAGAACATCAAAGTTTAAAATCATCCTATATGCTAATGGTAACTAACCTTCTTTTAATATGTCTCCAATTCAGTTTAATACCTAATTAATCAATAATCAAGTATATAAATCAATTCAAAATAATAATAATAATAATAATAAGTTAATTGCTTACCTTAAGAAAATATTTAAATTCTTAAAAGAAAACTTGAAAAACACACTTTAGAAACTTCAAAGATTCTATTTACTTTTTTTTTTTAATCACCTATAATGCACTTTTGTTTCTGAAGCACTTAATCACTATCTTTTTTTTTTTTTTTTTTTCTAATTCTCCTTGTTCTCCTTGGCGGCTGAAAATCTCATCTTTCTAAAGTTATTGATATTATATAAAGTTTTACTAACCCTAAACCTCTGCTAACCCTACACAACACCACACACATATACACATACACTAACACATATTAATTCACATATGATTATGTATTAAATATAAAAATAAATGAACTTAATATATATATATACATATATATATATATATACATATATATATATATATATATATATATATATATATATATATATATATATATATATATATGTATATATATATATATATACATATATATATATATACATATATCTATATATACATATATATATATATATATATATATATACATATATATATATATATACATATAGATATATATATATATATATATATATATATACATATATATATATATATATATATACATATATATATATATATATATATATCTATATGTATATATATATATATATGTATATATATATATATATGTATATATATATATATAGATATATGTATATATATATATATATACATATATATATATATATATATATATATATATATATATATATATATATATAAATATATATATATACATATAGATATATATATATATATATATATATATATATATATATATATATATATATATATATATATATATATATATATATATATATATATATATATATTAAAGAACATATATATTTATAATTAAAATAAACTCTAATATACATATATAAATATAATTATTTCTTCTTATACTTATTCTCTACTTAATTAATCATAATATAAAATGTTCCTAATTAATCTATGGTAGAATTTGAGGCTGGTTAGTCCTCTTTCATTTTGGTTGTTTGAGGTAGTTTGTTTTCTCACTTCTTGCATGCCATCATCCTCATCAAGTATGATAGTGCTAGTCTGCTTCCTATGAACCTTCTAAGCTGAACAAGCATTTCTTCCCATGTTCATGGTAAGAGGTCTTCTAATATGGCTTTGTACATTTTCATGAGTTGCACATTTTTCTGTACAAAATGCACTTCATACATGAGAAACACCTAGACTTGAATAAAATAAGTAAATTGTAGCTTAAATTACTAACCTTATATTTTATAATCCTAAAGACTTCATCTTGTTTTTGCTGATTATCTTCAGATGTGTCACTTAGGTCCGGATCAATGAGGTTTGCAATTAGCCTTTCTATGTCATCATCGTTGTCTCTATGTGGGTCATAATGCAGGGTTGGCTGTGTTAGATTAATTACCTACAATAACGACAAATCATACAAACCATTTCTGTAAAAATACATTTAGCAAATTCCACTAGTAAAATTTTTTAAAAAATAGATTTCAAAGAATTTACTTGTGAAATTGGTGGCTATGACAATGTGGTCTAAGTAGTAGGAACACTTTGACTATCATAATGTATTGCCTCCATTAACGATAAAAATAAAACCATGTGTTAAATATGCAATCAACAAACTTTTAAGAAACATTAGACTTGAAATATAGTTCTAACCTATAGATAAACATCATTTTCTTAAATTTGAGTGTTTGAAGTGACTTAAAAGATAATATCATTTGATACTTTGCAGCTAAATTGCACACATTATCCCTAAACTTGCACCCTTATTTCGACGTTGTCCCTAAATTTCGATTTGCAATGATAAAATACATCAATTTTAATTTTATTGCAACGGTTGTCCTTGGCTCCATCTTTTGTCCTTCAACTTGCCGGAAAGCTTATGTGGCCTTCTAGGCAACCATTTTTAATTTTTTCATCTTTCCCTAACCATCTACATCGGATGGTCCTCCATTTTGACTCAAACACTACCACACACTCTCTTTCCTTTTAGTTTCTCTATATTTTCATTATCTCTTTTCAATCGGAATTCCTAAATCATAAAACCTTATCTCCTCTCTGATATCTTCAATCTCTGCCCCATTCCTCTTGGAAACCATCATCATGTCTCACTCGCAATATGATTTTGCCTTGCCAATATGTTACTACAGAGAGGTAACAGTGATGAAGATATCATGGTCTGATGATAATCCTGGTCGAAGGTTTGTTGGATGTAAGAAATATGGAGTAAGTATTGTTGATTATAATGTACTATTATTTGATAAATAATAGAATAAGAGTGTGTTTTTTTGTATTTGACCTGTGATTTTATTGGGTTGATTCAGTTAGCTGGTGAATATACATTCTTTGATTGGGTAGATCCCAAGTTCCCTCTATAAGCAAATCCGGTCATACTTGGAATGTAGAAGAAGCTTAATAAGATGGAAAGTTAAGCAAAGTTCGTTGGTGCAGATAAGGTGAACATAGTGGTTAAAGATGCTATTATTGTGCGTGAAGGTGGTGTCCAGAAGTGCCTGAAGCTAGTTTTGAATTGGTTTTTTATTTGTGTGTTTGTTGCTATTATGCTCAAGTTAATACTTTGAGCTAAATGCTCTGTGGAGTTGGCAGAGTTTAAGGGATACAAGTTTAAGGGTAGGAAGTTTAGTATTTTTTGTATTAGGAGAAATTTATGTGGTGGGGCTTATTTTAGTTGAATGGCATATGTGATATTGCATTTTGGGGTTTGTCCTGGTGTAATACCAGAAAAAATGACATTTTGTACTGGAATTTCTTTTTGATCAATGAATCCAAATTTCTACCATATCTTATTGCATAGTGCCAAAACAATTTACACATATGGGAAAAAGCTCAATATAAAAATATCAAATAAAATTTCAATAAATTTGTAGCAAGATTGACCAACAACAACAAAAAAAGAAAAAGAATACTTAATCATAATCATTTGATATTTATGATAAAATAGTTTATTATATAGAAGGCACTACTTTACATATTATTGCAAACGTCAATACTATGATTACATTGTAAAAACCAATTTCAATTGTGCAACTACTTTCAATAGTAATCACAAAAGATGTTTATAAAGATATAGATAGTTCTAACACAAAACAAAAGAGGTCCATCAAAAAATGATCATGTCTATTAGCCACTCCTCAAGCTAGATTTCTTTGATATTTGGATATCTTTAAATTCCTTTGCCATATCATTTAGCATCAGGTAGATTGGATTCGGTGGTGGGTTGGCTCTGTTGAGTTATGCCACTTTCTTGACTTAATAAGGTTTGCAAATGCTAAAAATGTTTTAGTATACCTTGCCTTTTTTCCACTGTTGCAGCCTAATGAAATGAGAAAAAAAAAAAATAAACAAAGGCATCTTTGTTAATATTGCAATCCTTTAACTAACATATAAACAAGAGCACAATCAAATAAAGATATTTATCTAATGCAAATGTAAAGAAATTAGGCTATTACCCTAGTTGAATTAAATGTGGCAGTCTTATTTACACTTGTTGTGCTTGTTGTTTGATCTTGGCTGGTAGTTGTGACTTCAGTTGTTTTCCTCTTTTTTATATTCTATGTCATGATGTAGAAATTTAATGAAACTTGTGAAAGTATAAGGCAACTATTAAATTTAAGGGAAAATTAAGGTATACCTTTACTGCAAATTGAGCTTGAATGTCTTTCCCATGTCTCTTAATATTGTGACCAACTTCTTTGCAATAACTACATGTCATCTTCACCAACCCTGTCCTTGGTAGTTTGCTCTTTTTAGAAGCATCTTGTTCAAGATCCTCAATTGTCTTTCTCCTTGCTTTCTACTTTCTGCATCTTTTGACCTTGATTGGTGTTGATGGTGTAATGATACCATTTCCATCAAGTTCTGGCCATAGCTTTAGTCCGTTAATTCCAGGACTATAAACAGCAACACATGTTATTACTGAATAACAGGAGTCCACATACTTGATTGGATCTTGATTGTTCCTAATGATGCATGTTATGGCATGGGCACATGGAATTCCTGTCAACTACCACCTTCTGCAACTACACTCTCTTTTGTTAATATCAACCACTTTTTATTATCAGGGCTAGCAACTTGAATTTCAGGTGAACCATCAGATAATGGTTCATATGCCCACACCATATCTTGAATATTTGCTAACTTCTTTCTTATTTTTGGACAAATTAGATCCTGCAACTTCTTTAGTTCCTTCCTCTTTCTAAATAATCTCCTCATTAGCTTACATCTTATCATTTCAAGCATTGTTATCATAGCCTTATCTTTACTATAATATGTACCTATTAAAACACTCACACAAGTTATTTGTGAGTATATCACAAAGTCTAGCAGAATCAAACTTAGCTCTACACAGTTCTCAATTGGTCTCTCCTTTAGCTATTCTAAAGCATCTACTAATTTTTCCTCGATAGCATTCAGTGATCTAGTGAAAGATACTTTATAACTAAACCTAGCAGCATTCTATAATAGATCCTTAAACTCTTTACCCCTAAATCTAACTCTGAAGTTGGTGTACAAGTGTCTTACACAGAACCTATGCTCTGCATTAGGGAAGAGTTCAAATACACTATTCACTAGCCCCTAAGATATATATATATATATATATATATATATATATATATATATATATATATATATATATATATATATATATATATATATATATATATATATATATATATATATATATATATATATATATATAAAAGGACCAAATATTAATTCAAAATGCAAAGATTTAATAAATACAACAAGACAAAGTTTAGAAAAATTATAGCTTTTGGTGATCTGACATAAAGACCTATTGATGGCTGTTGAACATCCCTAAGTCTTCCTTTAGTATGCTTAAAAAAACCAACTCCATGTTTCTTTGCACTCATTTGTTACCACTGCATATGCTAGTGGAAACATGCAGTCATTAGGTCAATTGCTACGACACTTAACAATTGACCCCCATATACGCCCACACTTTAAAAAGCAACCATCAAGACAAATTAACGGTCGACAACCCTCATTGAAAGCACTCTTCAATTATTGCAAAAAGATGTACATTCCCTTAAATTTACCTTTATCCTCCATAAACTCAATTGTAGATGCAGGGTGTGTCCTTAAAATCTCTAACTTATACCAATAAAGCATAGAATATTAGAGTTCCTCATCTCTATAAACATTTTTAAGTGCATAGCACTTTGCCCTCCATGCCTTAGTCCTACTTATGGTTAGACTAGTTTGCCTCTTCACTCTATTAATTAAACTAGTTAAAGACCAATTTGGATCACTTTGAAATCTTCAAGATGCGTGTCCCTTAACTTTTTGGTGGCGAGATGGAAGTTCTTGAATGTTTTGAGACAAGAGTGAACTAAGTTCATACTTCTCAATTGGAATGTGGTGTCCATAGCATTAGTTGAATTAAACTTCACTGCATATATAAAGAATTCACACTTCTCAGTTTTGTGATGGAATTTGGCTCTACATCTCATATTGTCATTCTTTGGAAACCAGATTTAGAATTTGGTTTTTATAGAATGTTGAATACATGCATCCTTAAATTGTTGTTTATTTCTAAAAAACATACTAAGTTTAAATATAGGATATTCCATCTCCCTCTTATCATTAAACTCAGGATATCTAATTTTTTCTTCACCCTCTGATTCACTATCAGCACTCATAAGCTCATCAGAGGATGCATATTCTGATAATTCTCCCTCATCATTAATGTTCAATCAAATGCTGGCTTCCACATCATTTCCCTTGGCATGTTCAGCTGCTATCCTATCTTAATGGGGAACTCTGAGTATTACACTTAAATACACCACCAAATTGAGTGTCAATAGTTGACATTAACTCTTCAATATTAGCATCATCATAACCAGCTTGCTTGAAATCATTGAACACATCTCTAGTAGACCCCATAATATTGCCTCCCTCATGTGCAATCCCTGTCCCAAACCTATTTACACTCTCATCCAGTGGTTCACTATCCATCTCAATCCCAGCTGCATTATCAGCTACACCATTTTTTTCTCCAACAATATATGCATTGTCAATTATACCAGATGTTTCTCCAACAATAGGTGCATTCTCAAATACACCAAATGTTTCTCCTCCAATTCTTTGACATGCATTACTGTCCATTTCCACTTCATTTTTTCCTATATTAACTCTACCTTGCACCCCATGTTCAAGCTGCAATACCCCCCACCTACTTCTTCTAGGGACCACTTGCTTACTAGAGGCTTTCTTAGGATATTTATTATCCTCTTCATCAAGTAACTCCCCCAACTGCTTTTTGGAGGTGGAGGTTCAACCATGTTCATGACATCTTCTGTATTTAAGTGCTTAACATAGAAATCAATTTCACCACACTCAGCTCTATTCATAGCCATTTCATAAGCTTTTTTATCATTTTCAAGTAGTTTAAGTCCACCTTTAAACTCCCAATTAGCTCTTTTCCAATAATACTGCATAAGTCCATCTAGCTCCAGCATATCAGCAAACATTTTGTCCAAAAGAACCATGGACATTTTATCCATATGGCAATTCTCAATAGATGCAGTTTCCCCATCAAAGTAACCAAATTCACCAACTTCGCCATTGTAATGTACGTTCAATTTAAAGTAGCCATTTGCATCAGTCAAAATAATTAAATTTTACACAACATCAACTGAAATATTTAATGAATATGTATAAACTTAATAATCAGTATTTTACATAAACACTAAAACCATATATGCATGATTGCACTCGTGAACATAAAGTTACAATCAAACAATTATTATACAATTTTTTCAAATTATGGACCCCGGGCAATAGTTGAAGTCTAGACCACCACCAAAACACCAAGTAGTTTTTTAACACTAAGTATTTTTTTAACATTAACACAGATAAAAAGCTCACTAAAAGCCTAATGGAGGAATTTTTTGTTTTGGCTACTTATGCTTACCTGGAAGATTCATCTCCATCAATGCTGGTCTACCAGTACTCTAGAAATGAAACAACTCCCCACACGCTTAACCCTTTTCTATTGATAGAGACTTGCCTTGAATCTTTCTTGAATACCCAATTTTTTAATACCCTAATTTCAAATTCCACCAAAAAAAAGAGGGAAATTGTGCCGCCTAACTAATGGCACATTTTTCTTTTTCTCTCTCTTTATATATATATATATATATATATATATATATATATATATATATATATATATATATATATATATATATATCTCACTTTGTATAAAAAAGATAGAGAGAGAGAGGGTTATCAGACTTTGCACTAAACCAGAGTAAAAATTAGGTTACTGAGAGGGTTGGGCTCTTTATTTCTATGAAAGGCAACGGTGAGAGTGAAGGTTGAAGGCAACCATAAGGCGAGAGAGGAATGAGAAGAGACAGATAAAAGGTGAGTGCAAAGGATGGAGATATTCATCTGGGAAAAGGGAGCATATGGTAAGTGTTTGGGTCAAAAGAAAGAAGCAGCTGATGTGGATGCTTAGGTAAAGATGAAAAAATTAAAAATGGTTAATTGGGAGGCCACATAAGCTTTCCAACTAGTTGAAGGCTAGAAAATAGAGCTAAGGACAACTATTGTGATAAAATTAAAATTGGCGTATTTTATAGTTGCAAGTTAAAGTTTAGGGACAACGGTGAAACAATAGTGTAAGTATAGGGACAACACATGCAATTTAGCTGATACTTTACTTGTTCCCTATAATAAGGCAACATATGAACCAATTATTCTTAACTAAAAATTATACTACTCAAGCATGTCACCTTATTATATATTTGAAGTTGGCTCTTACATCTGGGAACCACTGTATAGTGCATAAGGTCTGGCTTGGTGCAGATGTTGTTGGATTAGTGCTTGTTACTTGAATTGACATACTTTTTTTTTTGTTTGATTGCCTTTTTCTAACTTACATTAAAATCACAAGGTTAATAGACCTAAATTTTTGACCTTTTAAATTTAAATTAAACAAAAATATAATTTTCTTACTGATTTCCTTTGTTTTACGGGTGGGGCAGATGTGGTCTCACTTAGTGCAGTTGGAGCAGATGAGCGTGCTGCTTCTTTTAGTTGCTTCCTATGCCACCTCTTATTGTACCTCTAATTGTACTTCCTATCCTAGACACTTTACTTGATGTTGCTAAATGTTCTAACTCTTCTTCCTCTAATCTTCTCATTTTCTATTTCCAACCCTTTTTTGGCTTAGGTTTAGAAGGAGATGATAATGCAGGCTCATTGCTTATAGGCTAAAGTTCATATCCATTTAATGGATTGATATAGTGGCTATAAATATTTAGATGTGTGCTAACAGAATAGCAATCATCCACGTAATCCTCATTTTCCTCCCTATTTATCATTAATGCACAACAAACATGTTCACAAGTTAGAGCAGTCAGATTCCATTTCATATAGCTATATGTTCTCTTAACCTTGTCTACAATAAATTGCCCCCCAGGTCCCTATACTTCATACTTATTTTTCCCAACCACCTACAATTATACTTGAAAGACTACTATTTATATTGTTGAGTTTTTTTTTTTTTTTTGAATCTTAGGGCATAAAGGTCTTGCCATCTTCTTCATTGCATCTTTTTTTTCTCTCTTTTCACCCATATCATTTTCATCATCTTATATCTAATGATCTCTAAGCAAGAAATTACCCTTTTATCCCTACCATCTAGTATGAATTCATTAAAACACTTGCATATACTATTCAAAAGCAAATCACACTTTGCATGAGTTGGAAAGTGTAGCTCCATGTGATTCCTTGTCTATTTTCTCCATGCAATTGGTGAATCTCTCAACATATTGGGCTCTTGCACATGCCCATAACATGTCTTTCGACTTCTTTCCTCTGAATTCTTTCCTAAAATTTATGTAGATGTGCCTCATACACCATCTTTTTTCAGCAGCTGAATATAACTGATTTAGAGCTGGAATTAATCCCTACAAGTTTACTTAAATGTAGTGAGATAATCTATGCATTTTGTTTAATTAATAGCATGAATAATTGACAATAAAGTAAGATGTAAATACCTTTTGTTTGTCACTCATGAAGGTCCAATGCCATAGATCTTGTTTAATTTTGATATCTTGACCAAGCAGACATAAAAACCACATCTAATTCACCTTGTTCTCCTTCCTAACTATTGCCTAAGCTAGGGAATATATGCAATCATTTGCATCTATAAACACTGCACATAACAATTTTCTCCTAGGCATATTGTTCAAGAAACACCAATCCACCCCAGTCACTCTCTTACACTTTAAATTAAAACATTACTTCAATGCTCCTAAACAAATGTAAATACCTCTAAACCTACCTAGGTGCTTATCATCCTTCATAAACTTGACTATGCTACTCGGATTAGTCCTAAGAATTTCTAATATGTAATTTTGAAGCTTTAAAAATTGTTCCTTTTCATTCCTATCTATCATTCTAAGTGTTGGACACCTAGCCCTCCAATCTTTGGTGATAGTGACATGAATTTCCTGTTCCTCTTGCACTATTTTAATGAACCATTAAGTCTCCATCCTAGATCTACCTTAAACCTCTCAAGATATTTCACTGCAAGCCACTTAGATATGCACATCTTAATGTATAATTTTTGCGATGAGTGTGTTCGAATATGCAGACTTAATTTGCATTATGTTTGGATCATGAATACTGGGGTTACAGAAGATGTAAAAAGGATAGCACTTGCTACACTTAGCCTTGCATATGAGGGGATCATTAGGCCTAGATTTAATTTGCCACCTATTTTTAACAGACCTAACCTTACATGCCTCTTTAAATTTTGTTAAACCCTAGGCCTTATACCTTTATCACTATCAGTTTCAGATTCGGTCAGGAGGTCTTTTGACTCAGCAACCATCATCATCAAAGTAAATTTTCCCTACCAAAGGGTTTACTGCATCTGCATTATTCATGTTGTTTATTTTCCTTACATCTCTCTCAATCCTTATGTTTACATTAACCTCAAACAGGTCATCATCATCCTCTAAGTCATTGTTGCTATCCTGAAACTTTGTGGATGGGTTCTTATAATTTAAATCCCCATCATCATATTCCGTATCCTCATTTTCAACCCTCTCATCCTCACTCATAGAGCTCTTTTTTGATCCCTTAGACTTACCCTTATCAACTATTTTAGACTTACCCTTATTAACTAATTGAGCATTCACCTGCATATTGCCTGAACCTTCAACTGTGAACCTTACACTATCATCTATCCTTACATCTACTACATTTGACTCACATTAACAACTATATGCTTGACATATATATTGAATAGTCTCATAGAGTCTAAACTATATCCCATTTCTAGGACATCACTATCAAAAGCTAGTTTATTAAGACCATCACTGTAACTATGACAGGATATTTGCCATTAGAACTCTATCTCTCCTGTTAACCCACACTCTTCCCCCATTCTCTTAATTTCTATAAAGGATAATTTATCAATAGTACAATAGTCAAAGTAATCTGTATACCCATTCATATATTCATATTCCCCTAAAATAACACTATGATACAGATGCATAGAAAAATATTCAGATATGGTGGCCACATATAGACAAAAAATACAAATAAAATGCAATTAGAGTCACATTAAACAATTATTATCTTAATTAAACAATTAATTGATTTCCAAATAAACAAACCCTAACATTTAACACCCTAATCTTATTAAACAACCAAATAAACAATTACAATTGATTCCCAATATTTAAAACTCTAACATATAAAACCCTAATTTAAAAATATTTTTCAATAGTAAACATTTAAGAATAAAAAAATCAACGCTAGACATAAATTGACTGTTTATTCAGCAATAACCAAGTAATCCCATAATTTACCTAACCCACTAGACCACACATTAAAGAGATAATGTACGAAGAAGACAAAGGCACTTACAATACCTTGGAGACAATTCATCTGGATTCCTCTTTCACTAGTCGATTTCAGCTTTATCTTTATTTTTCCTAGACGAAATCTCTTCTCTATTGTCTTTCTCTTCTTTGTGTTCTTCTTCCTCTTGATTTTCTCTATTCTTTTCTCTTTCTTCTTCACCTAATCAAACTCTAAATCCCCAATTTCGAGCCCAATCTTTCCCGCTCATAAATTCTACACACTAATATAAAAATCTTAAAATCTCTCCTTTCAGTTTTTCAGATTGATGGGCAAATCTTTTGAGTGAAGTGGAGTGGGTGCAAGAGAGGGAGAGTGAGGTTTCGAAGACAGAGAATGGGTAGTTAGAGAGAGAGAGGGGAAATAGATATATGAATGGGTTTTTTTTTTTTACTTTTTCAAATGCCACATATAGAGCATGCATAAGGGGAGAGAAATATATTTTAAATTTAAATAAAGTTGCTAATGTTGATTTTTTTAAATGACTTGAAGCCTCCATGGTGTCTACGTGGCATGCCTTATTAGTTGGGTCGATGACATGTCAATGCCACATCCACATCATACTTTCATTTAAAATTCTATCAGAAATTAGCTAGTGGGTCATCGATGAAAAAAAAAATAAATAAAAGTTTATGACACTTTTGAAAGAAATTAATTTTATGTGAGCAAAGCAGAAAATCAAGCAAAGTTTAGTGGGCATTGGTGCCTTTTACCTTTCATGTTACTGATGCATTATTCTTCCATCAATCTACAAAAATTTATTAAATTTTAAAGATATTCACCAAAATAGATATCATATTGAGATGAAAAAATAAGAAGAATACAAAATATCTTCATATTACAACTATTGCATTTGGCAAAAAAAGAAAAAAAAAAGTGCATTGAAGGAATTACATGCTTTACCCTCTAGCTTGTATTAACACATATTCATACAATTTAAACAATTAGGGTTGTATGCGAGAAGTTTACAAATCCAAATACTTTTTATTCTTTAGCACGATCATTTGGGCCATTTTGGATCAATAATGAAATGAAAAATTATTGAGAGCACATATGGAGACATTAATTATTAGGCCAACGTGAAGTAAAACTAAAAGTAAGTTAATTATATTTTTTGGAAAATATACAATGTAATATTTGCATATCAATATTTTATGCTATCAATAGATGCATCTAGAAGGTAGTCACATGATGTTCACTATCAACTTGAGACCTGGTGTTTGCTAGATTACTTGCAAAAAATTATCCAATTAAGAGCATAATTTTCAAATTATGTTTTATGACAATTCATCTTAATATTGTTGATAAGTTTATATCTCAAGCCTTTAATGACTGTTGCATGTTAATTGGAAAAACTATAGAACATTATGTAGCACATGTTTATACATAAAATGGTTTAGCAGAATCACTTGTTAAATGCCTCCAATTAATAGCTAGACTATCGCTTACAAGAACAAAACTTTATATTTCAGTACGAGGCATATTATTTTACATATGGCAACACTTATATGTATTAGACTAACAAGTTATCATAAAATCTCTCCTTTACAATTGGATTTTGGTTAGAAGCCAGATATCTCATTTAAGAATTTTTTTGGATGTGCAATTTATGTTCCAATTGCTCCACCACAATGAAATAAAATTGGTTCTCAAAGAAGGATGGGAATATATATTGGATTTGAATCTCCCTCAATAATTAAACCGTTAATAAGAGATGTATTTATGGAATGATTCATTGATTATCATTTTTAATGACCAAAATTTCCAATAATAGTGGGAGATAATAAGCAGATGGAGAAAATAGTCACCATCATTATCTTATTTTAATCCTCAAATAAATAAGTTTGAATTAGAAGTTGAAAAGATAATTTATTTGTAGAAAATAGAAAATCAACTGCCATATGTATATACTGACTCAAAGAGAGTGGCAAAATCAAATATACGAGCTGCAAATGCTCCTATTCATAATAATATTCCAGTTGAACAATCTAATAATATTGATGAGTCTAAAACACACTTGAAGCATGAAAAACAAATGGTTTTAAGGATAAAAATTCACAAAAGAAAAAAGGAGTAAATAATAAGAATGGTCATATTGAGGAGGCAAAAACTAACATCATTGAATTTTCTAATAAAATATTGGTACTTGAAATTAATGAAGAGATCTCAATAAATTATATTACCAATATGAAATACTCGTGGACAGTATATTTGCAGATAATTAAGTGCTAAATATTATGAATGACGAAGAGGATCTTGAAATAATATCTATCAAAAAGTACAGAAATAGACTTTTGGCCCAAATGAAAAGAAGCAGTACAAGTATAATTAAACTCACTTGCAAAATGTGAGGTTTTTGAGCCTAAATTTCTAAATACAAATTTATGATAATAGTGTATTCTTTTTCCTTTGTTAATATTTTTTTTTCATAGGATTTTTTTCTTAGTAAGATTTAAATAAGGCATAGTCTTTATAAAATGAGCATCTAAGTTGGAGTGTTAGGAAATAAATTAATGGATATCTTGATAAGGATAAACATTCTATACTTGATAAAGATAGAAGTCCTTATAGAGAGAATACTCTATATTTATCTTTATCTCTATCGTTTTTGTACCTATATAAATGGGTGTTAATTTTGATGAATAATACATACAAACCTAAAGATTTATTTCAGTTATAACTATTCTTTTTATTTTCTCTCTTTGCTTTTCTTTGTTTTAATAATGCATTTTGTATTAATGTTCCAGTAGAATAATTTAATAATATTGATAAATTGAAATATGCTTGAAGTGCCAATTTGTTCAAAGGATAAAAATTCACAAAAAGAAAAGAAGTAAATAATAAGGATGGTTCACTGAAGAGACAAAATTAACATAGTTGAACTTTTTGATAAATTACTGGTACTTAAAATTAGTGAAAAGATCTCAATACATTATGTTAGTTTTGAAAAAAGATGGAGCCAACATGAAATAGTCATCAACAATATTTTTGCATATAATGTGGCACTAAACATTATGAATAACAATGAAGATTTTAAACAACATTTGTTGAAGAGTGTAGAGAAATTAAATTAATTAGCCGAAATGGAAAGACACAATACAAGCATAATTGAACTCACTTGCAAAACGTAAGTTTTGTTTTTTTTTTTTTTTTGTTTTTTTTTTTTTTTTTAAGATGAACACATGTAGGTGTAATACCAGTGGGATATAAAAGAGTATTTGTGCAGAAATAAAATAAGAAAAATGGTGGATACAATAATTTTTCAATGTCTAATTAATATGATAGTACATGAAAATTTGATATGTCTAATAAATATAGTCACAACTTATTTACATGATCACTTGATATAGTGACACATATATGAGAATTCTTGAAGGATCTAAATTGCTTAAAGCATATAGTTCCAATTCTCATAAATTTATTCTATTAAATTTATAGAGATCTTTATATGGTTTAAAACAATATATATGATCATAAGTGGATATTCGACTTAGTGAATATTTATTATAAAAATTATAAAAATGGTCCGATTTGTGTATTTATTTATAATTTTTCTTTTTTGCCAAACCATTATAACTTGGAACCATTTAGTTCGAAGGCTTTAATCTTACCAATTGGACTATGAGAGCTTTTAATCCTATACATTCTACCTTACCAATTAGATTAGGGTATCATTAATTAAATAGAGTATACTTGCAAAATACAAAATTAAAAAGCTTAATAATTCTTAATACAAATAGGTTCAGAGAGTTTGGCAAAGAAAAAAAAAGGTTCGGAAAGGGTAACAAATAAAATATAATAAAATTAAGGGCGTACATATAGGCTTTTCCTTATATATTTATGTTATAAATCAAAGAAAAAGTTGATGTTGATGAGGTTAGGATAGGCTGTCCATGGAATTATGCTTAGTTGGCAAACTCTTTCCCTTCACATCTTCACTGTCTCCGCACATTAAAGTTGACCAGACTTTCTTATTTTTGGCTCATAGGATTTATGAAAAATTATTTTTATTATTCAAAGTCAAACAATACTAACAATCAATTCCAGTCAAATATTAGGATCCATGGGTCGGTAGTATAGCGATTAAAAAAAACACTTTGATAACAGAATTTTTTAAACAGATTAAATTTATTAAAATAAGTTAATAAGTATATCATATATCAATTAATTATATCGAATCACTCGTAAATTATAATATTATTAATTAATATAATTTATTTTTATTAAATTAATTTATCAGTAATTTGATATTATTAATTAACATATTATATTTTTATTAGTTTAATATATAAATAACGTGATACACTCATTCTATTTAAGAATTTTTTATTTGATAATTACTATTTTTGATACGTTTTGAAATATCCTAAATTTTCAATTATTTTCAAAAATCCTATTTTTGTACGAAAATGTATTATTCTATTATTTTATTTATTTATCTAAGCAAATATTAAAGTTATATTTTATTAAAATATATATTTATACCATTTGAATATATATTATTAATAATAATTTTATTACAATATATATATATATATATATATATATATATATATATATATATATATATATATATATATATATATATATATATATATATATTATGAAATATTATTATTGTCACGCCCCAAATCCGAGGGCACATGACTGGCACTAGGATACAGGAAATACACATGGCTACCAGTGCCCGTAGTAAGCCTGACCCAAAACACACACAACTGAAAGCCCAACTAGAAAGGGCTATGGGCCCAAATGGAGCTAAACAGATCCAAAAGAATCACAACATAAAAATAAGATCTCATTGGGCCAACAACTCATTTATTTCATTTATCTCAAGAATGTAGTAAATTACAAAAGTTCTGCTTAACAACATATCTTAACTCTTTAAGATACATAACTGAGTATTAAACAGAATACAAGTACAAGATATAACATTGCGGAGTTCTAGAGCTATAATTACAAATATACATATATTACATAAACTTCTTAATATCTAATAATACAAACTACTGCCGAAGAAAATTTGGCAGTTTACTCAATTACAACTTCTTCACAAGCTCATTCCCTGACCTGAAACCAACAAGATGAACAGGAATGAGCGTTTGACTCAGTGAATGATACCAGCTAATGTATTAAACTGGTATCCTACAGATAGACTCTAATGCACATGTTATGCACTATGTCACATAGACAGACAATTCATATCATCAAACAAGGACGAGATACGGTCCACAGTACCACTCTAATCTCAATATGGGGAGCCGATCCCCCTATCCTGGCTCTCTGAATCCAATAACCTGTCTCTTATATCCAAGGGGCCCGGCCATCACTGGTATGTACCATGCAGCCCTGACCCGACTGACAGCAGCCCTGGCGATGAGCAAGCCCGGCCGACATCCATCAGTCATAGCTCATCTTCTGAATCTCATCATAATCCAAATCATAACCATAGCAAATCCATAATCCTAGGTGGTATTGTATCCTCCTGACCTCCATCCATCAGTCACAACCATAGTATGACACAGAATACAGAATATCAATTCATCATTCACAGTCAAATGTTACATACTTATATATGCAGTAGTAGTGCATAATATACATATATATACACGCAGCAATGCATATGAAGTGGAAACAGGATAATACACTAGTGAGTATCACTCACCTAACTGACGACGCTTACAACTAGCATCCCTCGTAAGGGCAACCTTGACGACAGAAGTCAGATACATTGACTCTGAATAACAAACGATATGATTAGAACAAGAACGACTCACTTAATTAGAACAAACTTTAGTCACGAATTACGATAAATAATGCTCACTGAAAAAAGTGAACGTTAACCAATCATCACAAACTCACTACCAACGGACTCGTCTCAACACATAGAATCCGAAAATACAATTTGTTTCTTCTGATTCGTCGGAACCTGCGTCGGCAATCCGGTCGATCACCGGAGTTCGGTCAAAATCAATATCATCCAAAATTAGTAATTTATATACCAAATTAAAGCTTAGAGAAAGAGGAGTCCAGTGGTACCAAAATCATCTTGAACGGACGTCGAAACTAGCCGAAATTTAGCTCGAAAGTTTTTGCCGGCAGACATTGCGGCGGCTGGAGAAGGCTGACGACAGCGATTTTCGGTGGACGGCTTGGTCGGCACCTCAGGAACCTCCTTGGCCAGCGCGTGTCATCTTCCGGTGACCGAACGGCAGTCCGACGGCAGACAGTCCCTCCTTCTTCTCTCTCTCTCTCACTCTCTCTCTCTCTCTCCCTTGGCTGCCTCTCCCTGTAGGTAGCCTGCAATCCTACTCTATATATATATACTAATAATAATAATAATAATAATAATAATAATATTAATATTAATAACAATAGTAATAATAATAATAATAATAATAATAATAATATTATTATTATTATTATTATTATTATTATTATTATTAACAATAATTCATAATTTACATATTAAGAATAATAATTTACAACATAAACTTCTATATATATAACAATAATACTATGGACGATAATAATAATTCAATTAATACAATTTATTCATAATAATAGTAATTAAAATGAAAATCCAAACTCCCGATAAAAATATTATAATTAAACTTATAATATTAATTAATACCTTTATTGATACTCAAAAATACAATTTCTCCAAAAACCCACATTAACATTTTCATAATCATATACATATATAATACTTAAATAAAATTACCATCAACAATACATATTCCAATAATATGAATATTTATAATTTAGTAAAATATAATTCCAGTTCTTACTTTAATAAGGAAAATGATAAAATATACATTTTAATAAAATATAACTTATAATATTTACTTAATTACGTAAATAAAATAATAAAATATTATCATTCCGTACAAAATAGGATTTTTTGAAAAAAATAATTGAAAATTCAGGGTATTTCAATTATGGTTATTGGAGAAATTGTATTTTGATATTTGAATATAAATATTATATTTGATTAATTTAATTATATTGCTAATTATATATATTACCGGAAGTTTGGGATTTTATTATAATTATTATTATTGTGAATAAGTTTATTAATTGAATTATTAGTATACAAATTATAAATTATTCTTATTATCATTGTTATATAAACTATGGTTTATTATTATTATTATTATTATTATTATTATTATTATTATTATTATTATTATTATGTGTGTTGGTATAGAAAAGAAAAGAAAAGAAAAGAAAAAGAAAAAGAAAAGAGGAAGAAGGGAGCTGGCTGCCAACTGGCAGCCAAGGAAGAAGACGAGGAGAGAGAGAGGGGCAAAGAAGAAGCAGAAAGAGGAGGAGAGAGAGAGAGGGGGAAGCAGAGTCCTGGCCGCCATTTGTCCGGCGTTGGGCTGCATCGCCACCACCAGTGGCTAGCCCACCATCCGGCGACCTCAAAGGAGGTGGCAGATCGTTGATCGACCAACGGACGGCGGAGTACTCACATGAAGAAGAATTTCGACTGCCAAGACTTCAATTACAACTTTTGGCCGATTCTGGCGGCGGAATCTGGCGATTCTAGTTTCATTCAACTCCTGAGGATGAGAGTTTTGATTTGGTACCAACCATGCCCTCTGAGAATCACCGGAGGTAGAGATCAAAAAATGAAAAACCAAAACTTCTGAGACATTTTTCGGTGGATGGAGAGTGAGTGACTGCGAGTGGAGGTGATTTCTGAGCTTCTGACGTCAAGGTGAACCTGCTGGTGTGGAGATCACCTAGATCCACTACCGGCAGTGGCGGCGCGTGGGGTAGTCCAGCAGCTCCATTTCGTCGTTCCGGTGCAACTATCGACATCCGTATAATCGAAATTCGTGAAGGTTAACCTGAAACTATTGTATTTCAGTTGTTAAATTAATTATATTATGTTTAGCAGTCTCTAGAGTAATCGTTATGAGTTGTCGAGTCTGTTATTAAGTTCAATGTGATTCTGTCGAGATCTTGATCAGAATCTCAATAGTCTTTAAGTTGTGTCTAGTTATATGAGTTATTCTTATCTTGATGATATCCTTTGTTGTGAGGTATTGGTGTTCTGGCATTTTCCTGATTCCAAAGGTTGCACTTTCGAGAAAAGCCAGTTGGACGAGTCGTCAGTTAGGTGAGTGATACTCCCTAATATGTTATCCTGTTTCCATATACATCTGCATTTCTGTGTGTATATATATATGTATATTATGCACTACTATTGCATATATGCATGCAACATTTGATTGTGAATGAGGAATTGATATTTTCTGTTTTGTGCTGTATTGTGATTGTGATTGACGGATGGAGGTCGGGAGGATACAGTACCACCTAGGATTATGAGATTTAGTTATGATTATGATTTTGGTGATGTTGAGAAGATGAGTTATGACTGGTGTATGCTGGCCGGGCTGCTCATCGCCAAGGCAGCTATCAATCAGGTTAGGGCTGCATGATACAGATCAATACTGGCTGGGCCCATTAGACACAAGAAATAGATTATTAGACTCAGAGAGCCAGTATGAGGGGATCGACTCCCTTTATTGAATATTAGTATGGTACTGTGGACCATATCTCCTCCTTGCTTGATGATGTGAATTGTCTATCTTTGTGACATAGTGCATTGCATAAGTATTAGAATCTGTCTGTAAGACACCAGCTTAATATATTAGCTGGTATCATTCACTAAGTCGGACGCTCATTCATGTTCACTTTGTTATTTTCAGGTAAGGGAATGAGCCTGTGAAAGAGTTGTAATTGAGTAAACTGCCAATTTCTCTTCAGCAGTAGTTTATATTATTAAGTATTAAGAAATGTATGTAATATATGTATAATTGTAAATATAGCTCTACAACTCCACAATGTTACACTTTGTATCTATATATTATTTAATATTCAGTTATGTATTATTGAATTGAAATACTGTTGTTAAGTAGAATCTTTTTATAATTTATTACATTTATGAGATAAATGAAATAAACGAGTTGTTGGCCCAACGAGATTTTATTTTATGTTGATATTCATTTGGATCTGCTTAACTTGTATAGGCCTATAGCCCTTTACAGTTTTGGGTTTTTATTGTGTAATTCGGTTAAGCTTACTACGGGAACTGGTAGCCACGTGTATTTTCTGTGTCCTAATGCCAGTCACGTACTCTCGAGTTCGGGATGTGACACATTTTTTTTATGAATTCCATTATTTCATTTTCAATTATATAAAACTTTTATCTATCTTTAAAAATATTATTTTGACATATCAAATAATATTTTCAACATTTATTTTTGTTCATAGTACGAAATTAACTTTATAAATTGGAGTTAAGAGTCAATAGTCGCTATGATACGATAAAGAAAGAATTTGTATTTCTCAATAAATTTTAAGCAATTGATGCGTTTCTTATAAAGTATTTTAAATGGAAATATCAATATTTAATAAATAATTTAAATATGACGAGACTTAAGTGTTTTTATTTTTTAATTAAAGAAAATTCAAACGATTATATTAATGAATCATAATATTTTATTTTAAGAATAAAGCAAATTATAATATTGCTTGACCTGCTGTAATGACAACTCATTTTTTTCTCGTTAGAATTTCTTCTCTTATACTTCCTTTTTTTTTTTTTTTTTCCAAAGCATCTTCTCTTATACTGGTATAATAATATAGACAACATCTGAAGTTATTTGCTACATAAATTTATAATATACCAACAATTAATTGAATTCTTCCACAACAATTGATCCTGGGAATAGAAGTTGTCAAGCTTATAGAGTTAGCCACCTGGAGGCTATAATGACAACTCATTTTGTGAACAATTAATGTGAAATAACTACAATATGTTAATTAATTAGTAGTTTTATACGCTTTCCGTTCCACTTTAAGTATCGTGTAAGAATGTGACATACAAATTAAGATAATAATAAGTAATTATAAATTTTATGAAAAATTCATAGTAATTTATCTAAGTATCATTCTTCAAGAATACTAAAAAAAAAAAAAAGAATAAGTAAATTAACTAAAATTAAAAGGATTTAATAAATAAGGGCAAATTTGAAATTTTTTAATTAATACTATTTTAAATTTATAAAAGCGACATTTGAAATGGAATATAAATTTTTTTTTAAAACGACACTTGAAATGGAACAGAGGAAGTATAATCTAAGGTGGTAGGGGTAGGAAATATTAGTACTGCCAAAAATGTTTAGATGTTCAATTTATTAATGAAATTAAGGATAAGATTTATAAGATTGAGGAAAATTATTCAATTATATTTTCAAAATAAAGAAGAAAATGAAAATAAAAAATGATTAAAAAGCTTAGCATCTATTTTGTTAAATACTCCCTCCATTTTATTTTTTAAGTGACTTTTTAATTATTTTGTAGAAATTAAGAAACGATTAATTATACTAAATTCTAGAAATAAAATGACATAATTACCTTCATCGGTTATAATGTACTCTCTCCGCTCCATTTTTAATTGACTTTTTTTTATTATTTCACAAAGATTAAGAAATAACTAATTATGCTAAATTTTAGGAATAAAATTATTAAATTATCCTTATTGGTTATAGAGTACTAGATAATATGTGCACTAATTATAGATTAATAGATATTAACTAGAATAAAGATAAAATTGAAAAAAAAACTAAAATTTTATTGGTTTTAGTGGCAGCCGTACGATTTTAGTCGAGAGAGTAAAATTTACTAGTACTATTTTTTTTAAGATAATATTTAAATATAAAAATCTAATTATAATCTTAAAGTCAGAGGTATAAAAAAGTTTAAGAAAAAATATGAAAAAAATAAAAATTTTAGGATGTAAAATAACAAATTATAGATATAAAATTACAAAAATTTATGGAGTTAAAGGGTTATCTATAAAAATTTCATAATAAAAATAAAAAAAATTGAAAGGAAGAATATGAAAAAATTTAAAAATTTAGGGGGCAAATATAAAAAAAAAAATCTAAAAATTTTATGTGTAATTTAAAAAAATTTTGGTGATAGGGGGTGGTTGCCCCCAGTTACCCATTGTGTCTATCATTAATTAGTTTTCTAAAATGACATATAATCTAAAAAAAAATCTTCAAAAAAATCAATTAAAAAAGAATGGAGAAAATACTAGATAATATGTGTATTAATTATAAAGTAATGGATAGTAACAAGAATAATGATAAACTCAGGAAAAAAATTAAAGTCTTATTAGTTTTCTAAAATGACAAATAATTTGAAATTTTTTTTTTAAAGAACATCAATTAAAAATAATGAAGCGAGGACGTTTTTTAATAAATTTAATTTTTTAAAAAAATTGATTTTAGTATCATTGAATATATATATATATATATATATATATATATATATATATATATATATATATATATATATATATATATATATATATATATATGGCACGGTTAACATTATGAACTAATTGTGAATTAATGGAATTAATTGTGAATCAATTAAAGCCAATAGTAATTGCAAACTGATAGCCAAGCTGACAGGCTCACACACAAAACATTATGAATTCATTGTGAATTAATGGAATTAATTTTTCTTTTATATAATTTTTCATCTATGTTGTTAACATGCAAATGTTGGATGAAGGAGCCCACTTTATTATTTACATTTTGAAAAAAAAAATAATTACGATCAGATAATTATTTAATATGATTATGATCTATAAATATCATTTTTATTTTTATATTATTTTTCATTTTATTATGAAAATATAATCACAAATTATTATTATTATTATTATTATTATTATTATTATTATTATTAAATCAAATATGAAGTACTCCAAATTCACTTCAACAATATTTGAAATGATACATAGATGCTAACTAAATCACAAAACAATATAGCCAATCAATACTAATTGTATGAAAATCTTCCAAATTAGCCATCATCGCTTAGAGGCTACTAATTAAGTTGCTTCCAAATCATCCAAAAGCTAATCTTGGTGAGGCTTAGGAGTTGAAGCGTAATTTGAGACTCTATGAGGCAACTTCAGGTCATTAGTTAATCTAATTTTCCTCTTAATCTATTTTTGAATCATCACACCTAGGCCTGCTTTAATAGTTGATAGCCAATCAATACTATAGTGTCTGATTTAATAGTTGATAGGCAATGGGATGAAGATTTGATTCAGTCTATCTTTGTTCTAAGGGATGTTGACTTAATCTTGGTAATTGCACCTGCATATGAGGAGGTTGAAGATGTTAGAGCCTAGTATGAATGGGGTTTATGTGGTTTGGTCGAGTTATAAGCTTGCCATGTCTGATGTGAATTTGCAAGCAAGGTCGAGTAGCTTTAACTCGAATGTTTGGAGCAATTTATGGGCAATCAAAGCACTTATTAGGCAATTGTTTGCAATTTGAAAATTATTGTCTAGGTACTTACCAACTAAACTAAATTTGATATCGAAGCATGTCAATATTGGTGTGATTTGTCCGTTGTGTGATTGTAAAGCTGAGTCTAACCTACATCTATTCCGTTCTTATGGATTTAGTAGTGCTTGTTGGCATGCTTCCCTACCGCCATATCCTTGGATTCTATTATTGGTGCCACAGGTAGGGAGACCAAATGGGTGTATGAGATATTCCAAATATTAAAGGTCGACAATAAAGCTCTTTTTATTTCTATTATTAACACCATTTGGTGGTGTAGAAATAGAAAGGATTGGGAAAATGAATCTTGTTTGCCTCATCTTGTAGTTCATAATTCCATGTCTAGTCTCTCTCAATAGCACCAAGCAACCTTGGGAAATTTTGGTATGGTAGTGTAATACCTAAATGTTGTGTAACTTCCTGGTCACAAACGATACCAAGGGACTAGGTTTTGGCATGATAAAATAATATGAGATTGTTAAGAAAATAAGTAGTAACCTTATGACATAATGTGTGATGCTTGCTTAGCATATGACTTTATGATGATTAACCTTGTTCTAATAACTTGGATAAAGCCCATATGATAGTTAGGGATGTGAGTAAGGAAGTTAGGAAAGGTAAATTGAGAAGTTACAATGAAAAATAAGGAAAGGAATTGAAGAGGGAAAGCTTCCAAGTTGTAATGGGCCTATGGACTTATTATTTGGTCTTGATGTAATGGGGGCCCAACAACTTGCATAGGAAGGTCAGCCCATTGGGCCTAAAAATGGCACAACACCCACACTTGTGAGTGAAATGATTGGGCCAAAGTAATAGACAAAAGATGTATAGAGAATGAATTTTTGGTACATAGCCCCTTTGTCACTAAGGTTAACCAAGTCAAGTTCTAAACCAAGTAGAACTCTTGCCCTTCCTTCACATGAGTTAAGTTTTGATTAGGACAGCCCAACACCATATGATGACTTCACTTTTGTAGAGAGAATCTTAGCCCTCCGTCTTGACACCATCTCAACCATTCACTAAAGTTAAATCCTAGCCATTAGATGTAGCTTGATGCATCTTAACCATCCAATTTAATATATATATATAACCAAAAATGGTGTAGAGAAATTCCATTTAGCTCTCTTTACACCAAAACCCTACACCCAAAAGAAGAAATATTCTCCATTCCACTCAAAATAAGAGTTTTAGCAAGCTAAGCTAATCAAGGTGAGAAACTATGTCTATCCTTTCTTGTTGTGCTTTAAGATTGATTGTAGTAGTTGAGTTGAAAATAATTTTCTTGGGTATCGTGCATGAGGGGTCTGGCCAACCTTGGGGGATTATGTTTAGGGTGTGTTTTGATTGATCTTAGATGAAGGAAATTAATTTAGAAGGTTTGAATTGAACTTTGGGAACATGATTTGAAAGTTGAGAAGCTTTAGGACATAAATATGGCTAAAAGAAGGACTTGGTATTTTAACATGAAATGGTGATGATTGAGTAAATATGTGTGTTATGTATTAGCTTAATTTCACATCCTTACAATTAATTTGGAGGTTTGATAAAGAATTGAGAGTTTTCTCCAAATTTGGTATAGTGGTGACAAGTTAGGGTTTATGGAACAATGGAGAGGTTTTAATACTTAGACTTGAAATCCTAAAATTTGATGGAAAATCCAGCTTAGAATTGATTAGGAATAAGATTGAGTATGTATATGATACAATTAGAATGTTTCTATTATAAATTAAAATGATGAGCAAGTAAAAGAAATAGTTAGTAACATTATTAGTTACTAATTGGCATGTGATTGAAATGTGATGTGTAGAACCACAAGGAAAGGGCAAAGAAATTGTTCAAGTTCATGAAGGACTTTGAGCTAACTAAGAACGAAAAATTACTAGGAGAAAAGGCGTTAAGGTGAGTGCTCAATAATATAATGTAATTGCTCCATGTTTTTTGAAACTATTGATTGAAATGCTACCCTTGATACATGCCAAAAAGGGATATTGAATATGTATTGTCATGGAATATGAACCTTTGAATCTTTTTTATATGACAAATTGAACATAAAAAGCCTCTTACTTTGATGCCATCTTAGACCCAATGTTTGATATGCTAATTTCTTGTTTATTGAATGCTTGATACCAATTTCGAATATACCCTTTGTGAATACCCATGATAAGTAGAAGACCCCCTTCGATGCGAGGTAATATATCAGACCATATACACTTTGTATAAGCCTGCAGATAGGGTGAGAGTACCCAACCTCTGTTGGGGGGGATGCCTAACCGTAAGACCTGATCAGTCTTGCGTAATGTGATATATATATGAGTGAGCAAGGCTTAGGCCGCCATTCTTCAACTTTTATGTATGGGAAGCTTTCCGCTTCCAAGATATCCTTGTTTCTGCTAAAATGCTCTCCAATGTCCAACATGGCCAATTTTGATTAACATCACACCATTGTTATTTTGAATTAAACCAAATGATATCATGTTACATTGTTTGCATGTTGCATTATATTATTCTGTACTCACTGAGCTAGTCTCATTCTGTAGTTATTTATAACTTTTCCAGGTCAAGATGAGTCATTAGCAAGGTAAATCCCAAGCCATGTTTCTCTGCTTGGAACTTGCTAAAGATATTATGAAGATGTTACTTGAGTCATTTTGAAGACATGCAACCTAGAGCTCCATGGTGACTAAAGATGTAGTGTAAATGAATGTTATGTCTAAAAACCATTTATGTAACTGATACCGTGTATTAAGTATGTGTATACTTATGATATTAGTTAAGAGTGTATGGATAATATTTGTGGATAACTAAGAATGATGTTCTGTTTTTAAACATGGCACGAAACTAAAGTTTATTGAGTATAGTGAAGTAGTTAAAGTAATCATTGAGAATTGGCAATGAACAACATGTTTACGGTCTTGGGAATGATAGTTAAATAAGATAAGTAGGATGATAATAAGATCGATGGTGTTCTATGAGTTTAGGTAACCTTACGTCTTCCTGAACTCTACGACAGTCACAGCCTAGAAATTGGGTCGTAACAGGTAGAATGTCAATCTCTCCTAAGAACCTCAATGGTGGTGTGGCAACATCCAAGTGAAGGTAATTTGAAGCTTAATGTTGACGCTAGCTTTGATTGCAATGCTCATAAAGCTATGGCTAGGGCTATTATAAGGAACTGTATGGGAGAAATCATAGCTGCCATGCAAGGACCATTGCATCATTTTGCAAACGTGGAGTGTATGAAGGCAGTAACATTACAAGATACTCTTTTATGGGTCTGGCAACAAGGGTGGAATGTCATAAAGATTGAAATTGATTGTTTAGCATTGTTGTTCTGAGTTCAGCGGGCTACCTATGGGATGACTCAATTAGATTTTATAGTCAAGGATGTTATTAATTTGCTTGCTTCAGATATGTTCTTAGTTTATGTCAAGAAATCAATAACAAACTTGCTCATGTTTTGGCAAGGATTGCAAGGTTGGCTACTAGGCAAGTTATGTGGATTAACTCCCTCCCTGTGTATGCAATTGTTGTTCATGCTCGTGACATCCAAATAAATTAATGAAGGTACCCTTTTTGATAAAAAAAAAATTGATATAATATTCTTTGAAAAAGAAATACAATTCAACAAACTAAAATTCTATGATGTAGAAACTTGCTCAATGATTTAAAAAAACTTGAATTTTAATATTCATGTTAATATATTATTTGTATAGTTGATTAGTTTGTGTTTAATAATATAATTTAACACTTTAAATTAAATTTTTCAATACTTTTAATTTTAAAATTATTTGTTGGCACCATAATTGTAGTGGAATGTGCATTGGTTGGGCCAAATAATAGTTAATTAATTTAGGCCCATAAAGTGAGAATTTGGAGCCCATGACACAGAGTACCTAGCAGACTTTGGGAGAAACAAGTCAAATTCTTAGTAAAATCGAAAGACTTCTAGAAGAAAATGTGAAGTGCTGAAATGTGGGGCTAACAGACTGAGAGTGAAAATTGCCGTTATTAGCACAAAACACAGGGGCTAAGTCCAACTTGAGGCAAAAGAAAAGGATAGTGGCTTGGTGGATAAATGGAGTTAAAATTTAAGAGTCAGTTACCTGCCAGCGCCATAATTACAAGAAGACTCTGCAAAGTAAACGCCAACAATTGATGAATAATCCATCAATCAAACAACAACAATCAACTTTCTAGCTTTTACAGTTTTTATTTTATATTTTCAAGTTGTTGAAGCTCGTGGCTTTCTTTTATTTTTATAGTACTTACAATTTATATTTTAAAAATCCTTGTATTCAATGTACTCCATAGTGCAGTAATACAAACCAAAAAGTTAAAAATTCATATTTTATCATAGTTTCTTGCGTGAGAATTGATGAACTCGCATCAATGAATCCAAGTTCCTTAAGAGGCTACTGTCTCGTTATCTCTTACACAGTCATTTTATTAGAAGTCAGGTACGGGTCAGACTCCCAAGAGTCTCTGACATGTTCAGCATCAATTTCTACCAAAAAATGGCACTGACAACTTTTTTGGCACAGCTCTGTGCCAAAAAATTGTCAACATTATTTAATAATACTTATTTTAAAAATTTTAATTAAATTAAAATTTATTTAAAATGATAAGTCAAAAAAGTTTAACTTTAAATTTATATTAAATAAAAACAAGTCATTGAATTTTTGAATATTTTAAGATTTAAAAATTCAAAAACTTATATTATTTAGGAAAAATATTTGTAACTGAATTGAGGGTATGAAGGGTACTAGGGCTAAGCACAGCGTTGCAGGTATTTCGAATCGACCCGGATCTCCGGCCTAACAATTTCTCTAAAACAGTAAATACTTAACCCTAGCAAAATACTCGAGCCAACTTGAACCGATGTAAGCAGTTTCATACAATTTCAGATATTCATGTATACTCGTACTAAGAACCATTCGAAACTGTATTTGAACCAAACCAAATTGATGTAACCGATCCCCGAATTAAACAACTATTTAAGTTGAATTCGACATTAATACTATCGAATTTAACATTAATGGACGATACAATAGTAAAGTTAAAATATCAATGAGTTACATAATGTTTGATAAAATTTATGGATATTAATATATATTTAATAAAATAATGAATAATGCACTTGAAACAATGAGCTAATATTATTTTTTTATCATCAGTTTGCTGAATTTTTTTTTCCTCCATTGCAACACAATAAATAGTTGCAACCATTGATGCCTTAGTTTTAGAGGATCTTTGACTGCAATCTCATTCAATGATGTAACAAGGGCATGATATTTTATCCACCTCAGTGCAAAACTACCACAATCACCAGACCCACAATTCTGTTGTGGGAGATCTTGTTTGAATTTAATATCCCACTTTTTATGTTTTGTGCGGCTTGTATGCCTAATTTTGTGGTATCAGTGCAAGCATGAAGCCTTGGCATAGTTGTCGCTATCCATTTTATAAATTTAAGCAACCTTTGATTAGTTTTCATGGAGTTGTATATATACACAACTTGCAAATCTAGTATAACCATAATCTAGTGGTTGCATCTTACATTGCAAGGGAAAATAGCCTAATCAACATCAATAAAACTTTGGGCATAATTAATGTTTTCATCACTGTATATCGTTAAATCCAATAAATCAAAAATATAATTCCCTGTTTTATCATACAATAATGACTCCAACGCTTGTTATATTACAAATTTATATAAGTTCATACTATTCACTCAACAACAAAGTAATTAAATTTATAAAAAAAAAAATATTTCAGACTCATAACAAACATGTTATTGGTGAGTGCAACAGTTTTTGATCTGTCATCTATATGGAGTATATTATCTTCTTCAATACATGCATGTACCAATCTATGTGTTGCTTAATAATTAATCCATGTCAGTATGCTATATAATTAGCTGTAATGTAATAGAATTCAACCTTATTGTATAGTTGAATTCAACCTTGATAACAACAAATTTGACTTTGATATAATTGAATTCATCATGCTACAGTCAAATAAAGATCTTGATATAGTTGAATTTGACAATAATACAATCAAATTCGATAATAATGAAGAAAGAATTCAACCATATTAAAGTCAATTTCAACCATTCAAAGGTTGATATTTGAATGTATTGATGTTAACTGTAGATTATATGAAGGTAGAATTCATTAACATTACATATTAAGACTAACAAAATAATAAAAATAAGTTACTAGTTACTATAAACCGTTATTTCGAGCTGGCTATCTTTTTTCATGAAATGCTCAAAAAATCTCTATCAATGGTACAATAATTTCCTCTTAATTTTTCTGATTTTTGTATGGAGAGCCATCTATCCATTTCTGACTCCCATTGATCATAGAAAAAATCTTTTTCTATAGAAAATGAATCAAAACTAAAATCAAAGTTGCAGGGAGCTTTGCTTGAAGATTTTGACTTTCTCTAGCTTAAATCTTCTTCATTATACACCAATTGCCACTTCACTGGCTATGATTTTGGTGGGCTGACCTCTATAATATCATCACCAGTTGTAGCTACTGCTTGGACAATTTGCTAATATTCACATACATTAGCCAACTCTTTTAGGCCATGAGGAGATGATTCTTGTTTATCAGGGTTATAGGAAGATGTAATTTTGTTACCCAGATTGTCTAGGTTTGTCTAATTATCAGCTTCACCATCAGTCTGACTCTTCTGATTAACTTCTTCAGCAGACTTAAAATCTTATTCAGCTGCAGATTTATATTGTTTATTTACCTCTTCTTCATTATCTTGTTTATTTGCCTCTTCTTCATCAGTTGATTTATATTGTTTCTAGTCTAATTGATCCACCAGATCTTTTAAGCCAGCTATTTGCAAATCCATTTTATTGTGATAAGAATTTAAATGATCATCAATTTTCTTATATTGATCATCTAAATTCTTTATCATTGTTTTAGCAAAATCCCTCATTTTATTATCCATCGTCTCCTCTAATGACAAAATTTTATCATCAATACTCTTCAACATCTTCATCTCAAAATCTTTTAATTTATTGTTAATATATTTCTCAGATCTTTTAATTTATTCTCTTTAATGTCCTTTTCCTCTTTTCTCTCTTCAAAACTAAACTTTGATTCATTGTCTTCATCTTCATCTTCTTCTTCCTCATCAATTTTTTTTCTTTTTCTTCCTCATCTTTTTCATCCACATCTTCCGCTTCTCCTTCTTCAACCTCACCTCCAACTTCCTCTACTTCTTTTTTTATTAAGGCCAAAAAAAATTCTATATTTTCTTATTTCTTCAACTATTGCATCAATTTCCATAAGACTTATATTTTTTAAGAATTTTAAAATAGAATTATTCTCCAAGGTGGCTTATTTGATATTGTTGAATAGCATTTGCCACTTAAAAATCCTTACTATACCTGACTAGAGATTTCTACACTTCTTAAACAATTTACTTTTCTCTAACTCAAGTTCCATGTCACAAGCAAACACCTCAATATTATAATTATATAGCATATCAGCCATATGACGAAACCTTATATGTATTTTGGTATAGAGATTTTGAAATCCCCAGCTTTATCCAAAGCATGCACAGCCTTATAAGATATAAAAACACATTTTTCAAAATTATTACAACATTTTAATTAATTAAAAAATTAAGATATGTTGCACTTGCAAATTGAACAAGACTTTCCATCAAACCAAACACACTCTTTTACTAACTTTGCCTCAAATTAAACATTCAAATAGTTCTAATTAAATCCATATGAGATTGAATTCAATTGCAAATAATTTCATTAAAAAATATTTGCAAATTAATTTTCAAGTTTAGATTTGATTGAGATAAATTCAATCAAATATAGATTAATTGAATGATGAATGGAATTGTATCTTATTGAGAGAAACTAAATGATCACAAAATTGGTTGAATGTAAGTTTAACTAAAGATAACCTACCGCCTAAAGAGTCATATTCAAGATATTTATAGGAAATGTGTCCATGCAACATTGGGATAGGGATTCCAGATGGGAGTTGACTTTGGATACTGATTCATTTTGGATTTGCGTTACAAGTGATGGGCAGAGAATTTCCTAGCAACCTAGGCTTAGCTGTTCCTAGCTCACTTATTGGGCTTACGCCTAGATTAACATATTTTGTCCCTCATTAGAGGCTCCCTTGTTTCACTGAAGTGAGCAGTATGCATACTTTGGTTAAAATGACTTTAAGGTGCGAGGTGCTCACCTCGTTTCTAATGGTTCATTTGCGCATCTCAGTTGAATTTACTTACATGAGGCACCCTACGTTTTGTATTATTCGTCACTGTTTGGCTTTTAACAAGGCCTCCTTGCCTCACCTGTAGAAGTCTAAGAGTTTGCATTTTACTTATATATGCCTAACAGAATTTAACATCAAATGTAAACTATCTCTTCTTCTGAAGCAATGCTATATGGCTTCATCACTACCATACAGCCAAACATTTCGCCTTTTTGAATTTAAAATCATTAACTAGCACATAATTTTAGGGTTTAAGTTTTTAATTTAAAAATCCATTTGCTTCATATTCCTCATTTTCTTTCTGCCTCAAATTCTTTTTCTACCATTTTTCTTTCTTGCTTGCTAAAAAATGTTTATTCTTTTTCTCCTTGTGTTAATTTCTTCAACAAATTAAGGTAAGTCAGTTTTACTCCATCTTCTAGGTAAGCTAGTTTTACTCCATCTTCTTTTTCTTTTTCTTTTTCTCTTTTTTTTAATGCCTGACTATTGTTCCATACTATTATTTCAGTTGTCAAAAATTAATAAGGCTTTGGGAGAGAAGCTGAATGAGTTTGCTCGATACTGTTCAATGGTACGACGAACCATCTCTTCCAACCATGATATAATAAACAAGCAGCAAGTTGCCCTCTTTAATCTTTAATCTTCACCCTAAAAGGTTATTGAGGATTTGAACAATGATCTTGCCTCCTTACGAGCTGCTCTAGAGAAGGAAAAGAAAAAACACATTGACCATGCTAAGTTGGAAGAGTTATGAAATAAGGCGAAGAGGCTTGCTACTAAGATGGATTGCTTTAAAGGTCTCTTCGCTAAAAAATCTGAAGAGCTACAATGCACCACTGCCACTTTCAAAGCCAAGCTGGTTGACCTAGAATCTAAAATGAAAAAGAAGGATACCGAGCTTCAAGATCATCAGAGGCAAGTTAAGGCGTTGTGACCTAAGGCTGAGAAGATGAAAGTTAAACTAGTTAACCTCCAGGAATAAGCTCAAGACTATCCAATATTGATGAAGAACTTTAGATTGGTTGAAAAAGCAAGTTAAGGAGCTTCAGAAAGTTCAACAACTCTGAGTGCTTTTGCAAGAAGGCTAAAGAGGAGAAAGCTAGCATACTTAAAGACTACCTGAGTTCCTCTAAGTATAAGTGTAACTTGCTTTAGATTCTAGTGCCAGGGCTATTCACTCCTATAATATGGCTATTAATGCCTATGCTACCAAGTTTCCAGAGGTACTCTCCCCGTATACCGAAATGAGTATTTGTTCTCAGCTTGACTTCGTCCCCAACTTCCTCTAATTCAGCTCGATCAAGTCAGAATAGTCCTCCAGCATCATAGTTTTTCTTCTATTTTTTTTTCAATTGTAAAATTTTAAGAACAATCTGTAAATATCTTTCACAATTTAATAGACGTATTCTTTCTCTAATCTTTGCCTTAACTTTTTATCTTTTATGCAAAACTTAACTAACACTTTGTATTAGTTCTACTTGATTCTTAGAGGTTTTAATATAATTATGATTGTCCGATCTCACGTTAACTTTTTGAAAATTTTTGTTTACTTGCCTTGGTGTTTTGAGGACTTTTGAAAAGTCTGTCTCCTTAGAGGTTTGTATGATCTTTATTTAGATCTCCTTATTCTCTTCAATAAAGAATGCACCTTATGGATGTTAGTTTTATAGGATTTTCACTCTCTCAATAGAGAGCAATCTCCCAGCTTGTCTTTTTTCTTTTTCATTCCCTCAACGGAGAATTTATTTATGAATTTTTGCCTAGCCTAGGTCCTTTCATTCCTTTAATAGAGAATAAGTTTTTAAATTTTTGCATAGCTTTCTTAGGTCTTTTCATTCTCTCAACAGAGAATGAGTTTGTAAATTTTTTCTTAGGTCTTTTCATTCCCTCGGTAGAGAATGTTTCTTTTGTTAAGAAAGGAATCATCAATTTGATTTTCAGTAGAGAAAAGGGTCCATTTTATTCACCATTAATACTACATATTTAGGTCTTAGATGTTCCAAGTATGAGGAACTTCGATTCCTTAAATTTTTGCAAATTTGTAAGTAGCTGGCCCAATTACTTTTGTACTCTAAATGGTCCCTCCTAATTCGGTGCGAGCTTGCCCATTCCCTTTCTTTTGCCTATTGCTTTGAGGAACCTCATGACCAAGTCTCATTCATTGAATACCTAGGATTTTACCTTCTTCTTGAAGTAATTGCTTGCTTGATGTTTGAATGCAACCATTCTGATAACTGCCCTTTCTCGAAGTTCTTCAATAAGGTCTAGATGCACTCTTCTTATTTGGTTACTCACTTCATCATTAATAAAATTAACTCTCCCACTGAGTAAGCCGATATCGACTAGGATGACCACTTTGTGCCATATATCAGGCTAAAGGGAGTTTCCCCAATAGTTTTCCTCAAAGTGATTCAATATGCCTATATGATATGATAGAGCTCATCTACCCAACTTTAGTCATATATGTCTAGTCTTTGTTTTAAGCCTTGAAGAATTGTTCGATTTGTCACCTCAACTTATCCCATTCATTTATGGATGAGCTACTAATGAGAAGCATTATTTTATGTTAAGTGCTTGGTAAAAGGTTCTAACTTTGGTATTATCGAACTGCTTCTTATTATCATTGATGAGCTGATATGGTATACTGAATTAGCAAACAATATTTCTCCATAGAAAATTATTGACTTTATCTATTGTTATGCTTACTAGGAGCTCGACTTCGACACACTTTGTAAAGTACTCCATTGCCATGAGTAGGAATTTCCTTTGCCTTGAGGCCATAGTGAATAGGCCTACTATTTGCTTCACTTGGCCTTGGACACTTTAGCTGAGGAAGAGAGAAGGCTCTTTAATATGATACCCCATGGTGAACAAAAAAGTAGGCACTCTGCTGTTTCATTTTCTTTGCTTCTTTGGAGTTAATGGGTAACTCACCTAGTTGTAAATAAGCCTTAATTGGGTCTAACTATGAGGGTTCTTCATCTATGTCCACCACTTCCTCCCCCTCTAAAGTACTAGGATATGTTAAGTATCCTACGAAGATTCTTCTGAGCAGCTTTCGACTAGATGGGTAGCGGCCAGCTTTGAAAGGCTATCGACTTAATTATTTTACTCCCTTGGAATTTTGCAAAACTGTAGCTCCACCCCTCTGTCTTTCATTTTCTATACTATGGCCTTTATCTTCTATATGTAGCTGATAATGGTGGCTTCCTTGGCCTAAAATTCCCCTTATATTTATCCAATGACAAGCTGCGAATCACTATAAACTTTGAGTAATTGCAGACAAAGGCAATTTGCTCGTAATAGCCCTTGGATTATGGCCCCATTTTTTGTTGTATTATTTGTGGTTTTAAATCCCAACCCAAGGGCATATTCCAATGAGAATTCTTGACCATTCTTCAGAATAATGCCAATCCCACTTCCATCCTTGCTACTGGGTCCATCAACAAACATTTTCCATCTCGACTTCATTATTGGAACGATCCCTTATCCCTACTATTTCTACTACTGTGTTTTCACCCACTTGCTCTTTAAAGTCAAATAAGCATTTTAATATGAAACCAATGAGGACTTGTGCTTTTATAGCTGATATGGGTTTGTATTAGAGTCTATACTGCCTTAATTCCACCAACTAGTATAATATTCAACCTGATATCTCAAGTTTGTGCAATGTTTTATGTAAGGGCTTGATAATTATTACTACCCCTTGTTGAGCTTGTAGATAAACTTTGAATTCTGTGGTTGATAACACTAAAGCATAGGCTATTTTTTCAATAGGCAAGTCATTTAGTTTGACATCAAGCAACAATATGCTAAAGTAATACATTGGTCTTTGTACAGTGCCTTCCTCTCTAATTATCACGGACCTTACCACCTGTTGGGAGGCTGACAAGTAGATCAATAGCTTTTCTCCTAGTAATGGATGACTTAAAACCTGCTTCGAGCTAAGATATGCCTTTAAATCATTGAAAGTCTGCTGACAATCTTCAATATCCTCATTTTTTAAAAAAGGGAAGTATTTTTCAATTGATCTTGACAAGAACCTACTTAAAGCATCAATTCTATTTATAAGCTTTTGTATTTCTTTTACATTGCCAAGTGCGGGCATATCTAAGATTGCCTTTACTTTAAGTAAATTTGGTTCATTCCCTTTCTCACTTACCATGCATCCTAAGAATTTACCCCCTAAATGAAAAAGGCGCATTTTTCAGGATTTAGCCTCATGCCATATTTCCTCATTACTCTCATCACCTCAGCCAAATCCTTCATATGGTCTTTAAAGCTTCTGCTTTTGACAATCATGTCATCAACATAAGCCTTCAAATTTTTGTTTAGCCAATCCTTAAACATCTTATTTACTAATCTTTGGTATATAGCTTTGGTATTTTTCAATCCAAAAGGCATAGAGACGTAGCAATAGATCCTTTTTCTGTTATGAACTTGGTCTTCTCCTCATCTTCATGATGCATCCCGATTCGGTGGTACCCTTGTTTTTGATCTAGCGAGGATAAGTATTTATAACTAGCAGTTATGTCCACCAACTTGTTAATCATGAGTAAGGGAAAAGAATCTTTTGGGCAGGCCTTATTCATATTGATGAAATCTATGCACATTCTATGTGTTTCATTTGGTTTCTTCACCCATACCACATTGGGCAACCACTCTAGGTACTATACTTGTCTTATACACCCAGCTTCCATAAGCTTGTCTACCTCGCTATCTATAGTTGTTTGTCTTTTTAGCTCAAAGCACCTATTTTTCTGCTTGACAAGTTTAAATATAGGGTCCATATTAAGTTCATGAGTTATCATATCCGAGCTGATAGCCTTCTCCAAAGTGGTAGGCGCATATCTATACATGCTTTAAAATAATCAGTATGGGAGGTGCCATTCTATAATGCCTCCATTGCTCAGGCCTAATGCAGGTGGGTTACTTTCAGAGCTTCTCTGTTAAAATGAGTTACATAGTCTCTTAAGGACTCCCCATCTTTCTGCATGATAGCTTTCATTAACTATATGTTTGCTTCTCTATAAGGATATTAAATACAAATCTTGTATAAAAATGGTGCAAGCTGGCCAAAGCTAGAGATGCTCATTTCTTTTAAACTGTCAAACCACCTAGTTGCCACTCCTAATGAGCCTCGAAAGGCTTTGCACAATACTTCATCGCTCCCTGTTTGGAGGTCAATGGCATGTTTGTAGTCCACTATATGGACTCTAGGATCTACTTCCTCACTATACTTTTTCAGTGTTGGGGGCTTGAACTTGCTAGGCATTTTGTATCCCTAGACTAACCTAGTAAAGGGCAATTTTAGTGCTAGCTTAAGGATTTTGTCCATGGACTTTCTTCCTTTATCCTTAGTGAGCTCGTCCAAAAATTTCTTGACTATTTCTCTTATATCCTTTGTATTTTGTTGATTAGCCACTTCTTGTTCACCTCGACTCTTACTGCGAGATAAGGATTTAGAGGAATTTTCTCATACTCCTTGCATCTTTTCTTATATCTTCTATCTCCTTGATTGTCTCGATCTCGACTTATAGTTCGAGCACTTCATTCTTAGTCAGTAAGGTACGTCTTCTCTAGTGAGAGAGTTTCTTCTTCGTCATAAAGTGGCCTTCTAGATTGAGACATGATTGCTTTTGACCTCACTCTTCTTCTGCTTCTTTCAATTCAACAATCCCTCTCTAGATCTTTTCTTGGTGCCCGCTCAAAATTCAACCTTCTATTCAAGTCTCCCCCTTGCACTACCCCTGTGCCAGCCTAAGCATTACGTGTTAGAGTGTTCTGTAGGGTCTGTAGGGTTTGTAAAGTTGTTAGCAATAGTTGCAATGTAGACACTATTTTCAGTGTCAGGATCACAGATTGACCGCCACTTATGCCTAGAACGGCAGAGTTAAGTTATTGTAAGGCTGTGTTTATATCGTAGGTCTTGTTTGATTGGGGTAGAGGTGTGAGTTCCATCCTGATTGTTAGTTTTAGAATGAAATCAGTTGTTTTTGGGGTCCCTAGAGAGATTTTCTAGGTCATCATGATTACTTCCTACCATAGTATAGTTTTTTGAAAACTATGAATAACCTTTGGGATACAATTCGATCAATTGTTTCCCATAAACGACACCAATTTGATTTAGATAAATTTGATCAAATAGAGATTAATTGGATGATGAATGGAATTGTATCTTATTGAAAGAAATTAAATGATCACAAAGTTAGTTGAATATAAGTTTAATTAAAGATAATTTGTCCCCTAAAAGGTCACATTCAAGATATTTATAGATAATGTGTCCATGCAACAAGGATTCTAGATGGGAGTTGATTTTGGATACTGATTCATTTTGGATTTGTATTACAAGTGATGGGCGTAGAATTTTCCAGAAATTTGGGCCTGGCTAGTCCTGGCTTGCCCATTGGGTTTAGGCCCAAATTAGCATATTTTGTCTCTCGCCAAGATTAGCTACGGAATTCATTTTAAATAACTAGTTTTACTAATATATACTTAAAATTCATTACCTTTAAAATTTGTACTTTTTTTAAGTTTAGAAAAAAAAATAGAAATCATTTATAAATCTATAAATTTTGATAGGATTTGCTTAAAGTATAATTTATTATATATGATTAAAAATATAAGATCATAAACAAATTTTCATTTATACCAAGTATAAAATATAAATTTATAATTGAATTCCAAAAATTTTACAAAATTTATTTATACCAAAACATCCCATAATATTTTTTTAAAATAATTTTTTCATCATCTCTTAAGATTACATTCATTAAATTTAATATAACTAAAGTTTATTGAAACTATTATTATTTATATCTTGAAAAAGTTGAGAAAATTTTTATTATATTGAAAATTTATTTTAATTTAATTATGTTATTAATTTCGGTTTGACCTAATATCTGTAATTTTTTTTATTAGTTCAAGGAGCAAGTTAGATTTAAAAATATTAAATATGTAAAATTTATGGGCTTTTGACTTAGTATTTATAAGAATATTGGGACAATATATATACAGATTTTGTAATTTAATATTTTTAAGAGTATTAGTATATTTGTAAGCTTATTAGTGATTATATAATAAAAATGAATAATAACATCAAAAAAATAAATTTACTTACCTATATATCTCTTAATTTTAATGTATGATTACCATATCATCATATTCAGTAAATCATACTAATTATAATAAATTTTACATAATTTTTATTATATATTTAAATTAGTTACAAAGAAATCTTGTCTTGATTTTATTTTAATTTTATACTTGTGACTCTTTATTTTTACTAATTTAAGTGTTAAGTTGGATTTAAAATCATTGAATATACAACGTATAAATTTTTAAGAAAAAAGTATGAAAAAGTACCATGTGATTTAATTCTTTTATATTTATAGGTTTGTAAAAAAAATTTTGACAAAAAAGGATATGTGATTTGATTTTTTAACATTTTAGGGTCCATAATTTTAACACTATTAGTTAATATTGACGTAATATTTATGGGTACACTTTTTTATTTTTAAATAATCACATAGATAAAAAAAAAATGAGATTCACAAGTGTTACGTTAATAACACGTCAACATTGACTAATGGTGTTAGTCATATAGGCTCTAACTTGCTAACGAAATAAACTACAGATCTCTCTTTGTCAAAAAAAATAAACAATTCACAAACCCATAAATGTAAAATGGTCAAACTACAAAATATTTTTTTATACTTTTTCTAATTTTTAATTTACTACACATAAGAGTACTAATGCATAAAATTTATTTAATTTGTAAGTACTATTTATTATATAATAAAAGAAATTATAATAAAAAGAATTAAATCATAGTTAAAAAAAAAAATTATAAGTCGCATATTAGTACAATGATAATCTTTAAAAGTACTAAATATTCACTAAAATGATTTTTTAGATTCTATCATTATATAAACTACAAATAAATTAGTGCTAATTTTTGAATGCAAAAAGGAAACAAATAGCTTTTTTTTTCCTCTCCTCTCATAGGTGTTCTTTCTCTTGCTTAGTCAAGTTTGATTTTCCTATTCTTTGGGTTCTATCTCCTTAGTGTTGGGTTATCATAGTTGATAGATTGGCTAATTGGTGAAAAAATATTTGATTGGAGGAGGAAGAGATTGAAATTAAAGTTGATGACAATTATGCTTAGAATTCTAATCATGATGATTCTTCGGTAGCTTTGAGTTTAGTAGGAAGACTGCATACCAACAAAGTTTTTATTTAACTTAAGTGAACCAATCTTAATTAATTAAGAGAATCAATGGTATAAGAGATGAGAATTAAGCAAGGAATCCAAAGGAGAATAAGAGAATCCTAAATAGAGAAAAATAGATAATAAGAAGGAAAAGGAAAAGGAAAAGGGAAAGATGCTTACCTTGCACTCACATGGCTTTAAGATGAAGGAGACTTATTTCACTCGGTGGCATACTTGTCTTGGGCAGAAGGTGGCAGCTTGTCTTAGACCAGGGGACTTACTTCAAATAGTGGGAAGCTTTTGACTTGACGAGTTAGCCAGGAAATTTGAAACTCAACTCACTTTGCAAAGTAAGGAACAATAACAAAGCAAAAATAAAGATAAAATAAAATAAAACTCAACTTTATACTAGAGGGCTCGTTTCTTAGCGAACCAAATTCAGGAGATGGTTTACTTGATGTAAAAGCTAATCAAGCAAGCTAAAAGGTGGAGACTGATGTATATGAGGTCCCATATATATATATATATAGGGTGAAGATTGGGATAAGAACTTGTCAAATTCTGATGTGGGACGAGGAAAAACTAAATCAAAAATCAAAAATCTAGAATTGTTGTTGCAGATCAGCCCTTTGGCATTGCCATAGCTAGCCCCAATGAGCCCGTTTTGGCTTCTTTCAACTGTTTTCGCTAGTTTTTGCCCGTTTTCTCATCTGTTTTTAGTGATTCAAATTGCATTATTCTCCATATTTAATCTTGAATTATCTGAGAATGGTTTAGATGCCAAGGAGCTAGATTTAACTCTTAGGACTCTATTTTATAGTTTTTAGGTGGTGATTTCGACCTTCAGTGATCTGTTTATTGAGTCTAAGCGCCTCTAAGGTATGGTTGCATGTTAAAAGGTGCAAAATTAAGGTTTTATAGGACAATTCTGATTATAGTGAACCTAAAAAGGGGATGGTAAAAGGAATCAAAGGGATGTTTAAGTCGAAACTTGGATATGTTTGGATGAGAGACATGGTTGAATTTTAATAGCAAAAGGAACTATATGAATATTTAAACAATTACTCCTAAACATTTATAGGTAAACAATTTATTTGACTTTAACAAATACGTGGAATGGACCACACTGTGATTAGTTTTTGTCTTTGTATGATTATTTATGATTGTGCTTCGAATATAGGGAATGGAGGGGTTTTATAGGTGTTTGATGATATTAAGTCTCCCCACATCCTAGGACCATTATGTATCGATAAAGCGAGTACGATGGATTAGAGTTATTGATGAGGATGGGGCATGATAGTGGGCCTAAAATTCATGATTTAATTAATGAAAGGCCTAATTAAGCACCTTTGTCCAAGCTCGACCCATTCCACCTGCTGGTGTTGATGAGTCATAGAATGATTCTCCTTTCTTTACTGTTAAACTGCCTAGCCATAAAATGACATCACTTACTTTAAAAAAAATTAAAAAATTAGCTTATCGGTCGAATCTTAAATCATAAATTGATAACACTGCTAGTTTTTCATTAAGTAAGTGCAAGCAGGATATGAGCTTGGTTTTAAGGGATGAAGATGATAATACAAAGATAAAGAATAATGGTAAGAAATAGCGAACTAATTCAATTGAGATTGACTATGAAGGAGCAATCTCTAAACCATCCCAGGATCCTCAAAAACCATGAAAACATTAAGCTTTAATTATTAAAGCTTAGGAACCCTTACACAGTTGCCTTGTTGTGGCATCTTATGTCGCAGGAAGGTTGTAGTCTAGTTTTCTTGATGGAAACAAAACTAGACTGTAATAGTATAGATTAGATCAAATGGAAACTTGCTTTTGTTAATGGTGTAGTTGTTGATAGTAAAGGCAAGTTAGGCGGGCTGGCTTTGTTATAGTCTGGTGATGTTGGAGTATTTTTGCTATCCCGCTTTTAAAATCATATTGATATTTCAATTTAAAGAGGTGGCTTAAAGGCTCATTGGCTTCTATAGATGGCCTGACTCTAGCCAAAAATTCTTATCATGGCAATTATTGAAGGAGCTATGATCCCATTCAAATCTTCCTTGGGTTTGTTTGGATGATTAATTAGATTTTACAATCTAGTAAGAAGAAAATGGTTTCTCCACGAAGTCAGAAGGCATTGACAAGATTTTAAGAAGTTGTTAATGAGTGTCGATTTTTGGATATTGGTTTTACTGGTTTTCCATACATTTGGGACAATGGAAGCAAAGGAGAAGCTTTTATTAAAGAATGATTGGGTCGAGTTTTTATGACAATGGAAGGGAATCACTTATTTCATGATGCTTCTATGCTACATTTTGCATGATCTAGGTTTGATAATCTTCCTATTCTACTTCACCATGAGGCTATATCACCAATATCAATTTAAGGTAATCACTTTGTCCATTTATGTAGACTAGGAGTAAGGATTGTAGTCAAATAACAAAATAATTTTAGGACAGTGGATAGGATTTGTGGTTATGGTGTTTGTGGAAAGATTATGACTATGGTTAAATGTTTAATTTACTAGAATTGTGCAAAATTTGGGCATGCATCTTGATAGATTAAAGCTTTTAATGAATAGCTTAAAGCATTACAATCTCAAAATTCTACTGAAGCTCAAATTACTACTAGGCATTATCTTGAGTCAAGGTTAGGTGAATTAGCTTTACATGAAGAAATCATATGGGGACAATAGTCCTAAGCTATCTGGTTGAAAGGAGGGGACCATAATACAAAGTATTTTCATCATAAAGCATCCCAATGAAAGCGGAAAAATAACATTCATAAATTATGGACTCCACTAGTACTGTTTGTACTGATCCAAAAACTGTGGAATCTACCATTATCATCCATTTTGAAGAAATATCTAGTATAATTTAGCCATCACAGATCTATCTACCCCAAAATCTAGAGGCATGAAGGCCCCAGGGCATTGGTAAATTTATGACCTTCAAAAACTCATAAAACCCACTATCAACTTAAGGATCTAATCAACATAGTCTATAACATTAAAACTGTATCAGAAATATAACCATACTAATAGTTTATTACACACTCTTAGTCTTAAAATTCCAATAGTTATCTAAGGAGTTATTAGTAAGAGAATATTAAACCATTGAAGTACATAGTGAAATGAATGTTCGAGTTTATACATCTAAAGACACTTCAAGAAGAATGAATTTCAAAGCTCAACTTTTCCTTTCTATGACCTCTTTAATTAAACCACCTAAAGTCACAGACAAGGGGGTGTGTCATTAGCTTAGTAAATTAATAAATTATGAACAATGGGCTCTTTTTGGTGAATAAGGGTATACAGGTAAATACATATGAAAATATACATGAATTCATTAAATTAAGATGAAGCATTTTAAAGTTACAAGGTGCAAAAATAATTATCATATGCCAAAGAGGAATAGGCGCCAAAGGAGCTATCTATCATGATAGAATAAAAACTATAACTTTTGGAGAAATAGGGACATGACTGCACTGTTGACCCCACAGACCTCAAAACCACTAGGGCAGTAAAATCTCTTCATTCATATACTTGGCTGAGAATACACTTAGTGTAATAAGCCCTTCCTAGATAGGATATTGATACTTTAACTCTATGAATTGAGTCACATGTACACACGGTCTAATAGTTTCTCCCCCGCTAGCATAGGCATTCTATCAAGTGGGTTAGACTTGATTCTAACTCAGTAGAATCACATCAATAAACAATCAGTTGGCTTGATGGCCTCATCAATATCAAAATTATGGTTCCTTAGCCTAAGTAGCCTTATATAAATAGTAGGATATCAACTACATTTACTCCATAGCCGAATTCATTATCAACAATATTATTATAGAAGATGGAAATAATAGAGAATCAATATAAACAGGTAAAATAGGTTGTCATGCATCATGCATTTCATAACTTACATCTAGGGAACCTTATTCAACTAACCCACAAATGAAACTTAGTTATGTCAAGCTTGGCTTGGCTACAAATTAATTATTAAGCTAACTTACTCTTCTATGATTGATAGAAAGAAATAGGTTGCCAAGAACTCAAGGTCTTCTCTGGGAAATTTATGGCTTACACAAAAAGAAATGAAAATCTAACTTTTGAAAAGAATCAAGGAGAAAAGATATTATAAAATTTCTACACTTTGCTTGTGTCAGTACCTTATATGCTTTTTTTTTTTTTTTCAAAAAGTTATCTTGAGATATCAACAAAATCTCTGAGCAATTGATACTTCATACCTAAGCCATCATTACTCTTACCGCGTAGCAAGCAAGCATCTCAAGGTAACACATGATCATGGACTTCCACTATTCATGTTTGCCATATATTATTACTTACCATTGAATCGCTTAGCTTGCTTCCCTGAATATGAGCTCATCTTCTTCAGTGAAGCCAATCCTCACTCTTATTATTGGGCTTCGCTTCAACAATGAAAATCCTTAATTAAAGCTTTCTAAATCATTTAACAACATTGAGAATAGTATGTTATTCATTCATTTCTCACATTCCTTTACTATTACGAATATCAATGGCCTAGGGCATTATAAGATCCAAGAAGTTTTGGAGTTAGTTCCTTAGTGTGTTACAGATAAGATGAATCAAAATTTGGCTCATCCATAGTCTACAGAAGAGGTCATTATGGCTTTGAATCATATGCATCCTTGTAAAGCCCCTCATTCTGATGGTATGTCTGTCATTTTCTACCAAAAAATATTTGGGCATCGTAGGTCAAGATATTGTTTAGTTTGTGCTTCATATATTCAGTGGTAATATGCTTCCTCTAGAACTAAATCATACTTTTATCACTTTAGGGAATTGGCAGTGCATTTATTTTGCATGCTAAGACTACATAGGACTGGATAAATTTAACTTGTGTAGTGTTTGGTGCATTTTTATATATGAATAGGACGGGACAAAAATCACTTTTTGTCCAGTCCCCCCTTTTTTTTTAGTCTTTCCATTTTATAGAAAACTCACCTGTCGAATCCTTATGACTCAATTAATAAAAAATTTATTCCTAAATTATACTCGTTAAATATAATTTTATTTTATTTGAAAATTTAATATTTTATTTCTTTTTTCCTTTGGACTCAATTAATAAAAAAATTATTCCTAAATTACCCTCAATAAAATATAATTTTATTTTGTTTGAAATTTTCATATTTTATTCCTTTTTTCATTAGATTTCAATTAATAAAAAATTTATTCCTGAATTACCCTCAGTAAAACATAATTTTATTTTTTTGAAATTTTAATATTCTATTTCTTTTTTCCTTAGGTCTCAATTAATAAAAAATTTATTTCCGAATCACCCTCAATAAACATAATTTTATTTTATTTGAAATTTTAATAATTTTTTCTTAGGTCTCAATTAATAAAAAATTTATTTCTGAATTACCCTCAATAAATATAATTTTATTTTGTTTGAAATTTTAATATTTTATTTCTTTTTCTTTAGAACTCAATTAATATAAAATTTATTTCAGAGTTACTCTCAATAAAAATTATTTTATTTTGTTTTGAAAATTTAATATTTTATTTATTTTTCCTTATGACTCAATTAAAAAAAATAGTTTCCAAATTAACTTCAATAAATATAATTTCTTATGTATGAAAATAAACATAAAAATTTATAAAAATTATTACAATTAAATTTTGTGTAATTATATTTTATTTAAAATTTTAATTTTTTTTCGTATATAGATTTGTTGTGTCCTTACATTTCAACAAAATACATTATTGGGTAAAGATATTAAAGTCATTTTTACATAATATCCAGTTTTATGCCTTAATAACCAAATACGAAACAAGATAAAATTATTATTTTTCCTATATAAATTCATTGTATCAAATACAAGATAAGATAAATATTTATTTAGTCTTATTTTATCTTGTATTGTCTTGTCCTATTTTATACTGTTTTGTCCATGTAACTAAACTCAACTTGGGAGTTTGTTTTCCTGTGTAAATTGGTATATGCACAGAGGGAAGCCAACAATGTCGCCCACTTGTTATCCCACTGGCCAAGTAGGCCTATTCAAACTGTTTTATGGTTTTCTGTATTCCCTTGTGAACTTATAGCTTGTACAGAGAAGAATTCCACTCTTTCATCCCTTTAGTAATGAAGCAGTTTCATTATTCCATTAAAAAAAAAAAAACTACTAGCAAATTTGTTAGTAAATAAATAAATAAATATTTAGATACTATTAACCATATGAATATCTAATAAAAAGCTTATATGTTTTTTATGCTAAATGTTATTAAATTTGAAACATTAAAAAAAAGAGTAACAAAATCAAAATTTTAAATCATAATTGAATTAAATTATAATAAATATTATATAAAATACAGTATGGTTAGTATAATTTATTAAAAACCATGATTGAATGCATGTCGAAATAAAAAAAAAAAAATCTATGTAAATAAAATATTAAGAATTATGAGTAATAGATGAAGAGTAGGTTTTGATGGAAGAAGTGCCTGCTTACATTTTTGCTTTGGTTTTAGAAGATGTAAACTTCTCTTTCTCTTATTTAATTTTATGCTATGATGCTTCCCACTTAAATAAATAAATAAAAGATTACAGTTTAGATGATATATATATATATATATATATATATATATATATATATATATATATATATATATATATATATATATATATATATATATATATATATATATATATATATATATATATATATATATATATATATATATTCTCAGAAAAAATATAAATAATTATTAAATTCATAAATATTTTAAATTTTAATTCAATTAAATTACTAAGCAACACTTATAATTAATATTAAGATGATAAATTTTTAACATTTAATTCTCAGTATTATTAAATATCACATAAAAAGCAAGCTAACGAAAAGTAAGAAATATCAAACCCTTTTAGCATCTTTAATTTGACATCAAAAATTAAATTTAAAATTTCATCAATTTAACAAAGGGATTCCATGAAGTGACAATGAACTCCAAGTTTCTTTTTAGCAATTCCAAAACATTTTATCTATGGTTCCAAAGGAAATTACTTAGCACTTTTCTAGGAATACGAACTAACTTTTTGCATAAAGTTCCTAAATAGAAACTTTATGAAGTAAATAAATAGTTGCTAAATAAACCCTAGATTTTGATTAGCATATTGGCATGGCTTGTGACCTAACCTAACTCAAGATAGCCAAATCCATAAAGGAGAAACATCAGGAGTATACAGCCAATAATGAAGTTGACCCCCCACTCCACTCCAACAATGGCAGCCTTAAATTGTACTAAAACAAGATATATGAGGTCCACTTTAGCAATAAATTAACTATTTTTTTTTCATAATTCCACTTTTTATAGGGAGAAAGTGTTCCAATAATTAAATATATATAAATTTAATTTTTTCAAATTTTATATATTTTCTTTTATGTTTATAATACTATTGGTATAATCATTGTAGTAATTTTATCTTATAAAATTTTTAGAGTCTCTCTCTTAAGGTTTTTTTTTCCCTCTTTGTGCCGCATGTGTTTCTTCTTTAGGTTACTCCCCATTGACATCAATCGCCGATAGAGAAACCCATTTTTTCTTTGTCTTTTCATGGTTTTTACTTATTCTAGTTCATAATAAAATTGGAAACTACTTTTTATGGGAGTATTTTGTTTCCTGAGTTAGAATTTTTGGATATGTGGTGTTAGACACTTGTATCTCTGACAGCTGTGAGTCAGTCTCCATCTACGACATAATCCGACTTACATATCACAGTGCTCTCTATTCGTTGAAGGCTCTGATCACTTGTTGATGAGTGGAAAAAAATATGCTTAGCAATGGCTTGAGAGGCTCAACCTAGTTGTTAATGGCGCTTGTGGTTTTGAGTTTGCTGAGTCTCAGAATCGGTAATGATGGTTTGTCTCTCCTTAGACTTTGGCTTTTTTGTGGTAAAGGAGGGAAACTCCATCACTGTGTCACTGTTAATCTTTTGTTGCAATGGAGGGTAGTGACTCAAGGTTATCAGTATCTTTCTTTTCCTGTAGGCTCAATAGCTATGTCGATAATAAATCTTTGTCCATCGCTGATGCTGATGTGGTATTTGATTATGCTGACAGTAGCTTCTAGAAGGTGGTCTAGCACTAAGGGCACTAGCAGCAGAGAAATTTCTCTTCAGATCTTAGGCCTATATGATGTATGGGCTTCAAGTAGGGCTGAGCACGGGATTCGGAGATACCGAACCGTACCGAAAATCCGAACCGAAAATATCCAGAACCGAAAATATCCGTTGACCATTTGACTTTCTCTGAACCGAACTGTTCCGAAATTATTTTTTGGTACGGTTCTGGAGATTAGTAATTATCCATACCGAGAACCGTACCGAACTATACCAAACTGTCCCAAACCGAAGAACCGAAACTATAACCGATTTAAAGAATATATATATATATATATATATATATATATATATATATATATATATATATATATATATATATATATATATATACACACCCACACACACATATTTTGATATTGAATTAGCAATATATTTTAAGGAAATTTAATAATGTATAAGTAAAATTTATGTTTTATTAATTATAAATGTCAGTTTCAAATTAGTTATTACATTACAACTTTATAAGTGTAAGCTAAACTTTAAAAAAAAAAATTTAATAATTTGTATAGTACTAATATTATTTTAAAATTTCATAAAAATTTAATAATTTGTATAATCCTAGTATTAATAATATATCATGGTTAAAGACTAAAAAAAATAATAATTATTTTGTCTTATGAGAAATTTTTTAATTTTGGGCAATAATAAAACAATATCGATTTGATTATACAGCTTTAAAACAGTGATAATTTCATCAATTTTTTTAATTGGTCAATATAATTAATTAAGTCAATCATTAAATAATATAATGATTTTATGTAAAAATTTGATGCTATTTCTTTAATAGATTTAAATTTGTAATCTCACATTCAAAAATTTAAGACCGTTATATTATTAATTTATTATTGAGACTTATAATTTCATTGGTGATAATGTTAAATTTATAGTATTATATATTATAGTTTATTTTCAATCAATTTTAAACATTAATTTTTATAATTTTAATCATAAATAAAGTAAAAATATAATAAAAATTTTAAGAAATTTTGAGATACTACAAATTAGTTTAAGATGAAAAAATATATATTTTAATTATTTAAAAATAAAAAATCTCCGAATCTCCGTACCGAATCGTTCCGAAAAATTGGAACGAATTGGTACGGAGATTATTATATCACGGTACAGTTTCGGATATTCAATTTTAAAATCCCCGAAATTTGATTCGGTTCTGGAGATTTTTAAATCTCTGAATTCTTCTGAACCGTGCTCACCCCTAGCTTCAAGTTCAAAGTAAAAAACCCCAAAATTGGATAATTTATTGTATATTTCTTTGGACTTTACCTGTTGGTTTTCTAATTATTGCACTGACTTTGGGCTTTTGCCTTATTAGTGTAAGTATATTTTCTTTTAGGCAAAAATAAAAAAAAAAAATTGATTTATGTATTTACTTAAATTAAATTTTCATTTTATATGAATTTAAAACTATATTTTTTCCTCTTAATTTTTGTATAAGTGTCAGAATTTGATTCTTATTCATATTGAAATTATATCTTTCAATACAGTCATTTATTTGAAAATAATAAATTACTGTTTCGTGTGAATATTCGAACTAATGAACTAACTTATCTTTTTTTTTTAAAACTAATTAAATAGTGTTTTAATTTTTATCCGTTAAACTATTTAGTCATTTCATCTATTTTTTTTATATTTTTCTATTAAAAAATAATTTTTTTAATACCTAAAATACTCTTTTCTCTACTCTTTTTTACTATTCAACACCACCCCTTCCTTTTCTCTCTTTCTCTGCCACTTTCGAAAACAAATATCAATTTTTTAAATGTTCTTGCCATATCACCCCTGTAAGGACATTGGCTACCACTCTTCAACTTAAATTTACTTTTTTCACCACTTAAATGTCTACGTCCATGCCACTTTTAATTTTTTTTTATTAATTTTTTTATAGACATCAACTAAAATAGTGAAAATTACCATCGTTCGCCGTTATACTTTGGGAGTCTAATAGTAAAAATAATGTTTAAAAAAAAAAGTAACTTATTATAAATTATACTTTGAGAGTCAGATAGTAAAAATAATGTTTAAAAAAAAAAGTAACTTATTATAAATGATGTCTAATGTGATATTTTATAAAACTGAAATTTAAATATTTAATTTTAAGTGTTAAGTAAAATAAATGATATAATTTTTAAATTATAAAAATATTTAATAATTAAATTATTTATTGTATTCAATATAAATTTAAGTTAAAAATTTTATTTTATTATTTGAAATATTTTTTATTTAATTAAAATTTTTAAAAAATATATTATTAAATAATTTAAATCAATTAAGTACTAAAAATTTTAATTTTAAATATTAAATAGTATTATTAAATATCACTAAATCATTAATTGTTGTAATTCTAGTGATTTTTTTTTTCTTTTGTCTATTATAATGAAACTCTAGCATTAAAAAGATTCTAGTCAAAAAAGGGCAGGAGAGTATCTTTGGGACAATAGTAAATTGAATCTTGCATGTATGACATGTGTTTATTATGTCCAATTAGAGATCATTGTTTCTCACCAAAGTAAAAGAAGATACTTTCCCATTGTTTCTTTGTAGTTTGTACAGAGCCTCTCTCCTCTATACCAATTAAAATCTGACTGTCTTTTTTAGGATATTAATGTCATCTGCTAATATTCATTGGCTACCACATCTCTTGTTTTTGTGTTCCCAAAAATACAATGGGTTTCGGATTCATTCATTTATCTAATTACTCTCACCCTTTAAAAAAAAAAGGCTATTAAAAAAATTAATTTTATTAATAAATAAATAGTATTTACCAATTCAATAAAAATAATAATAAAATAATTAATTTACCCTTCTATTTTCTAAATATGAAAAATATTTTTCTAATTTATACTGTAATTATTAAAAAGTCTTTTTGACAATTTATAATAAAGTTATTATTATTTTAAAAATTGTGATTTTTTTTTATGGCCATTTTTTTCATAATGGATGGAGTAATTTCTTAGACATAGGCTTGTAATTAGTTGTTAGTTTTATTGCAAATGAAGACAAATGATGCTCATTTAGTGTTTGGTGATTTCTTTTGTTCAAGTTTCCAAACAATAGATGTTTTACATCACAATAGTTCAAATATTAAATAATAATGCTATTTGGATAGAATTTATCCCCACATAATTATCTTTTTAGTAATTTTCAAGCAAAAATTATGGTAATTGTGTTATTTACTGTCATTGATATATTGTAGTCTAATATACTTTTTGACTATTATATCTTTTAATAAATTTTATTAGGAGTGGGTAAAATCAAATTGAAATTAAAAAAATTGAATTGAACATATTGATTCAATTCGGTTCAGTTTTTTAATATATTAGTTCGGTTCAATTTTAAATATTATAAACCGAAATAAATTTCAGTTTGATTTGATTTTTTGCTAAAAAAGTTTGATTCAAACTTAATTTATTGAAATTTTAATATATACATGTATTTTTATATTTATTTTTATATTAAAAATTATATATATATATATATATATATATATATATATATATATATATATATATATATATATATATATATATATATATATATATATATTAAACAACCCAAAAAGAGAAAAATATAAAACCAACTGAACCAAACTGAACTGAACTTTTCAATTCAGTTTAGTTTGATTTTTACTCTAAGTTCGATTTATTAAAAATAAAATTTTGATTTTTTAATTTTTTAATTTGGTTAAATTTTTAAGTTGATTCAATTTTAAAATTTAGATTTCATTCTCTTACTCCATTTAATCTATTTTTAATTATCAAAAATTAGATTTCCGAGAACAAGTTAATTCACTTTTGACTTTGTAAATTTTTATTATTTATTTTTTTTCTTTTTTAAAGGAAAGGCTTGCTTGCTTGCTTTCATATTTATATGTGATATGGCTATGATATTATTGTCATGAAATAAGGTCATATGATATACTATGAAAATGATTTCTAATGAAATATATTCGTGTTAGCAATTGAATAATTAATGGGGCCAAATAAATTAAAATTTATTTCTGCTAATAGTCTTTATTTAAAAAAAATAAATAAATTTGGAATCTTCTAAAACTTTAATTTTTCATTGGCAAAAAAAAATTAATTTTTAATCTTACCACTAGACTATCTTTAGATTTCAATTTAATTGATATGTAAAATAATTCAAATTGTCTAGCATAGTTTGTTACTTTTTTTATTTTATTAAAATTTTAGCTTTAGTTTTCATTGTGCTAAAAAAATAAATATATATAAACTATTATTCTATTGGTTGAAATATGAATAAATATGATAGATAAATTTTATTATAATGAAAAATTTTAGATGACTTTCAAAATTAAATTATTACATAAATATTTTTTTTTTAATTTGAAACTGGTTCGATATTTTTGAAATTCAGTTTATTGAATAAAAAATTATCACTTTTTAAATTAATTGTTAAATATTTTCAGCATATTATTATATTTTAAACTAAAAAATTTTAATAAAAGCTAAATATAATTGAAAATCTAAAAAAAAAAAAAATAGGGAGACGTCTTTTCTCGCAAGAAAGGACGCCTCCCTTATAATATTGTATTTATTTTTTTTTAGTTTTTTATTGTATTTTTTTTTAGTTTTTTAGCTTTTTTATTCTTTTAATTGAAGGGAGGCATCCTTTCTTATAATATTGGACGTCTCCTTTCTAATGTAGTACTTGTTATGATAATATTTAATTGGTGTAATAAAATTGAATATCTATTATATTTTTATAAATAGATATTTTTATATAAATAAAATTATATTTTTATTTATATTTTTGTAATTTTTTATAACTATAAGTAAGTGTTATAATAAATGAAAATATACACAGAAATTTATTTTATCTTCTATTCTCTCTTTGTTCTATTCTCTATAATTTTTTTTTATTTTATATACGTTATTAGCACAAATTGTTTTATAATATTGTTCATAATTTTGGTTAGTTTGTAATTTACTACAATCAGCTAAAGCAAAAAATTTGAAAAAACAAGATTCAAGATTTATAGTAAACAATAATTAATAAAGATTTGATATACCATTTGATGATTAATTAATAAATTCTAGTTTCTAAAAAACTAGCACTATATTTTAAATTATAGTTATTAATGAACTAGCATTATATTTTAAATTACAGTTCTTGAAAAACTAATAATAATTATAGTTCCTGAATAATTAATATTCTCTACAGTTCCTAAAGAACTAGTGTTCTCTATAGTTCCTAAAGAACTAATGTTCTCTATAGTTCCTAAAGAACTAGTATTCTGTATAATTCCTGAAAAACTAATCAAAATAAATATAAATTTCTAAAAGTTTTGTAAGTTACATTCCTAAAGAACTAAGTATCCTAAATCATTGAGAAACAAGTATCCTAATTCATTAAAGAACTAGTATTCTATATTCTTGAAGAACTGAATATATTATCTATAAGTTTTTAAAAGACTAATTTAATTGTAATTACATTAGACGTTATTTAAGTGAGAAAAAGTTGAATATCTCACTATTAATGATTTTTGTATTATCTATAAAAGTTTTAAAGATAGATATGATCACTTGAAAGATGTGGTACTACCACAAACTCAATATGATTGGCTAAATTTATGCCTACGAGACTTGAAATCTGTTTTAGAATATAATTCAATTATATTTAAAATTACTTCACAGCTAAAATTGTGCGGTAATAAAGTTACATGCTCTTGTAGCAGCAGTATAAAAAGCAAAAAATTTACAAATATTATTTGTCTTATAGTGGTTGCAAAGAATAATTGTTAATGATAAATTATCAAAAAATGCCCACTAGTATAACTGCATTCCTTAAAATGAATGCTATAAATTATTTGGTAGATTACGAAAACTCTAAAAGAGTAACAACTCATATAGGATTTTAAAAGAGTAACAACTCATATAGGAGACACAACTCAATATTGGTGATTTTATGTAAACTTTTTAAAGGAGTAATTTGCAAGGATTTTACAAGTTATGCATTATAATGAGTTATTTCATTATTATTTTATCCCAGTATACGTGCATAACATATTGCATTGAACTTACAATTCAAGTATTGAACTTATAATTCAATAATTAAATCTTGAAGGTTTAGTATGAATGCCATTATGTATATCATACATACTCTCCTTTGAAACTTCTACAAGAATATGAGCCGCAAATTTTTATCTGTGCTATAAATATATTAATATCACTATCTCAATATGTGAAAATGGGTCTACAAAAGAGACTAATAATTTATTTTGATGAAATATATTTCTCGACATTAGGGGGAGGAAAAGCACTTACAGTTATAAAGAATGTCAAGAAACTTATTGGAAGGGAAACCATTTAAATAATTTTGATCCACATATAAGTTAAAGTAAACCAACAGTTCAGTAAATAACAGAGTTATAACAAATTGCAACTTAACTACCAAATGCATTTATAGATGCTAAAAGAGTGACAAAGTTTCATATTATAACTGCTGATACCCCAGCAAGGATTGTGATTCCAATTACAAATAGAAAATCAATCAATCTCACTACACGCTATAAGCATGGATAATAAATTGGAACTAAAGATAAAAATCTACGGAAAAAAAAAAAAGCAATATCACTCATAAGATCTCTTTAAGAGGAAGATCTCAGTCAAAGAGTTATAGTCAATTATGAGACACAGATTGAGACAACGAAATAATTAGATTCTCCATATATGAATTTGGAGTTGATGATCATATAAATGAAAACTATGAGATCTCAATTATTTTTGTGATATAACAGAAAAAGTTGATAGAAATTTAATTATCGTCGATGATAAATTTGTCTCAACAGTAGCTCTTGCTATTTGAAGAGAAAATTTGGATCCATAATCTATACATATAACTAAATATTAGCATAAAATGATTGATCATCATGTAAAGAGGCAATTAAAGCAGAGCTAGACTCGCCTTATTATTAACTATGAGAAAAGTAATTCTCTTATAATGGAAATGATCACGTTCCATTATTTGATTAATATAGCAGTTAAAGAAAAACTTGGTATACGCCTTATAAAAGCGATATTTATATAAGAGTCCTAAAAAACTAAAAATATCATAATATTTTTCATAAATTTAGTATCGGACAGGATTCATATCAAAACATGTCAATTTTTAAAACAATTCAAGTACTATTAAATTAAAAAATAATGAAGTTTTATATTTCCTTCTTACTCAAAATTATAAATATGAGTTTTGAATTTATTTAGAGCTTATTTGAATTAGCGGTGGCAATAAAATATGAGTGGTCAACAACTGGCGGTTAGTCATTAACAATTCACATTTAGTGGTTGAAATCAATTTTGAAATATAATGCAATGGTTGATATTGCGATTAAACCTTTGAGTAATAAAATTATTAAAATGATGTTTATATTTTTTATAAGTATAAAAAAATAAATTATGTTTAATTTATTTTTTATAAAATAATAACATAAATTCAAAACTATATTTAAAAAAAAAAAAAAAGAATTGATAACTGGTATAGCAGAAAAAATATTTATAAGACCGAAGAAAATAATTAAAAGAAGTTTAAAAAAAAGGAAAATGTAAAAGCCAACAAGAAATCAATGGATTAGAGCCTCTTGCAAAGGTGGGCGCCATTTTATTGGAGAGAAATCGTCAATATGAGCAAAAGACTAATTAGTCTTTATATTTGCTTAATTTTTAATAAATGCAGTTTTAATAACACTTACTTCCTCTATTCTGAAAAAAATGACCATTAAAAAAAAATCATCATTTTTAAAGTAGTAATAACTTTATTATAAGTATGTCAAAAAGACTCCTATTAATTATAGTATAAATTAGGGAAATATCTCTCATACTTGGGAAATGGAATGATAAATTTGCCATTGTACCTTTTTTTTTATTGAGTTGCTAAATGGCCATTTATTTATGAACAAAACTAACTTTTTAATAGTCACTTTTTTCATAATGGAGAGAGTAAATACTTATTTAGTTTTAATAACACTTAAATACTCCTTTCATTTCTTAATATGTGATGTTTTTCGTAGTTTCACTGAAATTAAAAGCTACTCTCTCAATCTCAAAAAAATTATTTACTATTCTTATTTTAAATGTCCTAAAACACTTACTCACTTAAAAATAAATATAGGTAGTCTTTTTATTTTGCCCTTATTAATTTGAATTTAGCTGTATTCGTATTAATGGTTTCTTCTAATACTAGAGAAGATATAAGCAAGGGCATAATTGGAAAAACAAAGTAAAAATTATGAGTTGATACATTTTTAATTATGTTTTCTTAATATGAGTGAGAAAAAAAATATGGCAACTTTTCTAAGATAGAAGAGTTAGATCCTAGAGAAAGTTTGATTAAATTACCCTTCTTTTGATATGATTTTTAATTATGTTAAAAGTGGTTTATAATTGCTGTAAAGCTATTAATATATGCAATAATTATAGAGTAATGGATAACAAATAATAGAGATAAAATTAAAAAGAAAAAATTAAAATCTTATTAGTTTTCTGAAATGAGAGATAATTTGAAAAATGTTATAAATATAATGGAGAAGAACAATAACAAAAAATATAGAGAAGAGAATAGTTTTTCTAATTATTTCATTAAATAATATTAGACACTTTATATAGAGTACAGAAGAGAAAGAAATAAGAAGTTTTTCTAATAAGAAAAATACAATCAATACTAATATGGAAACTAGAGTATTCATGTATATGGAAAGACATCAATCAAATCCTATAATATATCATAACACTCCTCCTTGATATCTTTTACAAAGAATATATCTCGTTAAAATCTTACTAAGGAAAAACTCTGTGAAAAAAAATTTTAGTGAAGGAAAAATAGTACATTATTCTTGTAGGAATTTGTGCTATAACACTGTCTCATTAAAAACCTTACTAGGAAAACCCAATGGGACAAAATCTAGGTTAAGGAAAAAAGAGTATAGTGTACTAAAATCTCCTCCTCATTAAAACATGATTTCTATCAAATATCTCTTAACCAGCGCATACCAATTTTGTTGACTAACTTCTCGAATGTGGTTGTAAGAATTGCCTTTGTAAACAAATCTGTCAAGTTATCAAACTATATACTTAATGATATTTAAGTAATAGCTAATAATTTATTGATATTACTTGCGCCATAAATATGCTTTCGCTAAAAACTTTGCTAGAAAATCCAGTGAAAAAAAACATAGCTAAAAAAAAGAGTACATTTCATGTGCTATTTTGTCATTGCACAGATTGCCTCATTAAAACCTTTGTCCAATAAAACTCTGTGGGATAAAAATTTGACTAAAGAAAAAGAGTACAATCATATACTAATTTGTTTCCCCTGATGAGGATAGATTTTAACACGACGTGTACTAATCAATGAAATAATACCGTTTAAATACCATACTAGATAAAGACTTAGCATATAAGTCTATCAGGTTGTCACTCGAACGAATTTGATGGATATTTCTTTTAGAGTTTATGTATATATAAGAATTTAGATAAAGTTTATATGTTTACTTCATCACCCTTGATATACCCACCTTTAGTTTGTGCAATGCGAATTGCATTATTATCAAAAACATAATGGGAGTGTCTTCAGCGAGGTACTTCAAGATCATAAAAATATTTATAAAATTCCAGTACCACCATAAGTGAATATATAGCCAGTCTAAGATTTACCATTATGAAGATCAAGCAAATAATCAATATTCTCGTATAGACCAAATTCAAATCTGAATCAAAATGTGATCATAATATTAATAGTACATTAAAGATAGCTTTTTACACCACTCTAATATCTCTTAGTAGGTGCAAAGCTATACTTAGCTAGGAATTTTTTCTTACAAATGCAATTTCAAGCCTGATGCAATTTGCAAGATACATGAATGCCCCTATGGCATTTGTATGATACTTCAGGACCAAATAGCTCTTTGTTATCTTATTTAGGTCTAAAAAGGTATCTTTTCACTTCAGATAAGAGGATCACAGCTGGTATATTTAAGAGAAAATATTTATCCACACAAAATTGCTTAAATATATTCTCCACATAAGTAGACTGGTATATTAGAATTTCTTGCTAATTGGTCTGCAGACTGATACAAAATTTCATTTTTTAAAAATTTTTCATTTCGAACTCACTTTTTAAGTAGAAGCAAACTTCTTTGAGTTCATTAGGAGTCACAATGATATTTAAATCATCAATATATACTGCAATAATATTTACTATTCTATAGTCTTTTATGCATACAAATAGACATAGTATATTATTCACATATCTTTCTTTTAATAAGAATTTATTCAAATAATTATACCACATGTCCATGCTATTTTAATCCATACATGGATTTTTGTGATTTGATGGAATATATGTCACATGTTTAATATGCATTCATTTATAATATCTTTAGTCCTTTTGAGACTCTCATAGAAATATCATTTTCATAAGGTGTATATCAAACCTTTCTTTAACTGCCATGCTAATCAAATAACAAAACACGATCATTTTCATAATAAGAGAATTAGTTTTCTCATAATTAATAATAGAACGAGTCTAGCTCTACTTTAATTACCTCTTTCCATGATGGTCAATCATGTTTATACTAATATTTAGTTATATTTATAAATTCTGGATCCAGATTTTCTCTTGGAACATCAAGAGCTATTATTGAGGCAAATTCATCATCGACAATAATTAAATTTCTATCAACTATTTCTCTTATATCATAAAAATAATTGAGATATTATAGTTTTCATTTATATGATTATTAACTCCAGAAATTATATCTGGAGGATCTAATTGTTCTATTGTCTCAGTCTGTGTCTTATAATTGGCTATAGCTCTTTGACTGAGATCTTCCTCTTTAGAATGTTTCTCTTCAAGAGATTTTATGAGTGACACTGCTTTTCTTTTCCGTGGATTTTTATTTTTAGTTTTAATTTACTATTCATACTTCTGGCGTATAGTGAGATTAATTGATTTTCTATTTTCAATTGGAACTAAAACCCCTTTTTGGGGTATTAACAGCTGTAATATGAAACTTTGTCACTCTTTTAGCATTTATAAATGTATTTGGCAGTTAAGTTGTAATTTGTTATAACTTTGTTATTTTCTGAATTTCTGTTTTACTCTAACTTGTATATGGATTAAAATTATTTAAAGAGTTTTCCTTCTAATAAATTTCTAGATATTCTTTAGCACTGTAAGTGTTTTTCCTCTCCCTAATGTCAAGAAATGCACCTTATAAATTCCTAATCTCTTTTGTGGACCCATTTTCGCACATTGAGATAGTGATATATTCATGGCACAACTAAATATTTGCGGCTTATGTCCTTGTACAAGTTTCAAAGGAGAGCATGTATGATATATATATATAATGGCATTCATGCCAAAACTTCAAAGTTTAATTATTGAACTATAAGTTCAATGTTTGAACTGCAGGTCAACGCAATATATTATGCATGTATACGAGGCATAAAATAATAATGAAATAACTCATTATAATACACAACTTGTAAAATTCTTACAAATTACTCATTTAGAGAGTTTATATAAAATCACCAATATTGAGTTGTATCTTCAATATGAGTTGTTACTCTTTCAAAGTTCTCATGATTTACCTAATAATTTATAGCAATCACTTTAGGGAATGCAGTTGTACTAGTAGGCATTGTTTGATGATTTCTCATTAGCAATTATTCTTTGCAACCACTAGAAGACAAACAATATTTGTAAATTTTCACTTTTTATACTGTTACTACAGGAGCATGTAACTTTATTACCATACAATTTTAGCTGTGAAGTAATTTTAAACATAATTGAATTATATTCTAAAAATAAACTTCAATTCTTATAAGCGTAAATTTAGCCAATCATATTGAGCTTGTGATAGTACCACATTTTTCAAGTGATCATATCAATCTTTAAAACTCTTCTAGATAATACAAAAATCTTAAACAGTGAGATATTCATCCATTAGACCCCTTTTACATATAGTATAAATATATGATCAAAGTTTTTGTGTTGGAAATAAAACAAAAATATTAAATTGATTTTCTTAAAAATCTAGAACTCAATCGATTTTGAGAAAAATGAAGAAATTTAAAATAATTTTATTAAAAAACTCCAATAATTTATAAGTCAATCCAACTATTTACAATAAATTCATGTTTATAATGAAATAATAAATTTTCAATTATTTCAAATTTCATACTGAAACTAAACACATAAACAATATGAAATTTATACTCATCAGGCAATTATTATAAAATATATTTGCATCAAGGCAAGTTGAGCACAAATTAGCCATTAATTATAAGGCACAACAATCTCTATACTAGAATTTAAGTTAAAAATAAATAAATATGCAATGGCACAAGCAAATTATATTTGCTAATAAGAGAAACCAATATATATATATATATATACACCATATTTATCATGGCATATTTATAATTCCACTAAGAAATTTAGGATATAAATATCATTGAGCATAAGTGAAGACCTTTCTTGAGTAAACTTGAGTTAATTATTAATTTCACGGGATTTTGGAACTCTAAATATATTAATTAGTCAATCAGTAAATTACATAGGTTTAGGTCTTCAAAATACAGAGTGTACACTATAACCATTCTATACTCCTAGTATAAGTAGAGTTTATTATATAATATATAAACTAAATTCTTCATAAGCAATCATATCAATCATGCCCAACAAAAATGCAAAAGAAAAACATAAATTTTCTATTTATATGTCATATATATAATAATGTTCATTTATTAAAATAAAATCATCAGGAGTATATATATAATAGATTAACCAATTAAATATTTCAAATATCCATTATAATTTGTAACCCATTGAAATTGTTAAAGGAATGTAAAATATGGCAAACAAGAAATTCATCCTACAAAGATTAATTAAAGCACCAAACCTATCAAACAGTTCTTAGACAAATGAAAAAAATCTTTAACAGTGTTAGATTTTCAATATCCGAAGGAGTGATACCAATTAATCTAGATCTTATTAGACTTAATTTTATATTTACCAAAATCAAAATTAATGGGTAATTTGCCATATTGGTTTGCTGCTCTCAATTTTATATCAACAAATTGTACTACTACGACAACATGGTATGAAGATCCCATAAGATAAATAATTAATTAAGACTAATTCAAGAATTTCAGTATTTAGTATCCATGATAAATAATTCTTACTCGTGATGTTGAGAGCCATTAATGAATATTGTCTAATATAGGATCATAATAAAATCAGTCTTCTAAAAACTTGTAGACAATACATTTAGTTTTTCAAGAATATAAAATAATTTTTTTTAATGAATTTATATTTGTTTATTTTGATTAGTTCTTTATGAACTATATAGAATATTAATTCTTCAGCAACTATAGAAAATATCAGTTTTTCATAAATTATAATTATTATTAGTTTTTCAAGAACTCATAGCTTAGTTATTTATTTAATTAGTTTTTTAGGAACTATAAATAATACTAGGTCTTCAGGAATTAAAATTTAAAATATAATGCTAGTTCTTTAGGAACTCATAGTTTAGTTATTTATTTAATTAGTTTTTTAGGAATTATAAATAATACTAGTTTTTCATGAACTAAAATTTAAAATATAATGTTAGTTCTTCAAGAAAGAGAATTAAAAAAAAGAAAACAAATTTGTAATGAATTTTATCACAATAAACAATTTGGTAAATAGTATTGGCAATAAATGATTTGGTGAACGATTTGTTTAAGAAAGAAATATTGGCAATAGACGATTTGTTTAAAACATTGGCAATTTATCTAATAAAAAAAAACAAAAACAAAAACGATTTGGTAAAAAAAAATGATTTGATATTTTCTTCAAAAAAAATTTTGCTATTTGTATACAATTTGGTATTATCTCTTCCAAAGTTTTTTTTTTCTTAAAAAAATGTATTTGATACATAAATATTAATAATAATAGTAATTAATTACATAAAATTTGTTTACCATAAATCTTGAATCTTATTTTTTCAAATTTTTCGCCTTAGTTGGGTTATAGCAAACCACAAGCTATCTAAAATTATGAATAATATTGGAGAATGATTCGTGTTGATAACGTATTATAAATATAATTGAGAAGAACAATAATAAAGAATATAAAGAACAGAATAATTTTTCTAGTTATTCTATTTAATAGTATTAGACTCTTTATATAGAGTACAGAAGAGAAAAAAAAAAGAAATTTTTCTAATAAGAAAAATACAATCAATATTAATATGGAAAAGTAGAGTATTCATGTATATGAAAAGACATCAATTAAATCCTATAATATATTATAACAAAAAAAAATTCTTCCAAAAATATTAGATATTAGAGAATGAAGGGAGAATAAAGTACAATGCATAATGGAAAAATTATAAAATTCAATAAAAATTTTAACACCTATAAAGGGAATTTTTTTTTTTTTAACGATAATTACCTTTCCTTCCCATGACTTAAACAAGCAAATTATATGTAAAGAAGGAAAAAGAAAGAGAAAAAAGAGGGATGGGGGATCAAAAAACACGTGCCACTATGAGAGAAAAGTAAGGAAATAGACCAAATTTAATATCAAAAGAGGGGGACCACCACAAGAAATTTTTTTTTTTTTTAAATATTTGTAATTATAATTATATTTATTTTATTTTTCAGTATTAAAGAGATAGTTAAAATTATATTAGTTTCTCTAAGTAAAAATTAGATTAATAATTGAATTTTTCATTTGTTCTAATTAAATTTATATTAATTTCTATAAAAAGAATTACATTAATTGTTGAAGTTCTTTTATTTGTTTAACTTTTAATTAAAATTATATTAATTTCTTTAAGAAAAAATTACATCAATGGTCGAGTTTTTGTCATATATATTCAGCAATGTAGGAAACATAATTTTTTTTATAAAATTTAATATGTCTTTTAATATATTTTATTGTTAAATATAATGAATATCTAGTGTATGAATAATAAACATTCTGCTCACATACAATAAACATATAATCAATAATTAATGAACATACAAAAATTTTATTTATTTTATTTTACTTTTCAGTATTTAAGAGATAATTAAAATTATATTAATTTCTTAAAAAAAATTGTAGTTATGTTTTTTATTTGTTTAATTTTTCCAATTTAAATTATATTAATTTTTATAAGAAAAAAAATTATATTAATGGTTGAATTTTTGTCATATACATTTAGAAGTGTAAAAATATATAATTTTTTTTATAAAAAAATAAATTTTTTATATATCTTTTAATATATATTATTGCTAAATATAATAAATATATAATGTACGAATGATAAACATTATGCTTACATGCGATGAACATATAATTAACAGTTAATGAATATATAAAAATTATATTTGTTTTATTTAATTTTTCATTATTCAATAGATAATTAAAATTATATTAATTTCTCTAAAAAAAATTTACATTAATGGTTCAGTTTTTTTATTTGTTTAATTATTCTAATTTAAATTATGTTAATTTCTATAAGAAAAAATTATATTAATAATTGAGTTTCTGTCATATATATTCATAAGTGTAGAAAATATATAATCTTTTATAAAAAAAAAATAATTTTTTTAATATATCTATTAATATATCTTACTTCTAAAAATAATGAATATACAGCGTACGAATAATGAATACTCTCTTCATATACGATGAACATGTAATCAACAGTTAATGAACATACTAAAATTATATTTATTTTATTTTATTTTTCAGTATTTAAGAGATAATTAAAATTACATTAATTTTTCTAATAAAAAATTAAATTAACGGTTTAGTTTTTTTATTTGTTTAATTCTTCTAATTTAAATTATATTAATTAAAAATGAAAAATAAAAATTGTATTCTTCTAATTTTTTTATTTGTTTAATTTTTCTAATAAAAATGCTAATGTATTATTAAAAATAAATTTAGTGTTGAAATAAAAAATATAAAATTCATTGAAATATAAAATAAAAATAAAAATTATATTATTTTTCATTTAAAACTAAAATAAATAGTATATTAATAAATTATTAATAATGATATAATACAAAATGCAGAGATAAAATGGTAAAAAGATAAATTATTTTTTTATAAAGTAAAATTAATATAAATTTAATTAAAAGTATTATAAATAAATAAAAAAATTTATTTAAAATCACATGGTATGCTAAAATCTAGAGAAAAAAAAAAAAAGAGAAAGAGAGAGATGTTTACACATGTATTGGATCTCTGTTCCATGATGTAACATGAACCGATATCCATGATATAACGATTCACTTAAACAAAATAAAATTATTTTTTTTTCTTTGCTTTATTATTAATTTTTTAATTTCCCAAACACAATTATAATCAATAAACCTTCAAAAAACCGTCCCTTCCCTTTCCAACCTTCAAAAACCGTCCCTTCCCTTAATTTCAAATTGGAATACTAAATAAATTTTAGGATTTAAATATATATTTTAGAATAAGTAGGAAATGACTACTGTATTGAGTGAAATCTCATACAGCCAATGGTTATTATTACTATTTTTTTATACTTTATTCCCATAAATAGAATTTTAATCAATAAAATTTCCTTAGATATTCAAAAAACAAAATTTGTGTTTCTTATATAATTATATTATGATCAACTTTGAATAATTGAACGTTAATTTTAATCAACTCTATTTGGGCTTCACTTAATTTTGCAAATATATATATATATATATATATATATATATATATATATATATATATATATATATATATATATATATATATATATATATATATTATAAACCAAATGAAAAATGAATCACTTTCTTACAAAATAAGAAGTATTTTTATAGACTTTTACAAATTCATTAAAAAAAAACTACAAATGAACTATGTAAACATAATATACTATTTAGTTTATTGATCACTAATTATTAGTAATCATCATTAATTGCTAGTAACAATTACAATTTGTTATATCTTTGTGTAATTTTTTTTCACAAATTAAATAATTAATAGAAATTACAAACAAAGTTTTTATACAATAAAATATTTTCATCTTTTTGTATTTTGAATGAAAATATTTTCTAATATATACTCTAAAAATTAGAAATAATTTCCAATTAATTTTTTTAATACCGCAATCAAAATATAATTCTTTTTTTTAAATAATATTTCATCTGTTTCAAAATATTTATTATTTAAGAATTTGGTGCACAAATTAAGAATGTTATTAAATTATAATAATTTTAAAGTAAAAAGATTAAAATATTTTTTTATTTTAATATAGAGAAATAAAAATAATTAGTGCGAATGTTTAATAAATAAATAAAGAGAATGTAGAGTTAAAATCCTAAAAAGACAGATGTTTTGGAAAAAAAAAACTTTAATTAACACGATAAATATTTTGAAATAAATAAAGTAAAAGACAAAAAAATAATAATACCATGCAACAGATAAATACCTTTTTTAGCAAAAAATAGAGGTGAACATTGGTCGATTCCATTCTCAAACTAAACCAATTCAATAAAACCAAACAAACTGTAATGATTAAAATGCAAATCAAACCAAACCAAATTAATTGTAAAATTGAAATTCAACCAAACCAAAAAATTAGTTCGGCAGTTCGATCTGTGTAAAAATAATACCGCATATAGTTACTTTTTTAGCTATTTTTTTTACAATAAATAATCTTATAAAATAAATATATTGAACACAATCCTAATTAATATTAAACACAATAAACACTTTATACTTTCCTTTTGAAGGGGTATTTATTAAAGTAAGAACATCCCCAATAGTATTATTTATTTCAAAAAGCATATTTTATTTAATAGATAACATCTAGTTGATAAAGAGTATAAAATTTTATTAAAATCCAATAAACTCTCTATATTTTATTTTTTATTTTACTTTATCCTATAAACATTAATTATTTTAATTTTTCATTCTTTAAATTTGTGCAATAGAAAAAGTAATACTAAAATTATCTTAAATAAAATATATAAAAACTTATATTGCATTAATTAAAATTAGAATATAAAATGATATTTGGCTCTCTAAATGTGAAGAATTAAACCAACTCTTTTCTTTAATTTTTAAAGATAAAATGTCTGTTAGAGTTTTAAATTTTTAGATAACTTTTTATAATAAAAATTTTGATATATATAAAGAGTGTATTCAGAAGCTCTAAATTCACTAATCACATAAAGATTATGTGCCTAATTTAATGCTAATTACATACTCTATGAGAGGGTGAATGATTGCATAACTAAAGGCATAATCATAGCATTTTCATATCACAGGTAAATATATTAGCAGTTATATCTATATTAGGTAAATATATTATTTCTTTCCCTTAATTTATCGATTATATGTAATTATTAGATAAAGATAGTGTTAATTTCTTCTGAGGTATGGTCTTACACAAATGCCTGTATTTTTTTTTTTAACGATGATGCAAAATTGAAGGCAAAAATAATTTATCATATAAATAATTAATAATTAAGTATCAAAATTTAAAAAAATAAAATTATTAAAATAACCTTTTTGTAATTAAATAAATATATAATATTCAGATTATATTGTTTATAAAATTTTTATTTTGGTGTTTTTCTTCATTGTTTAATGGATATGTTTGTTAAATAAGGCAATTTATTATGTAAATGACAACATTTTAATGTTTTATAATATTTTAATCATAATGCTAAACGTAAATACATATACCATATAATTAGGCATAAATTATACATATTCAACGGAAGTGTTTTTTTTTTAAGTTATATATAAAAATATTATATTATTTTAATAAAAATAAGTTGTTTAAATATAAAAATATGAAAATAAATTTATTTTAATAAATTTTAGTTCAGTTTGATTTATTTAGTTTTTTATATTAAAAACCAAACTAAACCAAAATAATGAATTTTTTCATACTTTAAAATTAAATCAAACCGATTTATTTTAAAATCGAACAAAATTATTTAATCAGTTCGGTTATCCAGTTTTATCCTAATAATGCTTCTTCTATGGTCAATTTTCTTATGGATTTTTGTTATTATTATTTTTTGAGAATGTTAAGATGTAACATTGTTGACTATATTGCTAGTTTCCGTTCTATCTATATTAATGACTCCTAGCATTAAATAACTGATGCTTTCCGTGTACGGTTTAGCCAAGTAAGTCTTTGAAAATTTTTAGTATTTTTCATGGAATTTTGAGTGTTGAATTCAAATGAATTTTGTTGAAAATCTTTCCATTTTCTAGATAATAAGCTAAAAGTGTGTGCACCTTTTTCCCCTTTCACAAGTTTTTTGACATTTAATATTTTACTTTTCAATTTTTTCAAATATCAAAATTCAAATAAATTAGTATAAATTTTATCTTTAATACATTTAGATCTAACTCAAGTGGTAAGAATATCTGCTTTTAAAAATATAAGATATTTTATTCGAGACTTTTTTTCCATACTAAATGAAATTTTGTCTTTATGACTAATACTAGGGAATAACTAAACCAGTTATATAGCTCATAACTTAGTGAGCTCTCCCATGAAAAAAAAAATTATTATTAATTAAATTAAATTTTATTAACAGTATTTAATTAAACGAAAATTTTATTCCAGTTATTTCAAATAGTGCCTTAAAAACTAAGAAATTTGAAAATTCATTTATAATAGTTTCTCGAATTTTATTTTCAATTATAAAACTCAAAAAAAAAAAAAGAGATTTTAAATATATATATATATATATATATATATATATATATATATATATATATATATATATATATGAATTTTAAACTTCGAATGAAATGGAAAATAATTTATTCGGAATATTCTTAATCTAGAACAACAAGTTTTTATTTTGAATGGATAATGAGTACACTTTGCCTTTTTTTTCTCATAAAAACAAAATTTAACTTTGACCTTTATTCTCTTTCAACCTTTGACTTCTTTTCCCTCATCCAACCTGACATAAGGACTGTGGGAAGCATCCAGTCGGTTTGGATTAAATTTTTATAAAATCAAAAAAATTAAATTTTTAAAAATTAAATAAAATTAAAATATTTAAATTAATAAAAAATTTAAAAATATATTTAATAAATCATAATATAATATAATTAAATATATTTTAATATAATATTTATATTAAAATATATTTAATTATATTATATTATATTATCGATATTTTAATAATAATAATTGGGGATGAGGAAATAACAAGCCTCTATTAAAGAAATAACGTTCAAAAAAAAATTAAAGAAATAGCAAGACTAACCGCAATTGCAGGAATACAATATGTACTCTAAAAATATTTATTTATTATTTTTTTGGTCAAAGTCTAAAAATATTTAATTATTCATAAAAATATATATATGTGTAAAGGTCATGCTTTGTTGTCAAATGATTTCGTGTTCATGTGTAATTGCACTTGATTATTTTTGTTCTCCTTTAGTCAAGATTGACAACTACACCTACACATATATAAATTAATTAAAAGTTTATACATTTGACTTTCTTTATTTCTTTACCCTATTGTCTTGTTGAAAATTATTATATATATTATAAACCGCAACATCATAATGTTATAGAACAATCTAATTTGAAAATTGGAATTCCCACGTTTTATTTTTCCAAATAAATTCTCGTGTTATTAATCATGAAAATTTTTTAAATAAACTAAGTTCATCACATTACTCATAAATTAATTCAATAAAAATATGATATAATTAATAATGTCACATCACCCATAGATTAATCTAATGAAATAAATCACATCAATTAATAATATTATAATTTATGAATAATGTAATATTATTAATTAACGTTTTATATTTTTATTACATTAATATATAACTGACGAGATAGATTTAATCTACCTAAAAATTTCTCAATTACTAAAATATAATGGGGGTATAATGCCGACACTTTAAAAATATCAGCCTAATTCAAATATTTTAGTGCATCTTTGATCTCTTCTTCCTCACTTTTGTTAAAATAGAATATATATATTATAATAATAATACCATTTCAGAAAAGAAAAAAATTAACATCTTCATGTTTAAAAATAAAAATAATACAATTAAAAATAATTATTATATGAGATTATATGTATTTATATATGATTCGAATATATTTTATATCACTGTAAAAAAATATGAAACAAAAGTTTAAAAAAGAGTAAATAAAAATTTGTTGGAATATAATTAATAAGATCCTGACTTGGCCTACAATGATTTTTCTACATATTAATCTTGTGGTGATAGTGTCATTGTTGCTGTAATTATCGTCTTTTATGTAATTAAACTTGTCTTTTAACTTTATAACTGTAACATTATTGGCAGTTAGTGTTTTATCTATGTCTTTTACTTGATAATTAGTGATATTAAATACAAAATTTATATATAAATATAATAATCTTTATCATTTGTGAAAATATCTGAGAGCTTCCTTTAGCTTCTATTTAGTAGTTTTGATATACTCTTTCCATTTCATAATATTTGTCATTTTAGATAAATATTTTTTATAATTTATATGTCGTTTTAAAATTTTAAAAAAATATTTATTATTATTTTTTTTTAATTTTACTCTTCTTTTATTTTTCATTAAATATTTTGCATTAATTATTTTTATTTCTCTACGTCAAAATCAATAAAGGATATTTTAGTTTTTTATTTTAGAATTATAATAATTTAATAACTTTATTAATTTATGTGCCGAAATCTTAAACAATAAATATTATGGAACGGAAAGAGTATTTATTATTAGTTAATTAGTCGTTTGTCTCGCATTACGTGACTGTTATTATTGTTTTGGATATACTTCCTCAATTCTGAAAAAAGTGGTTAATAAATAAAAATTATCATTTTTAAGATAATAATAATTTTGTCATTAGTTGCCAAAAAAACCCTTATTAATTGCAGCATAAATCTGAAAAACATCTCCTATATTTAGAAAATGAAAGAGTAAATTAGTTATTTTACTATATTTTTTTATTAGATTGCTAAATGGCCATTTATTTAGGAACAAAATTTACTTTTTTAATGGCCACTTTTTTTAGAATGAAGGGAGTAAATATTTTTAATTCGTAAAACTTAACTAATATTAAATTGATATATATAATAATAATAATTCAATGAAAGGTGCATTTAAAAAAATTTAATAAAAAAGGTAATTGACAATGTGTCATATAAGATTAGAAAATTTTATTAATTTATTAATTAATATATCAATTATATTTATACAAACTAATATTAAAAATATAAACCGTTTGATTATGATTTTAATTGTTAAAAATTTTGGTTAGGTGGAAATTCGATTCATTTTGAACTTAGTAAACTGAATGTTCACTTCCTAAATGAAATTAAAAAAAAATAATTTTATTAAATTTAATTGCAACATCTAATTAATAGGTTTTAAAACACCTTCTTAATACTTAATTAATTATCTCCTTATGAACATTTATCATTTTCAACGATTGAGTTCTATTCACTCATAAGAGACATGCATAGAATCAAAGAATAGTAGAAAATTAGGTATCTTGAGCTATTGATAAAGATTAAATTATTTAGGAGTAGATACGAATATCATAATAATAATTTTTTTCTTGTTTAAAAATATTAAAATAATTCAATTGTTATGATTAAGAATAATATACTTAACTTAATCTCCATTTGACTAAAAACAATTTGCAATTTTTTAATTTTATTGTTGTATCATTGTAAGCTTATTTTTATCTATCAATACCTAAAGAAAGACTACTCAACCGAAATCAAAAAATCAAACCAAATAGATTAGTTCGGTTTGATTCAATTCACTTTTTTTAATAATTTTATTTTAGTTTGATTTTTGCTCAAAAAATTTAGATTATATATATATATATATATATATATGTATATATATATATATGTGTGTGTGTGTGTATGTATATATATATATATATATATATATATATGTTAAAATTTACTTCAATTTCATCTCAAATTTATGAAAAAATAGAAATAGAGAAAAATTAGCTCAAACTGACTAATTAAACTGAATCAAATTGAACTTTTTGATTTGATTTGATTTTCACACTAAGTTCAATTTAATTTGATAAAAAAAAATTTCGATTTTTTTATTTATTTCGATTTTGAACCGAATCGATTATTAGCACACTCTTACTCATATTAGGATGACATTAATTTAAAGGCTTATTGTAGCTTTAGCCTTTAATTATATAGATATTGCTTGTAAATAGTGGGTTTGCATATGGACATCATATATATTCACTGGAGTTGTATATATAAATAAATGAAAACGAAAACTACTACAACTTGTAGAATCTTAAAGATATTAAAAATGGTGTGGCATAACAAATATATACCATGAAGAGAAGTCCAACCCAAATCCATTTTATGCAACCCCAAAACACAGGCTTCCATTTTATGTTTCTTCTTCTTTTTTAATCACACTTATTAAACTATGTTAAATATGATAGTTCCACAGGAAAATATTATAGTAATACTCTTTTTTTTTTTTTTTTTTTTGAGATGGAGATTCGAACATAAATCTACCATCCAATTGAGAGATGCATTATTATTACACTATACCTACAAAGATTCGAATGTAAATCTACTGTCAAATCGAGAGATGTATTATCAGTAGACTAAACCTACTAGTGTTTATAGTAATATTCTTATTACCATAATATTTTAGACCCTTCTCGTTGATATTTGAATTTTTTCTTTTTATGATATATTGATGAAGTTTTTTCTCTAAATAAATGTATTGTTTAGCTGAAGTTTTAGTTACATATGTAAATTTTACAAAACCTCCCCAAAACCTAAATTTTTAATGATAGAGACTAAATTTATATAGTGGACCAGGAATTTGGTTAACCAAAGCATAATCCATTTATGATCCGATACTTGCAAATATTCACAATCCATAATCCATTTTGCTGGTTGGATTAAGCTTATTAATGAAGGCTCGAAGGTCCAATGGGTAGTTTCTTGATAGCCCAGAATCCTTTCTGTTGGGTAAATTTCAAAATTGTAAGAGTCCATTTGGGCATTAGAACTTTTAAAATTATAACTGAATAATTTTGCCCTTTCAGATGTTTCCTTTCTTTTCCTTGAAAAAAAAGGATGTTTCTTTTCTTTTCAAAAATACTTCCTTTCTAATTTTCAAATATAGAGAAATTTTCTTTTCTTTTATTTGTTTTCCTAAAATATTCATTTTTTTTTTTGTATTTTATAATATTTTAATTAATTTAATTTAGAATTTTTTTATTAAAGATAACAATATCTGACACGACACAAATATATAATATGAATTTAATACAAATTTTTAAGCTTGGATTGAGAGTTAATTATATTTCTGTTGTTGTCGTGTTGGCATGTTTGTGACAAGGAAAATAGACTTTGTTATTTTATATTTCACCATTTTACATATTTGTAATGTATATAAAAATAAATCTATTATATAAATTTAATTAAAACACTATTTAAATCAATTCACATTTTTCTAAAAGTAAATCAATGTTGAATTTGATAGGAAGTATTTGCAAATTGCACGTCCTATATATGTAAATAAAAATATTTGGCAATATAAATTTGACGCTTGATTAGAGTAATGCAAAAATTAATAATATGCAAATCCTTATCTACACAATTCAGGGTTAAATATGATTTAAATTTATAATTCCAAAAAATAAAAAAAATTAAAGTTAAAATTTGAATTGATATGAAATAACTTGGTATATTTACCCTTTGTTTGGGAGGGTGGAAATAGGGAAGATAGAAAGAGAAAGGAAAGATAGTGAGGAAAGATTTTATTTTTGAACAAATCAAAAATAAAGAAGAGGAAAATTTGGGTCAGAATCTAACTCTAATCCCTTAAAAAGTTTTAGAATAAAGTGTAAATATACTCCTGATATTTATCCTAAAGTATATATCAATTCTTAATATTTTTCAAGGCGCAAATATTTTTCTAATATTTTTAAAAATCTATTAAGGTGCCCTATCTTTTAACGCCTCAGTTTTTTTTTTTTTTTTTTCTTTACTCCGTTTTTGAGTCCCCTCCATCAGTTGGACTTAATTAATAATTAAATAATAATAAAATAAGAGCTGCTTGATATGCTTGAATTATGCTATTAATTAGAAGAGCATTTCTAAAGTTTAATCCATTAAAAGTGTTATTTATATTTTGTTTTCCTTTGTTTCTCATTAAATTGTTTATTTTCAATTTATCTCAAGTTTTTCTAAGTTACATGAAAGGTTCCCATGCATTTTCAATTTGGAATATAGAAGATTAATATGAATACGTGCGATTTATTTTAAAAGAGAACTTCACATAATTTAAGAAAATTTAGTAATTAATTCTAATAAACTAAAACTAATCTAAAAAGCATAGAGAACTCATAGGTAATCAATTGATGAAATCTAAATTCTAAATTTTTTACATATTCTGAATTTATTTTTAATATTTGTTTTAACCTCTTCTTTTCTCAATTAAATTGATTTTCTAAATAATATAATAATTTATAATTTTAGTACTTGTTAACTCTTTTCCCATGAGATAGACATTTTACTCAATTTATTATATTATTTATTCACGACCTATATATTTGCAGATTTTCACACAACACAACTCACTATTAATTTCAATATATATCAAAATATTTAGTAAAAAATAGAAAAATAATATTTTTTATTTTTTATTTAAAATTAAAAATTTAAAAAATTTGAAATCAACAAGTTGAATCATCACGTCAAAAGAAAAGTTGAATTGTCTTATTATCTATATCCACCTAACAACTAAAAAATCAATAAAACTCAAAAAATTATTCAAAAAAATCAATTTTCTCATGATTAATTAGTAATTAGAATAAGAGAAATCCAATTAGAGCATATAAAACAAAAGAATAACTGAATAAATTTCTTACCCATTAAATTATTAGTCATGGATGGCAATTGGTAGGGTATAGGTAGGGTAGTATAATATACTTGCCCATATCCAAAGATGTGTATGTCCACTTATACCTGTATCCATACTCATTTAGATAATAAAATTCAAATCCATCCCCATACTAATAGGATTTTGGATAATCCATTACCCGAATAATCACCAAATTAGTTTTAAATATATGTGTAAATTTAGAATGTTTAATTTAAAAAATAAAATGAATTTGTATAATAAAGAACATAATGATTTAGGATAATTGATTACTTAATATTTATGATATTTGATTTGATTACTTAATATGAAATTATAAATGCTGAAATTTTAAAGAATATAGTGTTCTAATGGGTTGTTGAATTTAATATGATGATATTAAGATGTGTATCTAAACAATTATTTTATATAAAGAGAAGTAAAGATAAAATAAAGTGAATTAATATCAATAAAGAGAAGGAATAAGTGTCAAAGATAGTATTAACTTCAATGTAGTAAGTATGAAATATCTAAATAGTTGATGCATCTGAAGTATACAAAAGTGACTTTTTACTTTGCTATCTTTACATTCAAAATTATGAAAAGCATACAAAATAATATTAATTTAAAAAAAGGTTATTTAATTATAAAACCAGAGAAAAAAGGGAAGAAGATCTAGAGAAAAGAAAGAAGACCTAGAGAGAAAAAAGGAGATATAGAGAGTCTGAAAATAGAAAATTTATAGAGGGTTTGGAGAGAGCGATTCTAAAAGAAAAGAAATGGAAATCCAGAAAAGACAGAACAAAAGAGAGAGAAGAGCAGAATGACAAAATGAGAGAATAGAAGAAATTTAGGATTAGATTTAATATTATATATCAAGGATAGGAAATGATTTTTTATTCTCAATAAAATGATAAGGTATAGTGAATTATTTAACTAAAATAAAAGACATTCTGGTAATCTCAATGAAATTGTTAAATTACTAAAAATCTATAATTAAAATGACGTAGTTTTAATGGATGGAATACAAAGTATTTAAGGATATTTAGATCAATTCGAACCTATTTTTGCATTTAAGAAAATATAAGAATTATTTTAGATACTAAAATACTAAAAACTTTATATAAAATATATAATCCTTATAGTTCAAGTAGAGTATGGATATGGATATGGATATGGCTAGGATACTATACTTTCCGTACCACACCAAAACCTAATGCTATTTCATTATCCAGTCAACTCTAGAATTACTCATTTTAACCGGATAGGATTTGGGTGGGTCTCCATAGGTAGCATATAAATTGCCATCCCTATTATTAGCTTAAAGACCCATATATACACTAGCAATCCTTACCTACCATCGATCTAAGCTCCATCATTGCTAGGAAAGGAGTTGCCATCAATCGAAATCCACATATCTGATTCCCGTCGTCAAGACCCAAGCTCGCATCATGAGCTCTCACCATTGAAAGCCATTATCTCACCATCATCGACTTGACGATAAGTTCAATTTGGGAAAGTGGGCTTGTGACTAAAGAGTAATATCTCGATGAACAACAATGGCGATAAAGGCTACATGGCATCATCTGTGGCTGTTAATGATGGTCGGTTCATTCTAAGTTTCAAAAATTCCATGGATTTAGTTTCTTCTTTTGTTTTTTTGATTTACATTGTTTTGATTTGCATATTAAATATTTGGGAGGTGGTAATATATTAACGAATGAGAAAGTTTTGTTGATTTAGAGTATGTTTAGTTTTTCGTATTTGTATATTTAGATGAGGAAAGTCTACTATATATGTATCACATTACACATTGAAAGCCAAGCAATAATATCATCACCAAAATTTCCAAAATTGTTAGAAATCACTTGCCTTTTTACCTTATCATTGTCATTTCATCCCCATCAGAGTCCTCTCTCTTTCTAGTTTCCTCCATAGCTTGAGCTGGTGCATGAGGGTGAAACGAATTTTGTCTTGGATATCGAACAAGGATGACGAGGCAAAGGCTTGGTCTTGATGGTCGACGCTTTTGAGTTGGTGGATTCTCGATATAAAAAGATGTAATTTTAACAATATTCTTGAGTTCAAATCTTAATATTTTTTCAAACGTAGCTTCGAGATGACTTCAATTTATTTTTTGCTTTTTATATATATATATAGAGAGAGAGAGACACACACACACACACACACATATATATATAAAATCGTATATATGAAAATATTCTATTTTTACAAAAATTTTAATATATATTGAGATTAATAGTGAGTTGTTCTTATTTTATTATTCTCTCCATCCACAAAAATAGTCTACTATTCTTTTTTTTTACTGTCCCACAAAGATAGTCCACTTTCCCTTTTTAAAATGTGTTAAATTATTTAGTTTCTATTATACCCTTATTTATTTTCTTGTTATCAATTACTTAAAAATGTGCAACAATTTAATTATTTTTAAAATACTAAATAAACATTAATGTTTATTTAGTGGAGTAATAGTACATTGAATATTAAAAGAATTTAAAAATATCCATGATTATCATCTTCTCATACCATGAGTAATGAAGCAGAAAATCATTCACTTTCTTTTCCTTTTCCTAAAAATACTCTATTAATTGTTTTCAAATTTATTAAAAAGTGATTAATTCTAAAAAAATACTTTACTAATATTTATAATCATCTATTTAATGATAATATAAGAGTATATTAGTAAAATACATATAAAATCAACCAATTTAACTATATAAATAATATTTTCTTAATCTGTGTGTAAAAAGAAAATAGACTATCTTTGTGGGACGGAACGAGTATTATCTAATTATTAATTAAGTCCATATGGGACTGACAGAGGGAATCCACAAATGTGGTAGAGAAGAAAAAATGGAGGCATTAAAAGATGGGACGCATTAACATGTTTCTAAAACGCCAAAAGTAAAAACAATAAGAGTCAATATGCACTTTAAGATAAACCTCAGATATAAAAAGTGAGGTAAAAATGGAAAGAAAGTAGAGTTATTATATATAAATAACAAGATTATTCTTGTCACTTCATCTAGACAAAAAAAGAATTACAATTTATTACAATTTATTATAACTTTTTCACATTTCTTTCCTTCCATTTTCACCCATCTCCAAGTAAAAAGAGGAAAAATTATATCTATTTTTTTCAATTCTTTCCTTTCATTTTCAATTCTCTCATTTTCTTTCCTTCCACATTTTTTCCCTAAACATAAGGATAAAGTTTAGAGCTTAATAGAGATGTAGTGTGAGGATTTCTTTTGTTGAACGAGTTGGTATCTATGATTAGAAATTGAATCTCAAACTCAAAATCATTAAAGCAATTATTATTAACTAAAAGAAGAGTAACAAAACCTTAATGTCAACTCAAACAGGCAATATGCTTCACAATTATTAAGGAGAGACTTTCAAGCCCTATGAACAAGTGAAAATCATTGACAGATAGTAGAATTTTCTTTAAATTTTTTAGAAACTAAGATTAATTACTTATATTTACATTACTCTTGAAAAAAAAAAAAACTTATTACATACATAACATAAGAGTATAAAGTGTTGTGGATAGACTTGTAGGATTTAGATCACCAAGCTCAAATTATACAATAAAAAAATTGAATTCTCAATTTTAAAGGTTGTTCCTAAATCATTTATCATTGAATTAATATAATACTATTAATTATTAAGAGTCCGAGTTACACGTTAAAAAATGCACTATATTAAAATTTTAATTATATTTATTTAAATTTACTTTTAAAGTAACTTTTATATGTGCTCACAAATACAATACAGTAATGGTGCATTTCTAATTGGTTTATATATTTAAATTCGAGAATCCATTTCCCGATGCTAAAAAAGAAGTAAGTTTCACATATTCATAGGTTTTTTTTATTATTACTTTATTTTTAAACAAAATAATTTATTTTATTTGTGAAAAAAATATTTTTTATGAAAAATAATAATTTTATTTATATTTTTTTGTAATTTTTTAATTATGAAAAAATTTTTAATTTTATGAAAATATGACTTTTTTTTTGCAAAATAATAATTTTATGAAAAAATAATTTATTAATTACAAAAAAATGGCTCTTTAATAAAAAATTATAGTCTTTTTATATTTTTTCGTAAATTAAATTATTTTTTTATAAAATTTATACATATATAAATTTAAAATACTATTTTAATTATTCTAGTATTTTTCATTTTTTATTAGTAAAATATAATAACAAATTAATTTAATTATAATACTTTAAATATTTTAATTATATTCATTATTTATAACTATTCTATTTGCCATAAAAAATAAAATTTTATACTTTTTTTAAAAACAAAGTAATATAAAAAATTTGCCTATACGATGCCTTTTATAAAAAGATTGTGATTTTTTTAAAAAGAGTAATATTTTTTCCTAATTATAAAATTATTTTTCTCATAAAATTATTGTTTTGCATAAAATAAATTATATTACAAAACAAATTATATTTTCGTAAAAATTAAATTTTTTTTCGCAATTAAGTAAAATTGCGAAAAAATAGTTTGATTTATGAAAAAATATAAATAAAATTATAATTTTTCATAAAAAAATTATTTTTTTTCAGAACAAAATAGATTACTTTGTTTTAAAATAAAGTAATCTAAGAAACTCCCTATATTCATATTGTAAAAAACGAGTAAATTGCTATGAAGGTTATTAAATTATAGAGACCGTATGAAATTAGTTTCCAATCATTTTTTTTATCTCAAATGTATTACTAATCTTTTATAATTGTAAATATAATGGTCTCCTGATCGGATCAGACATAAATTTTAGTTAGCATGATGATGTGTCATGTCATGTCAACATATTGAACAAGTCAGTATATCACATAAGCTCACACTACCTATTATTATCTTGTCAAGTGTTATGTCACTTATATACTATGAAGGTCATTAAACTATAGGGATTGTATCAAATTGGCCACTAACTTTATAATAGAAATAGAGATCACTTTGAAATTGCCATTCGGGGGTCAAAATATAATATCAGTCTCTTAAAACTATGCCATTTTGGTTCTAGTTTTATTTTCTATTTTAATCATAAGTATACATTCATCTTTAACTTCAATTTTATTCATTTTAGGTTTAGAGAAATATTTGAAAAAGAATGAGAGAGAGGACTCAGCGGCAGAGACAAAAAGCAACACAAATAATAATTTAATATTTTTTAATGGGCTCGTAATAATTTTATTATTTATTTCATGTCTAGATTTAATTTGAAAAATTATTTATTTAATTTATCATTCTTATGAGTGTGAAATGACTAATAATAATAGTAAAAGAATATATACAAATGTACAAGTTGATGCTAAAATGGGAGAATAGAACAAAAACCAAAACGGTATAGTTTTAAGAAATTGAAATTACGTTTTGACCTAAATAGCAATTACAAAATGATCCATATTTCTACTATAAAAAAGTTAGTAGCCAATTAGATACAACTCATATAGTTTAGTAACTTGGCATCTAACGAGGTAATAATAAGTGACGTGGCATTGATGTAGTATATTAATCTATCTAATATGCTGATGTAGTATGATACGTCAGTATACCGATCAGAATTCATCTTCAATCTGGCTAAATGACCATACATTGATATAATTTTAAAAGATTAATGGCACATCGTAGACAAAAAAAGATTAGTAATCAATTTAATACAATTTCTACAGTTTACTGACCTTCCTAGCAATTTATCCTATAAAAAACTTTAAAATAGTTAAGCAGTACATTTGAATTATTTTTTCAACATAAAAAATAGTTTTTTGGAAAAATAATTTCAATTTCAATACTAAACATGTTATAATTAATTATTTACAAAAAATTGGGGGAGGAAATTTTAAATCTCTCTTAATCATTCAATACGAAAAGTGTTTCACTTTATTTATTTTTATTTAACCCACATTCAAGGGGAAATTTTACTGTTTGGACACATGATGAACACTCATGTAATGAGGAATCATTAACCTTTCTTTACATTGATAGTAAATTTCCATCAAGAGAGTCCCCACGCAGAAAAAAGGAAAAACTAGGTAAAAAAGAAGAGAAAGGAAATTTGTATTAGGGTATCCAATGCTTTTCTCTAACTTTAGATATCCTTTTTCCATGTATAATAATAAGAATCCTAAGATCTTTTGTCTCAAATATGAAAGAAAAAGATGAAGGAAAAACAAAAACATTCTAATTTCTACCCACATGCATACACACACCATTAACATAAACCAACCCCACCATGTGCAACTTTGGTTAATGCAATTGCATTGGGCCTTCTTATGTGATAGTGACATTTTTGTAGTCTCTAGTTAATATTTTAGTCAATTAAAAAAAAAAAATCTTGAAATTATTTTAAGTGTATACTTCAATTCCCACATTTTAAAATTAATAATTTTTATTTTTTAAAAAAAATTAAGAGACTATAATGTTTTAAATAATAACAATTTTAATAATTAATATGTCATGAAAATTTCGTAATTTTATAATAAATAATTAAAATTTTAAGTTGTTAACAAATTTTAGAAATTAAAATAATTAATTTTAAAATATATATATATATATATATATAATTTGAGTACTAAATCTAATTAAGAATTTCCTCGCATTGGCTCTTTATATTTTATTTTCTTGTTTCTCCTACTAGTTCACTACAAAGTGTAAGCTTAGGCCAATATAAAGATCCCATTCCTATATCATATACTTTTTGAAGTTTTTGAAGGCCAATATAGCTCACTAGGTACTTTTTGAAGGCCCAAGTCCTAAGCAATGGTTAGGACTTAGGAAACATCCAAAGAGCATTTCTTAGAAGTTTCTCTTTAATGGGTAGGAAAAATCCAATAGCATTTTATCTAACTATTCTTGTTTTGTTTTTGAGTACTGAAAATTGGATTATTTTTTTTTTAAATGAAACTTCACCCATCAAAAAACCAAGATGGGTGGGGAAGGTAAAGAAAAAGCTTTGGAGACTATATGGTATTCATTTTCCTAAGAAAATGATGGAAAAGATTTCCAATCGTCCTTCCAAGTAGTCATCTAGTTTGAAAATCTTTGAACTTCTTAGATTCACAAAGGAAATTTCCCTACCCATTAGTTTGGATTAAATCAAGTACTATTTTGTAGTAATATATATATATACATTATACGAGTATCCAAAGATTGCCTTTCATTTCATTTTCAAGTAAATGGTCATGTTATTAGAATGCCGTAGTACCATTGTACTACAAGTACCCTTTTTTTTTTTTTTATCATCTTGTAAATTGATTAATTTTAATCTCACACTAAATGTAATCTTCAAACAATTACTTTTATTTTAATGATGTTAACATTATTTTTAAAAATATATTACTCTTGAAATAGGTGTACTAAGAATTCATCCATAGATATATAATATTTAGGATGCATTTAATAGACCGTAATGAGATGTAATATAATTTAATCAAATTAATTTTTAATATAACTTTATATTAAAAATTTATTTAATTATATTATATTATATTTTATTGTAATTTATTAAACTTACGAGATTAATATGAATTTCAATTTATAAAATGTATTATAAATCAGACAAATCGAGACTTTGAAAAATGACTCATGCTGTATCCCATAAACAAGTCTTTGCTATCCAAATTAGATTACTCAATTTCACTATCTAATCAAATGCAAAATCAAAGCTTATAATTGGAAAATGGTTAATGGAAAAGATGTGGAATATAGAAGACAAACCAAATAAACATTTCTCAAATTCAACTATAAATTAGTACAATACACTTCACAAATGTATACCCATAATCATAATCATCAACTTACACTATAAATATTATATATTAAAAAGACTAATTACTACCATTATATAAAGGCTGCGGGCTAACAATCTTTTGTTTAGCCACTTCAACCCCTAACTAATTACCACTCCATCAACACACCAAACCCACCAATCACAAAGTCAAAAAAAAAAATATAACAAAAGTCTCCATTTTTAGTCCCTCTCTCTCCCCTAAATGTAATGACTAAAATACCCTTACCCACTTTCACACCTCCCACAAACCCAAGACATCACCCATAAAAAATTGAACCAAAAAAGGGTAAAAATGGAAATAGATTTTGGCGAGAAATTTGAATTTTTCTGTTTAATTTTGGTTTTTTTTTTTTTTTTTTTTTAAATCACACTCTGAAATTCTTTCCAGTGAATGTTTGACCAAACTGCCAGTTGGCCGGAACTATGTTCCATGAAGTGGAAGTGCGTCTGTCACTGCCTGTGACCCTAAACGAAAGTGACTGACCAACCAAAATAGCATTTGACTGCCAATTTTGACCCCAGTTACGGCTCATAGTCATCCATCCAGTTCTTGACCCTTTCACGCTAGCCTTCACGACATCTCCTGCACCCGCGACGTTGGAGATCAAAACCAAGTTAAAGTAACGGAATCCGTTAATTGTAAACCTGATTCCGCCTCTCTTCCGGCATGGCACTCTGCGTAAGTAAACCAAAATCAGTGAGAAGAGTTTAGTCATTAGAAGAGAAAAATGCTAGCATGAAACGCGGAGCGTGATTTTAGCGTGGGACACCACACGTAAGCCCTTAACTTTAATTAATCAACGAACAGACTATCATAGACTTTGGAGACTGTTTGGTTTTGGTTTTTCGGTCTTTGGCTTCGCTGTTTTGACTACTGTGTGATTTTGTATTATTTTCTTTTTTTTCTTTTTCAGTCAAAAAGTATAATTAATTTCACAGTTACAGAGAAAAAATAAAAAATAAACAGTTAGGTATATGGGTCCAAGCCCATTAACTACATGCATGGTCAAAACGGCAATACACTTTATTATTCAACATCAACTTCCCATGCCAACTGATATTACATCAAATGCTTTATTAAAAATTAAATTCTTCATCTACAAATATAATATTCTAAATATAATATTCTCTCCGTCTCGTTATTTTCCTTTTCTATCAGTATATTTTATTTTCCTTTTAAAATTATAATTCACTTATTAATTTTTATTATTATTATCAAGTAATATTATTAAATATGAAAATTAAAAAATTATAATAAAAGGAATTATCTAATACTGAGTAAAGGTATATCGAAAAGAAATATATCATTTTAACTATAAAAATTATATTTTTTTAATCTATATAAAATTAAACGTGAGCCATTTATTATGAGACGGAGGAAATAAATAAATTAATAAAAATTCAACTCAATAATATAGTCAACAACAAACTTCTTTTTAATAAATTAATAACTTTTAAACCTTAAATCCTAAACTGTTTTAATATTTTGAATTTTAAAATATTTTATAATTTATATTTTAATTTGAATGTGGAACCGACTGAAAAAAGTTTTATTTATTTAAATAGAAGGGGCGTTATCAAACCTATAGACCATAAACATAAAAAATAGATAATTATAAATATAATAAAAGAAAAAAAAATTCATTGTGATGCAATACATAAGAATATTTGCAAATAAAGAGGATAAGGGTAACTTGGTAATTTAAAAGGCACCGAAAGTGACTATAAACAGTTCAAAATTAGCTAAAGCCAGGTAAAATACAAATAGGAGAAACGGCTCTAACTAACCGAAAGCATAGTAAATTCAGTAAATTACTGGAGGTATTTCGGTCATTTAACCTACTAAAGTTATAGATGCTTTTCCCGCCACATGACAAAAGCAATAATAATCCAGAATCCGACCCATTTGGCTATCAGACCCTGACCCACTATTCTTGTACCAAAATAGAGAGAATACCACAAACACAGAGCATATTTCTATTTTATTAAAAAAAAACATAAAAAATCTAAATTAGAATTTTCCTTTTATATTGCTCAAAATAAAAAATCTAATTTTTTATTAATTAAAATTATATTAGAATTGAAATTAACACTTATACTAAAATTTATTAACTAATTAATTTTATTTTAACGTGTTATCATTTCATTAAATTAATATGTATTAAGGATGTGTTATAAATATAATATAATGTAATATAATTAAATAAATTTATAATATAAATTTAAATTATAAATTTATTTAATTATATTATATTATATTTTATTATCACCTGTCAAATCTAAATTTGCACAATGTTTAATCAATATTTTTAGGAAAAGTAAAAGTTAGGCTCACCGGCGGTAGGCAACAGGGACTATTCCGGCACGGTATTCGGCGATCTTAAGGAACATAGGCATGGCAAGGTCAAAATGTGGACGAGGAGGGTTGCACCAGCCACCATTGTCATTAGGAAGAGCATAATTTGGGGGGCAAAAATTCGTAGCAGTAATGAAAATGGAAGGGCTGCCTGAATGACACCATTTTGGGTCATTTGCACATTTAATTTCAAAACAAGCACCGCAACTCAGTCCATTATTAAAAAGAGCTGTGCTTAATGCTGCAGTGTTCACTCCATACCCTTGGCTATACAAGTTTCCATATCCACAAGCCCCACCTGCAAAGTATAAAAAACTAGATCTCAGGCAAATGCTAAAGAAATTATGGGTTTAACATCCGATTTAAAATTACTAGTCCAGTGGAAATGGAGTAGCCACTCTGTTTCCACTGGGCAAAATGGGTAGGGAAAAAGGACATACCCATTGTACCAGAAGCATCAGAACCACCATAAAAAGTAGCATGAGCAGTTTGCCATGAACCACCAGAGTAAACACCAGGGATTCTAGCCTCAGCTACCAGCCACATTAGTGACATTGCTATGAAAATCAAACTACCTACTGCCATTTCTACCAAACCCAAACGCTGAAACACACTCTGGAGAGAGATAGTTATAGAGAGAGAGAGAGTGAGAGTTAATGGGAATGTGAGAGGCAGAGAAGAGGGAAGATTGGGTGCTTAAATAGGAGGGCTATAGGGGTATTAATTGGAATTTTAGAATGAACTCATCGTTAATAGGTTCTCGTTCTTGTTCAAGCGTGTGAAAACTACATTGGGATTTTCTGCCACTATTGCCTCCTCTACACGCTCTATTATAGCACGTATTAAGCACGCTCCAATTGTATTAATCCTTTGCACGGATGTAAGAGGGGTCTACCTAATCTAAAAGGCTATTTCTCCCAATTGATCGGAGATCATTTTCTACTCGCTCTTTGATGCGAGTGTTTTAAAATAATTTTTTTCGCTTTTAGAGGCTGTTACCCATTTTCCCTCTTTCATATCCAATTCTATTGTCTTTCAGTTTTCTTTGGTGGCACATGATCTGTCATGTATTTTACTTTTTTCTTAAAAAAAAAAAAAAAAAAAAAAAAGAAGATTTTTCGTCTCTTTTATTCTCCTTTAAAATATTTATATGGCTTTCAAAAATTCATTTTTTTCATTACATAAAAATTTATATTAATTTTTTAATTATTCTTGTACATCAATATATAACATTTATTTATTATTTGGCAAAATATATATATATATATATATATATATATATATATATATATATATATATATATATATATATATATATTAACACACTAAAATATATTGTCATAATTGCCTAAAAAAATGTATAACTCCTCCGTTCTGAAAAAAATAACCATTAAAAAAGTTAATTTTATTCATAAATAAGTGACTATTTAACAATTTAATAAAAAAGAGTAAAATGTTTAATTTACCCTTTCATTTTCTAAGTATTAGAGATATTTCCCTAATTTATACTGCGATTAATAAAAATTTTTTTAATAATTTATAATAAAATTATTACTACCTTAAAAATAGTAATTTTTTTTTAATGACCACTCTTTTCAGAATGGAGAAAGCATATTACAATAATAAGCGCACATAAAAAGGCTAAATCTCTTCTCCCAGTATTAAAAAATATACAATTTTCGTTTCAAAGTATTTATCTTTTTATAGAAAGTTTTTTGTTTTAATTGATATGTCATTTTATGATTTCAATAATGTATTTATTATTTTTTAATTTATTTTTTTACTAAATATGGATATTAATTATTTTTATTTCTCTACATTAAAATAAAAAAAATATTTTAGTCTTTTTAATTTAAATTATGAAAATTTAATAATTTTCTTAATTTATGTACTGAAATGCTACGGAGATAATATTTATGAAAAAATCACAATAATTTAAATTTTATTGATATTAATTTTTTTAATATATTTAAACAATTCAATCATCAATTGTAATTAATTCTAAATTATTAATAAATTAATAATGCAATAATAGTTTAAAATTAATTTAAAATTTAAAATTTTTAATAGCTCAAAATAAACTAAAATTGAAAATATTGTTGAATTCCAACTAGTTATCTATCCATTAATGATAAGATTGTAAGAGTAAATAAAATTTTGAATTAGTCATTTTCTTAATACAAAATCACTGCATAATCTCATGCAGGTAACTAACAATAGAATAAACGTGTTGGTCCCACAATTCACGCTGGTTTAGCAATATGCTTAGAGGAAGAAAATTGAATAAAATCTGAAAATCAGGACAAAGGGAAAATCAAGAGGAATATTCGTAGGAGAGGAAGGGACTCACTTTTTTTTTTTGTCTGGTGAGACATAAATGCCCTTGGATACTACTGTATCTCATGCCTAGATAACATGACATCACTAGAGAGGGCATACGTGGAAAAAGAAAATAAAAGAGTAAATCCAGCACTCGATAAAAGACCGAAGCGTGCCAATTTATGAGGCATTAGCGTGTAAACGAGTTGAATTGAGACAAGCCAAGTTTTATCTTATTCAATATCTTTTTTTTTTTTTTTTTGAGCTCAATTTCAAATTTTGAATTGAATTTAAAAATTATGTTTAAATTTTATTAATTAAAAATTTGAGTTCGAGTTCGATTTGTTAATAAATTATAATCAAGTTAAATTTAATGTCGACTCATTATAAATTTTTTTTATAATTTATCAAAATATTCAATTTCTTAAATATTTATTTCTAATAAAATAATTATAGTGAAAATAGTTAAAATTAATATAAAAGTAAAAATATTCAATAAGTGAAAAATACAATTATAAAATTAAGTATTACATATATTATAAAGATATTAATTAATAAAAAAAAATATTTTATATAGTATGAAAATATTATTTTATATTAATAAGGAATATATATATTTTAGTCAATTTGAATTAGTAAAAAATTTATAAAAATGTAAAAATATATTTTTTTGAGTATCAAAATTATTAAGTTAATAATAATAATAATAATAATAATAATAATAAAGCTATTTCCAAATCTATTAATCGAGCTATTTGTAAGTTTTATTTTGTATAACTTAACTCATTTATTCACCGAATTTTAAAATAACACTGCTGTTTGGCTCATTTATAAAGCGATTTAAACGTGAACGGACTTTTATCTAAATGAATACCGAGTTGCTCATGAATAATTCAACTCATTTACACCCCTACGAGGCACTAATATATATTATTATGGATTCAATAAAAAAAAAATTAAGAGCAAATAATTTAAGAAAATTTAATTCCCAATGACGTATAAATTAATATGAAAAATATTTTATTGTCTAAATAAAAATAAATTATTTTTACAAAATATTAATTCCCAATATATATATATATATATATATATATATATATATATATATATATATATATTAACATTGAAATGAATTCTATATAAAATTATAAAAAATGAGTTATATTCTCATGTTACTTATATGTATTCAATAATCTTGTCACATACAAAATACCTAGATCTAGAGAAATTAGGGCTTGCGTTGAATGTAAGCTTTTGGCGTGATGAGTGGCTGTGATTTGAAGAAGATTTTAGTTGGGGTCCACTGAAAGGTCTGAAATGGATAGTGGATACATACAACGTACAAGCTAGAAGACACTGAGACGCAAGGGCATCCAACGTGGGAATATGGGACCCACAAATTTACAGGAAAAAATTAATAAAAAAAAAAATTCCGTAATCATCGGTTCATATACTCCGTAACTCCGGTGGGCTTTAAGTGGGGCACACAGAAAGGGAGCACAATCTCGAGCCGCACGCGCGCACGCAGACAATCTCCATTCTCCATGCCTAATTTTTTAGCTTTTTTTTTTTTTAAATAAAATAAAAGGAAATTACCTATTTTTCTTAGTTCACCGCCTAACTACATTCATTCATTCATGTCGTTTGAGTAAGTTGTGTCATTTCGTTAACTTTAGCACAAGTATTCAAAGACTACCTTTAATTAACTTTAGCATAAGTATGCAAAAAAAAAATTGGAATTCGGCTGAGATTAGGAAATTAGGTATAATTCAAATCATTTGTACATAAATTTGTTTTTAAATGGTTTTTTTAGTTAATTAATAGGCCGAGTTACATATGGATAGCATTGCTTTTTTTTTTTTTTTTCCTCTTGTTTCTAATAAAGATATTCCCATATCAATTTGGAAGTTTACTAAATTAATTAAGAAAAAATTATATCATTTGTGTCCAAGCCACATTAAATTTTTAGTTTCCAATTATTATATTATTTGTTATATGAGCATTTTTCATAACAAATGATATCAAAATTGTTGATTAGTAGTAGAGATTTAAGTGGAGTCTTAATGTTAAGCAAAGATAGTGCGATGGAATACAAAGGGCATTGGTAGAATAATTTTGTGTAAAATTATATATTTTATGAGTATTTAATTAATTAGAGGTTATAATTGTTAATTTATTAGTGAATTTTTTTTGGTAGAGTAAGCTTATACTGAATCGCATTAAACTTTTAGCTCCCGATCATTATATTATTTGTTGTGTAAGGTATTTTTTATAACAAATAATATCAAAGTTGTTGATTTGAGATGTTAAAAATTATGGGAATGATGAGATCAAGTTTTTCAGGTGGAGATCTTTGATGGAAAGAATAATTTTAGTTTATGGCAGAGTTCCGTGAAAGGTATCATTGTACAAAAAGGATTAATTAAAGTCTTGAAAGATGAGAAGCTATCAACAATTAAAAATAAAGAGTGAGAGTATTTATAATAAAAAGCTATAAGTATAATTCAATTGGCCTTAGCCCCTAATGCGAAGTATGATGTGTTGGATGAGATCTCTCCAATTAGCTTATGAAAGGAATTGAAATTTTTGTATATTAAAGTCATTTACCAATTAGCTATATTTAAAGAAATAATTATACAGATTGAAGATAGATAAAAGTATCAGTGTTTAGGACCACCTTAATACCTTTATAAAAGGTTAATTACTCAATGAGCTAGTTTGGGTGTAAAAATTAAATATGAGCCAATAATCCTTTTAGTCTCTCTCCTGTCGTCTTATTAATGGTTAATAATAGTAATAATAGTGGGAAAGAAGTCAATGACAGTGGAGAAAATTACTACCGCTATTTTAGAATATGAAAAATTGAAGGAGTTGAAAAGTAGCAATAATGATGGAGTTTTTTTTGTCAGTTCTAGTCATAGTAGAAGTAATTCAAGAAAAAAATATAGAGAAAACAGTATAATAAACTCAAGTTTAAGACCACGAATAGACTATGGTGATAAAGAATGCTATTACTATCATAAGAAATGATACATCGAGTACAATTATAGGAAGATAAAAGAAAATCTTCCAAAATTCATCAATTCAAAAATAGTCATGGCAAATATGTAAATGTTGTAGTTGAAGAGAAAGGTTCTACAAATTTTACTATTGGAGATGATGATATTTTTGAGACTGGTGTGCTTATTCTTGATCTGGTTGATGAAAATAAAAAGGCCAAAAATTCATTATGTGATGAATGGATGATGAATTACGCTTATCCTTTTTATGTTTGCTTGAAGAAGGAACGATTTGATAAAATTGAAGATTGCAAAGATAAATATGTGAAACTAACCAATGATGAGAAGATGGAGATTGAAGGTATTGATAAAGTGAAAATTGAGATGCATGATGGAGTGTTGAAATACTTAGTGATGTGAGATATGTTCCTAAGTTTAAGAGAAATGTAATTTCTTTGGGTAAGTTAGATTCATTGTGTTATCGATGTTCAATGTGAAAAGTAGTTATAAGAGTTAGCCAAGGTACTCTTGTGATCATGAAGGGTGAAATATGGAAGAAAATTTTTTTACATATTGGTTGGTAGCACAATTGTTAATAATGTAGCGTATTGTAGAGCTTGTAATGAATTGAAAAATAAAAATACATTTGTGATGACATCTACTAAAAGGGTGCAATTCAAAGATTGAGTTGAAAAATTGAAGATTTAATTGAACCTGAGTTGAGATGGAGATTATTAGAATTTTATCTCAAATTCCTAGTTAGCAAAGGATTTTGTTCATTAATGAAATTTTATATTTAATTTAGTATCCAAGTTGAGTTTGGATTAAGATAAATAAAATAGTATCCAATCCTCTCTCTCTCTCTCTCTATATATATATATATATATATATATATATAAGGTTTTGGTCATATAATTGCAGTGAGGTTGAGTAGTAGAGATTATAGTAGAGCCTTAGTGTTAATCTAAGATAGTGTAATATAATACAAAGTATATTGGTAGAATGTCTTTGTATAAAATTGTGAGAAGTTATTTTGCGAGTATATATTTAGTTAGTGGTTATATTTATTGATTTATTAGTGGATTTATTTAGTGTAGTAGGCTTACACCAAACTATGTTAAACTTTTGGTTCTCAATCATTATATTATTTATTATGTAAAGTTTTAGAACAAGTGGAATCAAATTTGTTGATTCAAGATGTCAAAAATTATAGGAATGATAGGATCAAAGTTGAAGGAGGAGTTCTTTGATGGAAATAATAATTTTAGCTTGTGACAAATTACTAGGAAGGATGTCCTTGTTTAACAAGGATTAATTAAAGTTTTGAAAGAGTAGAAGTCATCAACAATTAAAGATGAAGAATGAGAGGATTTGCAATAAAAATCCATAAGTACAATTCGATTAGTATTAACCCCTAATGTGAAGTATAATGTATTAGTCTTACCTCCTCCATATTACCCAAAGGACCATGGCCATCTTACCAACACATTGTTTTCGAGAGCCATGAGAAGAAAAAATCATCATCTATACTTGGGAAATGCAACCCAACATGTCGTCAACATTCCTACACATATGCACACTCCCAAAAGACATACCATACATGTTAAACTCCACTATCACACATATGAGATACTAATGGCACTTCAACTTTGTGTGAAATCAAATTAACATTTGCGGGAAGATATTCATTGCAAACCCTCCATAAGAAATTGCGAACCTTAGATGAGACATCTAACTCCCAAAGCTTCTTCCATCCTACATTGGCCACTCCTTGTAAAGATAGAACCAATCTTTCTGTAGTCAAACAATAAGCAAATTTGACAGTGTACAAACCATTTTTTATGTAATTTCAAACAAAGCGATCATCATTAGGCTGACCAGGAAGTAACATACCACAAATTGCTTATATATTCACTTGGTAAAAACAAAGCATTTAACATAAGTTATCTCCTAATAGATATTAAAAATTCAAACTCGAAGATTCTTAATTTTTAAAAAAATACATAGGAAATTAATATACAATATATTTCTTATTTATTTAACTTTTTTTTTAGGAATTCATTTCTTTAATTATTTTTATTTATTTATAATAACTACTACTATTAAAGTTCTAAAAAAAAATCTAGCTTGCTAAATAAGGAGGGGCAGGGAGAGAGTTATAATGCAAGTTTGAAGCAAATTTATGCCTCTTTAAACCCATAATTTAGAGTTTGGATATGGAGCCATCGCCAGTCAAGTATAGTTGTCTACTTGTGGAATAGCTTATGCCCATTGTTCCGTCGTATATAGGGGTCACCACTCCCCATATTATCGTATATAGGGGTCACCACTTTCCATACTATCCCTTTTTGGTTGAATAGCAAGCTGAACTCTTTTTTAGTCTTAAGAGACATCAGTCTTTGCCAAACTTTCCTTCCTTTTAGACTTGTTACTCAAATTAGTCTAACTTGATCAATGCATGGACTAATGTTATATCATACTACAACTGCCTCTTCTATCCTCGTAACCATTAGGCCCAATATGACAATTAATTTTTTTTTGTTTTCCATGGCTCCCTTTTTTCCAACCAAAATAAGTCTGCATAAGGGTTTCCTAACCTAATTAAGCATCAAAGTATTGGGCAAGCTACTTCTATTCAAATAGGGTGAGAAAGAGAAGATATAAGAAAGGTACTTTTCAAAAAATAGTTATTTTTGCAAACCTTTCGTGCAACAAGTACAAGAAGGCAGAAATTTACTTTTATACTCTTGGTAGCTCTAAGAATATTTGAATAGAAGTAGCTCGCCCCATACTTTGAAGCCCAACTAGATTAGAAAACTCTTATATAGACTTATTTTTGGCTAGAAGAAAAGGAGATATGGAAAATCAAAAACTTAAATCATCATGTTGAGCCTATGGATATGGAGATAAAAGAGGCAGTTGTAGTCTTCTATTAAAAAAAATATATATATGTAAATTATAAAGATATTTGTGTAATAAAATAAATAATAAAGCATTTCTCCAGGAAAAAAAAAGTGCATAAGAAATTCCATAAAAATCTCCTAGTTAATGTATGAAACTCATTCCATAAGCAATCATCCAAATGTGGCATTTCCTTTGAATTGAAATATAGTTGGTAATTAAACTTATATAAACCAAAAAAACCTTAGTGGGGCATATCATTAGTACAAATAATTAAATAATAATAATAACAAAAACAAAAACAACAATGATAATATATTTATTTTTATAATAACATATTACTTACCCTATATGTAAATATTTTGCATTAATTATTTTTATTTTTTCAAATCAAAATTAAATAAGAATATTTAGTTTATTTGTCTTGAAATTAAGATAATTTAATTATTTTTTTTTATTTATATGTTAAAATTTTAAACAACATAGAAAATATATTATTAAATATTAACAACATAATGATGGTATTACTAGAAATGAACCAACAAGGTAATTCAAAAAAAACTAGAAGGAAGAGATAGTGAAGAATGTGCCCTCCACTGAATAATTTCACCATTGAAAAGAGAATAAGAAAATAATAATAATTATAAAAAGAGGGACAATGGACCAATTAAATTAAGCCACATAAGGGTAGGGTCTGATACAGAGAGGACAGCCTGAAATTAGATTCATGATTATCTCAAGTTGGGTTTTTGAATTTGCATGTGACTTCCAATCATTTTTACTTGATTCATACCTCCCCAAAGTCAACATTTTCACCGACCTGGTTGCTCCTAATTGTTTCTCTCTAATCACTTGTATTTTGGGTTTTAATTAATTAACTACACTTATTAATTAAGCTTATTTTAAAAGAAAATTCCATGCTCTTCAGTAGAAAATTAGGGTTTTCAATAATTATAATAATGATAGAATTTTTTATTAATTTAATAAAAATTACTAAAAATAGATATATTTTTATTATATATAGTTCGTTTGACTTTTTTTTTTTATAAAATAAAATTAAGATTCTAAATTCCTGATAATTATACTATAATTAGTTGGATACATGTCAATTCATATAATCATAAGTGATAATATTATTTTGATATATGCGTATGCATATCAATAGTTGAATACATAATACGAAATTATATGTAATGTGAGTGTATCTCTTACTTTTTTTTTTTTTTTTTAATAGTAAATGGTAATGGAATGTTTAGCCAAATAAATATTGCTATTAAACTAATGATGATGATGATTAAGTATGGTTACATTTGGCATGAAAAGTTTTAGACAAAAATAATATTAGGTAGAGAAATTCTTAAGTTGAATGAGTTTACTATGTTACTCATAGACTAAAGTAATAGAAATATAACAGGTTAATTAATAATGTCAAATCACTCATAAATTATAACATCATTAATTAATGTGATTTATTTCTATTAGATTAATTTATGGGTGATTTAGTATCATTAATTGACATATCATTTTTCTGTTAATTTAGTTTATAAATGACATTATAGATTTAGTCTGTCTAAAAATTTCTCTATTGGATAAATCCATTATTTTAGAAAGGAATATGCAATATTTGGTAATATAAATATTAAAAGAAAAAACCCATGAATTTGAAAAAAAAGAAATAAATTATATGAAAATTTGTGAATTTTCTTTTAGAGATGCATATGAGATTACTTGTTTGTTACTCGAATTCAACTCATAAAATACTTAAATTCGACTAAATTATAATTAATTCAGTTCAAACTCGAGTACTCGAAACTCGAGTAATTCGAGTAACGAATTAAGTTGAGTTCGGATAAATTGGAATAGCTTGTAATTGTAATCAAATGTTTAGATTTTACACAATTTTAATACTTTATATTATATATAATATTTTACTATTTTTTAGTTGTGTTGGTGTACTATTCTCTCCCTCATTTCTCACTCCGAAAAATATACATACAGTTATTAATTAATTAGCCAAAGGATTTTTTTAAACTGAATTTTAAAAAAAAATATATCAATAGCTAAAATAATAAGTACCCATTTAAATATTAAATATTTTAAACTCGTTGACATCTCCATCTATAGATGGCTTTAGCCTTTTTGTTTTTTCTATGTCTTACTTGATATCATCTAATTATATATTTATTCTTGTTAAAAATTAAATCACATTTGATTATAACAATAATAATTTGATTAGTTATGAAGAGGTTGTTTCTTTTGTCTTAATTAGCTATTGCCTTATTCTCTTGGAATGTTGCTATTTGGCTAACCATTTTGGACATATTGTTTTTCTAACCAGTTTCCTATTGTTCTTTTTCTCATGGGTATTGCAATATTAACTTATTAATTTGTATTTTTTTTCTTTTTTTTTTTATTGAGATGTCAAAAAAAAAAAAAAAAAGTCTATTTTTTTAAATTAAAATTAAAATTATTATGTTTTTAAATATATTGCAAATTCTTAATTTTTGTATCAAAATAAAAATAAACTACTCCATAATTTACATGATTCTACTAAATGACTTGAAACACCAACCAATCAATATATTATAATGCATTTTCATGGACAAAGAAATAAATTATATAGGTGGGTTTCTTTAGAAAAAATTAATTCCACATTTGTTTAATTAATTAATTACTAATCTAAAGAGAGTTTTAATTAAATAAACTCAAAGAAAAGAGTGATTCAAACCCACCTTAATGCCCTATTGAATTTGACTTCTCACATGCAAAAGAATATAAATATGTGTCTTGTTGTTTAACATTCTAAGTGTGTACCTCAATTTTGAATTCGTGTCTGTACCTTACATTAATTGATTAAAGCTTTTGCAAAATATTAAATACCACATGGGATGTTATACCTTTGTCTTATGGAACTTAAAAAAAAAAAAAAAAAAAAAAAGGATTCATACAGTATAATTAGTGGAGAAATAAAAGGAGAATAAAATTAGAAAAAATAATAAAAATATTTTTAAAATTTTAAAACGATAAATATTTAAAAAAAAATTAAAACAACGTATATTTTATAATGAAAAGAGTATATAAATATTATTTATGAAATTATTAATTAAAAATACTAATTTATTTATTTTTTTTGCTCTATATAATATTATAATATTCATCATAAACAAGTTTTTTCTTCAAAAATATTGCAGGGAAGCATTTTAGGCAGGGAAAGATAATCTGGCAACTGCCCTTTTATATATATTGACTTTTTTTTATAATTATTATTATTATTATGCAGTTTCTTGAAGAAAGAATTTTTTTTTTTTTAGCATCTTGTAATAAATTTTATGAGTCTTCTATCCACATGACATTTGCAAAATTCTCAATTGAGAAAATTAATTATTTGAATTGGTTGGTCATATGGTTGCCACTAATTGAGGCTTGATTGTTGAAAAATAATAGTTTTGATTTATTTTCTCTCCCTTTGTTTTTCTCAATTAAATTGTGAAAACAAGTGTTCTTTGTTCCTCTTACTTTATGACAATTAGTCTTTGGTCAAAGGCTAGCAAATGCCATTTAGTTTTCACAAGTTGCATTTTTTCTTATTATCTGCATTTTAAAATATTAGTGATTTAAAATTTCAGCACATAGATTAAAAAAATCATTTAATTATCATAATTTTAAATTAAAAAAATTAAATTAATATCTCCTTTTAATTTTAACGTAGAAAAATAAAAATAATTAATGTAAATTTTTAATAGAAAAATAAATGGAAGATAAAGTTGAAAAAAAATAATAAATATCTTCTTAAAATCCAAAAATGATAAATATTTTAAAATAAAATAAAATTTTTAAAGTGACAAATATTTTGAAATAAAGCGATTATATATTTTCTTATTGGATCTAATTGATGATTTAAAATTTTAATTTTAAATGTTTCTTTAAAAGAAAATTGCCTGAATTTTAATTCCTTAATCTTTTGTCATATAAGATAAGCATTATACTACTAATATTAATTACTAGTATAATAATTTTCTTTTCAAATATGATTAATTGTTAATATTAAATGTAATTATCCTCAAATATTGTGCAATAAAATCATAAAAAATATGAGACTGTTTTAAGAGTAGATGTCAGAATTTAATTTTCTTCAATAAAATTAATATTAAAAAAAAATTTAAAAATAGGAGAAAATATAAAACAATGCTCCTCTACAATTGTACATTAATGAAATGGGAATATTAATAATAGAGTACTCATTTTGCAATATAAAAAGGAAATGAGAATAATTGAGTAAAGATTAATTCCTTTATACATAAATGAATTTAGCTAGGCTAGAAGCATTAAAGAAGCTCCATGCAGTCTATGAGTGGTCTGTCTAAGTGAGGTAACAGAGTCAAGATTCAGCAGTATTTGGTGGGAGGTTGCAATCTATTTTGCAGTCTTTGGCAACTGGTTTTAGCAGCCTTCTTGTCCTTTTTTCTTTGTTGTATTTGATGCCTGGTTTTACCTTTTGTTAGGAATTGGCTATATTATATATTTGGAGTAAAAAAATGTTACTATATATGTATATAGGTTCAATTAGACAAAATTAATCTTGAGCTTGTGTATGCATCAATCGAGATTAAATTCCTCCAAAATGAATTCAAAGGCATAATCTCGTGCATGACCTATGCATTGAGAAATTATCTTTTGGGTGTTGATGAATTCAGATCAATAAGAAAAGAAGTAAATCCTTTTATATATATATATTTATGTGCAAGATTTGGATTAGGCTGAATTTCGTATGCTTATCTTTAGCAAGATTTATTGATAGATAGATCACAATTCACATGGGTTTGCAACTTGGGATTAAGCTCCTTAGAAAAATAGCCTTTAATTTCTTTGAAAGGAGGTTATATGTATAAAAGGTGATGATGTATTATGATCATCACATGCTATGTTGTGTGACAAATGAGAGGCCATAGCCATAAAGCATGGGTTGGGATTCATAGAAGCAAAGATGTGCATGTGGGTTTGTGAGATATAGAAGAAAAATAGGCTTATAACCATAAGCATGTGGGACGAGAAAAACTTGCCAAAGAGGACAAGTGAAAAATGTACCCCCACCATCCTTGTCTATGGTCCTTTGCTCCCATGTGATCTTCATATATATAAAATTACAAATAAAATCCATAGAACATCACCTTATTTGTCAAATTTTGAAGGGCTATGGCCCACGTTGCTATACCAATCAGAATGTGACCTCATATAAATAAATAAATAAATAAAAGAAAAACCAATTTTAATTTTTAACCATTAGATAGGATAGAGTATATAGGATAGAATGCACGGTGATCTAATAAAGATCTAAAATAATTGGCATTTATTACATTAGAAATAATAATAATAATAATAATAAAATATCAATTTATCCTTGGTTTAACGGTATCGAAATCATTTTTAAAATTACAAAGTCTCGAATTCAAGTATCAGTTAAAATCGCATTAATAAACACTTAGTTGAACAATACATATTGAAAATTATCAAAAAGGTATTTGGAATGATGTGGATGTGCATCTAGTCCTGGGGGCATTGATGAAGCAGAAGACCAAAATAATGGAGGAGTTGAGATGTTGGGATACAGAAGCCAACCTGAACAACAGATTTTGTGGAAGAAAGTGTTACACTTTGGAATAAGTGGATAGGGACATGGTTTCCTTTAAAGCCAGTTTTGACTAAAAGAGCGTCAGCCAAAATCAGTTAAGTGATTGCTCAAAGTTGAGACAGAAATTCCATCATGGACTATATATGGGGCTTCTGTTACATTTCTCTTGTCAAATAGTTATGGGCATGGGGTTACCAAAACTGAATTTGCAGGCACAACTCCAAAATTTTGGCAGAATCAAGAAATGGGTTTTCTTTTCTTTTCTTTTCCTTTTTTTTGTTAAATGCAATTTTTTTTACACAAATAATGCTGTGTAGACAGGTTAGCACCCAGAGGAAAAAAATTGATAGTCAAATTGCCAATGATAACATGTCCTTGCAGTTTTTTTTCATTCTTTTTTTTTTTTTTTTTTTTTTTTTTTTTTTTTTTTTCAATAGAGGTTAAATAGATAAGAAATAATACCGTAGAGTACAAAAAATAGATAGGTCACTTTTTAATATTTTTCGCTAAATTAAAATAATTTTTTATGATTTTAAATATTTAAATTTGAGATTTTTTTTATTTATATTATTAAAAATAATGAAAATATCAATTAAATCACATCTGATTAATTCTGTAGAAAAAGTTAATAGAAGGGAATTTGATTTGGTTAGACTTACTTTTCTCTTTTCTAGAGATTTTTTTTTAAGAATCTAATAGATTGAGGGTAATAAAGATTTACTAAGTTCAGACTAATGAGATTTTGATTCAAAGATTTAAAAAAAAAAAAAAAAGCTCAATGTTAAGAATTTTTAAAATTACGATTTGTCAAAGTTTTTTTTTTCGTTCTTATTGGATTAATTGATGATAAAAAATAAATTTGCTAAGCCCTTACAAATAAGAAATTAATACCTTTTACCTAATTCATAGAGTGGATTTATAAAATAATTGAATGGAATAATAACTAAATTAGTTGTTTTCTTGTTAGGCTTTTAAATCACAAGAACATTCAAATCATGAACTACAATTTCAAAGTAGTTGGAAAATGCATTTATTGATTATCCCCTTCAAAGAGTATTATATTTTTTCCATATTGATGATGATTGTGATAAGCAAAAATAACAAATGGTTTGTTATGAATTGAGTCTCTATTGCCAATGTGAAAATTTCAATGGTTTGTTATGAATTCTCTATGGCCAATGTGAAAATTTCAATTGGTATATGTTTCTTGAGAAAAGTTGATGTATTAAATTGACACTTGTAGATTGGGGAATGATTTTCTTACTCAATATACCTCTTATTAATTAATTGCTGTTCAAATTTCATTAAATTGATATATGTACTTTAAAAATATTTAGTAGGCCGTAATATACAATAATATAATTAAATGTATTTTTAGTATAATATTTATATTAAAAATTTATTTAATTATATTACATTATATCTGCTAACCGTAGTTTTAGAGTAGGTAAAACTTACTCGAAATTACCCTTTACAAATTAATAGGCTAGGGGGAATGGAATTAGCAATTAATGGAATGTAGGTATGTAACTTTAATAATTCAGATATATATCTATAAATATATATTATCTTTAAATGTTTTCGACCTATCAATATATATCATACAAGTGAAGTTGATTTTTTTGTGAGAGGTGATGCATATTAATTTGGTGTAGAAATAAATTTTCTATATTGAGAGATTTTATCCTCATGGTCATCATATTAATGAAATTTGAATATGAAAAATTCAAGTCACTCAACTCATTTGAATATAAATTCCGATATCATATTAAAATTTATAGATCAACAGTAAATGAATTTCAGCATTGACTCACTTATTAACCCATTTACACGATAGATATTTTAATAATTATTTGGTTTCGTATTGTATGCAAAATAAAAAATTTAAATGTCAATCAAATGTAATTTAGTTGATCTTCTAATTTTCTTTAAAGGTGTAAGAAGTGTAAAGTTTCAGATTTGAATATTCCAAACTACGAAAAGTTATCATTAATTTAGTGAGAGATATTAAAAAAGATGACTACTCTTATTGTTTATAATCTATTTCGATCTATTGAGTTTTCATTATTAGCATCCTGTTTTCTTAAAAATGTTTTGTTAGAATTAATGTCTATTAGAAAGAAAAGAAATACATTAATTAAATCAAATGTTAAAACATTTTGTTTCCCTAATTTTGATGATCAAGGGTTAATTTGACAATTAAATCAAAAACAATAATTGCAAGTGGAAATAATAATGCTATTGTTTAATAAAAAAAACTAGTGAGAAATGAGCATGCAACTGCTATGATGATGAAGAACCTTTGCTTGGTCTTTATCAAACTGTGTTAGTTGAACGTAGGGACCAATACACTACTAAATCATGCAAAATTTTCTGTTTTGATGAAACTTTGCATGCCTAAAGACATTGGTTTTCAGCTTTACGCAATCTCTATGATATAAAAAAAGCTTAAAATGTTTCACCAACAAGAAATTTCATTTTTCTTTTTTTAATTTTTTTTTTTAAAAAATAAAGATAAAATCATATCTAAGAACTTTCTTTGTTCCCATACACTATATTAGTACTGATTTTTTTTTTTTTTTTTTTTTTTGGCTTTTGTGAAGCCAAAATGTACTTATATTCTTCCTTTCTAATATTCCCACACTAGCTTTGTTACAAGTGTAAAGAGTCTAAAGACTAAAGACTAAAGACCAACCGCTTCAACTACCAAACTTAACTACACATCATCATGTTCAAAAAGGAAGTATCCTCCTACCCCTAAAAGCAAATATTTAGGCATGGAGAGGGAGGGAAAGTATTTCAAAATATAAAAATGATAGGAAATGATTAATTCAATAGCATTCTCAAATTATGAGAAGCTTAAACCCTATTTACTATCATTAAAATTAATATCAAATTTACATTTTATTTTGAGGGTGTGAATCTTGTCTCAACATAAGATTGGTCGTCATTATTTATTGTCTGCAGATCAAAAATTTAAATTTAAAATTTTTATTCATTATTAAAAGAAAATAAAAACTTAAGAATTCAAGTTATGAAAATAATGTTTTAAGAAAAAATGAAATGAAAAATTATTTACGATAAAAAATTCTTTTTATTCTTATCAAACAAGAAGTATCATATATCAAAAATCATGATTTTCAAACTTGATCGAATTTTTAAATTGGTAAAAAAAAAAAAAAAAGGATCATGGATTAGGAGTTGAATTGGGTTGGAATCAAAATTTTAAATAATATTATATATTTATTATTTTTGTGTTAAAAATAAATAAAATATAAATATAATAACTAAAATTCAATAATGGTCTATTGTTAATATGCATGGATAATACACATTATATATTTTAAACAAATGTTATAATCAATTAAATTGCAAGACTTTTAAATAGAGAGCAAAGTAATATTTGTTACACATTATGAATATTCATTATTAAAAATACTCGACTTATAAATGACTTGACACAATATGTAGATTAGTTCTCAATTGAGTCAGATAGATTGATTTGGGTCCGGATTTGACAATCTTGTTAAACATATATATATATATATATAAGATTTTATTATCTTCTTTGTAAAAATAAAAAATAAAAATTACCAAGTATTATAATTTATGAACATTTTGGTGTTAGAAAGGAAGGCATTGGGTTTAGTGTTGGAAAAGTAATTGAAGGAAATAATAGATAGCTACCAACCACATGCATGCCAAAGACAATACATTATAGTCCAACCCACCTTCATTTGTAGCTTCATTGTTATATGCTCCTAATTCATTTAATTTATGACCAGAAATTGATATCTTCACCTACCTCACCTAAGTATTTGAAAAATAAAAAATAAAAAATAAAAAAAAACTACCTCATCTAAGTGGGTATTTAATTTATTTTTAAATCCACACATTTGCTGAAGAGAATTACTTATTTTATTCTATTTAAAAGATGTAATAATTCAACACCATATGAAAGATTCAAGAACTTCATTTACTATTTTTTACCTCTTTGCTTACCCTTGAAGGATTAGAAAATAATTCCCATGAAAGTTGTAGAACCAGAAAACACTACCTTTTCCCACATCTTTGATAAACTTGCAAGGGACATCCCACATGGACCTAAATACACACTATTTTTAAGTTTCACACAAAGCATAAAGGTAGATTAGATTTTATGCCTCCCCCAAAAGAAAAAATAAAAAATTGAACAATATTTTCTTTATGGGTGACTCTTCAAAAAATTATCAAAACATATTATGTTATATATAACGTTTCATCACATGTCAAACGCATTGAATAAATAATTAGGCATTATTTTACCATACATAACGTTACATCACATGTTAAACGCATTCAATTAGTGATCAAGTGTTTGCTTTATATGGCAATTAGTAAATGCTTCCAACCAGTCTCGATATAAAAGAACTCATCTCCATCAAGAATTTTTTCTATGTATGCTGAGAAGAAAAAAAATAATAATAAGACAAGCAAACCACAGTCCTAGGAGACCTGCCCATTGTGGACTATATCGCAACGAGTTACCTGAACATAAAAGTTATCTACTTCTTTGCCTTCCTAAATGGTTTTAATGCAGAAATTGAAAGCACAATTAGTTTAACTAATGAAGCTGATAGCATATATGACCTTGTGCTCAGCATTGGAGGCACTAAGAGTAGCAACAACAAAGAGGAACCAAATGTAAAGAGATTAAATCTGGAACCTTAGTTCATTAAGAATCCTATTACATTAGGCTTGCTGAAACTGAGTAGGCAGTCTTCACAATTAATGGAATACTTGAGAGACTTTGAATTACGATTAGGCACAGAAGATTCAGCCTTAAGACTATTACTGCTGCTCCTTGCTTATGTTCAATGACAACAATAATTCAATGCGGCAGTCATTAGTTTTCAATCTTTCACAATCTCCTCAGTTCTCAGAACCAGGATCTTGTACCGGCATATAGGCTTGTACTTTGTGAAGGAGCAAGAGGATGCAGTGATGTCCTTAAATGGGAATGGTATTCAGATGGCTGGGCAACAGAATATGAGAGATCATGATGCAATGGACGATCCCTGTACCGAGCATAGGGATCACGGTGTTCAATCTCACCTTGATGCCTCAATTCAGAATCTAGAAACCGTCTGTCATGATGCTCATGGAACAAGTTCCTCGCTTGCTCAATATGGTCTCGATGCCTCAGCTCCAAATCTCTATACCTTATGTCCGGATGCTCAAAAAGTGGATCCCTTCTATAAACATTCATTTCCAAGCTCCCTTCATAAGCATATGACCGTGGAGGGAAAGCAAGAGCTGATGGAGGGGGTAATGGTTGACGTGATGGCAGACGTGCAACAGGGGATGCATAAGTTTCCCTTTCATATGCATCACGGCGTCGTTTCCTTGTCCTTTCCCGATCCGGAAATATATGGGTTTCTGCTCTGGGACGATGCTTCCTAGTCCTGTCCCGATCCGCAGATGTATGGGTTGCTACATGACGACTCTTTTTAGTCCTGTCCGGATCTGCAAACATTTGGGTTTCTGCTCTGTGAAGCCTCTTTTTATTCCTGTCTCGATCAGTAAATGTACGAACCTGAGCTTCAGGATTTCTGTGCAATCTTTTCGACTTGGTGCTAGCAGCTTGAAAAAGCTTGCACAAATTCTTCACCTGACAGCCAGTACAAGAAGCAATGAACATTTGTTCTTAAATTACTTGATGCAACAGCACCTCTTAATTGTATATATCCATAATTAAACAAGGCCAAACCTGTTCTGACGTTAGTTGACAATCAAACTTGTTCTTCTGGTAGTAATTATCTTTGATAACCTTTTTAAACTTCTCCTCTGGCAGTGGCAAGCAGTCCTCATGAACATTGAACCGCACCTACCACACCAAATCCTCTTATGAACATAAGTAATTTCTCAGGCTGCTAAGTCAGGTGAGCATACATTTGAGAACAAAAACATTTTGATCACACAACTGGGAAAACTAACACAAATACCTTCTATTAATCCCAATCAATTTTAACTGTTAATAGGGAACACAGTTGCGCTACCAGAAGCTACAAAATTACAGCAACATAATATAGACAAACATGGACTTTCCAACACACTAAGATACACTAGCATGTAATAGAAAAAATCCCATCAATTTCGCCCAAAGTAACTTTAAATAAAAACCATGAGCAAAACATAATAACATGTTTCGTAAAATATCTAATTAAGAAGAAAGTCAAATCACATAGGTGAAAAAAAAAAATAATTACTAGTAGTATACTACAAATACGTCATAAAAAGTTTGTTATCAAACAGCATAGGAGAGAGGAATTCTCAATTAGTTTAGAATTGAGACCTAATTGAGTTAATAAACTGAGTTTACTACATCTCATAACACACAACAATAGTTATGTGCAGTAAAATATAATGCAAATGAATAGACAATTTTTAACAAAGAAAATCGCATACATAAATGGTTAAAAGAGATTAATGATAGCATTCCCACATCCACATGATGCACGGCGATATTGCAACAAAATTTTATGTGGCCCACTAAAACATGCCAAACATATCTGCATTATTTTTAATTAATTTTATAGAAAAACTACTTAGGCTTGAGCCAAATACTAATTTCAAAGTTTAAGCTTTCAAGTAGGCCTCTATTAATTCTTGGAAATTCAAATGTATCACAAATTCTAATTTACTAAGAAATAGGCACCTAAAAATACAAGCAAACATACTTTACAAAGTATGAGTGTTAGCCATCTCCGTTACTTGTCTTCGAGTACAAGACTGCCAATTGCATATAAATTCAAGGTTCAAGCTTGGGTCTCTTACAATTTTTCCCATCAATTTGAAGTTTTAGCGCATCATACCCATACCAAAGTTTCATTACTCAACATAAGAATTTCAAAATAAGGTAAAATTTCGAAACATAGGTTGCAAAAAAGTGAGAGCAGAAGCACAAAAGCATTTATTCTGACAACAGTATAACGTGCAGAGAGGCTCTAGCCTAACACAGTTCAAAATTTAAAAACAACTCATCTATTCTCTTACACAAACAAGAAGACTTTAATTTGGTATTATAAGCTCTACATATGAACAAGAAACTCCCATATTTATTGTTAGTAACTAAGAATTGCAATCAATGCAAAAGAAAATAAAAATTACTAGTGGACTCTGGATTATGTCTCACTTTTTATCACTAAACATTTTTTTCTGGTTGCTCTTTTTTTTTTTTTTTTTTTTTGTGTGTGTGTGCATATTTGAAGTCTTACCTCACAAAGATGTATGTTATAAGAATAATACTAAGGCAGGGAGGGTAGCTTTTACCTTTAAAAGGAAATTCCCCTCTTTAATGTAGACCCAGCCAAGGGCTGATTTGAAGCCAGGATCAAGACCATGCTCATATGGTTACAAACCAGAACCAGAATCGGCTGGACTAGTTCCAATCCGGGTTCCTCCTAGAACCAGCCTTATACCCCCTCAAAGAACTAGTTGAAAACATTGAGCATTTATGGATGGTGGGCCTAGTTCAAAATACTTAACAATGTAATGAGTTTATGAGAGTGGAGTGAAGAATTCATGAACTGCATATTCTTATTTTGCAAAATTCACCCCATTTTCACTCTACCCTAGAGTAACCAAGTGAACATATCATATCCTAGGTCAAAGCTACATGAACCATCATATGAAAGCTAAAACACAAATCAAGCACATTCATGGAAAGGAAAAACAAACACCAACTAGGGTTTAGATAAATAAGTGTCAATTATTATGGTGTGACCACATGGAATGAAGAGAAACATTAATCCCTGAAGGCAATATTTGATTAAAAAAGAAATAACAAGTTTAAGGGTAGTCCTAGCACACATATATAATAACTAGGATTCATGTTGTCATGCATACAAATTTCATATAAACAGTGTATATGATGCAACTCATGAAGCTATATTACAATCAAAGGGGAACCAAAGGTTCAATCCCAACAAATAATGGCCAAGTGATGACCCAAGAGTAAAAAAGGTCGATTGAGGTAAGATCCCTTGCACCGAGTAATATATAAATAAGTGCATGAAACATGGAATCCAAAAGCCAAAAAGGCATTATTCAAAAAATCTTAGCTAAATTAAGCTAAATGTTACATCCAAGTCCAATGTGGACTACTAGCCTAATAATCTAGGCAGAGTAGATCTTAACCACATAGCTCAAAAGGTAACCCTTAGATTGTTAGTAATAGTTAATCAAGGACTTGGGATATTACATTAATGTGGTCCTTAGTGAAATACTGCTAACATTCAGGTGTGACACTTTTAGAACATGTAGTTATGTTCAATTCCACCCTAATTGTTAGACTAATAGTCAATAAGAATCCTTTGTAATGAAAAATTCGAATGGGATAAGGTCTAATGCAAATGAATTCCTTCATGTAAAGGATACTTTTGAGCAAGTTCTCAAGAAGAAAGTTTCAGAGGCCAATTCTAATTGTTCATTTGTATGATTGATTGAGAAAAGTTATTGAATGAAGATAAAAAGGAGTAAGCGTTAGTCACACAACAATAGAAAAAAGCAGAAGGTGTGAATCGAGCAATCAGTGCTATAGAAAACTATATGTTGATATTAATTTGTCAGAAATAAAAAAAATAAAAAAAAATAAAAAAAATAAAAAAAAAAAAAGAGTTGAATTGTAACACTTGGCCACTAACCTGAGAAGGGAATGCAGACTTGAAAGCCTTTGGTTCGATATTATAACCCCCAGGACCTGCAGCTTTATAGATCCCATACAACAATTTCAAATCAAAATCAAACAAAAACAGCTTCATCCCTTCACAAATCTGTAGAACAATATCTCTCTTATTTGCAGGCAAACCTAAAACCTTGTAGTGGTAGCAATCCCTCTTTGTCTTTGAACTACACATAAATATCATCCCTGTAATCTTAGCATTCTTTGTTGCCTTTTTGTTTGAAGGTTCTTTGGCATTCATATCCTTGACAATCATTCCATTCACTCCCTTCAAAGCCATCTTCTTCTTTGAGCCTTTTCTCCCCTTTTTCCTCAACTTACCTACTTTCTTCTGAGGAATATCTTCCGCTCGTTCTTCATTCTTCACCTCTCCTTTTACATTTTTTTCATGCACCACTTCATCATCAACTTTCTCTTTGTTATTCAATTCCATCATTTGAAGGTTCTTGTTTGAAGGTTCTTTGTCATTTGTATCCTTCACGATCATTAGATTCATAGCCTTCAAAGCTATTTTTTTCTTCGAGCCTTTTTTCCACTTCTTCTTCTTTGACCTAGCTATTTTCTTCTTGGAAATAACTTCTACTTGTTCTTCATTCTTCACCTCTTCCGTTTCATCTTCTTCATTCTTGACCTCTTCCATTTCATCTTCTTCATTCTTCACCTCTTCATTTTCATCTTCTACATAAATCAATTCTTCATTAGGATCCTCCTCGTCATTCTTCACCTCTTCTTTTTCATCTTCTACATAATCTTCATTAGGATCCTCCTCATCATTCTTCACCTCTTCTTTTTCATCTTCTACATAATCTTCATTAGGATCCTCCTCATCATTCTTCACCTCTTCTTTTTCATCTTCTACATGAATCGCTTCTTCATCATTAAACTCCTCCATTGGAAGTTCTTTCTCCTCCTCATGTGCAATAACCACATTAGTTTCTTTTGTGAGATCGTCCTTTTCTTTGCCACCAAGAATACGAATTGATTCTTCACCATTCATCAAGTCAAAGGGAGTTAACTCAACTGCAACCTCACTAATCTTTTCATTATTCATATCTCTGTTCATATTTCCTTCCTCCTCTTCACCTCCAATAAACATATGAGATTCTCCTGCAAATTGTTCATTCTCTAAACCACCAAGAATAAGAATTTCATGTTCATTGCCTCCAAACATTGTTTTAGATGAAGCTATCTCAATTCCAATAGCGCCACTCTCACAACCATTCATCTCTTCCACCTTATGTTCTCCTCACGTTCCATTTCATACATTGGCACCCTGTATGATCATTTAAAATTTTTAATCAAGTATGAATCCTTGCATACATTTAAAATTCAATTAATGGAAATAAATGGGCAACAAGCACATAGTATTGTTAAAATTCCTCCACTTACAATACTAGATTATCTCAAAGATAACCTAGCGACCTAACACATTACCAATCTAGAAGAATCATACCATTAAAAAAAATTATTCTAGCAAAGTGTAGGAAGAAGAATGTGTAATTTGCCATTTAGGTACTTGTATGGTTTATGCAATTTGCTATTTGCCAAACTAAGGCGAATCCAAAGTATGCTCACCACAAGAGCATAAACCAAAATTCTAAAACATCAAAATACATGTGCACAAGAACATATTTAGTTTTTAGATAAAAGGAAATAAAGAAAGAAAAAGGGTTCAAGTACAACAATTTTTCTTAAGACAACTATTCACATTACAGCTTTAAGCTAAGTGACATACCTATCTCATGATAAACCTCATGGTAAACAGCAAATACATTCCTATCCCACATAGCATGACAATGAAATAAGGCATGTACTTGGTGCCGTTTTTATGGGGCCAAAATGTGATTTATTGGGGCTACTCGTATTGAATGTCTGTAACACCATCCAACTATGGTTGATCACATGTTTTCCTTCAATTGTACATACAATGACATTTGGACTCTTACTCCTAATGCAACAGAGAGAGGGAGGAAAGAAATTTTTCGAATTGATAAATTGATGTCTTTTACATCATGAATCCAAAGAATAAATGAAAGAGAGCCTTTTAACTCATTCACAATGGTGGCAGAATTAACAGAGTCATGTTGCATTCATGCTTCTCTAGAAACCCAAGACCTTGTTCTGTTTCTCAAGAATGATATATTAAGGAATAGGAATCAAAACTTCATTCCTACGATTTTAGTTCTTGGTAACCAACAATGATCAGAATGGGAACAGAATGTCCTTTATTGTCAAATCTCATTCCCACATAATGGGCCAATTATTAGGGATTAAGAACAGAAATAAGACAAATCTCAATAACCAAAAAAAACATTATTTTGAGCTCAATTTCATTTCAATAAAACAAATAAATTTCTTCCATCAAAAAAAAAAATTCCAAAAATTGAAAGGAAATCGGTGTTGCATAGAAATTATATAGAAAAACAAATCAGGCATCATACACAATTGGTCCTACCAAACTAGGATTCTAATCCCATTCATTCAATATTTCCATCAACAGGCAAGTTTAAGAATACTAATTTGTTTTCATTTTCCTCCTTCCTCTATAGCTTTTTTTTTTTTTTTTTTTTAATATTATATTGTAGGAAAATGATAGTATCTTCTATTATTAACATCTTGATTCTCATCAACTATACCACCATGCCACACCTAACCACTATTCTATTTAAAGCTCAAGAGCACATTTCAGTTTCAAAACATTTTCTAAGACAATAAGAAATTGTTAGAACAAATCAAAGTTCTCCACCTTCCCTGTTTTAAATGGATTTTCAAATGCTATTTTCCAATTTTATAAATTCATCTATTCAGGTTTAAGAAATAGGAAAACCAGGTGTTTTCCAGATTTCACAAAAAACTGGATAACATGTTCATCTATTGAATGTAGTGCTCTACCAAAATAAATTCAAATAAATTATAACAAATTAATTCAAAACATCAATCTACCAAAATCAATAGATAAAATACAATAAAAAAAAATAGCATTACATAGAATTTCTCTCAAATTTTTAAACTTACACAAGTACAATAAATACATATAAAATTAAAGAAAAATAATAATAAAATTATCTGTTTGGTTGCAAAGAAAATTTCTATTACCTAAGATAATCAAATCATATGAAAATTTAAGAAAAAAAAAAACAAATTAGAAAACAGAAAAATTGTAAAACGAAATCAGTACCTTGCAAATCGCAATTAACAATAATCAATCAAAGTGAAACTATAATCAGAGGATAAGGATTGTTAAGGCTTTGTCGAGCGGAGAAATTTTTATACACCGATGATCACCGTCATCAGTTGATCAAGAACTGAGAACCGTCTGATGGCCACGTTTCTTTTTTTTTTTTTCCAGTCGTTTTTGTGATCTTGTTCATCCGAGGACCGACAGAGGATTTTTGCCGTTTTACATTTTTTTTTTTTTTTTAATTTTTTTTGTTGAAAGGCCCATAGAACTTGGGCTGTGTGTTAACTCAGTGCTGATACAACTAACCATCCATTAGCCCGTTTTCAATCATGTTTTTTATTTAATTTATTTATTGAAATATTTTAACATAGATACTATTATTATTATATTTAAATATTATTTTTATAATTTTAAATATTAATATAAAGAAAAAGATATTTTATTTATTGACCTATATAAATTTTAACTATAATGAACGACTTATTATAAATAAAATGGAGAAGAATATGAACAAAGAATATAAAGAAAAAAATAGTTTTCTAGTGTTCCATTCAATAGTATTAGACCCTTTATATAGAGTACAGAAAATAAAGAAATAGGAAGCTTTTCCAATAAAGAAAATATAAGAAATAGAAAACTTTTCCAATAAGGAAAATACAATCAATACTAATATGGAAACTAGAATATTCATATATATGGAAATACATCAATTAAATCTTATAATATATCATAACACTCCCCCTTGATATCTTTTACAAATAATATGCCTAGTTAAAACCTTACTAAGGAAAAATTATGTAGGAAAAAAAATCTCAGTAAAGAAAAAAAAGTACATTATTTTTATAGGGATTTGCGCCATAACACTATCTCGTTAAAAACCTTGTCAGGAAAACCCAATGGGACAAAACCTAGGCTAAGAGAAAAAAGAGTACAGTGCACTAAAATCTCCCCCTCATGAAAATATGATTTCTATCAAATATCTATTAGCCGACGCATGCTAATTTTGTTGACTAATTTTTCAAATGTGATTGTAAGGAGTGCCTTTGTAAACAAATATGCCAAATTGTCAAATCGTATACTTAATAATGTTTAAGTAATATCCACATATAATAATTTATTTATAATATCCCCTTAGGATATTACTTGCATTATGAATATACCTCGTTAAAAAACTTATTAGAAAACCCAGTAGGAAAAAATATATCTAAGGAAAAGAGTATATTTCATGCCCTATTTTGTCATTGCACAGATTGCCTCATTAAAACCTTTATCCAAGAAAATCTTGTGGGATAAAAACTCGACTAAGGAAAAATAGTACAATCATATACTAATTCGCTCTCCCTGATGATGATAGATTTTAACACGGCATATACTAATTGATGAAATAATGTCGTTTAAATATTACATTAGGTAAAAACTTAGTACATAAGTCTGTTAAATTGTCACTCAAGCGAATTTGGTGGATATCTCTTCTGGAGCTTATGTATATACAAGAATTTGGGTGAAATTTATGTCTACTTTGTTACTCTTAATATAACCACCTTTAATTTATGCAATACAAATTATATTATTCTCAAAATACAATGGGAGTATCTTTTAGTGAGGTACTTCAGGACCATAAAAATCTTTATAAAATTATAGTACTACTATAAGTTAATACATAACCAGTCTAAAATCTACCATCATGGAGACTAAATAAATAACCAATATTCGCATGTAGACCAATTTCAAATATGAATTATAATATTAATAGTATATTGAAGATAACTTTTTACACCACTCTAATATCTCTTTGTAGGTGTAGAGCTATACCTAGCTAGGAATTTTTTTCTTGCAAATGCAACATCAGGCCTGATGTAATTTGCAAGATACAAGAGTGTCCTATAACACTTATATATGGTACTTCAAGACCACATAGCTCTTTACTATCTTTTTTTAGGTCTAAAAGGGTCTCTCTTCACTTCTAGTGAGCGGACCACCTATTGGTGTGCTTGAGGGAAAAGATTTATCTATGCAAAAATTGCTTAAATATCTTTTCTATATAAGTATACTGATATATTAGGACTCCTTAAGGATCAGTCTGCAAGCCGATATAAAATTTCATTTCCTTTAAATTTTTCATCTCAAACTCACTTTTCAAATAGGTACATACTTATTTGAGTTCATTAGGAGTCACATTGATATTCAAATCAACTTATACTGCAATAATAACATATACCATTTTATGGTCTTTTATGAATACAAGTGGACATAGTGTATTATTCACATATCTTTCTTTCAATAAGAATTTACTCAAACAATCATATCACATGTCCAAATTGCTTTAATCCATACATAGATTTTTGCAATTTAATGAAATATATGTCACATGTTTAATGTGTATTCATTTATGGTATATTTAGTCCTTCTGTGACTCTTATTGCTTTTATAAGGCGTATAATAAGCCTTTCATTAACTGCCATATTAATTAAGTATCGGAACATGATTATTTCCATAATAAGAGAATTATTTTTCTCATAGTCAATGATAGAACAAGTCTAGCTCTACTTTAATTGCCTCATTCCATGATGATCAATCATGTTTATGCTAATATTTAGTTATACTTATAGATTATGGATCCATATTTTCTCTTGTAACAGCAAGAGTTACTGTTAAGGCAAATTCATCATCGACGATAATTAAATTTCTATCAACTCTTTCTTATATCACAAAAATAATTGAGATCTCATAGTTTTCATTTATATGATCATCAACTCTAGATAGCCATATTTGGAGGATCTAATTATTCCGTTGTTTCAGTCTGTGTCTCATAATTGACTATAGCTCTTTGACTAAGATCTTCCTCTTCAGGAGATTTTATGAGTGGCGCTACTTTTCTTTTCCATGGATTTTTGTCTTTAGTTCCAATTTACTATCCACGCTTCTGGCATGTAGTGAGATTGATTGATTTTCTATTCGCAATTGGAATCACAACCCTTGCTAGGATATTAGCAGTTGTAATATGATACTTTGTAACTCTTTTAGCATCTATAAATGCATTTGGCAGTTAAGTTGCAATTTGTTGCAACTGGATTATTTTGTGAACTTCTGGTTCACTCTGACTTGTACATGGACCAAAATTATTTAAAAGATTTTCCTTCTAATAAATTTCTTGATATTCTTTAGCACTGCAGGTACTTTTCCTCCCCTTAATGTCGAAAAATATGCCTCATCAAAATAAATTCATAGTATCTTTTGTGGACTCATTATTGCACATAAAAAATAGATTTAATATATTCATCGCACAAAAAAATTTACTGCTCATGTCCCTATACAAGTTTCAAGGGAGAGTATATATGATGTACACAATGGCACTCATGCCAAACTTTCAAGGTTTAATTATTGAACTATAAGTTCAATGTTTGAATTACAGGTTCAACGTAATATATTGTGCATGTATATTAGGGATAAAACAGTAATGAAATAACTCATTATAATACACAACTTATAAAATCTTTGCAAATTACTCCTTCAAGGAGTTTACATAAAATCATCAATATTGAATTGAGTTGTATCCTTTGTATGGGCGGTTCCTCTTTCAGAATCTCATGATCTACCAAATGATTTATAGCATTCACTTCAGGGAATATAGTTGTACTAGTGGGCATTATTTGATGATTTCTCGTTAGCAATTATTCTTTCAGAATTCTTATTATTTACCAAATGATTTATAGCATTCACTTCAGGGAATACAGTTGTACTAGTGGGCATTATTTGATGATTTCTCGTTAGCAATTATTCTTTCAGAATTCTTATTATTTACCAAATGATTTATAGCATTCACTTCAGAGAATGCAGTTGTACTAGTAGGCATTATTTGATGATTTCTTATTAACAATTATTCTTTGCAACCACTAGAAAAATAATATTTGTAAATTTTCACTTTTTATACTGCTACTACAAGAGCATGTAACTTTATTACCGCACAATTTTAGCTGTGAAGTAATTTTAAACATGGTTGAATTATATACTCAAATAGACTTCAAGTCTTGTGGGCGTAGATTTAGCCAATTATATTAAATTTATGGTAATACCACATATTTCAAGTGATTATATTTATCTTTAAAACTCTTTTAGAAAATATAAAAATCATTAATAGAGATATATTCAACCTTTAAATCCTCATTTAAATGAGATTTAAGTAAATAATAGCTTTTGTTTTTGCTAACATTTAAATGCATTTCCTTATCAATAACTCACGTCAAAAATTATTCCCATTAAATTTAAGAGCATATAAAAATTATCAACCAAACTTTAATTCACTATACTTCACTTTATTTAAATAACTTAATTTGCATATATTTAAAATATATTGCATATATTTTAATTTGCATATATTTAAAATATATCTAAATAGACCAATCAGAAAATAAATTAATATTAATTTTAATAAACATTAAATTCATAATTTATCCTACCAAGGAAATGTAAGCACTAATTATGCTTCTCTATACCAATATAAAACCAACAATATATGCAATTCGGAAATAAATTCATTAATTCATAAATTAACAAAACCATGTCACTTATATAATTTCTATTCATCTCATCTTATATTTAAATCTCTAATTGCTTTCACATCTAATGCATATTGACATAAGTAAATTCAAAATATATATAACACACAAAACTTTCTTGTAGGCTATTCAACTAACAAATATATATATATATATATATGAGACGTGTATTATCCATAAAACAAATTTTGAATTGAGATGCTAAAACTGAAAGATATGTAATAATATATATACTAGTAGAATCGATTTCAATTTAATGAATCAAGTAAACCTGTTAATATGAACGCAAGATCACCTTTTTCTCACAAAGCAAGTCAATCAATTAATAAATGAATAATTTAGGGTCGGATTTTATGCCAAAAAAAAATTGTAAGTTATGACTTTAAAACTATGCATAAAATGTGTTATTATAATTGATAACCAATTAAAAGTTGCAATTTGGTTGGTTAATCAAATAGGCCATACCAATCATTCCAATACATATAAATAATAATGAAACATCCAAAACAGAAAAGTTAAAGCAAAAGAGTTTACCTTAATATTATGGTCATATGCAGGTACTTTATTGACATCCAATTTATTCAACGCGTGTAGTTTAAATCAAATTTATTAGTTATTCAAAAATATAAAATATCAATTTTTCAGGGATGTCTATTTTATTTATTTGATTAATTCTTCAAAAACCGTAGAGATTATCAGTTCTTTCAGGAATTGTGGAGATTATCGTTTCTTCAGGAACTATATAGAATATTAGTTCTTCAGGAACTGTAGAGAATACCAGTTCTTCAAGAACTGTAGAGAATATCAGTTTTTCAGGAACTGTAATTATTATTAGTTCTTCAGGAACTCATAGCTTAGTTATTTATTTAATTAGTTCTTCAGGAATTATAAATAATACTAGTTTTTCAGGAACTAAAATTTCAAATATAATACTAGTTTTTTAGGAACTCATAGTTTAGTTATTTATTTAATTAGTTCTTTAAGAACTATAAATAATACTAGTTCTTCATGAACTGGTATTTAAAATATAATGCTAGTTTTTCAGGAACTAGAATTTAATTGATTAATCATTAAATAGTATATCAAATCTTTATAAATCTAAAAAAAAATAATTTGAGATAAATGATTGTAAGAGAGAAGAAAAAAAATGATTTCTTCAAATTAATTAGCCCAATATGTTCAAACGATTTCTTAAAAAAAAACGATTTAGTTTTTTTTTCTTAAAAAAAATGTATTTGATACATAAATATTAATAATAATAGTAATTTATTAGACAAAAATTGTTTACCATAAATTTTGAATTTTATTTCTTCAAATTTTTCGCCTTAGCTGGATTGTAGCAAACCACAAGCTATCCAAAATTATGAATCATATTGTAGAACGATTCGTACTGATAACGTGTTATAAATAAAATAGAGAAGAATATGAACAAAGAATATAGAGAAGAGAATAGTTTTTTGGTTTTCCATTTAATAGTATTAGACCTTTTATATAGGACACAAAACATAAAGAAACATGAAGCTTTTCCAATAAGGAAAATATAAGAAATATGAAGTTTTTCCAATAAGAAAAATACAATCAATACTAATATGGAAACTAGAATATTTATGTATATGGAAAGACATCAATCAAATCTTATAATATATCATAACACGACTGTATAATAGCAAAAGAAAAATTAATGAAATGGTTTCATATGATCTTAATTTTTAAAAAATTATTTAAAACCAAACCTATTTATTTTGCAAGTTGAGTTTTGTTAGGCCGACGACTGATTTAATTGATCGATTTTAAACCTTTGCCCATACATAGATCCATTGAAAATATGTATTATCATGTCCAGCCCAATCCACAATTCCAATAAATTTTTGAGGAAATTACGCAGCCTACCCTTCTTTTAAGATGTTATTATATTTCTACACTGCATTTTGAATTTTTAGTTTTTTCCTTTTTCCTTTTTTCATTTTTACGCTCTTCTTATTAGGGCTTTTATATTTTTATGGCATATCTATTTGAACCATCTCTATTGCTTGATTTGTATTTATGGTGTTTCTTATTTGCATACTTTTTTTACTGGCACTTTGTTTATGAATTCCACAAGTCAAAAATATATCATACCTTTTTTATTTTTTTGCCGAATAAAGATATATCATACCTTGAAATAATAAATAATAAAATGGTTAATTATTTAAAATATTAAATATTTAACATTTAATATCACATGGAACTTCTTTTATAATTCTACATATATTTTTCAAAGTTATGTTCATTCTCATGATTATCTATATAAAACAATTTTAATATTTTTATGAGAATAAAATTACTTTATTTAAAATACACATGAACTAAAAATACATTTGGTAAACTATAATAAGATATAATGTAATATAATTAGATGCTTTTTTAATGTAAGATTTAAACTAAAAATATTTTTTATTATATTAAATTACATATTTTTACGATCTATCAAGTATTACTAAATTTTACACATGAACTAAAAATACATTTGGTAAACCGTAATGAGACGCAATATAATATAATTAAATGCTTTTTTAATGTAATATTTAAACTAAAAATATTTTTTATTATATTATATTACATCTCATTACAATCTATCAAATATTACTGAAGTTTGCAATTTAATGAACTAAGGTAGACAATAATATATAGTTTATAACAATGTCTAAATTATATAGGAATGACAATTGAGCAAAATGAAATGAATAGATCAAGATGTGTGAAAGTAAAATTCATATTATTTTTGTAGTTTTATTTATTTTATTTTAAACAATGATTTCATAAATTAACTAAAGTTATATATTTATATTTATTATTTAATGATATATCTATAGACGTCTTATTTGAATAACAATCAATATTTCAAAAATAAAAATAAATAGTGAGTAAAAAACTATACAAAATATATTTTTCTCTAATTGATTGTTATTATTATATTTTTTTTTGTTAGTTACATAACATTAAATAAATTAATGAAAACTCTAATCATTCTAATAGATAAGAGACTCAAATTGAAAATCCCACATTTCACTCTCATCAACTTCTTTTTATAAACTTATGGTATATAAAGAATAGGATTGAGGGTGTTAAGTCTCCAAAGAAGATAAAAGAATTTATTTCTGGTATATACTTATGATATATCTAAAATATACCTAACATATACTCGTGATATACTTAAAATAAACCTAAAATATACTCTTTTACTGTGAAAATTGAAAATCATTTGTTAATTTTTTTTAGTCTCTTAAAAATTTAATTTAACTCTTAAATTCTTTAAAAATATTCATATATTCTAATTAATATTATTGTCCATGCTTGATAATGAATCACATTAAAAAAAAAAAAAAAAGAGTGTTGATGATGTTTATTCAAAGAAAAAAGTTGAGTGTTTTAAGTCTCTAAATAATATGTAAGCATTTATATACTTAAGATATACCTGAAATATACTCGTTATATACTTGATATACTTATAATATACTCATTATATACTTAAGGTATATTGTTTATTGTGAAAATCATTTGTTATTTTTTTAAGAATATAATTTTTTTCATCTAATATATAGATGATGTATTCTTGATATATACTTACATTTTCGTAATACTCAATATCCAAAAATATTTGAAGATATATATCAAATAAATACAAATTAACTAAATTTAGTAAAATATATACTTATAATATACCTATGATATACTGTTTATTGGGTTTGCTGAAAAATATCTCTGTTTCATTACTTGATACTAGATTTCAATTGTTGTCTCTTCAAGTTTGATTTGCAGTTATTTTGAAAGTATTTCCAACAGTTTCTCAAAGCTACTATCTTTGAGTATGAGTGTACCTGTCACTTCAAAGTCAATATATCTGTTGTTTTCTTCGCAATGTCCATTATAATGAACAAAAACTGGTATTGTATCCATACCTAAAATTAAAAAGTATGTATATTAAAATTTGAATAGGCATAATGATGTAAAAGTTAAAGTATTATATAGTTATGATATACTTGTGATATACTTGAAATATAGGTTTACTGATATTGCTGATAATTGTGTATGTAATTTACAAGAGAAAGTTAAGTTTGCTTGTATGATATACCTAAAATATACTAGTGATAAAACCTAAAATATATTGTTTACTGCTAATGCTGAAAATTGACTTTGTATTTTTTTTAAATATAAATGTATAAATGTAATATATACTACTTTATTCATCTTTGTTTTATATATGTATTCATGAAATAATGAATATTCAAATATTTGTAAACTAATTTGTTAAAAAAATTCAATGTAATCACAAGTTTATCAAAATAATGTAAAATGTAAACCTGTGATATACTTATAGATACCCCAGATATGCTAATACCTGGGTTTTGCTTCAAAATATGTTGGATTTTCAAATTTTTTTGCACATTATACAAACATAAAGTAATTTTCATAAAATAGAAATTTGGAAATCATAAAATAATTAAATTATATATTCAATTTGAATATTGTAAGATAGATCGTTAGTAAAAGATGACAAATAGATGTATGAAATTCGTAGTAACTCAAAAAAAATAAATGTTGAATCTGGTTTTGACAATTTAGTTTGATGAATTTTGTAGATCTTGAAATAGATTTTGAGTTTTTAATATAATGATAGTTAAAACAAGATAAAATAAAATGTGTAAATCTTCAAAATACTTGAATGATATTTGAAAAACTAGTTTTAGTTCAACAATATTGTAGAATATGTAGATCTGTGATATTTGAAGAACTTCTTTGTTTCGATTTACTATTTACAATAATACGCAATCTTTTTTGAAGCTTATTTTTCAATAGGTTTTGATTTTGAAGGAGATTTTTTGAGCATGAGGGTTTTGAAGTTTGATTCTTATATTGCTATGACTTGGAGCGTAGGAAAGTAATGTTTTTAATGAGAAAGGCATAAAAGTTAATTTTGAAAAGTGAGAGTAGAAAAGTTAAGAGAGTGTCATTTTCAGGTATTTGTGTAGAAATTTCTAAATTTTTCCTTTAATTAAAAGAAAATTGGGAAATTAAAAAGAAAAAATAACATATTAAATTCAAATTTAGTGAAAAATATTTTAAAATATAAATTTATTTTAACATAATTTGATAAAATTATTTAAGTGGTATATTGGTTAATCTAGATTTGGAACCTAAAGATTTATGAATTCTATTTTAATATGGTCTTTTTTTAATATATATATATATACTGTCGGGCTGGGTCGGATTTTCTCAAAGTCGACCTAAAAACTGAATGGACTTGTTCCAGTTTAAGCCAGACCTGAAAGAAAAATCCTTTATCTAGACCCAACTTTTAATCGAGCAAGCTTGGTGAATCTCCAAACCCATGATTAGATCTATTTGCAACGTAGAAAAATACTTTCCAAATAATTTTTGAATTCAACTTTTATGTATATTAAAATAACTAAATGTAAATACCAATGTAAAAGAATAGATAAATCAACTTTATAATATTATATGATAGAAAAATAGTTAAAATAAGATTTTGAAGCTAATAAATATATTTCATTTAAGAAATAATAAAATTATAACGATTTTAATATATTTTATATAATTTAATAAATATAATTTTTAATTTTTGATTTTTAAAAATAAGAGATATACATATATATATATATATATATATATATATATATATATTGACAGCAGAGATATATTTAAGTATTCATTTGATTGAGCTTTCGAGAATTGATTGTTGAATAAACATACAACAGCAATAAAGATTCTATTGTTGGTGATTAAATTTTTTTAGATTTGCTCAATATATGAGCTGCTTGGTCTACTTAAAAATATGTTTAGGATTGCTGTTAAAAATTAAAAAATTGCTTATAAAATTTTTTTGATCAATTTTTATAGACTGATTTTTCAAACTTGTTTTTAGAAAAAAACATTAATTTACCTGCTTCTATTTAAAAGCAGTTTTTGGGAAAACATAAAAATTTTTATTTAAAATCACTTTTTTCAAACGCAATGCCAAATGTAACTTTAATAAATTGAGTCCTGGCAAATTGAGTCCAGCCAAAACTCAATTTATTAAGAAGGAAATTACACCAAAATACAACTTTTTTAACTTTTTATCAAAAATATTCTTTTGTCTTCTTAAGTTTTCAAAAATATTCTTCTTTTCTTTTCTATACTTATAATATATCTTTGGTATATTTATGATATAGTTAAATTATACCTTTGCAGACATAATATGAGAATATTTTATTTTTTTTAGAGCGTATGTGTGAAAACCTCTTCATTAAGTCTAGCCAGCCCATATATTGAACAAATCTAACAAAATTTAATCACCAAATCGAGTCAAATTTTCTAGCATTTGTCCAAGCCCAAACCAATTTAACAATCAAGCACATAAGTTGGACCAAATTACGCCTAAAATTAAGGGGAAATTACACAAATTGTCACTTTTTAAACTTTTTTTTTTCAAAATACCCATTATTTTTAACGTCATACAAAAATGCTCATCTTTTTTTTTAGGTTTTCAAAAATACCCCTTTACATATATATATATATATATATATATATATATATATATATATATATATATATATATATATATATATATATATATATATATATATATACATTTGGTATACATTTGATGCTATATTTTTCTATAAAAATAATATATTTTTAGTATACATCCAATATACCAAAAATATACCAACAATATATAAATATCTAATGCCATTTTTCTATAAAAATATTATATTTTTAGTATATATCTGATATACCAAAGATATACCAATGATATATAAATATCTGATGCTATTTTTTCTATAGAAATAATATACATCTGATATACAAAAAATATACATCTGATATATTAATAACATACATTTGATATACCAAATTTCTGAAAAAAAAATTTCGTCACCGTTGACCGATATAAACGATTTTTGATGGGTCAGGGTTTCATACCAGAGAACGCTCTTAGTTTCAAAAATCTGAAAATGTCCTCAAAACGCTCTAGTTCCCTCTAATTTGGCCAGATTGACGCCGAAAAAATTTAAAATACTGATTTTTTAGCTAGCCTTGTTCTCCTTCTACCAGCAATAAAACTGAGCATTCTTGGTTTTAAAATGAAACTTAAAGTTCAAGAAGTTGATTGCAACTGATGTCACTCCCATTGGTCACTGGAGTTGGCCGGAAAAAAGAAAAGAAGTTTCGGCCAAAACTTTCATTCTCCAAACATCAACATACAGTCACCAAATGCCAAAAATAATATTACTCATAGATTTCTTAGGTCCAAAAACCTTAGGAAACTTTCATCTTTCAAATATCAACATATAGTCACCAAATGCTAAAAATAACATTACCAATAGATTTCTTGGGTCTAAAAATCTTAGGAAGAAGTATTTTTTTCTTGTTTAAAGATTATCGGAATAGGTCGCTAGAATTTTACCGGAATTTTCTCTCTCTTCTGTTAATATTAATGAAAAATGAAGTATTTTTGAAAATGAAAATTTTAAAAAATGTATTTATGAAATGGGGTTCATATGTGAGAATATATATATATATATATATATATATATATATATATATATATATATATATATATATATATATATATATATATATATATATATATATATATATATATATATATATATATATATATATATATATATATATATATATATATATATATATATATATATATATATATGGTAGTTACATAGAAAGTCCATAAACCCTAATTGAATGAATGATAGAATTACATATAAAGAATATTTTTTAAATAATTCGATTTATTTAAAAGTAAATCTGTTCGGAATATGAAACTCAGCCAAAATTTTATATAAACCCTACATTCAAATCTTATACTTTCAATGTGAGATTCTCATACCTTGAAAATAGAAAATTTTATATAAATCTCACATTGAAATTTTATACTCTTTTTTTTTTTTTGGTCTATTTACTCTCTATATATAGTCAAAAATATTTTACAATGTGCAGGAGATTTTGTAAAGCAAAATGGGTTGGATATGGGAGATTTGGGTAATTGACATGAGTATACTGATTTAAAAAAATAAATATCAATACATGCTATTTTAAAATTTTTTTACCAAAATATGTCATTTTAAATGCCGAATTCTTGTGGTCAATTATGCTTTTGACCAAAAATACATATTTGGATAAAAAATTTTTAAAATAGCATATATTTATATCTATTTTTTTAAAATCAGTATGCTGAGATCAATTACCCTAGAGATTCCCTTGTACTTTACGAGAATGAGAGCATGAAGCTCGTGAGTTTCATCTTCCTTATATTACAAATCATAGTATTTTAATTAATCTTTATGTTCAAAATTAATGTTGGATTAAAAATTGGAAAAGCCAAGCCTGTTTTATGGCAAGAGGGCTGCTTTTATATGTAAAATTTATGTGATATGGAGCTGATAAGAACTGCAGGCTTTATCATTACTAAGTGTGGATTTTACCAACAAATAGATAATAAATTGAAATAAAAAACAACTCAATGCAAGTTCTCATTCAAGAAAATCGTAACAGAAACAATAGCCTAAAATTGAAGATATAACACAATAAAAGCAAGATACCAAAAATTAATCATCTATAGAGAATAACCCTTTTCGTGAAACCATTTTTGTTTTACTAGGAGTATAACTCAAGAAGATTTAATCCAAAATTACAGCTATCATGATGCCCTATACACCACCCACTAGGGTGAGTAAAACCGACTGAAATCGAAAAATTGAACCGAACCGACTAGTTCAGTTTATTATTTAAGAATTTTGGTTTTGGTTTAGTTTTTAAAATGGAGAATCGAATTAAATTTCAGTTCAGTTTAATTTTAGCCAAAAAAATATTGATTTGTACCAATTGATCAAAATTTAATATGAATATATATATATATAATAAAATTATTATATATATACATAATAATATATAATATATTATTTTATATTATATATCAGTTTTTCAACTAATCGAACCTACCGTTTGAACAACCCTTCCTCCCACACTAAAACTACTAAAACAACGACAAGAAACCCTCAAATAGGAACCCATTTGAATCAACAACCATTACTTGGAATTAAGAAAAAAAAAATTAAAAAAAAAAAACAATTACCTAGAAGCGAGGACGAATAGAATCCTCAGTCGAATCAAGTATCCAACACCCACAAACAGTAAACACCACTGTACCAGCGGCAACAAAACAAAAAAAAAAAACTCAAAAAGAAAAACCCACAACCACTTAGTTGAACAATTGAAATCCGGCAATAAAACACAGGTCACCGGCTACTGGACTAAATCGGCAAAAAAAACCCAGATGTAGATGGGTAAAAAACCAAATAGTGGATGTAGATGGGTGAAAAAAACTTAGTTATACAGGAACAAAAAAATAAAACGGGTAGGGGGAGAGAGATGAATGAGATTTAAAAGGTTCTATATAATCTAATGTACCGACTATTTTAATTGTCACTAAAATGTCGGTATTGCAAAAAAAAAAATTTAATTTTTTTATTTAATACAGTCATAAACTATTTATATTTTAAGAATTATACTTTAATTATTAAATATATAATGGTTTTAAAATTAATTATATTTTCATAATTATTTTATACATTATTTTTTAGTTATTTATTATATATCTATTAGATATTATGTTAGTTATTATTTTATTAATTATTTAGTATTTTTTTTAATATTTAAATATTTGTTAATATAATAATTTATATTTTGTAAATGTTATCAAATTCATCCATCTATATTACATTTATATTGTAATTATATTTTTTATGATTAAAATATTTTTAATTATATTTATTTTAAGATATTAATTAATACTATTTTTAAAATAATTTTAATTATATTTTTTTGGATTTTTAATTTTTAATTATAAATTTTTAGAAAAAGGAAATAATAAATTGCTATTTTAGTCATTCACGAATACACCACAATTAATTATGTCGTAAGGTCTCTCTATATTCAATGTTTACTGTTAACTTTCTAAAATATTATCTGTAATATACTTTAAATCAGCTAGTTATTAGACATCTTTTTTTCTACTTAATTCAATTCAAAACTTATACCACTTCTTGTTTCAAGATGAGATGTTTTAGCTCACCCATGAGAGCCACATCTTTTCATTTCACAGCATATCCCATTAGGGTAAGTCAGCTTATCTTTTATGTGTATGTTACCTTGCCCTTAATTTGTAAAGGTAAGGAGAATCTCCCTCTACTGAGCACATCAAAGTGGGGATGGCAATGGGCGGGAAATCCCTATTTTTCGTAGGGATTTACTCCATATGGAATAGAGATTTCCTGATTTTTCTTATCATAGGGACCGGGATGAGGGAAATTTTTTTTCCATTAGTCGGGATAGAGCGAGGATGGAAAGTATATTTCCTATCCCACATGAATCCCCATCCCTGTCTCCATGGAGATCTGATAATATGATTATATAATTACCTTTAATATAATTAGTAATACCTTACATAATTACTCCATAATATAATTAGTAATTAATAGAAAAAATTTATTTAAGTATTCTCATCTTTATGTATACTGAATTTTTAATATTTTACTAAAAAAATTGTCGAACATTTTTAATGTATTAAGAATATTTACATTTTAATTTTGTTTGGTTGATATTTTGTAGGTTTGAATCAATTAATATTTTTTAAATTTATTTATTTTTATTTATTTATTATTATTTACAAATTATATAAATATATATAAATTTATTCAAATGAGAACAGAAATCTCTGCGGAAATGGAAATTTCCATAAAGATGAGATGAGGATTCAATTGCCCTTGCATATGAGGTAGGGACGGAGACAAAAATTCTCCGCTAAGATTAGAATTTGGATGGGGGATGGTTCCCCCATCCCGTCCCGCTCTATTGCTATCCATACATCAAAGAGCCTAGTTAAATTGTGTTTTTAACGAACAGTAGTATCTTCTAGCATGTATTGCTTTACTAATGAAAAAATAGAACACCCTGAACTTACAGAGAGCGTCTAAGCTGCATTTTTTTTTTTTAGCTAAGGACTTTTATTATTAAAAAAAATTATTATTTTAAAAAAAAAATGAATTAATATATGAAAATAAAATTATATTACACTAATTATACTAATGATATGAGAAATTGGTATTCGTTAGATCTTAATTGTAAATTCTTTTTAAAAATTATTTAAAAAATAAATTGTAGACATTGAGAATTGAACAAAAATCTGTAATAAAGTCTTTCAATATATTTTCAATAACACAAATTAAATATTGCAGTGTGAATTCCTTTTAAAATATATAATTGATTATGATAAAATAATTAATATTTTAATTTACATATATTTTTAAATTAAAATAATTAATAATTACACTTTCATATATTTTAAAATTATTAATTTTATTTTAGTCACTATTTTAAATTATTATATTAAATTATTTCATAAATCATTTTAAATATTTCATTAAATTTTTAATTGTCAATTACTATAAACTATTTTAAATATTTATTTATATATTTATTTATTTTTATAAATTATATTAAATAATAAATATTTAATCATTAACAGATATATATATATATATATATATATATATATATATATATATATATATATATATATATATATATATATATATATATATATATATATATATATATATATATATATATATATATATATATATATATATATATATATATATATATATATATATCACTAAAATATCAACAATTGTTTTAAAAAAATTCAAGATATGGTATACTAATGAAAAAAAATAATTTCATTTCAATGGATACTTATAATTAATTATCTTTGGTACCTATCCTTATTAATCCTTTTTTATTCTAAATGTATATTGTTTTAATGGTAAAGAAAATTGATCTCCACACACCAAGCATATTGTCATTTTATATATGAAAAAATATATCCATGTTTCTTTTGGAAAATATAAACAAATTGCCATTTTTTCATATTAAAATATTAAAAAAAGAATGAATTATTAAGTTCGAATATATGATTGCTTTTGTATTCTAGTACTCATACTAAGTATGAGCATTCAATCAATTTGATTTAATTATTGAATAACCAAATAACTTGAACTTAAATTTTAAAAAACTGAATCATATTAATTTATGAAACTAACAAAATCGGTCATTTTTATAAGATTAACCGAACCGACATAATCCAGTTCAGTAAATCAATTAATTCAGTTTTTTCAATAATATATATATATATATATATATATATATATATATATATATATATATATATATATATATATATATATATATATATATATATATATATATATAACATTATAAACTTTTTATTATAAATAGTTATCTAATAAAAAAAAGACTCTAATAAACTCTTTATCTTTAAAATATAAATTAGAGAATTAGTTTTATTATCTATATTTAGAAAGCCAAAATATACTCGTTATTCTAATTGTAATTAATACCTTTTAATTTTCTAGGTATGTTATTAATTAATACTATCTTTCTATTGGAGCAAAAGTAATGAAATAAAAAAAAAAGTAAAATCTAATAAAAAGATAAAGAGAAAAAAAAAATAAGACATTAAGAGTGCGTTTGGTAGACTGTAATGGGACGTAATATAATGTAATAAAATAAATTTCTAATATAAAGTTATAGTAAAAATTAATTTAATTTAATTATATTACATCTCATTATGGTACACCAAACGCACCCTAAATGTTTATGGTACAAACTATAATGAAGTGTAAAATATAAAGATTTTATTGAACTTAAATAAATTTTTTTACTCTTTATATTTAAATATCACCCAAAGTGCTCTATATTAAATAAAATATACTCTTTAAAATAAAAAAACACTGTTGAAAATGCTCTAACACTAAGAAACAAAAGCTAGGGAAGTGAATGGGATTAGATATTCTAGTAAGGCTTTTCGATACAATCAAATAGAAAACCAAAGGCGCCATATTCTATGAACCCAATCCAATAGAATTTTGAAATGAAGATATTTTTAATTCAATTTCTAAATTTGTAAGAAATTAGAAATTGAATTAAATAATTAAATTAAATTCAACTTTAATAGTTAAGTTAAAAAATCTTTGCGGAATGCTCTATAAAACAATTAATACAGTTTAATTTCTTTTATATATATATATATATATATATATATATATATATATATATATATATATATATATATATATATATTGGCCAGTTTAGTTTTTTTAGATTCTTTTAACGTAAACTAAACCGAAGCTAATTAGGAAAATAACCAAACCGAATAGACCTAACTAAATTTGGTTTAGTTCAATTTTCGGTTTTCTCAGTTTTTTCTCACCCCTAATTGACACTTTATAAAGTTAAAACATATAATTTGAAACATATAATACTAGTGAAATTATCAAGATTGTTTCTACTTTGCTAATGGATTAATTCCTTCCATTGCAGCTACAGTTACAGTAAACTCAATTTGAAATACAAGAAAGTAATATGAAAAGAGATATTTTTCATGAAATTGAATCATTACTTCGCGGTTATAGAAGGATGTTGTCTACAGATGCATGAATGAATTATATATTAATAATTTGTTAAACAACAACCCTCTACCATCTCTTGTATTATGCACATGTGCACATCATCTGCAGAGCTCAGAACATAAATGAGACTGGTCATATTGGAAAGGTGTACTGCTGGGCAATACATAGGCAAGAGTTTTCCCATTGCTCGAGCATGTTAGAATGAATTGACTTCCCATTTCATTCGACTGGAAGAACAATAATGGGTACATGAATGACCATGAGAAATTTGAAACGACTATAGTCAAGTAATAAACATATAAAAATGATATGAGTTCTAGTGGTCCCCAAGGTCCCAACTTTGTTCTATTTCAGGCTGCCTTGTCTAAATATGCAAGCTTGAATGTGGAAAGAAAACAAATCATGTTGTTGATTTTCTCTGCATTTACTTTCAATAAAAGTTATTTCCTCTCTAAACTTAAATCTTTCGCTTTTAACCAGTTTGAACCAAAACCACATAACTAAACCAATGAAGAATATGTAAGCAAAGAGAGAGAGAAAGAGAGCGAGAGAGTTACCTCACAAAAAACTTGCTTTGACTTGCAGTTCCATAATGAGATAGGGATACAACTCAAATAATGACACCAAGAACAGTCATCATTCAAATCTATCCCTCGAAGGAGGGTAATCAACCCAATAGTAAATCTAGAAAAATTATAAAATATTCGTTAAAAAAAAGCTCTTGAATATTATAATGAAGCTAGGCTAAATCACTTGTGAACATCTTGAGCTAATGTTCTCAATTTAACCTATTATACAACCTACATAACAACAAATGAAGACTTCTCTTAATCATTTCATTTTAAAAAGATCCTAAGCAATGATAACATGAAAATATAATTAAGAAAAGTAGTTACCCGCAAGGCAGGCTTATTTATATTTCACGCAACAGATTTTCCCCATAAGCTAAATAGGAACTTCTTTCATTAATATCACATACAAAGAATCTAAGTAAACAAGATCCCAAACATAAAGATCAACTTACCCAATAATCAAGAGTATCACAGAGAGAACCAACAATACATACTGATAAGTCTTGTATTTAGATTTAACTGGAGGTCCTATGTATCCTGGAGGACAAGCCCTTTGGTTAATCCACCCAAACTGGCGCCGAATTAAGAACACAAATCCAAGAAGAAAGCCAGAAAGAAATCCTCCAATATGGGCAAAGTTGTCCATATGTGGAAGAATTCCAATTGCTAAATTTATTACAATGATGGAAACTAGAGTCAACAACGTTGCCAATTGCATATGAAAATTTTTTAGTGTAGGACTGCAAAGATTGTGCTCTTCAAAAGATGAAACATGTAGTAGAACACTAATATGTAATAGAAAACTAAGTTTTATACTGAGCAACTGAATGTACCTTATTTGCATATATGGTCCAATTTGTAATCAGCTTAGAAAGCATGCCTCCTAGTAGACCAAAAAGTGCACTAGAGGCACCAACAGAGATATCTGACTGAAGAAAAAGAGCTGACAACAAACTCCTACCAAAACCAGATATGACATAGACTAACCCAATTCAGACTATAAAAGTGCAAATAAAGAACAAATTATAATTTGCACCTTTAAAAGTGCAACTAATCTTCAATAACAAAAATATAGAGCAATTCTATACACAAGTCAGACTCATCCTCTCAACCTACTGCCCCATCTCCCTTGTCAAATTATCAGTATGTAAATACATTCATGAACTCTAGTACTGCGAGGAATTCTAGTATATAACGACAATCTCAAACAACCAAGCCCTTGAATAGGCTTGTTTCTAGGGTTTTTCACACAAGTTTTTGGTTTTAAGTTTAGGCATTTGAGATTACATAGATTTTTCTAAGTGAAATTTCATACAATTTCTCGAAAAATTTCTAATTCATGCCACTACAGAAACGTACATTTTTGGTAATTCAATATAGTAGAGTACACAATGGTCTTTAATTCATTTGGTGTATAAGCCTAATACAACTAGTAACTTTTTCAGACATTAATTTGATCCCTAGCTTAAAAGACCCAAACAAATAGAATTTCCCTATCCTTCAAAAAAAAAAAAAATAGTATTAAAGATTATCCATACTATCGTAAATGGGAATATATCATTTCGCATCTTTAGCATCAATATACAACACTGGTAATTGCACACAACTGTTTCTAAAAGTAGCAAAAATTGAGAAAGAAAATGAACTTTCTAGGAAATTATTCACATAAGCAAGCTTTATCATACGAAGGTGAAAATGAGAAAATAGAAACATACTAAAGCCAAATTCTCGCTTGAGGTAAATTCCAATAAAAAGAAGACTCAACATGTTGGCAAGTATATGCAACACTCTAGCGTGCAACCATATGCAGGAAACAAGCCGCCAACCCTAGTGGCTATGCACTAGTTTATACACATCTAAACCTCCCATCTTGTCCAATCTAAAGAGAAAAACTAAGTATTAGACAAAAAATAAATAAATAAAAAAAGCTTCCCCTAGATCCAAAGAAATTAAACTGAAAATAGCTTCATCTATAAGCAACAAAGTTAGCAGTGGAAACCTATAAAGGGCACAACTTTAAGAACAGACATTGGATAAATCACTTGAAAATCTTATAATCATGCAAGGATTTTTCTTATAATCGAGCATTTTAATCAAAATTGACGAGGCCAAAACCCAAAATCTTCAAAATTTCACAACAACTTCCAAACAAAGAAACGAATATAGCAAGAAATTAGCACTTACGTCTTAGAAGAAGGACCGAGAAGGGAATTTTCCTTAATGGGTTGAAACGAGAATCTCCTAACAAACTTGCCAACACAATCTTTGGAGTTCTTTGGGCAATTATTAGCATGCATAGCAATAATAAAGAGAGTAATATTGGCCACCACAAACAGCGGTACCAACCATGGTACCCACCTCCTGAACGGCCTGAACTCGTTGGAAAACTCAATCTGCTGCTGATGTTGACTATGAGACATCACCGTTGCTGGTGGTGAGACAACAAGGTAAACGACGTTGTTCCCCAACCATGAATGATCCTTGATTTGGATGGCATTGCTAGCTAGCTCTCCCCCCTTCATAAATCAAGGATTTTGATCAATTTTTCAATTGATAATGAAACATAAAGCAGTGAGATCAAAAGAGATCACACAATGTGAAGAGAGAATAAGAGAGAGATATATAGAGAAAGAGGAGGGACGGAGCAAGCCGGGGAGAGAAGAAGAGGAAATGCTGTGCCGTTTGGTTATTTAAGATGGGAAATTAAAAAAAATTATTTTTAAAAACTATATTATTAATATTAATTACTTAATTAATTAATAAGAATAATAATGATGATGGATGAATTTGAGATTTTTTTCGAAAGAATTAATTTGAGATTTGGAATATTATTATTATTATTTGGAGAATTTTTTTTTAGGAATAAGGGAGAATCAAATTAGCATTTATTATTCAGATCGTAAATATACTTCTCATTAAATTATGTTTTATTATGTTATTTAGAGAAAATTATTACTACTGCTATAATATTATTATTTTTTCTAATACTAAGTAAGAATATTTGAAGTTAAATTTATTTTACAGTTCATTTACATTATATTATATTTAGATATGCTAAAATTAGTATGCTCAAAAACTAAACACATAACTTATTTCTAAAGGATAAATATAAAATATAAAATTTTCATATTTAAATCCTTTTTCTATTTTATGATGTTATTATTTGTGTTAATTTAATAAAAAAGTATTACCCTATTTTATACTGTATGTAATAAAGTGTACAACTTTCTCTTTTATCAAATCATTCAAATTGAATCAAATTATTAATTAATAATTGCTAAATTTTTTTTATTTGCAATTTAAAATGCAAAATAATAAATTTGATTAATGAAGATTCGAGTTTTAAAATTGTTCAAATTAAATCACTGAGTTATGACTCAGTTTGGCTTAATTTGAAAATGTTCAAGTGATTTCAATAATTATATAAATATTTATAATTTATTATATTTTGACAAATATTCTTTTACTAAATATTTACATTAATTACATTTATTTCTCTATATCAAAATTAATAAATAATAATTTAGTCTTTTTTCTTTAGAATTATTATAATTTAATAACTTTCTTTATCAATGAGTTAAAATTTTAAATGATAAATATCTTGAAATGGAGAGAATATATTAAATGATGTTAATTATGGCAATATATATGTGGATGTTACCATAATTAATGAAATTTGAACAAGTCATATAATAAGAAATAAATAAACTATAATTGATGCAAATTATAGTTTACTTAAAAATTGATCCAAGTTATGAGATCCAAGTTATGTAAAAAAAAAAAAAAAATTGATGCAAATTAATGAAATTTGAATAAATCATATAATAAGAAATAAATAAACTATAATTGCCCTTGAACACATTATAAATTATGTCAAAAAATTACTTCGTCAGTCTCATAATAATAGGCTTATTTTCCTTTTTCTTCCTTCCCAAAATATAGTCTACTTTTCTTTTTAAAATTATAATTCATTTGTTAATTTCCTATTTAATTTCTTATTATACTCTTATTTATTTTTGCATTGTTATTAAGCAAATATTATCAAATATGGTAATTGAAAAACTATTACAAAGAGAGCCATCTAATATTAATTAAAAGTATTATGGGAAAAATGTACCATTTTAACCATAAAAATTATATTTTTTTAATATGTGTGAAACTAATTATAAACCTATTATTATAGAACGGAAGGAATACGTAATTACCTTTATTGTGTCATATGCAATCAGGTCACTTAGGTCATGTTTAAAATTACGATTAAAAAAATACCTTTCAATAAAATTTTATATTTTTTAAAATTACTTTTAAATATAAATAGGTAAACTGATGTTTTTTTTAAAAATATGTATTAAAAAAGTAGTTTATAAAAAATATAAAAATTAATCAATAAAATAAAAAAAATTCTAAAAATACTTTTATACCCTAAACAACAATCTCAAAATACACTCTTAAAATTTCAACAATCTCAAAATACACTCTTAAAATTATCCTGTATATATGGGGAGTGATTTTGAATCTAAATCCATTATAGTTGTATATAAATTCATTACTGAGCTATGTCTAAGCTATGCATGATGGCTAATTGTGCATGTGATAATAACCAAATGTTAGTCTTTGAACTTTCAACAATTAGTCTTATATACTCTCAAATATTGAAATTGACCTATAATGTCTTTCAACTAGTGAATTTTAGATACATTAAATACTTGGCCATGATCTATGTTATGCATGAAACAAATCTTTTTGAAAATGATGTGGTATTGATGTATCACTTATGGATCCGCTTTTACACTATGTTTGAAAAGGTAGGGAAAGAAAATAGGGTGGAGAAAAGTGAGAGAGTGAATAAACTTTTCCTTGTGGGGAGAATGAAAGAAAGGAAAGGAATGGGGTAATCAATAAAAAGAAATTACTTGATCTTATACAAATTTTTCTCCCCTTTTTTTGAGTGAAAACATGTGAAAAGAGTATACATTTACATTTTTACCCTAAAAGTTACTATATAATTATGTGTTTTTTCTTTTTATTATTAATATAAATGAAGGGCATAATAATAATTGAAAATTTTTTTCTTTTCCTTTCACCTCTTTCCAAATATGAAAGGAGAAAAAGGTTCTCCAATTTTTTATTATACTCTTTACTTTTATTCATTTCTTTTTTTTTTTGCCTACCCCTTTATTTTCAAATATAGTGTTATATCCATGTGACTCTTTAAAAATAAAGAAGTGGGGATTATAAGTGCTATGTCAGTGTTACATTACCATTGAGTTTGCCATCTTAGTATTGACTCAATTAATCGTATATAAAATTACTTTAATAATTACAAAATTATTTATAAATATCTGTATAAATTTAAACATAAATATATAATTACTATAAATCAATATATATTATATTCAAAGAAATCATATTTAAAAATAAAATTAATAAAAATAAAAATTGAAATAAAAACTACTAAAAAAATTGAATAATTAAAAAGTTGTCCAATTTTCAAATTTAACATATTAGATATATCATAATTAGTAAGTTCAATTAAATAATTTTTAATATTGTATATCTAATTTAAAAGAAAATATTAAAAATAATTATGCCTAAAATAACACATTATAAGTCACTAAAGACATATGGTGGAATGTGTAAAAATATATATATAAAGATATTGTTTATCAATTAGAAATTGAATAAAGATTTATATTATAGATAAAAATTAAATAAGAAAATTCTTTTACCCAAGTATTCAACACTTTTATCATTATTATCATCATAAATAGTGACATAACCATCTGTAGCTAGCGATGCTATACCATCTATTTGAAAATTAGATGAAACCATTAATAAAGTGAAGAAAATATGCATATAAACAATAAATATTTTACTTTATTTACCTTTCTTTGTAGAACCCATAACCAACTTTGAGCACACATCATTGCTTCTATTAGTTTTAGTTGAAGTTGAGTTCAATAAGAACTCACAAGTCTAAAGTAGATTTAGAAGCAACAATAGACACAACAGCAACAAGCACATTTCTAGCAATAACTTGTACTCCAAACCATTTATGAATTAATCATTAGTTAAAATAAAACTCTTTAGTCATTAATTAAAATAATAAATATATTTTTTGCCATATTTCTATAACAGTTATATTTTTGTCATATTCAGGTCTTAAGTGGGAGTTATGGACTCTTAACTTACTTCCAAATGTTGTTCAATAGTCAGGATTAGTGCCATAAGAAGTTTTATGAATCATATCCATGTGGATTAAGACATTTTCCTACCATTTAAATGTATGGCTAGTTTTATTTAAACATAATAAAAACAAGTCAGCATTCAACTTTTATTGAAATATATATGTATTAGTAGCCACGTGGAATGCATGTTGAATTGCTAGTATTATCTCAGTGTTAAAAAGATTGTCTACTATTTTTTAAAATTTTAAAATATTTATCCACTTTAAAAATACTTATAAGTACTTTTCAATTTTACACTTATCAATTAAAAAGTATATCACTTATATATTCTTAAAATTAATAAAAAAGATAATAATAAATGGGTATAAATAAGATGTGAGTAGAAAAATATAATAAAATTTAGGAATTGATAAGTAATTAATGATTTTTTTTTAAATTATGTAAAAAAAAAAGAAAAAGAAAATGGATAATGTTTTTTGAATCATGGAAAGCACTACTTATATGTGTGAAATACATTAATTGAAATGCCCAAGATTTGAAGGTTTTAATTGTATGATCAATCTTGTCCGATTATTTAAGAGTTGATGCTAAATACCTTCTCTTTTTTACTTTTTTTTATAGTCCGTTTGGTATACATGATTGCTTAACTAATTCGCAGTATTAGAAAATAACATTGTGTTTGGTACATATGATTTATGTTGGGTTTAATAATTTCAAAAGTTTAGCTAACCCATGGGATATGTATTATCTAATACATAACCTCCCATATCTTTAGTAATCCCTATCTAATGAGATTACTAATCTCATAATTTATAATATTTTATTTCTTAAAATAACCTTATTTTTTATTCAATTTATTAATATATTATACCAAACATAAGATTATAGAAGTATAATTATTTAATATTGTAAATTAAATTTTTTATACCAAATAATATTTAAAATAAGTAATTAATCCTATAGTTTAACTAAGCTTATGATTTAAATTAATCCTAAAAATTATGAATTCGTGTACCAAATGGACTGTTATCGTCTTTTTCATTCTTATGATGATATATAAGTGTTGCGCAATTTCTGCAAATGTACAAATCGTTTACAAGTAATAAAGTGATGAGTGAGTATCGTTCCCACGAGGAAGGGTTTGTCAAGTACCAATTTTAAGATTCCTCTATTATTTAGAAAATTAATTATGAGAATTCATATTTTAAGCTAAAGTAAAATTCAAGTACATAAATGATAATAAATATGAAAATAAGATTAAAGGTCTATGATTTAGAATTCATCAATTGATCACATATGATTTCTTTATAATTTTTAGATGGATTATTTTTGTTGGAATTAATGATTAGATTTCCCTAAATTATATGATGTTCTCTCTCAATATACAACATGTGTGTTTATATTAACCTTACGTCTACTCTCGTGATCATAAGCAATTAACACAAACCCATTAAGTTTTATGGAAATCCTTTTAAAAATCACAAAGGAGTATTCTTATCTCTAAGCAATACATTTCCTAGGTCAATTATCCTAATGAACTAATATTGTGCTTCCACTCTTGCTACTTCACACAATATCTTAAATCATGCAATTAATGGCCAGTTAATTACAAGCATTAAATTCTAAAATAAAAGATTAATTCCAACAATCAACCCAATCAATTAAATATAAATCATCATATGCAAATCAAAAGATTACATATAAATCCTAGAAAAATAAATTTAGCTATTCATAATTGAAAAGGAAGAAATAATTAAATTAACAATAAAAATAATAAACATAATAATAACTTATAATTAAATTCAAGAATAGAGTTTAGAGAAAACTTGTTTTGGGATACAATATTTGATGAACTCAAGCTTTCAAAAACTCTTCCTCTTGATCAAAATAAAAAATAAAACTAATCTACTCTAAGAAAACATATGAAAATCTCTCTACATATTTTTTTTTTTTATGGATTTTCTTTGATGCCATTTCTCTTTGCCAAGCATGGTATTTATAGACATGTTTGGTGGAAGAATTCAAGTTCTATTAAAATTCTTACATCAAAAATTCAACATTGATAGTTAGATTGGCCATCAACCATTGAATTCTTTCATCAATATTAAAAAATGATTAGGTTGGCTACCAACCATTGAATTCCTTCATCAATATTCAAAAATGGTTAGGTTGGCTACCAATCATTGAATTTTGGCCACCAACCATTGAATTTATTTCTCATGGATTGAAAACTTGAATCATTGTTTGTATCATTATTTTTATGACATTATTTTGATCTGCAAAAATAAAATAAAAATACTTAAAATATATTATAATTTATTTATAAATTATAGAACTATTTATTTCTAAAAATAAGTAATAATATTATTGCATTCTCGAGAACTGAGCTAAAATTTAAATTTAAACAATTAAAATAACTCTAAAAATATAGAGTTATCACACCCCCAAACTTAAGTTTTTTCTTGTCCTCAAGCAAAAGAAAATTCAAAACCTAAACTAGTCCACTTTCGTAGGAAATTACGATTGCATTTAGCGTATGCAACAAGCCTGTAAACTCCTAGGTGTCCCATAGAGGACGAGTTATAGTCTTGTGAGGGTTTCCAGTGGTGATACCCACAAACACCTATAAAACTCTAAATTTTCAACTATTTATTTCAGAGAATAATCAAATACCACAAAAAAGAAATTTAATCCCCTCATACTTATGTTGAATTTTTTTTTTAAAGGTCTCAAGAAATTAATATTTACAAACAATATATCAATAGTATTACAAGTCAAGCTTTTATCTCAGGTTCAAAATAATCCTCATCTTAATCATGCCTTGAATAACTATGCATTAAATCAACTGCAAAGAAATTGTTGCACTTCAAATAGGCATATACACACTAATATCTTTAAATGCCTCTATCAAATGATATAAAATAGATGTACAAATCTCATAAGCATATTAAAGCAAACAATCTCCACTAATGGAATTCACAAATCAAGAGAGATCAACAGGTATTGACTAGGGTTGTAATGGGGCTAACACTAGGTATTTTTGGCTAAACAAAGAACAGGCTAAATGAACAAAAGTAAAATAATTATGCCAAGTTTACAAAATCAATAGCTCAAATAAAGGAATTATATTAATGAAGGATCTTTTTTTCATCTTAAGCACTATTCTTTTTCAATATTTTCTTCTTTTAAGCCCACATCTTCTTCTTCTTCTTCTTTTTTTTTTTTTTTCCAACAACATTATTCTAAAGACAAGCAAGAATTATTAACTTTTAATTATTCAATTTTCTTGCTTTCCCCCAAACTTATTTTAAGCAGAAGGTGGTCTTTTACAATGAATAATGCTTTTAGTAATTAGAGATCCTTATTTTCTTTTAAAACTTTAATAATTCTCTTTTCTTCATTAAAATGTAAACTTGACAAAATTATCTCATAAACAGGGTGAAGGATAACAATTAAGGTTAATTAACAAAGAAAAGAAGGCTAAAATTAACAAGGCACAAATGGGTAAACTAGGGAAAAATTAAAATAAGGGTGGATATAAGTAATAGGCTAAACAAATAATGCCTAAATCATATCTCTATTTCAAAATGAATTCAAAATTTTGCCTCAAAAGTTTGCAAAAACATGTTCTAAGATAGGTGAGGCAAATGAAGATAAAAATGTGTAGAAGCCCTCTCTAAGTAAGCATATACAAATTCAATGCAATCAATATAATGCAAAGCAAAGCAAAACATAATCTTAATAAAAGTTAATTTCTTATCCAAAATAGTTGCTCAACCTGAAATACTTTAATAAATTGTCCATAAATATCAATTATAATCTATCATTGGCCTTTCATCAAATTATTTAACACAAACATATTTTATCAATAAAAGAGTAAAAAATTTTAAATTTATTCATCAAAACACAAAAGAAATGACTGAAAATAAAAAACAAACTAAACCTCCCCCAAACTTGCAATGGACATTGTCCTCAATGTCAAAGAAACAAACCAAAAGAAAAAAAATACTCCCTCTTGTAGAAAAGTGGATTCCAAATTATAAGCAGATATGCATTTCACTTCCTTGCTTCCTGTAAAACATCTTGAAACAACACTAAAAGCAAGCATGAGAAATTAATCACACAAAAAGAAAATATCAATTTTTTATTTTTTTTTATTTTTATTTTTTTTTAATTTTTTTATTTTGGAAACTAAAAAAAAGAAAGAAGAAAAAAAAATACAGATGCATATCAAGAGCACAAAAAGTACTCTTTACTCAGCCATCTTGTATGAATAACTCTTGAGTTAGTTAGTTAGCTAGCTAGTTAGTTTTTTTTTTTTTTTGAAAAGGAAAATCACATAAATTTAAGATGCGTATCAAGAGTACAAAAGTAACTCTTTACTCAGCTATCTTACATTTAGTGAATCGAACCTAAAATTTCGCTTGATCAAGTGCAACAAAAAAAACACACACAAAACAAAAAAAAATGCGAAAAAAAAAACTACAAAAGTTAGGGAAGTTATAATCGGAGATTCAGATCTAGTCCTCGCTTTTTACTGCTACTAGCCCTGGGGTGCCAAACTACCTGCGCCATCAATGGATCAGGTTCGGATTTAAAGTTTTGCAGTTGATCAATCAATTGATCAATAGTTTAAGCAGAGACTAAGATGCATCGACTCGCCGGTGTCATAAAACCCTGTTCCACAACATGATCGAGAAAAGATAACAAACCATTATAAAAACCATCAATATTAAGTAATCCCAATGGCTTCTGAAGAATAGTTAATTGTGTCCAAGATGCAATAGTGAAAATATCTTCAAATGTTTCTAAACCACCAGGTAATGTGATAAAAGCATCAGCATTGAGATTCATGTATACCATTCGTTCGTACATGCTATTGACCTGTAACTCATTACCTATAGTTTCACCAATAATTTGTTTATTTTGAGCCAAAGCCTTTAGAACTACTCCTAAGACTTTTCTACCTCTAATATATGCAGAACTTGCGACACAACCCCTTAACCCTAAACTACCTCCCTCAAACACCAAATCAATTTTTTGTTCAGCTAAAATCCTACCAAGTTCATTAGCTGCTATCAAGTACTCTCTTTTCTTGCCAGAGTTTGGACTACAAAAGACACAAATAGTTTTAAATTTGCGTGTTGAGGATTCTGCCATTTTCTCTCACAGATCTCTCAAAAGGGTTGTGTGCATATTGACAATAATGAATGTGCATATAAAAAAATTAGAAGAGTAAAAGAACAGTTCAATGGGATAAAATAATTATTGATAGAAAAAGTATATAAACAAAAATGATAATAAAAACAAAAATAATCAATGTTGTGTGTATAAATGTCAAAAATATTTGAAAAACTAAAAAGAAATAGACATTGAAATACTAAAAAGCTAATGAAAGTAGAAAAATCTACAGCGCGTCTACAAAAGTCAAAAAGAAAATATTGAAAAGTTAAAAGTAGACATTAAAAGACTAAAAAGTTATCGACAGTAAAAAGGAAAATAAAATTTAGATGCTAAAAAGTCAAAAAGTACTGCAAGATGTAAAAAAATAATGCATCAAAAAATAAAAAAGTTAGTAATACACCTGATTATGAATAATAGTTGTGATTTTGGCTCACATCTTCCTCTGGTTTTACGTCCAATAACGGCTTACACGCCTTTTATGAGTCGAGGATAGGCTTCCCATCTAGTTTTCTTATTAACTGGTAAACAGAGTCTTTTAACGTCAGATTCCCTAGATTGTAACGCTGCTTCTCTTCTTTGAATAATTCCCATAAATCTAAAAGAGTGCGTTGAACTTGTCCACAAGGATGCTTTTGAACTTGTCCACAAGGATGCTTCTCAAGAGTCTGTAGGATATTATCCATAGACTCCTTACTCTGTCCATCCTTTATGAATTTAATTTTGTCTTCTTGATTTATGGATGTAAATCCAATATTCCTACAGCGTGTGTTGCAATTCCATCTTGCACACTTGTAGCAGACTCCCATTCTCTTAGCTCTTCTCTTCTTTGAGTAAGAATTTCTCCCCTTACCTGGCAAACATTTAATAAATGAGTCATCAAGCTCATCTGCCAATCGTACTTTGGCTTCTATGATCCAACGAATATCCTCAGGAAGATTCAGACGCCTAAATACCTTCATTCTTTCCAATTTGCGTTCATCAATTTTTCTAAGTACATCTTGGGGAAGAGTTGGAAATCTGTTTTTTAGTGCTGCAAGAGATGCTTCCATATCTAATTAACTTAGCTAAAAAAATGAAATAGAAAATTTAAAATGAAACAACTAAACAGAAATAAAAGAAACCTAGTAAAGAGAAAACTTGGGTTTCCTCCTAATAATCTTTTTAATAACTTACAAACAACACTAAAGCAAAAATAGAATGAAACAAATAAAAGAACAAAAGAAATTAAAAAGAAGTAAAAAGTTAGAAATTTGGGTTGCTTTCCAAAAGCGCTTAATTTATAGTCTTTAGCTTGACTATAGCTAGATCTTCATCAAGGAGGATAATACACAAAGTATATCATCTCGATAAGTGGAAAGATGGACTTTTGCCAATTTTAATGAGTCAAGCCAACTTGATTTGAACCTGCATGGAAAAAGGTTAAGACAGAAATTATTTAATATTTTACAATTAGGCGCATAATTTCCAAAAGCTTTTAAACGAGCTCTTTTTCTTGCTTTGAATTTTCTCAAGAAATTGAGATAAAAGGTAGTGGTGTTGAATCAAGAGTTGGTGAGTGCTCAGTTGATGGTGGTGAATGTTTCTTCTTTTCTTTCAAGTCATCAAATTGATATTCTTTATGGTCTGGCATATTTGGTGTTGTTTTCACCAAACAAACTAAAAGAGTTTCCTTTGAGTTCTCTTTTTCAAATACCTCTTTAATTTCCCTAGTAATTTCAACTACTCCGCTGATATCATCCATAGAGAAGAATATTTATTGGGCAAATTGATCTCAACTTCTTCCTTTTTTTTTTGCTTGCTTGAAGTATCTGCTTTATCAATCATCTCATCATCACTCAAAGAAATTGCCAAACATTGATCTCTAAAATATTCTTCAATTTGACTTGTTAGGTTACCATGGCCTTGAGCATCTAATGGACTAGCAAATTGTTCCATTTGTACATCAAAATTTGTATTGTGACTAGTCCATTGACTCATCCTATCTTCCAATCTTTCACATCGTTCATGAGTAGCATTTATGAATCTTTCCAATGCTGCTTCATAAGATGGTCTGTGCTCCTCAAATGGTGCATGATCTTGAAAATCATATTGATAAGAATACCATGAATTGTTACCTTGATCGCATTGGTTTTCCCATGAAAAGCTTGAATAGTCACTCCATCCTGAGTTGTTTATGTTAGAATATGGATAATGCTCATGCCTATTATAATTTGGAAAAAATTGTACCTGCTCTGCATATTGGCATTCAAAATTCAAGTGATTACCTCCACATAGATTACAACTCAAACATGAATTAAATAAAGTATTAGCATCAAGTTTATCAATTAAGTTAGCCAATGTATCGATTTTAGCGTTTAACTTACTAAAACCATCATCACCATATATGTTTACTGCTCTATTTAGCATCATTCCTCCATCACACCATTATAAGTTATGGAAAGCCATCTTTTTTTTTTTTGTTCCTTTTTTTTTTTTATAAAAGTTAAAAAAAAATCTGCAAAATTTTAAAAAATATACAAAATAAATCTAAAGTAATAGAGTATATCAACCTATTGATATTGTCAAAAGTCGCCTTCCCCGGCAAAGGCGCCAAAAACTTGTTGCGCGATTTCTGCAAGTGCACAGATCATTTACAAGTAATAAAGTGATGAGTGAGTATCGTTCCCACGAGAAAGGGTTTGTCAAGTACCAATTTTAAGATTCCTCTATTATTTAGAAAGTTAATTATGAGAATTTATGTTTTAAGCTAAAGTAAAATTAGTACATAAATGATAATAAATATGAAAATAAGATTAAAGGTCTAGGATTTAGAATTCATCAATTGATCACATATGATTTCTTTATAATCTTTAGATGGATTATTTTTGTTGGAATTAATGATTAAATTTTCCTAAATTATATGTTCTCTCTCAAGATACAACATGTGTGTTTATATTAACCTTACATCTACTCTCGTGATCATAAGCAATTAACACAAACCCATTAAGTTTTATGGAAATCCTTTTAAAAATCACAAAGGAGTATTCTTATCTCTAAGCAATATATTTCCTAGGTCAATTATCCTAATGAACTAATATTGTGCTTCTACTCTTGCTACTTCACACAATATCTTAAATCATGCAATTAATGGCCAATTAATTACAAACATTAAATTTTAAGATAAAAGATTAATTCCAACAATCAACCCAATCAATTAAATATAAATAATCATATGCAAATCAAAAGATTACATATAAATCCTAGAAAAATAAATTTAGCTATTCATAATTGAAAAGGAAGAAATAATTAAATTAACAATAAAAATAATAAACATAATAATAACTTATAATTAAATTCAAGAATAGAGTTTAGAGAGAACTTGTTTTGGGATACAATCTTTGATGAACTCAAGCTTCCAAAAACTCTTCCTCTTGATCAAAATAAAAAATAAAACTAATCTACTCTAAAAAAACATATAAAAATTTCTCTACATATTTTTTTTATGGATTTTCTTTGATGCCATTTCTCTTTGCTAAGTATGGTATTTATAGACATGTTTGGTGGAAGAATTTAAGTTCCATTAAAATTCTTACATCAAAAATTCAACATTGATAGTTAGGTTGGCCACCAACCATTGAATTCCTTCATCAATATTCAAAAATGATTAGGTTGGCTACCAACTATTGAATTTTGGCTACCAACCATTAAATTCCTTCATTAATATTAAAAAATGATTAGGTTGGCTACCAACCATTGAATTTTGGCCACCAACCATTGAATTTATTTCTCATGGATTGAAAACTTGAATCATTGTTTGTATCATTATTTTTATGACATCATTTTGATCTGCAAAAATAAAATAAAAATACTTAAAATATGTTATAATTTATTTATAAATTATAGAACTATTTATTTCTAAAAATAAGTAATAATATTATTGCATTCTCGAGAACTGAGCTAAAATTTAAGTTTAAACAATTAAAATAACTCTAAAAATATAGAGTTATCAATAAGCTGCATTAAATTATATATATATATATATTATTCATAATTTAACTTATATGTTTTCGTGAGAATGGAAAATAAATATGAGAAGGTAAAAAAAAAGAAAATATTTAGCATTTTTCTTAAAAAATTGTCTCATAATTGTAGAATCAATACTTATCCATTTATTTATTGTATTACCACATAACAAGTCAAGAAATAAGGTCTTTTTTTTTTTTTTCCGGAAAAGTCTACAAATAAGGTTGTTATGCATTATGTTATAGATAGTAATTGAAATAAGATAAAACTCTTCAATCATTAATTAAAATAATAAAATATTTTTGTCATATTTCTATAACAATTATATTTTTGTCATATTCAGGTCTTAAGTGGGAGTTATGGACTCCTAACTTGCTTCCAAATGTTGCTTTTAGAAGTGTTAATCCACATTTGATTTATCCGTTTCTAAATTTGAGTATTACAGTAACATTGGGTTTGACTCGATCCATTCAAGAGATTATTTCGACCAATTAGAAAAAGAAAAAGAAAAAGAGGTTGAGAATTGACTCAAACCTTAGCCGGCTCTTTTAAATTTTATCTCTTAAATGGATTAAGTGGTATTTGGTGTTGAAAATTTAAATGATAAATTTTAAATTTTTTTTCTAAAATGTATTAAAGTGATGTTTGATAAAACTAAAAATCAAGTTATGAAAATTTAAGTGTTGAATATATAATAATATAATTTTTAAAATGTAAAATTATTTAAAAATTTAACCACATATTGTATTTATGTATCATTTGGTATATTTCATGAGAAGAATATTTTCTGAAAAATAGACTTTTTGGAAAGTTATTTTTTAGGAAGTAAATTTTCATGGAAATAATTGTGTATTTGACTTTCTGGAAAGTAATTATATGTTTGGTTTGTATATAACTTCTTGGAAAAGTAATTTTTTTTTATTTAACTTAATAATAAAATAGAGAATAACATCTTATTCCATTTATTCAATCCTATTTAATGTAGGGTATATATGTCAATTTATATTTATTTTTATTAAGAAAGTCTAACTTTTTAGCTCCCCTAATTAAATGTATTTCTCTCAAACTCAGGAAATATACATCTTATTTTCGGGAAACTTTTTTAATTATTTTCGGGAAACTTTTTTAATAATAGTTACCAAACAAGTCAAAATTTTTCAATTTCCAAAAAGTTCTACTTTCTTAGTTTACTAATCCATACAAAAGTATAAATTTTCAGTTAAAAATATTTAAGTGGTTCTTAATTTAATTGAAACTTTTAAAATATGTATTATTAAATAATTTAAAATAATTAAGTGCCGAAAATTTAAATTTTAAATATTGAATGACGTTAGTAAACAGTACTAAATTTGAGGATTATAACTACATTGGATTTGAATTGATTCATTCTTCTAAGAAATTATTTAGATAGACAATTTGTATTAAAAAAATGAAGAAGAAGAGGATTGTTTCAAAGATTTCTTACGAAAAAAATAATAAGAAATAGGTTGAAAAAGACATTGACCATTATATTTTGTAAATAAATAATTTATTATCTCTATGGCCTATGCCAATAAAATTTTCATTTTTCATAAATTATTGGATCTTAATCATGTCCGTTACTTGACCAATGGCATGTTTATAGTAGCAAATTTTGAATTAACTCATCAATTTGATAGGAATCCATTCACTCAAATCTAATCTATAATTCACTTAAATTTATATGAAATTTGAAATTATTTGAACCCATGAAGGGTCTAGTTACATATTGACTCATCTAATTCATTAATATAATTTATATGTTTCTCATTTTTATTTTATAAATTTAATTTATTTATTTTTAAATAAATACAAGCATTCTTAAAAAAAAAAAAGGAATAAATAAACCAAAATGATATATAATAAAGTCTATAAAAAGTTTATTATCATTAATACAAATAAATTTTAATATTTGTTAAATATAGTTTTCTATTTTTTATTTTTTCATATATATGAACATGTATATATGCATATACAATAAAATTCATACAACTAATTATAATTAAATATATTTAACTGATATATTATATTATTAAATTTACAAGTTATTAAATTAATTAATTAGTTAAATTTTTTATTAATTGCACCACATAGTATTGAATTGATTTCAAATCAATTGAATTCAATTTATCAAATTTGATAATAAAATTGGGATTTTTTTTTTATACAAAAGGTCTAAAAATATAAAAAAATTAATTTTTTACTTCCTTTTTTTTTTTTTTTTTTACCAAAAATGGCTTTTAAACCTAAAAAAAATAATGTTTATAGCTTTCAATTCATGTGTTTTATTCATGCGTTATCCTTTTTCTTTAAATATTTATTCAAGATATGATTTGTTTATTGTAATACTTATTCGAATAGCTACCAAATTAGGATTACCAATTTTTTAATATGATTTATTTATACTTGTATAAATTTGGTTGAAATTTCTTTTTTGATAAATAATTATTTATTTTATAAAAATTAAAATTAATATTCAGTAGAATTAATTAATATCATTTAAAATTAGTTATGTGTTTATTAGTACATATTATTTGTTATTTTAATTTTTTAATTTATTTTATTTTTAATTAATAGTTTCAATCATAATTATATGCTTCTTCTCTATTAAGCAATTTTGTTAGTCTAGTCTAAATATTTTTTTTCTTTTTATTTATTAATTGAATTAGTACAAAAAATATGTATGGTGGTATACCTATCACAAAATTTGTTTGGATTATTCTTCACATCTCACAAATTTATATATATATTTTTTATTTTTTCAAATTAGCTAGATCTTAATTTTAGAAACACTAATCTCTTATTAAGAAAATGAACAAATCACAACAAACAGTACACATTATCATAAAATTTAATATTCTTTTAGTACCAACAATAAACAATACATATTATCATAAAATTATGATAATATGATTTATTTAGATATGCTTGTATCTTATTTCAATATTATGTATGTATTGTCTTTTAAAATACATTTATATACTTATATAGAATTTATAATTATTTTGTGTTATTATTTTAATTGTATTAAATATACACAATTATATAACTTAGATAATATTTATTATGTATAATTATATTTTCATTAAATTTTTATGTTTTTCATATAAAAATTTAATATAATTTGGATTCAACAATTAAAGTGAATTTAATAATTAAGTTATATAAATATTGCTTCATGATAATCTTAAAATTTAATCAATAAGATTTCAATTTCATGGTATTTATTTAAAAAATTTTATATCATTTTATACTTAAATAACAAAATTTTAGAGAGAGAGAGAGAGAGCACTCTACTGGGCCGAAACTAACACTAGGACACAAAAGCTAGGGAAGCAAATGGGATTAGATACTCTAGCAGGGCCTTTCGATACAATCAAATAGAAAACCAAGCGCACCATATTCTATGAACCCAATCCTATAGAATTTTGAAATGAAGATATTTTTAATTCAATTTTTAAATTTGTAAGAAATTAGAAATTGAATTAAATTCAACTTAAATAGTTAAATTAAAAAATCTTTGCGAAATGCTCTATAAAACAATTGATACATTTGATTTCTCAACTCAATTATTTATATATATATATATATATATATATATATATATATATATATATATATATATATATATATATATATATATATATATATATATATATATATATACAGTTTAGTTTTTTTAACATAAACTAAACTGAACCTAATTAGGAAAATAACCCAAATGAACAGACCTAATTAAATTTGGTTCAGTTCAATTTACGGTTTTCTCAGTTTTTTCTCTCCCCTAATTTTTTTTCTCACCCCTAATTGACACTTTATAAAGTTAAAACATATAATTCCAAACATATATAATACCAGTGAAATTATCAAGGTTATTTCTACTCTGCTAATGGATCAGTTCTTCCATTGCAGCTACAGTTACAATAAACTCAATTTGAAATACAAGAAAGTAATATGAAAAGATATATTTTTCATGAAATTCAATCATTACTTCGCGGTTATAGAAGGAATGTTGTCCATAGATGCATGAATGAATTATATATCAATAATTTGTTAAACAACAACCCTCTACCATCTCTTGTATTATACATATGTGCACATTAGCTGCAGAGCTCAGAACATAACTGAAACTGGTAAGACGGGGAAGGTGTACCGTTAGGCCATATATAGGCACGGGTTTTCCCATTGCTCAGGCAATGCAGAATGAATTGACTTCCCGTTACATTCAATTGAAAGAACAATAATGGGCACATGAAATGACAATGAGAAATCAGAAACGACTATAGTCAAGCAATAAGCATATAAAATGATGTGGTTCTAGTGATCCCCAAGGTCCCAACTTAATTTGTTCTATTTCAGGCTGCCTTGTCTAGATATGCAAGCTTGAATGTGGAAAGAAAACAAATCATGTTGTTGATTTTCTCTGCATTTACTTTCAATAAAAGTCTTTTCCTCTCTAAACTTAAATCTTTCACTTTTAACCAGTTTGAACCAGAACCACATAACTAAACCAATGAAGAATATGCAAGCAAAGAGAGAGAGAAAGAGAGCGAGAGAGTTACCTCACAAAGAACTTTCTTTGACTTGCAGTTCCATAATGAGGTAGGGATACAACTCAAATAATGACACTAAGAACAGTCATCATTCAAATCTATCCCTCGAAGGAGGGCAATCAACCCAGTAGTAAATCTGGAAAAATTAGAGAATATCCATTAAAAAAAAAAACTCTTGAATATTATAATGAAGCTAGGCTAAATCATTTGTGAACGTCTTGAGCTAATGTTCTCAATTTAACTTGTTATACAGGCTATAGAATAACAAATGAAGTCTTCTCTCAATCATTTCATTTTAAAAAGATCCTAGGCAATGATAACATGAAAATCTAATTAGGAAAAGCAGTTTCCCATAAGGCAGGCTTATTTAGATTTAATGCAGCAAATTTTCCCCATAAGCCAAATATGAACTTCTTTCATCAATATCACATACAAAGAATCTAAGAATTAAACAAGATTCCTAACATAAAAATCAACTTACCCAATAATCAAGAGTATCACAGAGAGAACCAATAATACATACTGATAAGTCTTGTATTTAGATTTAACTGGAGGTGCTATGTATCCTGGAGGACAAGCCCTTTGGTTAACCCACCCAAAGTGGGGCCGAATTAAGAACACAAATCCAAGAAGAAAGCCAGAAAGAAATCCTCCAATATGGGCAAAGTTGTCCACATGTGGAAGAATTCCAACTGCTAAATTTATTACAATGATGGAAACCAGAGTCAACAATGCTGCCAACTGCAAATGAATATTTTTTAGCATAGGACTGCAAAGATTGTGCTCTTCAAAAGATGAAACATGTAGTAGAAAACTAAGTTTTATATAAAGCAACTAAATGTACCTTATTTGCATATATGGTCCAGTTTGTAATCAGCTCAGAAAGCATGCCTCCTAGTAGAACAAAAAGTGCACCAGAGGCACCAACAGAGATATCTAACTGAATAAAAAGAGCTGACAACAAACTCCCACCAAAACCAGATATGACATAGACCAACCCGATTCGGACTGTAAAAATGCAAATCAAGAATAAATTATAATTTGCACCTTAAAAAGTGCAACTAATCTTCAACAACAAAAATATAGAGCAATTCTACATGCAAGTCAGACTCATCCTCACAACCCACTGCCCCAACTCCCTTGTCAAATTATCAATATGTAAATACAGTCATGAACTCAAGTATTGCAGGGAATTCTTGTTATATAATGACGGGCTTAAATAGCCAAGCCCTTGAATAGGCTCGTTTCTTGGGTTTTTCACACAAGTTTTTGGTTTTAAGTTTGGGCATTGAGATTACATAGATTTTTCTTAGTGAAATTTCATACAGTTTATCAAAAAAATTATAATTCATGCCACAACCAAAACATATATTTTTGGTAATTCAATACAGTAGAGTACACCATGGTCTTTAAATCATCTGGTGTATAAGCCTAATGCAATTAGTAACTTTTTCATATATTAATTTTGATCTTTACGCTTAAAAGACCCAAACAAATAGAATTTCCCTATTCCTCAGAAAAAATAAATAGTATTAAAGATTATCCATACTGTCATAATTGAGAATATATCATTTCACATCTTCAGCATCAATATACAACACAGGTAATTGCACATAACTGTTTCTGAAAGTAGCAAAAAATGAGAAAGAAAATGAACTTTCTAGGAAATTATTCACATAAACAAGCTTTATCATATGCTTCTGGCAAGTTATTGCTAAACCCAAATTAGAAACAACAAAGGTGAAAATGAGAAAATAAAAACATACTAAACCCAAATTCTTGCTCAAGGCGAATTCCAATAAAAAGAAGACTCAGCATGTTGGCAAGTATATGCAACACTCCAGCGTGCAACCATATGCAGGAAATGAGCTGCCAACCCTGGTGGCTATGCACCAGTTTATACACATCTAAACCTCCCATCTTGTCTAATCTAAAGAGAGAAACCAAGTATTAGACAAAAAATAAATAAATAAATAAAAAGCTTCCCCTAGATCCAGAGAAATTAAACTGAAAATAGCTTCATCTATAAGCAGCATAGTTAACAATGGAAACTTGCAAAGGGCACAATTTTAAGCACAGACATGGGATAAACCACTTGAAAATCTTACAACCATGCAAGGATTTTTCTTATAATCGAGCATTTTAATCAAAACCGACAAGGCCAAAACCCAAAATCTTCAAAATTTCACAACAACTTCCAAACAAAGAAACGAATATAGCAAGAAATTAGCACTTACGTCTCAGAAGAAGGACCGAGAAGGGGATTTTCCTTAATGGGTTGAAACGAGAATCTTCCAAGAAACTTGCCAACACAATCTTTGGAGTTCTTTGGGCAATTATTGGCATGCATAGTGATAAAAAAAAGACTAATATTGGCCACCACAAACAGCGGTACCAGCCATGGTACCCACCGCCTGAACTCATCGGAAAATACGATCTGCTATTGATGTTGACTATGAGACATCACTGCTGGTGGTGGTGAGACAACAGGGTAAACGACGTTGTCTCCCAACCGTGAATGATCATTGATTTGGACAGCATTGCCAGCTAGCACTCCCCCCTTCATAAAAAAAGGATTTTGATCAATTTTTAAGCTGATAATGGAACATAAAGTAGTGAGATGAAAAGAGATCACACACAATGTGAAGAGAGAATCAGAGAGAGATATATATAGAGAGAGAGGAGGGAAGGAACCGGCCGGGGGGAGAGGAAGAGGAAATGCAATGCCATTTGGTTATTTAAGATGGGAAATATAAAATATTTATTTTTAAAAAATATAATGTTAATATTAATTACTTAATTAATTAATAAGAATAATAATGATGATGGATGAATTAAAGTATTACCCTATTTTATATAGTATGCAATAAAGTGTACAATTTTCTCTTTTATTAAATCATTCAAATTGAATCAAATTATCAATTAATAATTGCTAAATCTTTTTTTACTTGCAATTTAAAATGCAAAATAATAAATTTAATTAATGAAGATTTCAAGTTTTAAAATTGTTCAAATTAAATCACTGAGTTATGACTCAGTTTGACTTAATTTGAAAATGTTCAAGTGATTTCAATAATTTTATAAATATTTATAATTTATAATATTTTGATAAATCAATATATAAAGTCAGGATATACATAAAATAAAAACAAGCATAAATTGAGTCATGTACGATAACAAATAAACTAATATAGTATTTTATATTTAAATAATAAATTAAATTAATAATATTTTTAGAGATAATGTTAATGTAAAATATATAATAATTTACACTTTAAGAGAGAGAGAGAGAGAGAGATATGGAGGATGCAAAAGAAGGGACACGAAATTTTTTTATCATAGCATAATTCAAATTGTCGCATTTAAAATGAAATAAAAAAAAAGGGAGATTATTATGCTCAAAAGGCTTAATGTATTACTAGAATTTTTTTTTAACACTATTACATATATTTAACAACACCATTAATAGTTGATATTTAATAATATGATCAACTTGTTCTTTTTAGTATATACTTACTATTAATTATCAATTATAAAAGTATACTCTCTCTTCGTTTCAGAATATTTATAGTTTTAAATAAATTTTTTATTTTAATTTATTTATCGCTTGAAATTTTCAATGATGCACTTATTATTCTTTTTTTAAACTTTACCATTCATTTATTCTTTTACTAAATATTTAAATTAATTACATTTATTTCTCTATATCAAAACTAATAAAGAATATTTTAATATTTTTTTAGAATTATGACAATTTAATAACCTTCTTAGCCTATGTGTCGAAATCTTAACCGATAAATATCTTGAAACGAATGGAATATATTAAATGATGTTAATTATGTCAATATGTGTGTGGATAATGCAATGAGATCCAAGTTATGTAAAAAAAAAAAATTGATGCAAATTAATGAAATTTGAACACATCATATAATAAGAGATAAATAAACTATAATTGCCCTTGAAGACATTATGAATTGTATCAAAAAATTACTTCCTTCATTTCATAATAATAGGCTTATTTTCTTTTTTCTTTCGTCCTAAAATATAGTCTATTTTTCTTTTTAAAATTATAATTCATTTGTTAATTTCCTATTTAATTTTTTATTATACTCTTATTTATTTTTACATTGTTATTAAGCAAATATTATTAAATATGGTAATTAAAAAACTATAGCAAAGAGAGCCATCTAATATTAGTTAGAAGTATTATGGGAAAAATATACCATTTTAACTATAAAAATTATATTTTTTTAATATGTGTGAAACTAATCATAAACCTAGTATTATGGAACGGAGGGAATACATAATTATTTTTATTGTGTCACATGCAATTAGGTCATTTAGGTCATGTTTAAAATTACGATTAAAAAAATACTTTTCAATAAAATTTTATATTTTTTAAAATTACTTTTAAATATAAACATGTAAACTGATATTTTTTCTAGAAATATATTTAAAAAAAAAATTATAAAAAATATAAAAATTAATCAATAAAATAAAAAAAAATTCTAAAAATACTTTTATACCCAAAACAACAATCTCAAAACACACTCTTAAAATTGTCCTGTATATATGGGGAGAGAATTTGAATCTAAATCCATTATAATTGCATATAAATTCATTACTGAGCTATGTCTAAGCTATGCAAGATGGCTAACTGTGCATGTGATAATAACCAAATGTTAGTCTTTGAACTTTCAACAATTAGTCTTGTATACTCTCGAACTTTGAAATTGACCTATAATGCCTTTCAACTAGTGAGTTTTAGATACATTAAATGCTTGGCCATCTTTGGCAAAAAAAAAAATAAATGCTTGGCCATGATCCATGTTATGCATGAAACAAATCTTTCATCAGTATTATCATCATAAATAGTGACATAACCATTTGTAGCTAATGATGCTACACCATCTATTTAAAAATTAGATGAAAACATTAATAAAGTAAAGAAAATATACATATAAACAATAAATATTTTATTTTATTTACCTTTTTTTGAAGAACCCATAACCAACTTTGAGCACACATCAATGCTTCTATTATTTTTATTTGAAGTTGAGTTCAATAAGAACTCACAAATCTACCACTTCTATTAAAAGTAGATTTAAAAGCAACAATAGACATGAGAGTAGCAAGCACATTTCTAGCAATAACTTATACTCCAAACCATTTATGAATTAATCATTAATTAAAATAAAACTCTTTAATCATTAATTAAAATAATTAATATATTTTTTGTCATATTTCTATAACAGCTATATTTTTGTCATATTCAGGTCTTAAGTGGGAATTATGGACTCCTAACTTGCTTCCAATTCTTGTTCTAAATTTGAGTATTACAGTAACATTGGGTTTGACTCGATCCATTCAAGAAATTATTTCGACCTATTAAAAAAAAAAGAAAAAAGAAAAAAAGAAAAAGAGGTGAATTGACTCAAACCTTAGCCGGCTTCTTTAAATTTTATCTCTTAAATGGATTAAGTGGCATTTGGTGTTGAAAATTTAAATGATAAATTTTAAATATTTTTCTCGAAAGTGTATTAAGGTGATGTTTGATAAAACTGAAAATCAAGTTTTAAAAATTTAAGTGTTGAATTTTAAGTATTGAATATATAATAATATAATTTTTAAAATGTAAAATTATTTAAAAATTTAACCACATATTGTATTTATGTATCATTTGGTATACTTCATGATTAGTATATTTTTCGATAAGTAGACTTTCTAGAAAGTTATTTTTTAGGAAATAAACTTTCTGGGAAGTAATTTTGTGTTTGACTTCCCGAAAAGTAATTATGTATTTGGTTTGCAAATAATTTTTTGGAAAAATATATTTTTTTTATTTGACTTAATAATAAAAAAAGACAATAATATCTTACTCCATTTATTCAATCCTATTTAATATAAGGTATATATGTCAATTTATATTTATTTTAACTAAGAAAGTCTAACTTTTTATCTCCCCTAAGGAAATGTATTTCTCCCAAACTTAGGAAGTAGACATCTTATTTTCAGAGAACTTTTTTTAATAATGGCTATCAAACAAGTTAAAATTTTCCAATTTTCAAAAAGTTATACTTTCTTAGTTTACTTAATCCATACCAAAACAATACAATAGTATAAATTTTTAGTTAAAAATATTTAAGTGTTGTGATAATATTGATGATAATATTTAAGTAGTATGATATGATTGGATGTCTATCACTATCTCTATAGATAGTTTTCTTATATAGGAATAGTTTTCTTATATAGAATTAGTTTTCTTATATAAGATTTTATCTTTGATCATATCTCTGTAATCTTTTACACCTATAAATAAGTGCTATAGTCAATGAAATAATACACAGAAATTTATTCTCTCTTTTATTCTCTCTATTATCTATAATTGTTCTTTATTTCATAACACATTATCAGCACGATTCGTTCTATAATATTGTTCAGAATTTTGGATAGCTTGTGGTTTGCTACAACCAAGCTAAGATGAAAAAATTTGAAGAAACAAGATTCAATATTTATGGTGAACAATTTTTGTCTAATTAATTACTATTATTATTAATATTTATGTATCAAATACATTTTTTTAAGAAAATTTTTTTGAAAAGATTATACCAAATTGTATACAAATAGCAAAATTTTTTTTGAAGAAAATAGCAAATTGTTTTTTTTCTTTCTTATAACCATTTATCTCAAATCATTTTTTTTTGAGATTTATAAATATTTGATATACTATTTGATGATTAATTAATTAAACTATAGTTCCTGAAAAACTAACACTATATTTTAAATTCTAGTTCCTGAAGAATTAGTATCAAATTTTAAATTTTAGTTTTTAAAGAACTAGTATTATTCAGAGTTTCTGAAGAACTAATTAAATAAATAACTAAGGTATGAATTCCTGAAAAACTAATAATAATTATAGTTCATGAAGAACTAGTATTTTCTATAATTCTTGAAGAACTGGTATTCTGTATAGTTTCTGAAGAACTAGTACTCTCTACAGTTCCTGAAGAACTAGTACTCTCTACAGTTCCTAAATAACTAGTATTCTCTACAGTTCCTGAATAACTAATCAAAATAAATAAATATAAATTTCTGAAGAATTTGTATCTTACGTTTCTAAAGAACTGAGTATCCTAAATTATTGAGAAACTAGTATCCTAATTTGTTAAATGACTGATATCCTAGATTTCTGAAAAACTAAATAAATTGTTTATATGTCTTTGGAAAACTGATTTAATTATAATTTTATTTATAACATTTTGAAAATCTATTTTGAGCTACTTGGATTCTAATGATAACTTCAAATGGACCATTGCTAGACTTATTAGTCTTTGTATATGATTTTGGTGATATTATGTTAACTAATTAGTCTTTATGCTTTGCTCATGCTGTATTTTCGTGGTTTTGTTAATGCGAAATTGAGAGCAGCAAACCAATATGGCATATTACCCATTAATTTTCATTTTGTTGAATATGAAATTAAGCCTAACAAGATCTGGATTAATTGGTATCACTCCTTTGGGTATCGAAAATCTAACACTGCTAAAGATATTTCATTTGTCTGAGAACTATTTGACAGGTTTGGTACTCTAATTAATCTTTGTAGGGTGAATTTCTTGTTTGATATATTTTATCTTCCTTTAAAAATATTCAATGGGTTACAAATTACAGCGAATATTTGAAATATTTAATTGGTTAATTTATTATATATATATTTTTGATGATTTTATTTTAACAAATAAATAGTATTAATATATGACATATAAATAGAAAATTTGTGTTTTTCTTTTGCATTTTTGCTGGGGATGATTGAGATTATTGCTTATGAAAAATTTAGTTTATATATTATACAGTAACCTCTGCTTATATTAGGAGTATAGAATGGTTATAGTGTACATTCTGTATTTTGAAGATCTGAACCTATGTAATTTACTAATTGACCAATTAATACATTTGGAGTTTCAAAATCCTGAGAAATTCATACTGAGCTCAAGTTTACACAGGAGAGGTTTTCACTTATACTCACGGTATTTATATCCTAAATTCCTTAGTGGAATTATAAATATGCCATGATAAATATGTTGTATATATAGATTGGTTTCTCTAATTAGTAAATATAATTTGCTTGTGCCATTATATATTATTTATTTATTTTTAACTTGAATTCTAGTATAGAGATTGTTGTGCCTTATAATGAATGGCTAATTTGTCCTCAATTTGCCTTAATGCAAATATATTTTATAGTAATTGCCTTATAAGTATAAATTTCATATTATTTATGTATTTGGTTTCAGCATGAAATTTGAAATAATTGAAAATTTATTACTTCATTATAAACATGAATTTATTATAAATGGTTGGATTGATTTATAAATTATTGGAGTTTTTACATGAAATTAGTTTAAATTTCTTCATTTTTCTCAAAATCGATTAAGTTCTGGATTTTTAAGAAAATCAATTTAATATTATTGTTTTATTTTCAAAATAAAAACTTTGATCATATTTATATTATGTGTAAATGAGATTTAAAAACTGAACATCTCATTATTTAAGATTTTTTTATTATCTATAAGAGCTTTAAAGATATATATGATCACTTGAAAGTTGTGGTCTTACCATAAAGCTCAAAATGACTGGCTAAATATATGTTTAAAAGATTTTAAATTTGTTTCATAATACAATTCAATCATGGTTAGAATCACTTTACAGCTGAAATTGTGTGGAGATAAAATTGTGGAATATGATATGTTAGAGAAGACATATACTACTCTTTATATCTCTAACATGCTCTTATAGTAGCAACATAAAAAATGAAAATTTACAAATATTATTTGTCTTCTAGTAGTTGCAAAGAATAATTGCTAATGAGAAATCATTAAATAATGCCCATTAGTATAACTGCATTCCTTGAAGTGAATGCTATAAATTATTTGTTAGATCATGAAAACTCTGAAAGAGTTACAACTCATATAGAGGACACAACTTAAGATTGGTAATTTTATGTAAACTCCCTGAAGGAGTAATTTGTAAAGATTTTACAAGTTGTGTATTATAATGAGTTATTTCATTATTATTTTATCCCCCGTATACATGCACAATATATTACTTTTAACCTGCAATTTAAGCATTAAACTTATAGTTTAATAATTAAACCTTTAAAGTTTGGCATGAATGCCATTATGTATATCATACATACTCTCCTTTGAAATTTGTACAAGGACATGAGCCGCAAATATTTAGTTGTGCCATGAATATATTAATATCACTATCTCAATGTACGAAAATGGGTCCACAAAAAAGACTAAAAATTTATTTTAATGAGGCACATTTCTCGACATTTAGGGGAGAAAAAGTACCTGCAGTGCTAAAGAATGTCGAGAAATTTATTAGAAGGAAAAACCCTTAAATAATTTTGATCCACATACAAGTTAGAGTGAATAAGAAATTCAGAAAATATCACTGTTGTAACGAATTGTAACTTAACTGCCAAATGCATTTATAAATATTAAAAGAGTGACAAAGTATTATATGATAGCTGCTAAAGGGGTTGTGGTTCCAATTGCAAATAGAAAATCAATCAATCTATTACACGCCAGAAGCATAGATAGTAAATTAGAACTAAAGATAAAAATCCGCGAAAAAAAAAGTAGCGTCACTCATAAAATCTCTTGAAGAGAAACCTCCTGAAGAGAAATATCTCAGACAAAGAGTTATAGCCAATTATGAGACACAGATTAAGACAATGGAATAATTAAATCCTCCAAATATGGCTTTTAGAGTTGATGATCATATAAATAAAAACTATGAGATCTCAATTATTTTTGTGATATAAGAGAAAGAGTTGATAGAAATTCAATTATCGTTCAACGATGAATTTGCTTCAATAGTAGCTCTTGCTGTTTTAAGAGAAAATCTAGATCTAGAATCTATAAGTATAACTAAATATTAGCATAAACGCAATTGATCATCTTGGAAAGAGGCAATTAAAGTAGAGCTAGACTCGTTTTATCATTAACTATGAGAAAACTAATTCTCTTATTATGGAAATGATCATGTTTCGTTATTTGATTAGTATGGGAGTTAAAGAAAGGCTTGGTATATGCTTTAAGAAAATGATATTTATATGAGAGTCCTAGAAGGACTAAAGACATCAGAAATAAATACACATTAAACATGTGACATATATTTTATCAAATTGCAAAAATTCATATATGGATTAAAGTAATATGGACATATGGTATAATTATTTAAGTAAATTCATATTGAAAGAAAGATATGTGAATAATACACTATGTTCATTTGTATTCATTAAAGACCATGGAATGGTAGATGTTATTGTTGTAGTATATAACTACTAATGAACTCAAAGAAGCATGTTTCTATTTGAAGAGTAAGTTCGAAATGAAAAATTTAAAGAAAATGAAATTTTGTATTGGCCTGTAAACCAATTATCAAGTAGTCCTAATAGATCAGTCTACTTATGTGGAAAATGTATTTAAACAATTTTGTATGAATAAATCTTTTCCCTTAAACATACCAACTGTGGTCCTCTCACTTGAAGTGAAAAGATACCCTTTTAAACCTAAATAAGATAAGAAAGAGCTATTTGGCCTTGAAGTACCATATATAAGTACTATAGGGGCACTCATATATCTTGCAAATTGCATCAGGCTTGATATTGCATTTGTAAGGAAAAATTCATAGCTAGGTATAGCTCTACATCTATTAAGAGACATTAGAGTGATATAAAAAGTTATTTTCAATATACTATTAATATTATGCTCATATTTTGATTCATATTTAAAATTGGTCTATATGCGAATATTGGTTATTTGTTTGATCTCTATAATGGTATATCTTATACTGTTTATATATTCACTTATAGTGGTATTGTAATTTTATAAAGGTTTTTATCGTCCTAAAGTACCTCACTAAAAGATATTCCTATTGTATTTTGAGAATAATGCAATTTGCATTGCTCAAATTAAAGGTAGTTATATTAAGGTAACGAAGTAAATATATAAATTTCACTCAAATTCTTATATATATATGAGCTCCAAAAAGATATCTATCAAATTTGCTCGAGTGACAACGTAATAGACTTATGTACTAAGTCTTTACCTCGTGTGGCATTTAAACGGCATTGTTTTATCGATTAGTATACGCCGTGTTATAATCTATCATCATCAGGACGAGCGAATTAGTATATGATTAAACTCTTTTTTCTTCGTCAAGTTTTTGTCCCACGGAATTTTCTTGGACAAAAGTTTTAATGAGGCAATCTGTGGAATGACAAAATAGCGCATGAAATGTACTCTTTTCCTTAACTATGTTTTTCCCACTGGGTTTTCTAGCAAAGTTTTTAACGAGACACATTCATGGAGCAAGTAATATCCTTAGAAAGTACTATAAATAAATTATTATATGTGGATATTACTTAAATGTATTTGGATACACAATTTAGAAAGTTATGATGTTCATCAAATTCAATCAAAGGATAACTTAGCAGATTTATTTATAAACGCACTCTTCACAACCACATTTAAAAAGCTAGTCAACAAAATTGGCATGCGCCAACTAAGAAATATTTTATAGAAATCATGTTTTCATGAGGGGGGAGATTTTAGTGCACTGTACTCTTTTTTCCTTAACTTAGGTTTTGTTCCATTGGATTTTTCTGACAAGGTTTTTAACAAGGTAGTGTCACGGTACAAGTCTCTACAAGAATAATGTACTCTTTTTTTTTCACTAAGATTTTTTCTTACAGGGTTTTTTCTTAATAAGGTTTTAACGAGACATATTATTTGTAATAAATATCCAAGGGGGAGTGTTGTGATAATATTAATGATAGTATTTAAGTAGTGTGATATGATTAGATGTCTATCACTATATCTATAGATAGTTTTTTTTTATATAGGACTTTATTTTTTATCCTATATCTGTAACTTTTTACACCTATAAATAGGTGCTATAGTCAATAAACTAATATACAGAAATTTATTCTCTCTTCTATTCTCTCTATTTTCTATAATTGTTTTTTATTTTATAACATTAAGTGGTTTTCCATTTAATTGAAACTCTTAAAATATATTATTAAATAATTTAAAATGATTAAGTGCAAAAATTTTAAATTTTAAATATTGAATTGCGCAAGTAAACAATACTAAATTTGAGAATTATAACTACATTGGATTTGAATTGATTCATTCTTCTAAGAAATTATTTAGATAGACAATTTGTATTAAAAAAAAATGAAGAAGAAGAGGATTGTTTCAAAGATTTCTTACGAAAAAATAATAAGAAATGGGTTGAAAAAGACATTGACCATTAGATTTTGTAAATAAAAAATTTATTGATTATTACTTTTTTATATTACAATTTTAAAGGAAATGTATCGTAATTCTAATTATTAACTTTTTACATGGTTAAATAAGTACTTGTTCATTGACCCATTGACTAATAACATAAAATTGGCATTTTATTGGTAAACTGAGCAATGAAATTATATTATATTATATTATATTGGTGGGCTATTGCTTTTGTGAATCCACTTTTTTTTTTATTTTTTTCCCTTTCCATATACAAAAACCTCTTAGTTAATTAAAATCAAGAAAAAACCTTTTGGATCATAATAGTTCAGATTTACTTTAAACCCCATTTTAGTTGTTTTAAAACTCCTTATAACCCTATTTGAAAATTTAAATTTTGCAAGAATTATATATATAATTTAATTAAAAATAATTTTTATTTTATTAATTTTCATATTTAAAAAGATTTTGCAAGATCGAATTGAATCAAAATTTATTATCTATATGGCCTATGCCAATAAAATTTTCATTTTTCATTAATTATTGGGTCTTAATGATGTCCCTTACTTGACCAATGGCATGTTTATAGTAGCAAATTTTGAATTAACTCGTGAATTTGATAGGAATCCATTCACTCAAATCTAATCTATAACTCACTTAAATTTATATGAAATTTGAAATTATTTGAACCCATGAAGGGTCTAGTTACATATTGACTCATCTAATTCATTAATATAATTTATATGTTTCTCATTTTCATTTTATAAATTTAATTTATTTATTTTTAAATAAATACAAGCATTCTTAAAAAAAATGGTCATAAAAATTATTTTTGTGGTTATATATTTTTTAAATTATGCTAAAATTTAAAATTGAAATTTTTTTATTTTATTTAAATTACAACCATAATTATATATGTCTGTAATATATTTAATTATCATAATGGTCATAAAAATTATTTTGTGGTTTAATTTTAAATTTCTTTAAGCAATAATAATTGAAAAGTTATCTTCTTTCCATATTTTTATTTAATATTTTAAGTATCATTATCGTTTATTTAAATTTTCATTATAATGGTTATTTGAAAATATGTTATTATTTGAAAATATTAATTATCATAATCATTTATTTTTTCTAGTCTTTTATCATTAATACATATTATAAATTAGTAGTTTATGTTATAAATTTTGTTAAATTATAACCTGTAATTATTTATTATAGATTTACACAAATAGATATATGTTTTAAGTGTTCAATGAAAAATATTAAAAAATATGTAAAATATATCACATGTGGTACTAACTCATTTATCATGTTGTTTGTGTATTTACTTAGTATTTATTTGATACTTATATTTGTTTAATATATTACCACGTAACGAGTCTAAAAAAGAGTTCGCTTGTGGCGTTTTATATATATATATATATATATATATATATATATATATATATATATATATATATATATATTTATATTTCAAAAGGTAACATCAAAAAAATAATTAATTATCCAGATAATGTGAATGATTATAGAAATGGACAATTAATAAGTGTTCAATAGTCAGGATCAGTGCCATAACAAGTTTTATGAATATTGTTCATGTGGATTAAGACATTTTCCTACCATTTAAATGTATGGCTAGTTTTATTTAAACATAATAAAAACAAATCAGCATTCAACTTTTATTGAACTATATATGTATTAGTAGCCACGTGGATTGCATGTCAAATTGTTAGTATCATCTCCATCTTAAAAAATTATTCACTATTTTTTTAAAATTTTAAAATATTTATCCACTTTAAAAATAGATATAAGTATTTTTCTATTTTATATTTATCAAAAGTGTATCACCTTAGCTAGAGCTTAATAATGTAATAGTGAATTTTGTCAAACGGTATGCAAATAAGATAGCTCATATTTTAGCTGGAGCTTCTTATTCTATGTCAGTCTATTGTATGTTTGAAGGAGTGGCTTTAGAGCTTATAGCCTCCTCCTTGTCTTTTGATTTGATTTAATGAGTTCACTTCTATTTGTAAAAAAAAAAAAGTGTATTATTTATATATTTTTAAAATTAATAAAAAAATATAATAATAAATGAGTATAAATAAGGTGTGAGTGAAAAAATATAACAAAATTTATAAATTGATAAGTAATTAATGATTTTTTTTTAAATTGTGAAAAAGAAAATGCATAATGTTTTTTGAATAGGGGAAAGCACTACTTATATGTGTGAAATACATTAATTAAAATACCTGAGATTTGAAGGTTTTAATTGTAGAATCAATCTTGTCCAACAGTTTAAAAAATTGTCTCATAAATAGATAGAGTTTAAGAATTACATCTACATAGTTTTCGACTTGATCCCGTCTAAAAATTGTTTAGACCTATTTATTTTTCTTTTCAATAAATAGTAAAAGTTGCATATTGAAATATAGTATAATATATATTCACTAGATTTATTCATGGATTGAGTTAGCTGGATTCGAATAAGATTTGATCATATTTGATTTTTTAAACTTTAAATTTGAGCCCGACCTCATATATAAAAATATATAATATTTTATATATAAATTTTTCGGGTGAGCTGGATTTGTCGGGCTAGTCTTAAAAAAATAATATTCTGAAAATCGGCCAAAAAATAATCGGGCTTTTTCAAACTTTGGCTTGGACAGGCCTAAGAAAAAATCTATGCCTAAATTGCATTTTTTGGAACACTGTTGGGCGGGCTGGCGGGCACCAGAGCCCACGAACATGTCAAGTATTTACTTAGACAATATATTTATGATTGATTCTCCCATTTCCAAAGCTTAAAAAAAAATTTATCATTTCACACAAATATTACCATTTTTTTTTTTTAACATTTGGCAAAATAGTATGCTTCAATAGTTCAAAATTGTCCGGTGATTATGTCATCAAAAGTTCACATCATAATCATGATTAATCATCTAAATAATTTTAATGAAAAGAAATTATAACTCAATTGGTAAAAATTTAAATGGTTCAATGTACAATATGAAAAAAAATAATAAAAAATAAATATTTTTAGTATAATAACTTAATAATTTATTCGTATGGTGAACACTAATAACTTAGTATTCATAGAAATATATTTTCTGAAGCTATCACATATTTTTATTATTTAAAATAGTAAAATATGCATTTATTGGGATTTTTTTTATATTAGAGAAGGAGAATACCTCACAGAATGATGGTAGTAGATTACATAATAAGGGATAGCCTTCCCCTTAATATTTTTCACTAAATTATTGACAACTATTTGTGATTTGAGATATTGAAATTTGAAATTTCTCACTTTTCACTCTTTTAAAGAAAATAAGAAAACCAATTAAATCATATATGATTGGTTGTATTTATTGAAATTTCATCCCATGATTTACCCGACAAATCATATAAAAACTTTTATTAAGTACAATACTTTTTTTTCCCTAATTATACCTCAAATTAAATATATTTAGATAATTCTGATATAAATTCATATAAAAATCAATTTATTTGTAAATAAATTTTGTAAAAAATTTATTTATAAATTGATTTTCATATTTCAATTAAATGTACAATTCATTGCAAATAGTTAGCGTTACTTCATTTATGTTTTAAATTCATTGCCTTTGTTTGCTTGTACTCTTCTTAGCGTCGTATGCAATTCTATCAATTTTGATCGGATTTGATTCAAACATAACTAGTTTTATAAAATTAAAAATATATGATTTTTAAATGAATGTTTATTTATATCAAGTATAAAATATGAATATGTATTTGAAACTAAAAATATCATAAAATAGATGTGAATACTATTTTGGAGATATCCTAAAGGGATCCAAATGTAAATGACAAGCTCATTTGGAATTATGACAAGAAAGGCCACTATACGGTAAAGTCAGGTTATCATGTTTCTTTTAAATTTTTGTGAATTCTTATGATGATGAGTTATCTTTGCCTTGGACAAAATTTTGGAAGCTTTCAATTCCTCCTAGAATCAAAATTATGGTATGGAAAGCTTGCCAAGGTTTCCTTCCGATCAAGGCAAATTTAATTTTAAAGGGATTGGATATTGATAATCATTGTGTGTTTTGTCATGAATATGGGGAACATGAGATGCACTTATTTGTAGTTTGCCCCTATGAGCATGAATTTTGGAATGAGTTATGTCTTATTGCATGATTCATGATGTGGACTTTTTTAGTGATTGGTTGGGGTCACTTTTGTTTCGTAAAAATAAAGCCATGAGTGAAAATATTTGTATGGTTATATGGCAGTTGTGGAAACAATGAAATCAGAAATTATGGAGGAATGAGTGTTTAGTTCCAAGAACTATTGTCACATTGTGCCTTGGTTTCCTAAATAAATTTTCTGCAGCAAACTAGAGTGGTGGCCGTGTGGTGATGTTTGATATGTTGCAAAAATTTTGCTGGCAACCACTTGCTTTGGGTCACTTGAAACTGAATATAGATGTGGCTTGTAAACCCAAGGTCATATGGTGGGAATTGGTGGAGTGCTAAGGGATCGTGCAGGTAAATTTATTATGGGATATTCAAAGATAATGATGAGGTGCTTTACACCTTTATTGGTAGAAGCAATGAGATTGAAATATTGTCTCTAATGGCTGTTGGTTCATGGAATTAGAAATGTCTTGGTAGAAATGGATGCAAAAGGTGTAGTGGAAGCTGTAAATGCGAGACAAGATGATTGGTCAGAATTTGGTCAAATTGTTAGAGCTTGTCACATTCTCATGGAACAAAATAACATCCATTCCATTTACTATGCACGAAGATCTTGTAATATAGTAGTACACACAATAACTCATGGTGCTTTCTAATTGGCTAATCCACAAGATTGAAATGTGGAGCCTACATTTATTAGACAAATGATGATAGATGATGTAATGTTTTTAAATCATTAATATTATTCTCCTTGGTTATAAAAAAAATCATAAAATTTGTTTATACAAACAAACTCTTAATCATTTTGTAAAATAATTTAATTATTTTTTATTACCTTTTAAATTGCATATATATATATATATATATATATTAAAAGGTAACATATAGTAATGTAATTATTCTTAAGATAATAACTTAAATATTTAATTGAGAAATTTTTTATTACATTGAAATTTTACTTCAATTTTTTTCAATGAACATTTGAGAGAATTGCAAAGATACAACATGACATCTCTATTACACTGACATCTTCCTAACATCAATCACATGAAGTCTCCAAAAAATATTATTAATGAAAAATTAAAATAAAGAATGTCAATATAAAATAGTGATCATCTGAACCTATAATGTTCACAGAACTAATGATAGTAATTAAGACAAGGTAAACAAAAAGAGGGTAGCATAAACTACCAATTAGCTTGGTCATAGATAATTGGCTCACAAGCTAGGTGATCAGCAATTGTATTTCCTTTATGATAAATGTTATAAATAACAAAATTAATCTTGGAAATACGGTCTAAACAAGGAGATAATCTGATAAAATATATCATGGAATACGGACACTTTATTTTGGAATAAATGCACCACATAAATGGAATCCGTTTCTAGCCAAGTATGATCCCACCCACACCTCTAAGCATTGTCAATAGCATAAATAGCTGCATCTAACTTAGCTTCAAATGCAAAACCTTCACCCAAAAAAATAGAAAAATAATTTTTATGCTGTGTTTGGGAAGAGGGGCAAAGGTGGGGAAAGGAAAAGGGTTTGGGGAAAGAGGAGTGGGGAAAGGGTAAATCCATTGTTTGGAAAGCTAAGGAATGGATGGGGAATATAAAGAGTTTCCTTTGGGCCGACAAAAGAATAAGCCCCCCATTTTTTAGTGAAAAGCTAGGGACATAATTTTTAATTATATTTATAACTAGAATTACATTTTTTAACCTTATTTTCATATTCCAATCAAATAAAATGAGGGTATAATAGTAATTTTATTTTTTTTATTTTTTCACCCATCATCTTTCACCACCTTTCTAAACAATATAGGGAAAAAAACTTTCCACTCCCTTTCTATTCTTTTCCCAACTTTCTTTCCCCACCATTTCTTTCTCTACCCAACTTTTTTTTTTTCCCAAGCATAGTGTTAATGAATCCTTAACTGTTTATAAAGATCCCTCCTACTCCTATGCAACCTAGAGCACCTAAAGCCAACCCATTGATATTAACTTTAAGCTAATTTGCAGGAGGAGGATGCCATTTAACTGAGATAAGGCTTTTATGCCATTTAAGCTAATGCAATATTAGGAATTCCCTTTGAGAGTTACCTTTGAGAGTTATAAGCTGTACATATATTGAAAGTGTCACCATCTTTAATAACGTTGTAAATGAATCAAAGAGAGTTGAATAGAGAGACTTAGTTGCCTTTGAAAACAAATTGGTTTTAAGTTGTCCATATTACCTAAAAAAAAATGAATACTATAGCTGTGATAAACAGAGGTCTAACTTGAGAACTAAACTTAAATTTTCATATCACTTGGTATAGCTCCAAAGCTAAAGAGCAGGGCCAAGCAATAGAGATGTCAAAAGTCTCTCCAATTGTAGCCCATAAACTAGAAGTATAAGGGCAAGCCACAAAAAGATGAGCAGAAGTCTCATTTACATTCCAACATAACCTGCAAACTGAAGTGATACATATACCTTTCAAGTGCAAGTTATTATCTATTAGAAGCTTGTTTAGGAACAACTTTTAACATAAAATTGAACAAGATGGCAGTAAGAAAGGCTTCCAAATGTCGTGTTCTTAATCTTTGGAGAAGTAGCTAACAGAAGATAGTTATATGCAGATTTGCAATTGACCTTCCCATTTACAGACCTATACTAAAGAAAAGTATCCTGAGGAAAAATGATACCTTAACCTACTGAATCTCTTTATCCAGCCGCAGATAAGAAATAGGGAGAAGAGGAGGAAGCCCTCATTTGTGCTCAATAAAAAAAATCTAAAACCCAACCAATAATATACTCACGATGGTGAAAGTGCAAATTAAATCTAGAGGCAATAGAACAACCAAGCCAATTGTCATGCCAAAAGTTGAGTTTACTATCTGACTCAATGAGCCAACATGACTAAAAACACAAGTCAGAATAGATAGTTTTGAGTGAACATCAAATAGAAGAATTCACCACACAAGGCTGCTTGTAGCAGTTAAGGAAAAGAGCCCATTTGAAAAGAGAAGGCAAATCATTATGTGTACACAAGGTTGCTGCTAACTTGTAGATTAATGAGCAATTCAACACCTTAAATCTCTTCAAACCTAAGCCACCCTCAACTTATAGGCGACTGCAATAAACCTAAGAAACTGAGACAAGCTTCCTCCTAACTATGGAACTTGTCCAAACAAAGTTCCTAATAGTTTTTTCCATTTTCAAAATAAGGTTCTAATGACATTTATAGACAATAAAACTGTGCATAAAAGAGCTCTCAATGACCAAGTTGACAAGACAAACCCGACTTGCCATTGAAAGATGTTTCCTTACCCATTCTTTAAATTTAGAGAGGACCTTTTATGCAATTTGCCACAATTGAAGTCTATGCTAAGCACCTTTGAATAGAGGGACCTCCAAATAGAGGAAAAGCAAGAAACCATGTTTCATGCTAGTTCCACCAAGAATACATTAAACACATCTATTAGAGACATTAAAACCAAACAAAGCTTCAAATTTCTCCCAATTAACTATTTGGATGAATAAAGACCCATAAATATCAAAGACCATGCTTAAAAATATTGAGATTGGCAATAGATGCCTTTCCAAAAATTAACAAATCATTAGCATAAATAAGATGTGTAGGGACTTTGATATTTCTACTAGCTTACATAAGAATAAATTGATCAGAATCAACTAGGTGAGGCAACCAAAGACAAGAAAATCCTTGCCAATACAAAATAAAAGCAGAGATAAGGGATCACCTTATCTTACCCCCTTTGAATAGGAAAAATATCCTTTAGCTGTGCCATTAAGAACAATTCAAAGACAAGCTGAGAAAAAAATTGACATTATCCACCATGGAATTTTGTGAAAACCAAAACAAGTCAGAGTCTCCATAGAAAAGACTAGCTCATAGTGTTAAATGCCTTGTGCACATCAATTTTGAGAGCCATGTGACCCTCCCTGTGTTTCTTATCTAAAATGTCGACAAACTTTGAGGCAGCTACAATATAATACTTAATGTGGTGACCTTTAATGAAACCAAATTGTTCAAAGACAATTTTAGAGGCAACAATTGAAAGATGATTCATTAGAATTTTTGTAATAATTTTGAGAACAAAATTACTGAGAATAATAGGCTTGAATTTGTCGACTAATATTGCTTTTGTGACCTTAGAAATCAAAATGATAAGGCTTGAATTAAAACCTAGCTTAATCATGCTAGAAGTGTAAAAATCTTTAATAGCTGCATAGACAACCACCCCTATTATATCCCAACAATGAGAAAAAATTACCTGTGAACTTGTTAGGACTCGGAGCACTAAACCCATCCATGTTGCTAATTGTTAAGCAGATGTCCTCATCAAAGGCATCTAGAGTAAGAATACATTTTCCTCTTCAGTTAAAAGAAAAGGCATCACTTGTTGAATAATAGTAACATTAAAAGAACTATCATCCAGTTGATGGGCTTGAAAAAGATCTACATAGAAAGAGATGACATGGTTTGCAATCATATCTAGATCATCAAAAAGAATCCCATTAATTTCAATATATCAAATACCATACTGAGCATGTACTGAGAAATCATAGACTGATAAAAATCAGTGTTTCTATCACCCCCAGAAAGCCATCACACTTGACTCATCTCCTTATATAACATTTCTTGCCGAACCAAACTAACATCAAAAGCTCTGTGAGCATTTAACTCTTGGCAATGCAGCTCATTCGAAAATTCCATATAAAAAATTTAACACTGAATATCAAGCAATGTCTAAGTTTCACTCTCAATGCAGTGCTATAAGTGACCAAAGATTGAAAAATTCTAAGTATGAAGAGCTTTGCATAGATTCTTAAGCCGGTGCATAAGGCGTCACATAAGAGACCTATACACAACTCCATTCTTCAATTCTGAAGAAACAAAAGAAATAAAATCCTTATGATTTAACCATATTGCACATAATCGAAAGGTTAGAATTAACATTAGTGCAAGCAAGCAAAAGCAATTTATGATCAAAAGAATGATAGGGAAGGGCAATGCACTTTACTAACGTCCAATCATCAAAAAAACCATTAGAGCATAAGACTCTATCCAAGCATTGCTCAACTTGAGAAACCCTACCCCTGACCCTTTGACCATTAGACTAAGTATAATAGGTACTCGCTATATCCAAAGAAGATAGAGAACAATAATCAATAGCCTAAGAAAATTCTCTGCGAGAAATAGAAGTCAGCCTGTATGTCTTTTCATGGGCACCAAAGAGAGCATTAATATCATTAAGAACATATCAACTAGCTAAATATAATAAGTTAACAAGAAGAAGCTCTTCCCAAAGGAAATGAAAAACCATAATTAAGATGCTGTCATAAATAAGAGTGATCTAACTAATAGTCCTGTTAACCACCATAGAAATAGAGATTTATTAATGTTTCACAGATTCTATAGATAGAGTTAGACTGTTATTAACAAAAACCCAACAGGTAGAAAGTGGAGCATTATTAGCAGTGACAAAAGAGATATCCAAATGCTGCTAAAAGCTAGAAGGAATAGTAGCAATACTAACAATGGGCTTAATAATGCAAAGAATATCTAGACAATAAGTAGAACACATATTAAAGATGAACTGTAAAGTGTTGGCATTACTTGCACTATGGTAATTCTAGTAAATAATCTTATAAGTTTAGGGTCGGTGAAGGACAAGAAACAAGCTTAGATAAAATTGGTTTGTATTTCATCCTTGCAGCTCTCTTTTTCTTTGGCATAGTTTTCCATTATGAGAGGTTAACTTCATCTACCCATGCGACTTGCCACTTTGAAATAGCCTTGACATTAATAAATGGTTGCCTTTGTCATTCAAAACTGCACCATCCACCCCAACATCATTATCAATATGGTCAGGCACTAAATTATCATCTAAATCCACCATATTAGTGTCCACGTCATTCCCCTCACCTATACCCAAAGTCTGCATTGCATCACTTACCTTATTCACACACTGTGGTCCGTCCTTTATGCCATAAAAGCTTCTTTATCGGTAATATGTTAGACAATTTCAACATTAAAAGGTATAGAATTTGTGTTATTCAAAGCTTCACTAACCAAAGCTCCAATGTTTGTGCGTAGAGGTTTAACACCTTCTCACATGGGATGGACTGGTAACTTAATGGCTTAACAACTTTTGTAACTTGGAGGTTCGAACTCTCAGTCTTTTCTTCTCCAAAGCCTTGTTAATGCCACAAACAACAGACACATGCCCAATGTTATGGCAATTCGAGCAAAAAGCAAGGAGATTCTCATTAAAAAATCTCTAGAAAAAAGCTTTTTCCTTATCCGTTCCAACATGATTTACTCATGTGGCCTAGAATGCTAATACAACGTGCAATATCTGCTAGACTTTTTGGGTGCTAATATTCCTATTGCAACATGTGAATACAAACCTAGACTTGCATGTTTATGGATTTCTATTCAAAAGAATCAAAATCTGTCATCCATCATTGCAAACGCATGAACCCTAGTTTCAAAGAAAGAGGGTCTCGACTGCATACTTTGTCTCTATCTCCTGTGATGAAGCTGAATCCAGTAAAAACCCCTACTAAGTAAAATCAATTTCCATCCTAGACGAAGCCAACAAATAGGGGTGAGTTTTTCTATCACAGTTGAAAGCTTTCATAGTGCTTCACCCTTAGTCAATACAATTATGTCAATAATGCGCATACACACATAAATTCAAATAAGATTTGATACACTTCTTGGTTGATCTTGACACACATATAACCACCTTTATTTTCAAGATTGACTGTGGATTCAAAAGGAATCTCTTTTCCATGAACCACAAGTGCAAAACTTGGTGCAGTGGGATTTATAGCCCTTGATGATCTCGTCCATATGCCATGCCATGAAAATAATGTTACATGGCTAAAATAATCTTTTATAGGTGCATATTGATGCTCGCCAATTTGAAGATCAGTGGCCAAGTTTAATTTATTATATTTTTAATCCCAACTTAATTCTAGTTTGACGTAATACTGGTTGAAGAACTGTTGGATATTATGGATCTGTTTTGCCCATAATGGGAAACCTGACCCAATTGATGTTTAGATAATTTATATTAGTTGAGAATTATATGATTAATATCCAATATATATAATATGATAATTATAGAATTATAATAATTATTAGATAAACCTAAAGAAAATAATTTTTATTAGTTAAATATTATTAGAATTCTTTAAAGATAAGAATTGGTTATTCAGAGAAGTAACCAACACGTAAAATAGAAATTAACATGAAAAAAAAACAATGGTGATAATCTTTGCAATAAAATAGAGGGATTTAGGCTATGAGAACAAAAGAGTTTTTCATCTGTAATTATTCATTGGGATCAATAACTTTAGCTTGATCTACAACATTTCTATATCACAACAAATAAGTATTACTGTGCCATATTTTTGAACATTGGTATCAAAGCTTGCATGCTAAGAATTATAGTTTGTTATTAATTTTCCCGTATAATCAAATTATGAAGTTTTTGTTTTAGTTAACATGTTTCGTGAACTTTGAATTATATGTTTCCATTCAAATAATAGCGCATTAATTTGATTATATTAGTTTTCAATGAGACATACATGCCATATACATTAATTTAAGTCCATATTTTCATTGTGTGAACAAAAATTTTCTAGACAAATCTTTTGTTATTAAGTTTATGACCATCATCAACTGTTGCGGCATTGTTTTCTCTTTACTTGAAGCACGTTCTTTAATGATTTTGATATCATTAAAAAATAGGATTAACAAGCTTTGAATTGATATATTGTATGCATAATTCGAATTACTAGAGAATGAGATATAACATTCCAAAGTAGGCCATTTGATCATGCAATTCTTGATATCTGTTTGCTGAATAGAGAAGATGGTAAACAATAAATAAAAATGATCTCACTCTCAATATATGTATGTAATTCAAAACCTAAGATAGAGGCCTTATTTGGTGAAAATAACTAAACCATTGAATTCAAATACCCTAAAAACCCCCCACCTAAAAAATTTTGGGATCTAGAATAGCTACCGAACGATGCATCATTTTGGCAAAATGACACGTTTCATCAAAATGATATGACATTTTTCTACTACCAATTTAAAAAAAAAAAAAAATTGGCCAATTGGATGGCGTGTGAGGGCGAGAACGGGACTCCCTGGGCCCTAATTTTTTTTTTTCATAAATTCCTCAATTGTTTATTTTTAATTATTCTAATTTTTTGGGTTTAATAAAATTAATTTTTAATAAAAAGTTAACTTTTGGTTGTAAAAAATAATATTAATCGAATTTCAGATATTAAAAAATTCACAAAAATTATTTTTTCATCTTAGAAAAATCTGAAATTTTTTTCAAAAACATTTTGTGGTCCAATGAGTTAAACTAACACATAATTTGGTTAAAAATCATTTTTAGTCACTATAATTAGTGTTTCTTGATTGCATTTTAATAAGGTTATTTTTTGTATTTGTTATAAAAAATTATAGCAATCATGGTTAGAATTCTTAAGGTTATCAAAACTGCAAGTAAACAAAGAATAGTGAAAATAATGATTAAAAATCCAAAAAGTTTAGTGATTGAGCCTTCTGGTAATCGAGTGAAACATATGGTCAATCAAATCATCATCATTAATGATCGGATCTAGGAGACTATTTGGGAAGGTAATTTGCTTACCTAGTTTAAGAGGTATAAAGCTCTAAAGGCTGCTCTACCTCAACGCTGTAGAGACACTTTAGACTTATTATGGTCAGATGTCAGGATTCGTAAGTATAATGGAAGACTTATAAAATTTTTTGGGAGGGAATTTGCAAAGACGATTGCAATAGTGGAGTCAAGTTATGATTCATCTAAAATTTCACCATTCTTCATATGCCTCCCTTATAAGCATTATAAGAAGCTCATTGATTCCATACCTGTTAAATACCTATATTATCATATTAGAATGTGTTTCTAATTTTAATACTGTTTCTTTCAAACTTCCAGTAGTTTGTGGTATAGGTTTGGAATTTATATGAATATTTGTTTTAAGTATGCATTTATCTCAATTCAATTAATTATGTTCATGTTAATTAATTGATATATTTATTTAATTTGTGCAATTAAATATTGATAAATGCATTTAATATTCATAAGATATATGAAATTTTCCAAAGTTTTAGTAACTTTAAAAATAAAACTTTGCATAAATTAATTAGGTCAATAATTATATTTCATCAAGATATTAGATGATGATTGGAAACTATGTAACCTCTTGATTCTGCACCTATTGAAAATAATTATTGGTATAATTAATAGATGGCAATGTAGAAGTATGTAATGCTAGACATTAATTATTATGTGTATGGCTTATATGGAATTCTGTGTTCTATAAAATGGCTTTTGCTTAAAAAAATATTATTGTTGAACTCAATAGGGGTGAGAAATGGAATAGCAATAATTATGAGATTTGGAGCATGAAAATATAGTATGTGCTAGAAGAGCAAGAGGCTCTTCAAGCTCTGAACACTGTCATGGAGCAGCCTGAACAAGGCAACATAGCTTAACACAGAAGGAATCATGAAGCCTATGAAGCTTGAAAAAAAAAGAACTCTTTGGCTCACATTACATTGTTGAGCAGCATGGACGATGATGTTATGCGTGAGTTCCAAAAGGATGACAATGCCAAGGACATATGGTCTGCATTGAAGGTGAGGTTTAGAGGTACGTCCATTACCAAACTCTGATCGCTGACTATCAAGTTTGACACTTATAAGAAACGTCTAAAGCATACAATGAGAAAACATCTGAGACATATATCAAACATGATAGCTGAATTAAAAGATGCTAGTAATACTTTGAGGGATGAGGAACAGGTCCAATCTATCATTGGATCCTTACCTCATACCTGGGAGTATATGAAAATGCATCTAACCCATAATGAAACCATAAAGACTTAATTAAGAACATGTTATGCACCACCTCAAGTTAAAAGAGGATTGCCTTGAAACTACCAAGTTAAGTACTGAGGTGTACATGGCTGGTTTAAGCGCGCAAGGAGGCTTAAGGCGTAAGCTCAAGTTTCAAGCAATCAAAAAAGGGGAAAAGAGAGGCTCAACCAAATAAGAATCCTAAGCAAAACTAATATGGCAAGAAAAAACATAACAATAAAAGGAATATAGCAAAAGTGAGATGCTATAGTTGCAATTAAATGTGGTCACTTTGCTTGTGATTGTTCTAAACCCTAGAAAGGTACCTCGTTATGCACATATTAGTGAAATTTGCATCGAGTAAAGTGGATTGTAGCTCTATTTTTTTGATTGATTCACATCTTTTATGGATTGTAGATTCAAGAGTCACAAACCATATAGTTGAAGGATTAAGAAGCCTTCGTAAATTTTCGACGAGTCCTGCATAGAGTAAAGTGGATACTCATGGGGAATAATGCGAGAGTTGAAGTTAAAGGGATTGGTACATTCAAGTTAGTCATGTGTGGTGGTCAAACCCTATTCCTTCATGATGTGCTATTTGCTTCTCAGATTTACCGAAATTTAATTTTAGTGTTGGTATTGCTTAGATTAGGTTTTGCTTGGAATTTTCATGACATGCGTGTTAATTTGTCTTCAGGAACAACCTTTTATAGTTTTGGTTACATTTTGGATCGTTTTGTAATAGTGGATTTGGATTATGACTTTAGTAGTTATAATGTTAGTTTTTTCTATGTTTATAGCTTCATATGATTATGAGCATCATGTGAATATTTCGCATGCTAGGCTTGGCCATATAGATCAATAAAGAATTAATAGATTAGCCAAAGAAGGATTATTAGCTAATATTGACAAAGTATGGTTTTCAACTTATGAACATTGTCTAGTTGAAAAAACTGCGAGAAAACCATTTAGAAAAGGAATTAGAGCTAACTTTCCATTACAACTAGTTCATTATGATGTGTGTGATCCTATGAATGTGAGAGCTAGGCATGAATCTTTCTATTTCATAACATTTATAGATGATCTAACTTTATTTAGTTATATCTACTTGATTTCTCATAAATTTGAAGCATTAAGTTGTTTTAGGAACTATATAAACTTAGTAGAAAATCAATTAGATAGAATAATAAAAGCACCTAAAACTGATCAAGGCCAAGAATATCTCTTTGATCAACTAGGAGAATTATGTGATGAAAAAGGAATACAACATCATTTAAGTATCCCCAGAACTCTAAAATAAAATGGTGCTGCAAAAAGGAGAAATATAATGCTCTTTAAGATGGTTAGGTCTATGATGGCACAAGCCTGCTTGCTTATCTCCTTTTAAGGAGATGCACTGTTAACTGTCACATATATACTTAACCGAGTGCCTATAAAATCAGTTGCCACCACTCCATATGAGTTATGGACTGGTAGAAAATCTTATCTGAGCATTTTGAAACCTTGGGGATGTGCCACCTATGTACACGATTCCTCCACATATATGAAATACTTGGACCAAGAGGAAAGAAAAGTATCTTTATAAGGTACTCTGAAACCTTAAAAGATTACATGTTCATAGATGAGTAAGATAGTAGGAGTGTAATTGAGTTTGAATCATGAGATATCACATTCTTAGAGAATGAGTTTCTTAAACAAGACAAAATGGTTCAAGACTTTTTCATTGTTTAAGACTGTGAATCAACACCTATTAGTATTATCTCATTCGAGTGGGAGGATTTTAATAGATGATGAATTAGTTTTAACAACTATTTCGATTCCATCATCTCATATGAATGAAGGTGATCCTTGCCCGAGTAGGAGCAATTTGAGAATTGATGAATCTTAATTGCGTTGAAGTAATCTTGGCAGTGTTCCGCACTGTTGATTTGAGATTGAAGGCAGTGAAGCTTTTTTTATTCTTCCAAAAGAGGAAGATAAGCCAAAGAATTCAAAAAGACTCTTATCCTACTAAGGATAAATGGATTAAAGCAATGGAAGAAGAAATGAAGTCCATGAGGTCAACAAAGTTTGGGAACTGGTTGATCTCCCAAAAGGATGAAAAGCTATTAGGAAATAAAGAGAGGCTGATGGTACCATTGAATGTACAAAGCTTGCTTAGTTGTGAAAGGTTACACACAACAGGAATGAATTGATTATAAGGAAACTTTTTCACCTATTGTGCGTTTTACCTCAATTCGCTTAATTCTAGCTATTGTCGCAAGCTTGGACCATGAATTACATCAAATGGATATAAAGACTGGTTATCTCTATGGATAATTAGATGAAGAAATCTATATAGAACAACTAATGGGTTTCATTAAAAAAGGCCACAAACACCAAGTTTGTAAACTTTAAAAGTCTATTTATGGCCTCAATCAGTCTTTTAGGCAATGGTAAATTAGTTTTCATAATGTGACCATTTCATTTGATTTTATTATGATTGATAAGGATCATTGCGTGTATAACAAGAGGTCTAAAAATAAACTTGTGATATTATCGCTGTATGCCAATGATATCTTAATAGCTGGAAATGATAAGGAGTATGTTTATGACATCAAAGCATGTTTGTCATCAAATATTCATGACATCAAAGCATGTTTGTCATCAAACTTCAAAATGAAGGATACAGTTGAAGCTACATATATTCTTGTAGTTAAGATTTCAAGAGATCGTCTAAGGAAAATATTGTCTCTTTCATAGGAGATATATATAAGAAAAGTACTTGAACAATTCATAATGCAAGACTATAAACCTATAGATACTCCTATTGCTAAAGGCGAAGGCTTAAGCCAAAGGTTATATTCCAACACTCAAGAGGAAAAGGAACAAATGAGTAAAGTTCCTTATGCTAGTGTAGTTGGTAGCCTCACATATGCTATGATGTGTACAAGACCTAACATCAGTTATGTTGTTGGCATGGTAAGCAGATGCCAATCCAACCCAGGCTAAGCAGACTAGAAAGTTATAAAGAGGATTTTAAGGTATCTAAAGGGAATTGCTGACTACTCATTATGCTATCAAGGCTGTGATATGCATTTGAGAGGCCATAGCAATGCTGACTTAGGAGGAGACTTGGATGAGAGAAAGTCTACCTCTGGGTTTATCTTCTTACTCAATGACAGTGCCATATCTTGAAGTAGTAAGAAACAATAATGTATAGCTTTATCCACAATGGAAGCTAAATTTGTGGCATTCTTTTCAGCAGTATAAGAAGCTGTATGGCTTAAATTGTTTTTGGATTATCTAAGGGTCACAAATGATTGCTTGATCTAGTGATTATCAACTGCAATAATCAAGTGACTATTGCTTATGCAAAAGACCCTAAGTTCCACTGTAAAGCCAAGCACATAGATATTAAATATGATTTCGTTAAAAACATGGTTGCACGTAAGGAAGTAAACATGAAGTACATTTCCATGAGAGAAATGGTCGTAGATCCACTAACAAAGCCTGTTCCTAGAGATGTATTTATTAAGCATATTAAATCTCAAGGATTGCGTAGATGTTAATGTACTTATATTCTTGATATTTCCCAATGTTTACAAATGTTTTATTAATGTCTAAATGATAATGAAGTTTATTAGCATACATACATGTGAATGTTACTTGTTACATTCTTTATTGTTTTGAGAAGTGTGTCAGATAAATAAGAGATTGACCCTCTCACATGGGTAATTGCCTCTATCATTTATGTGTTGCATAGAGATGAGATGAATTTTAAGTTTATTATCTTAGTGATAATGGTGAGCTCAAACTTAAAATTCAACATATCGACCTATATAATGACTAAAGGTCATTATGACAAGACTATGTGATTTAAGTTTTCACTATATCTATCTTCATTACTAGTTGTCAATTCTAGTAAGATAAATTTGTTAAAGAGTAGTTATGTGAACTCAAGTTAAATACTAAATGTATCTGAACTATCATCTATATAGCATTATCTTAACAAAGACACATGCTCCATGGGAAAGGAGAAAATGTTGTAGCACATGATTCATACCATGTGTGTAATAATCGACCAACAAGGGTAATATGAGTAAAAGATCTCAAATCATTATTGTGTGAGACCTAAGGTAAAAGTGAGCCTCAAGGAGTACCCTCATGACTCCTATTAGTTACTCAAGACCTGATTTAATGATTGCTATCTTAGAATGTTACCTAAGGGCTATGAATGATACGGTCTAATGGAACATTTCAACAAAAGCGAGTTAAGTTAAGGTTGAGAGAATTGTTAGAAGAGGAAGATCATTAGAGTATCACATTAACTCATATTCACTAGCCGACTAATTATACCTTATCTACAAGATGAAATATAATTGTGAATACAAAGTACAATCACAAATGAGATAATGAGAGATGACGAAATGTGATGATATGATTTAGGGTACTGCATACTATAAACTACTCTAAATCATTTATATAATTGAAATGCTATATATTCCTAACAAATATATAGCACTGAGCTCTCGAAGTATGCTGATCGCATGGTCTATTTTCTAAGTATGAATTGTTGCAGAGCGTAAAGAATGTGTTCTCTTAATTTTGTTGTGTTTCTCATTAAGTGCGAGTGGAAGATGTTGGATATATGGATTGGGTCTGCCCATAATGAAAAACCCGACCAAATTGATGATTAGATAATTTACATTAGTTGGAAATTATCTGACTAATATCCAATATATATAATCTGATAATTATAGAATTATAATAATTATTAGACAAACCTAAAGAAAATAATATTTATCAGTTAAATATTATCAAAATTCTTTAGGAAAAAGAATTAGTTATCTGAAGAAGTAGCCAATATGTAAAATAGAAATTTATATGAAAAAGAAAAACAACAATGGTGATAATCTCTGCAACAAAATAGAGAGATTTAGTCTGTGAGAACAAAATAAGTTTTTCATTTGTAATTGCTTCTTGGACCGATAGCCTTTAGCTTGATCTTCAACGTTTCTGCGAACAAGAACCGAATCAAATTCATAAACATTATGTAAGATATACATGCTTTTGATGATTTAGTAATCATAAGAGTATTGATCCAAGATATATATACTTTTGATCAAGCATTCTTAACTGTTCAGTATACAAAAATTTATTCGATTTATAAGTTTATTGCCGATTATTTAATAAAATGAATAATAACAAATAAAAAAATAAATTGATTTTAATTAAAGAAAAAGTCATGAGTCTCCTTATTGGTAAAATTGTGGTCTACAATAATAATTTATTTACCTATCTCTTACTTTTTAATATAAGATTACTTAATTATTGATTCTTTTTAAGAGATTATATTGATTTAAATGTTTACGTTTTTTAAGTAGAGAAAAAAATTCTTAAGTATGTTAATCATTTTTCTGTTCAACCAAAACTGTCTATTAGGTGCTAATGTCTCGATTTATGATATTTTTATAGAATGTTAATTTTTTTTTTTTTATACCATAACAACTATCAATTTTTATTTTAGTGCATAAAATTCAATTTAAATAGTAACATAGACATTACAAACAATTGTGATGTTGACTTCAACCTTGTTGATAAAAAAAATTGTAAAGTATCTAACAAGCAACCGCTTTCCTTTAAAATTTAGAAAAATGCTATATAATTCAACATTTTTGTACTAATTTTTTAACCTAATTGATATGAATCGTTTTATTTGTCATTTTTTAAAGAATATTTGCCATTTTTTTTTAATATAAAACATTTTCAAGCAATTTCGAAGTGTTTGTTAGGTGAAAGATAAGTGTTGTTAGGTTAAGCACTTCCGCGAGTTCGGGTACATTGACAAACTAGCTAACATTGAGATCTCATACCTTAACAACTAAGATTCTATATTATTAATTTTGATTTTTAACCAAATGAATTTCAATTGGAGAAATTAAGAAAAGTTTAAAACAAAAAAAATATACCTTATTATTAATGACAGAGCTAAAAAAATTTTTAAGGAGAGACTTATTATGCAATAAAGAACAATTATAGAGAATGAAGAAAACAGATAACAAAAGAGAGAATAAATTTTTATATATATCTTCATTGATTATAATGCTTATTTATAAATACAAAAGATTACATAAATAAAGATAGAAATAGAGTTCTATTTATATAAAAATATTAATATATAGAGATAGAATAAACATCCAATCTTATCATATCACTTAAATATTATCACAATAAGACTAAATTTTTTTATTTCATAATTTACATTCAAATAATATTTTATATATTTATGGGAACTTTCCACCTAAAATTGGAGGAATATATTCAATATATATACCCAATTTTTTTAGAAAATTACACTAAAAAATATTTACATTTTAAATTAGAAAACTATGACCTCTTCTGATCAACTCTCTTTTCGTCACTGCTTACCATAAATTTGTTACTATAATTTTTATGACCAAATATTGATTGAGGTACCAAAAAAGACTGTTATGCATTATGCTATAGATAGTGATTGAAATAAAATAATTAATAAAACTCTTTAATCATTAATTAAAATAATAAAATATTTTTGTCTTATTTCTATAACAGGTATACTTTTGTCATATTCAGGTCTTAAGTGGGAGTTATGGACTCCTAACTTGCTTCCAAATGTTGTTTTTAGAAGTGTTAATCCACACTTGATTTATCCGTCTTGTTCTAAATTTGAATATTACAGTAACATTGGGTTTGACTCGATCCATTCAAGAAATTACTTCGACCTATTAAAAAAGAAAAAAAAGAAAAAGAAAAAGAGGTTGAGAATTGACTCAAACCTTAGCCGGCTCCTTTAAATTTTCCCACTTAAATAGAATAAGTGATATTTGGTAAAACTAAAAATTAAATGTTAAAAATTTAAATGATAGATTTTAAATTTTTTTTTTTTAAATGTATTAAGGTGATGTTTGATAAAATTGAAAATTAAGTTCTGAAAATTTACATGGGTGTATTGAATTAGGAGAATTAAAAATTTTTATAAATTTAAAAAGTTATAGGGTATTCAATAATGATTTTTAAAAACTCTATAAAAGTCAAGCGATATTCAATAATGACTTATAAAGACTTTAAAAAAACTAATAGAAATAAAGGGATATTTAATTATAATTTTTCTAAAATCTATAAAAGTAAACTAATATTCAAAAAGTCATTAATTTTTATAAATAATAGACTTTTATATATTTTTAATGACTTTTTATGTAGTTATATAAATAAAAAATCTTAAAAATTTTCTTTTACTTTCACTCAAGATTTCCATAGTCTTTTTTTTTTTTTTTCAGTCAAAAGTAGCACATAAATATAAGAATTAGCCCACCTTTTTTCTTCAATGTAGCTTGTATCCTAAACTGAAGCATATAATAATATGAGTTTACTCATAAAACCGATCAAAGCAATGAAATTCTAGATCATGAATTTACTTGTTTCCAGTCTCTATTTATAATCAAGTTAAAAATGATTTATCTTTATTTTATGTTATATAATCCATACATTCATTAGTACGCAACATTTGATGATTATATTATATAACATGTCTTCTAGTTTAATAACTGATTGTAGGGTAAAAATTAATAGGTTGAGAACATGACTAGAATTTTAAGAATGGTGATGCATGGATTAATCAAGATAATAATGTTTAGTTAAAAAACTTAAAATAACGAATTAATTAAAACTAAACTTGTTCGTAAGTTAGATGTGAATTTGAAAAATGTTAAATTTTTCAAAAACTTGATTAGTCTGACTCACGATAATAATCATCGAAAATCCATTAATGTCTATAAAAACCTATTAATATCTATAAAAGTTTTTTAAAATAAAATTTTTGAAAGTCATACATAAGTTTATAAATTCTATAAAGTTATTAAAAATTTATAAATCTTGCAAAAGTTATTCACTTAAAAAAAGTCTATAAATATCTTTAAAAGTCTTAATTAAATACACCCTCTTTAAATACTGAATTTTAAGTATTGAATATATAAGTAATATAATTTTTAAAATGTAAAATTATTTAAAAATTTAATCATTTATTATATTTAAGTATTATTTGGTATACTTTCCTGGAAAGTTAATTTTTCAGAAAATCTTATTTTCTAGGACGTAAATGTCACGCCCCGAACTCGAGAGCACGTGACTGGCACTAGGACATGGGACATGCACATGGCTACCAGTGCCCGTAGTAAGCCTAACCCAAACCACAAGATAATAAGCCCACAACACATAACTGAAAAGGGCTATGGGCCCAAACAAGGTAAGCAGAACCAAAAGAAATCACAACATAACGCAATATCAAATTGGCCCAACATCACTTATTCCATATATTCCAGAAATAAATAAATTACAGAAAGGCTCCGCTTAACCCCAAAGATTACAACTCCTAAAAATACATAACTGAAATAATACACAAAGTTCAACTACAAAGTGTAACATTGCGGAGTTCTAGAGTTACAATTACAAATGTATTTCTATTATATACATTCTTAATATCTCATTAATACAAATCACTGCCGAAGGGAAATTGGCAGTCTACTCAATTACAATTCCTTCCCAGCTCATTCCCTGACCTGAAAGCAACAAGATGAACAGGAATGAACGTTCGACTCAGTGAATGATACCAGCTAATATATTAAACTGGTATCCAACAGATAGAATCTAATGCACATGATATGCACCGTGTCATAGAGACAGACAAATCATCAAATCAAGCAAGGATGGGGTATGGTCCACAGTACCACACTGATACTCAGTACTCAATATGGGGAGCCGATCCCCCTACTCTGGCTCTCTGAATCCAATTAATCTGTCTCTTATATCCAAGGGCCCAGCCGGCACTGGTCTGTACCACGCAGCCCTGACCCGACTGACAGCAGCCCTGGCGATGAGCAGGCCCGGCCGGCATCCATCAGTCATAGCTCATCTTCTGAATCTCATCATAATCCATAACAATCCCATAATCCTAGGTGGTACTGTATCCTCCCGACCTCCATCCATCAATCACAACCATAACATAACGCAGAATACAGAATATCAATTCATCACTCACAGTCAAATGTCACATGCTTATAAATGTAATAGTAATGCATAATATACGTATATATATACACACAGCAATGCATATGAAATGGAAATAGGATAATATATCAGTGAGTATCACTCACCTAACTGTCGACGCTTCCGACCGGCTTCCCTCAGAAGAGTAGCCTTGGAACCAGGAAGACGCCAGACACCGACACCTCGCAACAGAGAACATGAACATGATAAGATTTACACTCAACCCCAGAACAGACTCGATAACCTAACAAATATTTTAAGAACCACTAAACATAGATTAACTCATATACCAACAGAAATACAAGGGTTTCGGGTTAACCTTCACAATTTCTGAACATACAGACGTCGAGGATCTTGCCAGAACATCAAAACAGAATCACTGGACCTCTCCATGCGCCGGCACCACGCGCCGCCGCCGGTGGTAGCGGATCAGGGGAAACCCCAGACCAGCAGATTCATCTCAACCCCAAGGGCACAAAAACAGTCACCACTCGCCGGCACTCGCCCTCCAGCCACCGAAAAATGCCTCTAAAGTCACGGTTTGGTATTTTCCAATCTCCTCCTCTGGTGGTCCTCAGGGGGCAAGGCAGGTACCAAAATGAAGCTCTCATCTTCAGGAGTAAAACGACACCAAGATCGCCGGATTTCGCTGCCGAAATCGGTCGAAAAATGGAGTTGAAGTCACGGTGGCCGGCGGTCCTTCTCTCCTCACGTACGCCGCCGTGTCGCCGCCGATCGTCAAGCTGCCACCTCCCTCGAGGTCGCCGGTCCTCCCTCTACCCAGCAGTGGTGGCGGTGCTTGCCACCGCCCGCCGGAACACCTTCAGCACTCTCTCTCTCTCTCTCGGCCTCTCCCTTTCTCTCTCCTCTCTCCTGCCCGTTACCCGTTCTGTTTCTGCTTCCTTCCCAAAACGCCCCGTTTTCCTCTTTCCAACCAATCAGCTCCCTTCTTCTTTTCCCTTTTAATTTACTTAACCCACAGTTTTGATATATATATATATACACTAAACCATATACTGTATACATATATAATACCATATACATATCCTATATATATATACAATAATAATAATAATAATAATAATAATAATAATAATAATAATAATAATAATACTGAGAATAACAATAATAATAGTGATGATAATAATAATAATAATAATAATAATAATAATAATAATAATAATAATAATTCATAATTTACATATTAATAATAATTTACAACATATACTCATGAATATATATATCAATAACATTATTAACGATAATTATAGTAATTATATCGGAAATCCAAACTTTCGATAAAATACTATAATCACACTTATAATATAATTAATACTTTTATCAATACTCAAATATCAAAATATAATCCAAAATACAATTCTCCAAAAATCCACATTAACATTATCATAATAATATAATATTGTAATATTATATCAAAATTGTCATTAATAATACATATTCAAATAATATGAATATTTATAATTTAATAAAATATAATTCCAATCTTATTTTAATAAGGAAAATAATAAAATAATAAAATAGGATATTTCCATACGAAAATAGAATTTTATAAAATAATTGAAAATTCGGGTTGTTTCAGTAAACTTCCCGAAATATAATTGTGCATTTGGTTTATATATAACTTTTTGGGAAAGTAGATTTTTTTTGTTTAATTTAATAATAAAAAAAGACAATAATATTTTACCTCATTTATTCAATCCTATTTAATAGAAAGTAGATTTGTCAATTTATATTTATTTTAACTAAAAAAGTCTAACTCTCTTAACTCTCTAAGTGTACTTCTCCAAAACTCAAGAAGTATATATCATATTTCACGAAAATATTTTTTAATAATGACTATTAAAAAAGTAAAAATTTTTCATTTTCTATAAAGTTCTACTTTCTTAATTTACTTACCCTATACCAAAATAATACATTAGTATAAATTTTCAGCTAAAAATACCTATGTGGTTTTTAATTTAATTAAGAATTTTAAAATATATATTATAAAATAATTTAAAATGATTAAGTGTTAAAATTTTAAAATTTAAATATTGAATGCCATTAGTAAACTAATAGTATTAAATTTGAGGATTATAACTACATTGGATTTGAATTGATTCATTCTTCTAAGAAATTATTTAGAGAGACAATTTGTATTAAAAAAATGAAAAAGAAGAAGAAGATTATTTCAAAGATTTCTTACGTAAGATTAATAAGAAATGGATTGAAAAAGACATTGACCATTATATTTTGTAAATAAATAATTTATTAATTATTACTTTTTTATATTACAATTTTAAAGGAAATGTATCATAATTCTAATTATTAACTTTTTATATTACAATAAAAAATCTAATAAATACTTGTTCATTGACCCATTGACTAATAACATAAAATTGGTCATTTTATTGGTGAACTGAGCAATCATATTATATTATATTATGTTGGTGTACTATTGCTTTTGTGAAACCACTTTTTTTGTTTTTTCCCTTTCCATATACAAAAATCTCTTAGTTAATTATAATTAAGAAAAAAACCTTTTGGATCATTAGTAAAATTAAGAACTTTAAATTATTTTTAAGATTTTTATACTCTTAATAGTTCAAATCTACTTCAAACCCCATTTTAGTTGTTTTAAAACACCTTATAACCCTGATTGAAAATTTAAATTTTGCAAGAATTATATATGTAATTTAATTAAAAATAATTTTTTATTTTATTAATTTTCATATTTAAAAGGATTGTGCCAGATCAAATTGAACCAAAATTTATTATCTCTATCGCCTATGCCAATAAAATTTTCATTTTTCATTAATTCTTGGATGTTAATGTCCCTTACGTTTCTTTTTTTTAATGAAATATTGGCTAAAATCAACTGAACACTAGAACATTCTAGCTAGGTTGGCACTCTCCAAGTACCTGACAACCAAGCCAAAAAATTATTCATAACCAAACAAAATTTAAGAGTAAGAAATAGTGTCCAACAAAAAAAAAATAAAATTTCAATTAAGAAAATCTATAATTCCTATGACCATTTGAGTTATGAGCCAAAAAAGAGAAACAAAAATACGGTGGTTGAAACCACCACATGCTATAGCCAAGAATCATTGCTCTACGAGTGAATATGTTTGCAACCCATTACCCTCCCTTACTTGACCAATGGCATCTTTGTGACATGTTTATAGTAGCAAATTTTGAATTATCAATTAACTAGTAAATTTGATCAGAATCCATTCACTCAAATCTAACTCACTTAAATTTATATGAAATTTGAAATTATTTGAACCCATGAAGGGTCTAGTTACATATTAACTCATCTAATTCATTAGTATAATTTATATGTTTCTCATTTTATTTAACTCGAAATATACCATATTTGACCCAAATCAATTAATAAAATTAAAAAAAAAATCAAAGTCTTTTTTTTTCTAATAAAATTTTGATATTAAAAAAATTCAACTATTTATTTATTTTTTTTCAAAGGAATTAATTGTTTAAAAAGAATAGTACACATTAACATGGTTTAATTGTTAGCTCATAAGATAAATATGTATTAACACGGGTTATTATTATTATTTAAAAGATATATAACATGAATGAAAATAGAGATAAATAATTGATTTAGAAATAAAACTATTTATTTGCTATTAGTTTGCGTTTTGTGTTTTAATTTGGTATTAGAATTTTACTATTTAATACATTAATAAATTATACATGCGTTGTGTATCCAAAATGGTATATAATAAAGTCTACAAAAAAAGTTTATAATTATTAATGTAAATAAATTTTAATTTTTGTTAAATATAATTTCTATTTTTTATTTTTCATAATATGAACATGTATATATACATATACAATAAAATTCATACAATTAATGATAATTAAATATAATTAATTAATATATTATATTATTAAATTTTAAAGATATTAAATTAATTAATTAAAATTTTTATTAATTACATCACATAGTATTGAATTGATTTCAACAATTGAATTCAATTTATCAAATTTCATAATAAAACTGGGATTTTTACACAAATGGCTTAAATACATTAAAAAAAAATTACTTTTTTATTATCTCTTTTTTTTTTTTTCAAAAATAGCCTATATACTTAATAAAAATATTTATAGCCTTCAATTCATGTGCTACATCCAAACTCCATCATTTTTTTTTAAATGTTTATTTAAGATAGGATTTATTTATAATAATACTTATCAGAATAGCTACTAAATAAGGATTACCAATTTTTTAATATGATTTATTTATGCTTGCACAAATTTGGTTGAAAATTTATTATTTCATAAATAATTATTTATTTTAAAAAATTTAAAATTAATTTTTCATAGAATTAATTAATATCATAAAAAATTAGTTCTTTAAGTGGTATTTATATGTTTATAAATATATATTATTTATTATTTTAATTTCTTTTATTTTTAATTAATAGTTTCAATCATAATTAATGTCTTTTCTCGATTAAACAATTTTATTAGTTTAGTCTAAATAAAAAAAAATTCTTATTTATTGATTGGATTGGTATAAAAAGTATATAATAATATATCTATCACAAAATTTGTATTAATTTTACTTCACATCTCATAAACTTATCTTTTTTTTTTTTTTCAAATTAGTTAAGTTTTGATTTTTTTAATAAAAGTATATAAAAATCAATATAAAATTAGAAATAATGATCTCTTTTTAAAAAAAAAAAAAAAAACAGATAACAGCAAACAATATATATATTATCATAAAATTTTGTATTCTTTTAGTACAATAACAAACGGTATACATTATCATAAAATTTAATATTCTTTTAAAATATAATTCGTATCTAAAATAAATTTAGTCTAAAATGTAATTAGTATCTACTATTATTTATACAAGTCATGGATTTCGACAAAATAAAAAAATCACAGCAAACAATATATATTAAACAAAAAAAAGTATATTTCTAACAAATAATTAGTATTTAATACTATTTAACATTTAATTTATAGAGTATATTAAATAAAAATCAGTATACTTTCATAATGAAATTAGTATCTACTATTATTTATATAAGCCATGAATTTCGAATCAGATAAAAAATTATAATAAACAGTATACATTAAATAAAAAATAATATACTTTTAACAAATAATTAATATATGATATTGTTTAACATTTAAATTTATTTTAATTTCAAGAAAATTGGAAAAAATTAAATAATAAAATAAGTAATTTTCCAAAAGAAAAATCATAAAATATTTACTTCACTAACTCAAAACCATTACAAATTTTATTAAATTAATGATTCATTAAAAAAAAATGAACCTAAAATGTTAAAAAGAAAAAAAAAGTTAAAAAAGTAATTAGAAATATATAAATATGAAAAAAGAATTTTGAGAGATTATAAATATTAAATATATATATATATATATATATATATATATATATATATATATATATATATATATATATATATATATATATATATATATATATAAATGGGATATTACCTAAATTTCTCTTGGCTTATATTGGAGTTGGGCTGAGAGAGAAAAACCATATATAAGCCTAGTACACTTATTATCTAAGAGGCTTGATTGTTTTGGATCTAATCTTATTTCGCTCAATGCTCATGTGGATTTTGAGATGGATGCTCAGGTATTGGTTATTTATAAATATCTGTATAATTTTAAACACAAGTATACAATTACTATAAATCAATACACACTATATTCAAAGAGATCAAATTTAAAAATAAAAATAAAAATAAAAATAAAAATAAAAATAAAAATAAAAATAAAATAAAATAAAATAAAAATAAAAATAAAAATAAAAACTACTAAAAAAGTTTAATAATTAAAAAGTTGTCCAATTTCCAAATGTAATATATTAAATACATCATAATTAGTAAGTTTAATTAAATAACTTCTAACATTGTGTATCTAATTTAAAAGAAAATATTGAAAATAATTTAGCCTAAAATAATACATCACAAGTATCTAAAAGCATATGGTGGAATATGTAAAAAAAAAAAAAAAATGACAGTGCTTATCAATTAGTAATTAAATAAAAATTAATATTATAGATAAAAATTGAATAAAAAAATTCTTATACCTAAGCATTCAACACTTTCATCATTATTATCATCATAAATAGTGGTATAAGCATCTGTAGCTGATAATGCTATACCATCTATTTGAAAATTAGATGAAAACATTAATAAAGTGAAGAAAATATACATATAAATAATAAATATTTTATTTTATTTTACTTTCTTTGTAGAACCCTATAGCTAAATTTGAGCATACATCAATGCTTCTATTATTTTTAGTTGAAGTTGACTTCAATGACGACTCACAAGTCTATCACTTGTACTAAAAGCAGATTTAGAAGCAACATTAGACACAAAAGTAGCAAGCACATCTCTAGTAATAGCTTATAATGTTGAATACTCCAAACTATTTATCTTCTACCACATGAGAATATCAAAGTCATCACTAGATAGGAAACACTTCATCCTTTAGATAATGGCTTAACTCAATTAAATATGTGATTTTAGCCCTTTTGTCTTTAATATTCTTTGTCAAAACCCAAATCTTAAAAATAAAAAAAATATAAAATTCTTCTCTCAAAGAAATTTTTGGTAAGTTTACTAATATTGATCAATGAGAAAATCAATATAAAATTTTCTTAAATCGCAACTTCTTCGTCTAAAAGTTGTAAGGGATTTCTTCACTTTCAAATAATAAAACTTAGTGCATTTCGCACAAAGAAGTGTTGTTGTTATTTTTTTTTTTTTTTTTTTTTTTATTGTTATCCTTATTTATTTATATATTTATACTTATTTTAAAAATCCTAATGGTCATATACTATAATACCATAAGTTATTCAATCAATTCTAACCCAAATATTATTTGTGTTGGCTTGTGTATTTGTGCGTGTATATATATAAGGTATGGGTATGGATAGTTTCGGAAAATGGTAAAATCTGATAGTTCGGTGTAGGTAGGTGATCAAGCTGATTTCTACTAAATAAAGAATATTAATACGTGCTAAATTGAAAGGGATTGAAAGATGTAATAGCAAACTGGAATGAAATAATTTCCCTAGAGGCTTTATTAAATGTAGTTGAACTATAATGTGATTGAATATGCCTTTTATGCTTTATAATTGAGGTATTTATAGATAACAGGTCCTACCTTTGTTTAGACAACAAGTAGGGGATTCTAATTCGAACTAGATATTGAACTTGCATTGCTTGTACTAGTTCACTTAGGACATATGATACGAGCGAGGAATGTATTATTTTTTTTTAGCTGGGCTTTATTGGTTATGTACTACTTGTTGGGCCTAAGCCTAGTTTTGGCTTATTCAGTCCCTCATTAGTGGCCTCCTTATTTCACTAAAGTGAGTTCTACAAATACTTCAGTGGAAGCATCTCTGTGTGTGAGTGGCCCAGTTTGATCTAAACAAGCTATCCCTTCATTTTAACTAAAGCAGTTCTAGCGAGGTGCCCACCCCCCCAGAACACTTTATGTTAACTTCATCAATGAAGTTGTTTCTGTAGAAGTTAGAGAGTCTATGTCTGTTTTCTGCACACCTGGTAAGTTTCTGCATTTATGCAGGGACAACTTTTTTTTCTAAAAAGCTGCCACGTGGGCCAATTATTGTCGTGCAAGCATACGTTAAGTCATTTTTGAATTTAAAATAATTAATTGGCGTGTGGTTTTAGGGTTTAAGTTAAAAAAAAAAAAAAAAAAAAAACCCTTTCACTTTATCTTCTTCATCTCCTTCTTTTCAATTTTCTCCGTCTGCTGTTTGCTCAAGAAAACCCTCATATTTCAACATCCCTTTTCATTTTCTTGAAATTTCTTCACAATGGCCCTCAAGAAAGAGGAAATTTCTTGCCAAAGTATTAAAGCTAATTTAGAAAATGCCTGAGCGAAAGTGGCCTCTGTTATGAAGGCTGCTGATCTCAGCTTTTAAGCTGAAAATTTGGAAAGCCAAGAAAAATTCGTCATTGATCTCCCAAAATCTCAAGATAGAATTTTTAAAAGCGCTGATGTAGTAAAGACCCAAGAGATGTTGAAGGATAGTGACCACTATATCTTCTTCTATCATCAAATCAAAGATGGCCTTCGATTACCTCCTTCTCTGTTTTTAATCAAATGTTTCAACTTTGCATCAATCTAATGATTCTTTCTCTAAATTCCATACAAGAATTTCATCAATTCAAGGTTATTTGCAAAGCTTTGGGTATTCAGCCAATAGTCCACATGTTCCAATGCTTATTCCAATTCACTCGTTCGAATAATCAACTAATATGGTGTACTAGAGCAAAGCCAAGTTGATGTCTCTTCAATAGTAAGCCAAACAAAGTGACAAACTGGCATATTAAATTCGCTACTGTGGTGATAAAAGAAAAATACCGAGGCGGAGAAAGTTTTGGCTTCAGAGGCTTTCTTCAAGTACCTAATGTGTGCGAGCTTCCTGACACTCCAATGAACCTTCTTCCGGAGGAGATAGTGGGCATGTTGACTTTGATCGAGGACAACTGCTCCTATGATATGACGAGGCTGGACTATGCTTTGCAAATAATGGATGCTTGAGGTAAGGCTATGCACCTTGTTATTAAGGAAATTAGGGGTGAGTTTTCACCTCATGGTTTAAGTTAATCTCAAAAAATTTCATGCTTTTTATTTTGCTAACACTTTATTTGTGTTTTCTTTGGTTTGTAGATTGTATCACTAATAAGGATAACACCTACAAGAAGATTCATAACCTTACAAAGCGTTTTAAGCCGCTTCTCTATAATGAGGCTGCTTTTTTCCCTCTATTCGATGAGCGAACCAGTCAGCTAAAGAAGGCTACTACAGAGAACTGGTGAGCGAAGTCCTCTGTTAGGGATAAGAGAAAGGCATCCCTAGAGAAGGAAAAGCCCAAGAAAAAGAAAAGAACCCAAAAATCCTCCACTGCTGCTGCTACTATTGAGGGATCAAAATCAAAGACATAACCTGGGACTGAGGGTACTAATTTTAAGCTTGAGCCTATAGGCACACTACCAATAGGCCCTATAATCAATGTATTGAAATCTAGTGATGGGGAGGACGATTTGACTGTTAATTGCCTCGTCCTACGAGCAGTAGGTGATTCTTCCTCTTCCTCTAAACAGGCTATCTTTAACTCCTCTAGGGACTTTCTTATTAACAGTGAGTTCTTTGAAATGTTAGTTGAACGGGCTCATGAACAGGTGCCCACTGGGGAGATAGCTTGTGATGCTATCAGATTGCTAGTGGAGAAGAACTTGCCCCAACCTGTCGAATGTTCCACTAGACCTCAAACATGTTTTAATTTTTGTTCATATTTTTTTTCTATATTTATTCTTTTTGACTTTTTTGCTACTTAACTATACATTTATTTGTAAGAGTTGTGGACTCAGTTCCTCTTGCCCTTTCTAAGTCACCTATACGGCAGCTGTCCTTGAAAGACTTTATAAAGCAGATAGAGCAAACTAGTACTTTTGTCCCTTCTTCAGTAGTTCCTATCTCTAATCCAGACCTTCTATTGGATCGACATATATAATAACTCCCAGCAGAGGATGTTAGCTTAAGGATTGAGGAAGCAATGTCGGAACAAGCTCATGATGATGATGTGCTTCCTATTGAGATAAATCTTGATGCTAATAATGTAGAAGTTAAGACCCCTATTACTGACCATAATAGGGTAGCAGAGGTTATTAACTAGAATGAAGTGCGAAAGAACAGAGCCAACCCACTCTGGCAATGGGATAAATATTGAAATTGGAAACACTGAGTTTTTAATGCTTCCTACTGCTACTACTTATGGGGCTCCCTCTTTTGCAGAACTAGTTTTTCTCGAACGACTTTGTGAACTCTCAAATTTGCACCTCCAAACAACCGATACTTAATTACAAACCTATAGAATCAAACCGGGCTTAAATCGAAGCTAGAACAGGTGAAAAAGGGCAAAAATCGCAAAAATGGGTGAATTTCAGTCTGGCAGCTGCAGAAGGGCTTGCGGCTACCACCAAAATAGCCGCGGCTGCTGCGGTTTGACCTGCGACTACCGCCAAAAGCCCTGTGGCGGCCGCAGGACCTTCGACGGCAGTAGTCGCATTTTTTCATGTTTTTTCTGTTCTTTCTCCATTTTATGCACTTATCCCATATCGAAAGTGTATAAAATCTTCTCCCAACCTCTCACCTATATATAGGAGTCCTTCCATTCCATTTTCTTCACCTCTTAATATCTTAACCTCTTGGTTTGCTTGATTACCCTTTGCATCAAGGAACCATCTCCACAAATTTGGTCCGAAAAGAATGAACTTTTAGTTTAATTTTTATTTGGGTAGTCATTTCGAGGTAGCTCTTCTCAAATCAGTCCAAGGAGCTCTCGAATACGTCGTCCAAGTAGCCATCCGAAGGTTGTCGTTCCGCCGAGCCAAAAAGGTGGAATTGTGATCCGGTCGTCTGCTTCATCCGCCCTATGTCCCCAAGTCTCATTCTCATAAGGTAATTATTTTCTTATTTTCTTATTTTGTTTTGTTTTAGTTTTTCTTTTGCTTTATATCATTTTGTTTTGTTTTGTTTTGTTTTCTTAGAATTGCTTAGTTTATTCTTTCTTTGCTTGGCATGTTTTATTGTTTTCTTTCATTATTTTGAGGCATGTTGATTAGAATCTGATTTAGTCAACTAGCTAAATGATTTAAATTATTGCATCGACTTATTAATTCAAACCTGACCTAATTAACAATTTGGTAATAAATCAATAATTTTGCTTATTTAATCAATCAACCCACCTTTCTATCAATGAACTGAAACATGATAAGACGGCTAGGCTAAACTAACCCCTTTACAAGAAGGGCAAACTACGTGGATTTTGATTCTTATTTAAAGGGATACGTAGGCTTACTTGTTTAAAGCATCAAATCCAATTTAAATAAAATATAACCTTTCTTTTGTATGCCATTTTATGAATTAGTTCTTTTCTTTGTGATATCTGCTTTTAGTTTATTTTCTTCATTATAATATTGAGTTTGTCTTTCTTTTGCATTATTCTTCATTAGTAATTGCTTTAGAATAATTTTGGGGAATGTGTGACTTCCCTAGAACCCATATGGGATAGAGGAAGTATCCCCTATTTTAGTTTTGAATTGTAAAGTTAATTCCTTTACTTTAATACCTTATTGCTTTGGATGGATATTTATTTATTTGTTTATTCATGCATTATATAATTGTTCATGCATTTTGTATATTATTCATGAAATTCATTTTAAGTCATTTCGTATTAAGTTTGCCAAACTGATTTTTCTTAAAATAAACCAAAAACCTAGTTCTCGAATCTTCTTTAGTTTCGAGGCTAGTGATCTTTTTCCTTTGGGATATTAATTGGAGTCAAATTTGATTTTTTCCTTAATCTTTTCCCAAATAAAATAAAATTAAGGTGGCGACTCTTTTCAAAAATTAACCAATCTGAACCCGAGGGTTCCATCGTGAGTTCAAACTCAAAAGAGCATTTCAATTTCCACTTAGCGGATCAAACCGGTGCTCAGGCGAGGCCTCACAAACTCCTATATGAGACAGACATTACTTTGAATGAGATAGATTACCTCCTCTTTTTTCTCCTTACTTTTTATTATTATTTTCAGTGTTGGCTTTTATTATATTATTGTTATATCTCCTCTTTTTTTTTTTTTTAGTTGTCTCAGATCAATAAGGCCTTGGGAGAGAAAATAACTGAATTCACGTGGTATCGCTTTGTGATACGGCGAATATGTGCTTCTAATCACAAAGTAATGGGTAGACAAAAGGCTGCTCTTGATGATCTCTAATCTTCCTCATAGAAATCCATCGAGAGTTTGATAAAAAAAAAATGCTTTCCTACGAGCTGCTATGGAGGAAGAGAAGAAAAAACAAGTAGATATAGCTGAGCTGGAGGAATTCTAAAGTGAGGTGAAGAGGCTTACGCTAGAGAGAGACCGCTTTAAAGGTCTTCTTGCTAAGAAATCTGAAGAGCTATAATGTGTTGTTACTAACTTCACTACCCAAGTGGCTGACTTAGAGTCTGAGGTAAAAGTGAAGGATACTGAACTACAAGATCACCAAAGGTTGGTAGCTATGCTACTAACTGAAGCTGAGAAAATGAAGGCCGAGTTAGCAGATCTTCAAGAGCAAGCCCAAGGCTATTCGCTTTTGATGAAGAATTTTCAAGTGGTTGAAAAACAAGTCAAAGAGCTTCAAACTAAGCTCTAAAGCTCCGAATGTCTTCGCAAAAAAATAGAGGATGAAAAGGCTACCCTTTTGAAGGACTACTTGAGTTTTCCTAACTATAAGTGTCAACTCCCCAGAGCTATTCAATTTTACAACATGGTGACCGATGCTTGTGCAGCCAAGTTTCCAGAGATTCTTACTCATGTGCCGAAACAGGTATTTATTCCAAGCTTGTCTTCATCTCCTGGTTATTCCAGTTCCATTTTCCCTCAAAGCATTCCTCCAACAAATCAAGCTCCTTCAGCTTCATGATGATTTTTTTTTTACATTGTACAACTTTGAACACAACTGTAAAATTTTAGTAGAAATGAAATTGCATTTTTCAATCTTGTCTTTTTAATCTTCTATTTCTTCAACAAGATAACATTTATTTGGACTTGCTTCAAGATATCATCTTGCTTTTGTCTTTAAGTTGTTTGAGGCCTTTTATGACTTGTTGAGTGATTTTGCTTTCTTTTATATGACTTGGACCAGACCCTTCAGTGTCATGAGTTTGAAAGATTTTTACAAGTTGCTCCAAGCCACTTAACTGGGCTTTTGATCTTCTATTTCTTTTTGTTGGACACTTGTTTCCTCAATAAAGAATGATCTCTTTTTCTTTTTATTGGGCACTTGCTTCCTTAATAAAGAGTGATCTCCCTTTTTCTTTTTTCTTTTTTTTTTCTTGTTAGGCACTTGCTCCCTCAACAAAGATCTCCCATATTACTTTTATTGGGCACTTGCTTTTTCAACATAGAGCAATCTCCCAAATTGCTTTTATTAGGCACTTGCTCTCTCAATAGAGAGCGATCTCTTAGATTGCTTTGTTGCTTGGGAAGAAATAATTTTGAGAAACAAAGGGGCCTTTTATTTCCTTATTGATAGTACCTTTTTAGGTGTTAGATGTTCTAAGTATGAGGAACTTCCACTCCCTGCAAGGTTACAAGTTTGTAAGTAGCTGGCCCTCTGACTTTTTGTACTTTGAAGGGTCCTTCCTAGTTTGGTGCAAGCTTGCCCACTCCTTCTCTTTTGCCTGTAGCTTCAAGGTATCTTATGACTAGGTCTCCTTCATTAAACATCTGAGCTTTCACCTTTTTGTTGAAATAATTGCTCGCTTGATTTTTGAAGGTAGCCATCCTGATAGCTGATTTTTCTCTAAGCTCTTCGAGGAGGTCTAGATCTATTCATCTTACATGATTATTCACCTCACTGTTGATGAAGTTCCCTCTTCCACTGGGTAAGCCGATGTCGACTAGGATGACTACTTCAGTTCCATACATCAAACTAAAAGGAGTCTCCCTAATGGGTTGTCTTGGTGTTGTTTGATATGCCCAAAGGACATGACTAAGTTAGTCCACCCAACTTTGGCCAAATGTATCTAATCTCCTTTTCAACCGTTAAAGGATAGTCTGGTTTGTTACCTCTGCTTGTCCATTGGTTTGTGGGTGAGCTACTGAAGAGAAGTGCTATTTTATGTTGAGTCCTTGGCAAAAAGTTTTGACTTTAGCATTGTCAAATTGCTTTTCATTATCACTAACAAGCTAGTAGGGTACGCCAAATTAGCACATAATGTTGTTCCATAGGAAGCTTATAACTTTGTCGGCAATTATACTTGCCAAAGGTTCAGCTTCTACCCACTTAGTGAAATACTCCACTGCTACAAGCATGAACTTTCTTTGTCCAAATGCTATGGGGAAAGGACCTACTATGTCTATTCCTCACTTTGCGAATGGCCATATGCTGGTGATCGCCTTTTGTTTTGCTACTGGTAATGTTTTGTACTAGCAAATTTTTGGCAAGTTTGACATTTTCTAACAAAGGCAATTGCATCCTCTTTCATAAGAGGCCAATAGTACCTTTGCCTAATGACCATAGCAGCCAGAACTTTTCCTCTGATATGCATTCCACAACACCCTTAATGTATGCCTTAGTGAGTTTGTAAGTAGACTTTGAACTTTCTAGAGGATAGCACCAATGCGTAGGCTACTTTTTCAATAAGGAGGTAATTCAGCTCAGTGCCATGTAACACCTTACTAAAATAATATATCGGTGTTTGTGTTCTCCTTTCCTCCCTAATTAAAACCGAGCTCACTGCTTACTGCGAGGCTGATAGGTAGATGAATAATTGTTCTCCAGGTAGTGGTTAGCTCAACACTTGTTCTGAATTGAGATACACTTTTAGTTCATTAAAAGCTTACTGAAAGTCTTCCGTCCATTCAAAGTTGGCTGACTTCCTTAGTTTTGAAAAAGGTAGGTACTTTTTTAGCAGGCCTTGATAAGAACCTATTTAGGGCAACAATTCTACCTTTGAGTTTCTGTATCTCTTTGACATTACGTGGTGCAGGCATGTCCAGAATTGCTGACTTTGTCTGGATTTCATTCCATCCCTTTTTCACTCACCGTGCACCCTAGAAATTTGCCTCATTGAATAAAAAAGGTGCACTTTTCAAGAGTTAGCTTCATTCCATGTTTATTTATGACTCCCATCACTTCGGCTAGATCCTTTAAGTGGTCTTCAAAGCTTTTTCTTTTAACGATCATGTCATCCACATATGCCTCTAGGTTTCGCCCAAGCTGCTCTTTAAACATTTTGTTGACTAACCTCTGGTAAGTTGCTCTAGTGTTTTTCAATCTAAATGGCATGGAGACAAAACAATAAATTTATGCTTTTGTTATGAATGAGGTCTTCTCGTCATTGGAGTGCATACAAATCTGATGATACCCTTGCTTTGCGTCTAGTGAGGACATATATTTGTAGCCTACAGTTGAGTCTACTAATTTTTCCATCATGGGTAAGGGAAAGGAATCTTTTAGGCAAGCTTTATTCAAGTCGGTGAAGTCTACACACATTCGATATGACCCGTTTGCCTTTTTCACTAATACTACATTAGCTAGCCAGTCTGGGTATTGTACATCCCTTATAAAGCTTGCCTCTATTAACTTGTCAATTTCTCTGTTTATCACTGCTTGTCTTTCTGGCCTAAAGCATCTCTTCTTTTTTCTAATTAGCTTAAATGTAGGATCCACGTTCAGTTCATGAGTCAGGATGTTCGAGTTAATACCTTTCATATCTGCTGAAGACCATGTGAAACTGGATGAGTTGGACATAAGGAATTAGTGGGCTTGGATCTTTTGCTCCTTGCTAAGCGAGGCATTCACCAGCAGATATTTTCCTGACTCTATCCCAATGGGTAGCTTTTCCCATTCTTCTACAGTCTCAGTCGCTATTCAGGAATTTTCTTTGTTGTATCCACCACTGCTATCTCCTTTGTTTGAGGGGATATTTTCTTTCCTTTTTTCTTCTTTGGTTCCCCCATTCTTGTATGCATAGATATTGACCTCTTCTCCTTCAAGCTTAGGAACCGTCATTCTTAAGTGCCTGATATTAGTTGTTGCATCTAGATCATAGAGAAGGGGGCTCCCAAAATGTTGCATGCTAAAAGTAGCCTAACCAACACAAAGTTAGCCAAGGTGGTGACACTTTCTAGGGCTATACCTAGGGTGATGGGCAACTTAGCTATTCTTACTGATGGTACTTTTGTCCCATCCAATATGTGAATTGGTATCCCTACGTCTTGTAGTTAGCACTCTTTCAATCCCATTTTGGCATATGCATCTACGATGAGGAGGTTGACTGAGCTGCCGTAGTCAACTAAGATTCTTTTAACCAGAAAATTTGCGACCACTGCCTGTATGACCAAAAGGTCGGAATGGAGGTATTACAGGCTACTGCCATCTACCTTACGAGCTAGTTCCCTGGCTCCATTGTAAAAAATAAATTTAGGGGCTTTTTTTTTTCCTTTGAGAGGCTTTGGTTTGATTGCGACTTATTAATTCGTCAGGTCCTCTGTAAGATAGTTAATTACTCCTGCCGACCTATCATTAACTGGTTATTTCCTTTTATCCTTATTGGTTCTTCCTTGATTATTGTTTTTTATGAAATTTCCCAAATACCCTTGCTTGGTCAGTCTTTCTATCTTCACTATTAATTGACAGCAGTCATTAATGTTATACCCATGGGTGTTGTGGAATAAACAGAACTTATTTCTACTTCTCTAATTTGCTGGTTTTAGTAGCGGTTGGGGGCAAACCCAAGTATCCTTATCTTTGAATATGGCGAACACCTCGGATAGGCTTGCATTTAGAGGGGTCCTTCTTGGTAGATCTAGAGTGTATAGTGTTCAACTCTTGTTGTTATTTTGCCCCACCATTAGGGTTTTCTTAGATTTTTCATCTTGTTTCTTCATTTTAGGTTCTCCCTTTAGAGCTTCACCTCCTTTCCTTTTCTTAAAGGCAAAGACGTCATCATGCCTGATATACTTGTGGCTAATCACCATGACTTCTTCCAAGGTAGTAGGTGTATGCTTGCACAACCCTTTAAAGTAATCAGTATGATTAATGCCATTCTGCAATGCCTCCATCGCTCGGGTTTGATCCAAATGGGTAACTTTGAGAGCTTCTCTATTGAAGTGAGCTAAGTAGTCCCTTAGGGACTCCTCTTACTTTTGGGTAATAGCTTCTAAGCTTTGAGTTCACTTTTCTAAAGGAATACTAGCTGCAAATCTCTGTATAAAAATTGTAGTGAGTTGGGTAAAGTTTGAAATGCTTTCTTCTTTCAGGCTATCAAACCATATGGTAGTTGCCCCTTCTAGTAACCCTCTAAAAGCTCTAAATAGCACCTCGTCGCTCCCCATTTAGAGTTCGACTGCATGCTTGTAGTCCATCATATGGGCTCTTGGGTCCATTTCTCCACCATATTTCTTCAATACTAGAGGCTTGAATTTACTAGGCATTCCATATTCCTGGATTGACTTAGTGAAAGAGAATTTTAGCACTAATTTGAAGCTTTTGTCTACAGATTTTCTCACTATCTCCCCTATAAGTTTGTCTAGGAATTTCTTGACCATGTCTTTTATGTCTTCAATGTTTTTTTGACTGGCTACTTCTTATTCTTCTTATCCCTTGCTTTATAATAAGGACTCAAAGGAACTTTACTCATAGGCCTCATATTTTTTCCTGTGTCTTTTGCTAGCTTGGTTTTGATCTCTAGTGCCTCATCCTTCATAGCTCTGACTTTTGCTCCTTGTGTGAGTACTTCGCTCCTGATCATTAGGGTATGTCCCTCTAGTTGGAAGGGTATCTTTGGTGTTACGAGATGGTCCTCCGAAATAGGACCTATCTATATTGGACCTTCCTCCTTTGCTTCATTCAGTTCGATAATTTCTTTTTGAATCTTCCCAAGTGATTGCCTGGAATTCCAGTCTTCGATTTAAGTCTCCTTCTTATACCAATTCAATGCTAGCTTGAGTATTCGGTAAAGGGGTATTTGGCGGGGTCTGAAGGGCTGTTAATAATGACTATAATACAGATGTAGTCTCTGGTGTCAGTACTACAGGTTGACCGCTACTCGTTCTAAGAATGGATGCATTGAGTTGTTGTAATGTTGTACTGACATCAATGGGTCCTGAGCTACCTGGGGTCTTTGGGAAAGTTATCCTGATTGTTGTGGTTATTGCCTACTATGATGATGGTTTTTGCAAAAAACTATGGATAGTTTCAAAGGGATATAATTTGTTTAATCATTTTCCATAGACGGCACCAAGTTAAGATTTCTACCAAATAAAGAATATTAATACGTGCTGAATTGAAAGGGATTGAATGATGTAATAGTGAACTGAAATGAGATAATTTTCTCAGAGGCTTTATTAAATGTAGTCAAACAGGCTTTATTAAATGTAGTCAAACTATAATGTAATTGAATCTGCCTTTTAGACTTTACAATTGAGGTATTTATAAATAGTAGGTCCTAACTTTGTTTGGACGACAAGTAAAGAATTCTAATTTGAACTGGATACTAAACTTGCATTGCTTATACTAGTTCGCTTAGGACACATGATACGAGTGAGAAATGGATTACTCTCTTTTGACCTGAGTTTTATTGGTTATGTACTATTTGTTAGGCATGGTGCAATCTTAGCTTATTTAGTCCCTAATCAGTAGGGTATTACACTATTCGAACTATATTTAAACTCAATGCTATTTTTTTTGTATGAGTTTACCTCGTACCTATTACTCAATTAACTCAAATAATATCCATTTTTTATTAGGTAGTATTCAGATAAGTACCTATAAATAGGATACAAATTGTCATCCCTAAGTTTGATAGAAAATAAGACTTAAAATAAAGATCAACATAAAAATTTAAGAATAATGTTTGTTAGAATACAATAATCATAAGATCAGCACCGGCGAAATTTATAATTAGATCTAGATAAGAAGGATGCACTTAAGTTGTTAACATTTACATGGCGTATTGTGTTAACACATTTAATTCAATATGTTTGTCTTCTATAAAATATGTATAAATAAATGTCATTTCTATATTATGTTTTTTGTTATGTAAATATCAAATTAAATAAGAAAGACATAAACATGATATATTTTAACATAAATTGTATTAATTCTAGCGTTGAATATTATGGTGTCATATATATTGTGTTTAATATTTTGACCTGTATTTACAAAGATTATTTTCTATAAGAAAAAAATTGGTATCAGCGCCAAATCTTTTTTCTCTTGGTAAATCCATTAAAATCAAATCTGATTTTTTTTTTTTTTTTTGAGGCCAAAAATAAACATCAAATCTGATTCTTTGATGGCTTAACAATGAAAGAATGTGTGTATATATATATATATATATTCACAGAACATTCCTTAAATTTTTAAAAATATTCAATGGATCAAAATCTTGAATTCTTCAACGCCACCATTTCCTTCTCTCTCTCTGTTACTTTCCAAAACAATTCTTGATTCTTGTTTTTCTTTCCATATTTCCTTAAACCCCAAAAATTCCCATTCATTTTCTTGCTAAACAAACAACCCCTTTTGATTATTTTCACTCATTTTCCCACCTAGGCTCTCCATTTTTTTTGAAACATTTGTTTACATGCATGATCGTGAAGGATTCACAGGGAATAAGCCTATGATTGGAAAAGGCCCCAAGAAATTCTGGTACCTTTTTTTAGTCCCATTTCTTTTATGGTTCTTGTTGCTTTACTCCTATTATTCAGGTTTAAAAGATAATAATGCAAAGTCTGTTTATACCCATGGATCTAATTCTATTCAAAATTCCAGTCAAAATGGAATTAAAGAAACAGGCGATTTGAATTCTACTGAGTCTAATCCCATTGACCATTTTTTCATTGGAGGTGATTGGGATAAGTATCTTAATGAATTTTCATCGATGGTGAAGAAAGAATCAAACCCAGATAATCAAATTCATCTTACACAGAATGAAACTCAATCAATTAATAAAGTTTTTGGTAGAGGAAATGAAAAAGAGGAAGATAATTTAGTTGTTAGCAAGGAAAATGGGGTTTCTATGGAAGAGAAAATGGAAATTGAATCAACTTCTAGTTCAGATTCTGAATCTTGTTTTGGTAAATATATTTATATTCATAATCTTCCGACCCAATTCAATGAAGATTTGCTTAAGCATTGTAAATCTCTTAGTGAATGGTCTAATATGTGTCAATTTATATCAAATTTTGGTTTAGGTCCAAAGCTAAAGAATTCTGAGAAAATTCTTTCCAACAATGGATGGTTTGAAACAAATCAGTTCATGTTAGAAGTTATTTTTCACAATAGAATGAAGCAATACAAGTGTTTGACAAATGACTCGTCTTTAGCTTCTGCAATTTTTGTGCCTTATTATGCTGGACTAGATGTTGCTAGATATCTATGGAATTCTAGCAGATTAATGAGAGATTACTATTCTCTTAGTCTTGTTAAGTGGCTTAAAGAAAGACCTGAGTGGGAAAATTTGTGGGGTAGAGATCATTTCATGGTTGCAGGTAGAATCACTTGGGATTTCAGGAGATTAACAAATGGGAATTCTGATTGGGGAAATAAGCTTATGCTTTTACCTGAATCAAGAAACATGACTATGTTAACAATTGAGTCTAGTCCATGGAGCAAGAATGACTTTGCAATTCCATATCCAACTTACTTTCATCCATCGACCGAGGAAGAAGTGTATCAATGGCAGAATAGAATGAGGAGATTGAAAAGAAGGTTCTTGTTTTCTTTTGCAGGTGCTCCAAGACCTAACCTTACTAACTCTATTCGTGGCGAGATCATTAAGCAATGTCAGGCTGCAAAGAAGAAATGCAAGATGCTTGATTGTTTTCAAGGTTCAAACAAATGCTATAAGCCTATTTATGTAATGAAAATCTTTGAAAGTTCTGTGTTCTGCTTGCAACCTGCAGGGGATTCGTATACTAGGCGTTCAACTTTTGATTCAATCTTGGCTGGTTGTATTCCAGTCTTCTTCCATCCAGGTTCAGCTTATGTTCAATATTTATGGCATTTACCGAAGGATTATACTAAATATTCAGTGTTCATGCCGGTAAATGATGTGAAAAAGGGTAAAGCAAGCATTGAGAGGATACTATCTCGGATTCCAAAAGCGAAAATTTTGAGTATGAGAGAGCAAGTGATAAAGCTGATTCCAGGAATAGTATATGCAGATCCAAGGTCTAGTTTGGCAAATCTTGAAGATGCATTTGATATTACAATTGAAGGAGTTCTTGAAAGAATAGAAAAGATTAGGAAAAATATTAAAGAGGGAAATGATGCGGATGATGATGACGGAGAAGAATTCACTTGGAAGAAAAATTTGTTTGGGACAGTAGAGGAACATGAATGGGATCATTTCTTTGATAGGTCATAGAATTTAATTTGAATAAGTAAATTAGGAAGAAATGTTAGAAGAAAAAGAAGACGAGATAGGAAAGAGAAAAATATATATATAAAAAAAAAAGAAAGATTCATTAGAGTTATACAAACAAAGGGTTAAGTAGGCCATTGTTTTTATCCCCTCTTTTGCCTTTCTATTTCTCAATTTCTTGTACTTTTCCTTCCTTTAAAGGTAGTTTATGCTCAAGATATCAGGAACAACAATTTGATTTTTTTTTAATAACAAAAATCCTTAAAATTAATCTACGTGGCTCAAAATAAATCACCAACGATATCATAGCCATAAAGCAACATTGATAAGTTGTTGGGTAAACCCATTTGAGGCCTAAATTTTGTCCAAATTTGATTTTGATATCGAATTTGAGTACTTCTGCTCTTATTACATGTGGGTTTTGGGAGAGATTCGACTGCGTTTGCGATAAACAAAAAGAATTGAGTACAGGGTCTTTTTAGAGCTGACAATTTGTATTATATTATGTATAATTGTATTATATCAAGACACATATATAACATAAAAATAATTAATCTGAACACGACTTATTTAATTAATCATGTCAAAACATCAAACCTAAATCCGGACACGTTTATTAATTAGGTTAAATGGGTCAAACCGTGTAATCTGTTAATAAATTAAATTTTTTTAAAAAATATTTTTTGAATAAAAAATCAATTATTTAAATTCCAAAAATATATATTTAAATATAAAATGATTCAAATAACATACTTGAACCACTTACAAAAATACTTTCATATATATACAAAGGGAGAATAAATATATTTAGACGTGTTTACACGTATCATGTAATTACTATTAATCTATTAACTTGTTTAAATAAATGTGTTTAATCGTGTTACTTGTAAGTAAGCAGATCAACCCATTTAAAGTTAAGTTTTTTTGTCTCATAGACGAGTTGTCCCGTTTATAACCCGAATCTATTTATCTTAAATTCAAATTCATTTAATTACGTGTCGTGTCGTTTATTCAGGCTATGTCAAAAATTGCCAGCACTAGGTTTTTTTGATTTGGGATTCAAATCCCTTCCCAAATAATATATTCAACTCCATGAAGCTTTGATTATTATTATTCCTCAAGAATCCATTCGTTATTGACATGTCTAATTGGGATAATGCCTCTAAAATAGTAGAATCTGTGAAGCTGCAGAGATATATGGATTTTCCAATTGGTCAATCATGGGGTACCTCTTGAGGTTCTTGATGGTGTTAAAGACGCAACTCGTCTATTCTTTGGGCTATCAGCAGAGTTAAAGAACAAATATTTTAAGGAGTTCTCCGCATTGTGGCCTTCTGATCAACTAAAGCAATTAATTAATTATAAGGGAAATGGTCATATGCCCTTAAATTATCCTTAGTGTCGTTAGTAGATCCCTATTATTTTTTTTATTTCCAATAGGCTTTTTTTTTTTTTTTTTTGAAAAAAGTACGGTCATATCTTATCTGAACTATAACCAACAAAATAAATAAACTCTTTTTTTTTTTTTCCTAATAGATCTTTTTTTTAAGTCGTATACATAAGCTCCTTTATTAAAAAAAAAAGTAATGACAGTTTATTCTTTTAGTCATTGTTAATGAAATTTTTATTTTATTTTATTTTATCTTTAAATAAATATTTAATATTCTGATATTGCAAATTTTATTGATTTAATAATTCATAATTAAAAAATATATGCTTAATAAACAAATTAAAAAAATTCTAAAATTCAAAATAAATATTAAAAAAATTAAAATTTGGTGTAGTAAAGTTAAATTTTAATGTTTTAATTTTATTTATCATCGATATGTTTGTGAATGGAATTGATTTGATTATAAATCAATGCAAAAATTGATTTTTTCTTTTTTTTCTCATGAATTTTTCTTTAATTAATTTGTTGATAACTGATAATGATGATAGTGTCAATAGTAAAGATAGAGGCAATGGCAATTGTCTAAGCATTAGCACATGTCAAATTATATAAATTGTTGTTACTTGTTTATGTGACATAATAGATTATGTGTTCGATTTTTTGGAAAAAAAAAAAAAAAAAAGTCTATTGGTAACAAAAAAATAAAGGTCTACTTATATCATTGGGTATAGTTCAGAGGTATGACTGTACTTTTTCCAAAAAAAAAGGGTTTATTAGGAATAAAAAAAATAATAGGGATTTACTTGTACCATTAAGTATACTTTAGGAGCATAACTGTACTTTTTTCCTTAATTATAACTCAACTTTAATTTATTAATTAATTGCTTTATTATTGTTACTGGACTACTGCAATTAATATTAATCCTAGTGTTCTTTATTTCTTGTTGGCCTAATACATATTTTCCCCCCTCAACTTAGTAACATTGGTCATTTTGCCCTCTAACTTTTAAAAATAACCAATTTAAATCTTAAAGTTAACAAATTGACAACATTAACCCTCTAAATATCTATTAGTGAAGTGCGTGTATTTTACGCGAGTTGAACTGAACCAATGTCAATTTTCTTTGGCTGACGTGGAATTTTGTGTGCAATTACTATAATATAACCCTAACTAAATTAAAAAATGAAGAGGATAATACCCAATTATCCATAGCCTCAATAGTACCCCAGCTCCTCCTTCATACTCAACATCGACACTACAATAGCAATCCCTTGAAGGGCAAATTCAACAACACATCAAGTAGTTGCACCATGAAGAAGCTGCAGAGGACGTCGTAATAGACGTTGACTTCAGAGGAGGTGGTCTACAATCAAGTGGGTGAGGAATGGTGAGAAATAGAGGGAGTTAGACGATGGAAACGACACTGAAGGATTTGTTGTATGCATGTTTTAAAGATTCAAATCACAGAAAGCTCAATTTAAAATTTGGAGAGTTTGTTTTTAAATAGCCATTTGAATTAGGTTTTTAGGGTTTGTTTTTGAGTTTGAATTGAAGGAATTGACATTTGGGGATTAGATATGGTTTTCCTAACCTTTCAATTTCTCTTTTCTTGAATCTCTAAATCTCATATTGATTATGGAAGTTAGCTTCTTTTCTTTTTTCTTGGTGTTTGGTTGATGAGAAAGTTGATATTTAATCAACATTTGATTGATGATTTGTTGTTTGCTATTGGAATTTCGGAACAGATACCGCAAATTTCTTTTCTTCTCTTCCACGATGTCTTTTTCTTCAATTATTTTAAAATGCTTGTTTAATGTTGATAAATTTGATTCTTGATTTCTAACTCATGGTAACTCAATAGTGATTGTACAATACTTTGCTAATAGTAGTTTCTGGAATATGAGATCAATTGTTTTTTGCTGATACTTTAATCATTTGCATTTGCAGGAGCTTTTCGTGTCCATTCCTAATGATACTATCATGGAGGTTTTGAAAGTCTTAATTGGAATTTAGATGCAAGCTTTTGAATCTGAAATGAAATATTTTTGTATAAACAAATTATTTATTTAGATTATATTAGTGAAAACAAATATAATTACAGTGAATAAGGATTTGAAAAAGTACATCTTTATTGGATCATATTTCATTACAGTATTATTATATATATTTTCAACCTTATTTTAAGTGTCTATGCTTTTTATTTACGCATACTATCACGCTCTCTACTGACTAGATATTTAGGGGATTGATGTTGCCAATTTGCTAAGTTTAAGATTTAAATTGATTATTTTTAAAGGTTAAAGGGCAAAATGACCAATGTTGCAAATTGAGGAGGAAAAATATGTATTAGGCCTTTCTTGTCTTAGGGATGAATGCAAACCCATTGTTGAAACCATCATTGTCGTCACTGTAGAGTTCATCTTCGAGATTGATTTTGATGTATGCGGCTGATGAAGTAGAGAGTGAGTTGCTGTCTTACTGAGGCTCCAGTGGGGGCTAAAACAATTAACAATGTTGGTAGTGGTCTTTGGATAGAAAAGTTCCAATTATAATAGTTAGATATAAAATAAAAAAAATAAATAAATAAAAAATAAAACTAAAATTAAATCTATGTAAGCAGCTATTAAGTTGGAGCGCGCGGCTCTTATGCGCAATATCATGCGAGCCACTTAATGTACAATTAGAGGTATATAATCTTCATAAGTTTATTTTTATGAATATATTTATTTAAAGCCAATAATTTATGAAATCTTTTAAAAAATTTTGAATTTTGAAAATCATTCAAACTTATGAATCTCAATCGACCAATATAAAGATTATAATAATTCTTTCATAGAAATTATATATCAATTTGTATGAATTTTTTATATTATTTTCAATAACTAATTTTTATATGATATTTTCTTTTGAATGCATTAATTAATTAAAAAATAATCAAAACTCTTATATTTAATTTTTTCTCATTAGGATTATTTCATAATTAATATTCTATCTTAGATATTAAATAACAATTTATTATAATTATTTTACATTTTTTACTAATATTTTCTCATCAATTAATATAAAATTATATTAAAATTAGTAATTAACAAAATATAATAATAGTGAGCAATTAGTTTAGTTTCACTTTTTAAATATAAATTAAGTCAAATTTTAAAGATTAAATGCTAACTAATTATTAAATTCTTAAAATTCATATGAAAATTTTAATAAATAAAATTTTGAAAGTTGGACTATCGCGCGCATATTTATAATCGGAAGTAATCCGCTTCTTAGTAAAAACTTGATATAAGTTAATTTTTGTCAAGTTATTAACAGCAAGCGTTTGTAGTCCAACGGTTAGGATAATTGCCTTCCAAGCAATAGACCCGGGTTCGACTCCCGGCAAACGCATTTTGTATTTCATTTTCATTGTAATTATCTCAAATATTACTACGACGTCGTTCTGCTGAAGGAAGACAAAATATAATTTATTTTTTTTAACGCACGTACGATTAATAATTCTTTCAGAAAAGTCGTTTCCAAAGGAGAAAAAGACAGAAGAGGGCCTTGAAATATCGCCAAGAGCAAAGCTAGATAATTACGCGCCAAAACCAATTAGAACCTCAAAAAGGGCATTCTCGTCAGGAAAAAAAAAAAAAAGGGGGACTATTTAAACCCAAATCCATGGCTATGATCACTTGTCGAACCGTACATGCCATTTCAGCCTTATGTTCTCTTGCAACAATCTACCTCCACAACCGTACCTTTGAAGCTCTTCTAATTTCATGGCTGGCACGTGCACCTCGTTCACGCGCCACGTGATCGGATCCGCCACCGTCGAGCTCCCCAGAACCGCCGCCAATCGCAGCAGCAGAGCTTCGTTTTCTGCTAGGATTTCGATGAAGAGCAGCGGGGTCTCCGCCACGTGTAACAGCCAGCATGAGCTCTCAGTAGCTGCCTCAACTGAGGGTCCTTCTTGCATATACGTTGGTCCTATTGAGACTGCAAGTAAAGAAACCTTAGAAGCTCTCTATCGTCAAGTGAGATTCTAGCTTCAAGTTTTCATTTGCTGCAATTTTTTCTTTATTGATGGAATTTTTTTTTTCTCCATGTTTGGTTGAGGAGAAAATATAGGAATAAGAAAGAAAAATGCAATTTGTTCATTGATTGATTTTTTTTGTATTTTGTGTTTGTTATTTTAGCTTGCGAATTAAGGAATTTTGTTTTTCGATGTTTGGTTACCGAGAAAATATATTGTTTTACATTTTTGGTTGCCGAGAAAAAATAGGAAATATTAGTCTGAATTTTGAAATATTAGGATCGAGAAAAACAACTGGAAGAATATCGTAATATGTTACGTGAAATTTAGGTCTTCTATTTTTTGTTGTGGGAGGGTAATTCTTGGTGTGAAACTTTGACCAGAAAGTGATGTGTGGTATTGGGTTGATTTTGTTTTTCAGGCACGGGATGCTTATTACAGTGGGGAACCTCTGATTGTTGATGACATGTTTGATAGAGTAGAGGTAACTTCATGAACCATTTTTGTGGATTGAACTTTGAAATGATTTTGTTGTTATTAATTCTCAATAAATGATTGAAGCAGTTAAAATTGCGGTGGTATGGTTCAAAATCTGTGGTCAAGTATCCTAGATGCAGTATTAGGCGACAATCCACATATGCAGATGCTGAGGTAATTCTCTTTAGAGTCTTTAGTAGAAAATTAGAAATTCATAAATATCCTGTTCAACTGCTAAGAGTTTGCTGCAAATTGATGCACCCCACCACTTGCTTAATGGGGTCATCTATTGTTGATTTTAATATGCTGACCAAAGAGAAAAAGAAAAGAAAATGGTTGAAGTGGAGATTATTAGGCATTTTCCTTTCTGTCCTTTATTTGCAAAAATCATTTGGTTGGTGAATAGAAATGTATTTTTTTTTCTTTTTTAACCTTGTTTCTATCCTCCACTTGAAGATTGATTGACATGGATGTAGGGCAGGTAGATATATCACAGGCTTTTGCACTAGCAAGTATATGGATCATCTTTCTTGCATTTGGCAGTTCAGCATGCATTGGGCCTATTATATACAATGTCGTTCTAGCTTATCAAGGAGCATTTGGCTCAGGAATTTCCCAAGGCAGCCAAGCATCTATGATACAGTTTCTTGCCACAGTGAATGGCGTTCTCTTCATGGCAGTGGGATCTTTGATTGGCTACCCAATTACATCAGCTTCTGGTAATTTTAATTGGCCTTTATTTTACTCTGCAATTCCTGGAACGAGGAAATTTTGTGCAATCTTGAGGTTTAAGTTATTCGACTGGTGATTATTTGCTATACATTAAACTCTTGGCTTAAATACCTTTGCTTCTTTTTGTTGGGCTCTTTTCATCTTACCACCACGTGGTATCTTTTGTGAGCTATGTGGCTTGGACTTATATATATATATATGTACGGATAATTGACCTGAGTATGCCAATTTAAAGAAATAAATATCAATACATACTTATTTAAAAAAATTTTACCAAAAAATGCCATTTTTATGGTGGAAATCAAGTGTTCGACATTTAAAATGCCGAATTACTTTATTGGAAATGAGTTCGGTAAATTAATTACCCAACTCAAGAATTGGCAGCCACACTTCAGCATTTATGATGCCGAACTGTGGCATATAATAATCCCAATCAATTATTTAAAAATGTCTTTTATCAAATAATTATTTAAATATTAAATTAATGGCATATAATTTACAAAAATTTCATATAAATTAACATAAAAATTTAATAAAATTAATGTACAGTTTATTTTTTAATTTTCATATGTAATAACAAAAAAATTTATATGCAAATCCAATTTTTTCATTATTATTATTTGTAGATAGTTTTATTTTAAATATTATAATAATTAATAACAAACAAATTCTAATATAAAATAAATAAAACATTATTAACGTAGTGATACAATTCATTAAAATTGAACTAGTTGCATTAATATGATATTTATCTCAAATTCATGCAAAATTTCTTTAAAATTTTGAATATTTTTTAATATGACCTAAAATAAATATATTAATATTTTTTGTTCATATTTATAATTATTTATAAAAAATAAAGTGCTAAAATTTTTACGTGTTAATTAATATTAATATTAACCTTATTATTACAATAATTATCACGCCTTACATATTATATTATTAAATTACTTAAATATTTTTTGTGCCCATTGAAAAATAGCAAATCATTATATAAAATAAACTAATACAATATATTGACAAGTTATGTCATATAATAATAAAAAATAAAAACATATAAATAACAAAATACTAACAAATCAATTATTAACAAAATATGCTATAACTAAATTATTATCTAATAATAATAATCATTGTTATTTTATTCTTATTATTATTATTTTCTTGTCCAATTACATTCATAATTTTTATTATTTTAGATACTTTTACTTTAAATATTTTAACATAATACTAAAAAAAATAACAAACAATTAATTATACAAAATAAAAAATAATATTTTAACATGACAATAACAATTAATAATTACATTTTCACATGAATAAAAAATAATACAAAAAATATGTTATTATTTTATGTTATTTTCACATAAATATAAAAATAAAATTTACCTCTTTTAACTAAATTTTCTTGAAAATTTTTTATATTTTAAATTGTCCTAAAACTATAATCATTTCTAAATTACTATTCATCCATATTTCCTGTGTTAAAAAAAAAAAATCAAAATTACCCTAAATAAAAACTCAACAACTCATGTCAATTACCCCAAACAAAAACACAGGAAATATGGATGAATAGTAATTTAGAAATGATATATATTTTTAGGACAACTTAAAATATAAAGAATTTTCAAGAAAATTTAGTTAAAAGACGTAAATTTTATTTTTATATTTATGTGAAAATAACATAAAATAATAATATATATTTTGTATTATTTGTTATTTATGTGAAAATGTAATTATTAATTGTTATTATCATGTTAAAATGTTATTTTTTATTTTGTATAATTAATTGTTTGTTATTTTTTTAGTATTTTGTTAAAATATTTAAAGTAAAAATATCGAAATAATAAAAATTATGAATGTAATTGGCCAAGAAAATAATAATAATAAGAATAAAATAACAGTGATTATTATTATTATTAGATAATAATTTAGTTATAGCATATTTTGTTAATAATTGATTTATTATTTATATGTTTTTATTTTTATTATTATATGACATAATTTGTTAATAAATTGTATTAGTTTATTTTATATATGTTTTACTATTTTTCAATGGGCATAAAAATATTTAAGTAATTTAATAATGTAATATGTAAGGCGTAATAATGCTTATAATAATAAGGTTAATATTAGTATTAATTAACGGGCAAAAATTTTAGCACTTTATTTTTTATAATTATGAATAAAAAATATTAATATTTTTTTAGGTCATATTAGAAAATTTTCGAATTTTTAAAGAAATTTTGCATGAAAGAGGTAAATAACATATTAATGCAACTAGTTCAATTTTAATGAATTGTATCACTATGTTAATAATGTTTTATTTATTTTATATTAGAATTTGTTTGTTATTAATTATGATAATGTTTAAAATAAAATATCTACAAATAATAATGAAAAAATTGGGTTTGCTCATAAATTTTTTTGTTATTACATATGAAAATTAAAAAATAAACTGTACATTAATTTTTTATGTTAATTTATATGAAATTTTGTAAATTATATGCCATTAATTTAAAATTTAAATAATTATTTAATAAGAGGCATTTTTAAATAATTGACTGGGCCTATTATATGATGCCGAACTGTGGCTGCCAATTCTTGAGTTCATTAATTAAATTACCAAACTCATTTCCAATCAAGTAATTCGGCATTTTAAATGCTGAACACTTGGTCAGCTCACTTTGACCATAAAAATGGCATGTTTCGGTAAAATTTTTTTAAATTAGCATGTATTGGTATTTATTTCTTTAAATTGGCATACTCAAGTCAATTACTCTATATATAAATATGTACACGCGCGCGCGCGCGCACACATATATATATATATATATATCTGTGGGAATTCCAAATTTTTCTTAGAATTTTCATTAGTTTGAAGTGTGAAAATGTCACTTCTATGTCCAAATATCTTTACCTGACATGAGGATTGTAGAGTCAAAATAACCGTGTTTGTGACATGTCCCCCATTTGGAGATGGATATAAATGTTAGATGTACCTGATGCTTGGGATTGGATTTGCCTATTTTCCTAGTTTCCCGCTAATTTGAGAAGTGAAACTGCCATCATTATCTCTGTGCCCTATTTGATATATGTGCTTGGGGTGAAAAGCTGTAACTATGTTTGTGGAGGTCCAAGCCATAAATAAATATATTTAGTTACTTAGCATTGAAGAGCTTAGGTATGAAGAAAGAATAAAATAAAATAAAAGAAGTGGCCAAGTTAAACTTAACAAGCTTGCATGAAATAAGCAAGTTGGTTGCTTCTATGTGACCAACCTGGGCGGGATCTATCAGCAGCGAATTCTCCATGCAGATAGATGCGCCAATTCTGACCCATCCATTTCCCAATATAAAGAAATAAAATGCTGAAAAACACAAGAGTGATGCTACATAAATCCTGAAATGCACTGTTTATGACACATCCTCCCAAAATAAAGGAATAAACTGAAAACACAATAGCAGTTCTACGTAAATCCTGAAATGGATGTCAAAACCTTAGAAACTGTCTTCTCTAGGGTAAATGCAAAAGTGAAACTTTTTGAGTGGTCAAGTCTAAGTTTTTATTTAGTGTTTCTTGTGCCTGAATCAGAGGGAGATTGTATCTCAACGATAGATGAAGCTAGAACAAGCTAAACGATGTTGAAGTTAAATATTTTTGGTTTTGCTTAGACTCATTGGTTAAATCATGATATTCCAAAAACTTAAATTATGTTATTTACTCAATGTGACTTGAAACATGATTTTGCACTTTTGCAACCATTGCACAGTGATGTAGCCATGTAGGAAAGTTTATACAAGGAACCTTCCTAGTAATGATTTTATGGTGGGAAAATCTCAAGTCTGTTTTTTGGAAAGGAATATCAAACAATTGATGAGTTTTAGACTTAAGATTTAATGTAGGGACATCAGGGTTATGCATTTGAATTGAAGCTCATTATAATGAGAAAATAATAGAAAAATTGGTTTCTGTATTTGTAACTGTGAATGTTACATGAAGTACTACACAGCAGCAGAGGAAAGAAAGAGAGGAGAGGAAATATTAGGTCATAGGCCTTTGAAATTTAAAGCTTTGTAATCCCACTATTCAAAATCTAAGAAAAAATAGCTAGTTGCACAAATATTTATAGACTTAATTAATACTTATCCTACCGAGGTACTCCTATTATATTGGTAAACTAGGAAATAGTAGACCCTATTTTCTCTAAATAGGAAATACACAATATTGCTGATATTCCTAAATAGAAAAAATTACTCTTTATAAATCAGAATTTTCATAATTAAGCAGAAAATCGTAATACCTAGCTCTGTTTTCCTTGATTGCATCACACAGTTAAGGTGCTTCAGGGTCTATGGAGAAATGACTTGGTAGCACTCAAGGGAGATTGCCCAAATTGTGGGGAGGAGGTCAGTACTGATGCATGCTATCTTATATTTATCTTTTCACTCCCAGCTCCCATTAAGAAAAAGAAGAAAACCAGGAAGCTTCCACTCTCTCTCTCACTATCTTACAGACATGTATTTAGCACTATCCAATGAGTAATATCATTTTCTAAGTTATCATTCATTTGTCCATTTTTACTGTCTGCAGGTGTTTGCATTTGTGAGATCAGATGAGTCTAACAAATCTCCACATAGAGCAAATTGTCATGTATGTGAAAGCATACTAGAGTTTCGCACAAAGGTGGAGGTAGTGTCTTCTGGTGCCTCTTTGAAATTGATATTAAATTTTATTTCTTTGCTGAATATGTAAATAGCAATGTTAATACTGTCAAAATTACGAGCTGTGGTTTCTTAAAAGATCAATTTACCTAACAAAGATTAACCCAATTTAATATTGCTTTTGTGTTTCCCCTATGGGACAATTGAACATGCCCAACTCCTGAGTGAATATCATGCAGTAGCTTTGAGAAAGCTGCAAATGGCAGTCATTGTACATTCTTTATCACAAGGCAGGGTTTGTACTTGACCGTTGAACCCAGCCATTGTTCTTTCTTGTATTTTAGAATTTTACTTGATTGTTTTATGTCCTATCACCAAGCAGATTGAGAGAATACAGGAGGAAAAACAGTTATTATTATGAAATTTCAGATGTTCACCTCACACATTCTTTTTCTGCTGTGCAGCAAACTGTTTCAAGGCTGGGTAGACAATGGGTCCATGGCCGTGTATACCTTGTATCACGAAGACGTCGGAGATGGAAGTAAGATCTCGGCTAATTTATTCAATTTTAAAGCAGCTGTGTACGATATCATGATTCTTTTCGGACATTTTTAACTTGGTTTTCTTAGGTACGTGGAAGTGATCCTGAAATAGAACCCAATACACAACAATAATAACAACTGGGAGTTGTATATTGTAGAATTAGACTGGGAGTTGTAAATTGTAGAATTAGAATTTTACCTTCTTATGATTGAACGTTTTATAGCTCGCAAAGCAAACTAATTCAAGAAATCCCAAAAAATTTATCTTCATGATCATTCTATTTCTTCACTTTCTAGAGCCTAGAGACTTTTCATCATGGTTTGATTGGAGGGCATTGCTTCCATTTTTTTTTTTTTTTTTTTCCAAGAACCTCATGGGGGGGATTTCAATCTCTATGTTTTATTATTTGCGGCTGCTGTGACATAATTTCAGCTTGTTACCAAACTCCCTGTGTTGAAAAAAGAGCGAGCAATTGTGCTTCAACTTCAGTCTTTAGGAGCTGGAAAAGCCAATTAACTGTTAAAACATTTGGATTGCTATCAGCAGTTTGCGTCATTGACAAGTGATTTTGATAACTACTAATGTTCATTTGAGACCGGGAGAGAGAAAGAGGTACTCTTACCGGATTATGTGACTATATATAGGCCTCATTTGGTTGGTAGAATAGAATATAGCTATTCTACGAAATAGTTATTCAGCGGAAGGAACAACTAGTTTTTACTTTTTTATAACAATTTATTCTTTGAAAATAGACTATCATACTCCGAAATTTTTCAAGTTATTTACAATTGTATTTCTTGATTAAAATTGATTCTTTAAATCTTCTTTAAGTGTCGTATGATATGGATTAAAAATATAAATGACGTGACTATTTAGTCTAATTAATTAGTTCATCTCACCTTTTTTTTGAAACTAATTAAATGGTTTTCAGATTTGTTTCTGCTCACAAAATAAACAGAGTAATGTAATTAAAATTTTCCATTAAATGAGTAAAAATATCAAAATACTTTTTTATATATCATATGGTCATAAAGCTCAGAAACTATTGGCTCTCAACTTTTGTTTTATTCAAATTAAATATTAATTTTTTGAATTTTTCACATAATGTTTTCTAAAAAGATAAAAAAATTATTCTATATATTTTAAATAATAAAAAATATTTTTATTATAAATAACAAAAATTTAGCCAAAAATGTATAACTTTTCATTTTAATTATTTTGAAATGCGCGTATAATTTTTTTTTTTACTTTATAATTTTTTATATTATTAGAATATATAAATTTTTTAAAATTTTTAAAAAAAATTAAGTTTTATTGAACTAAAAATTACAAAAATAATAATAATAATAATAATCTGAATTATGTACTAAAATTAACTTTGAATTTAATTAGATGAATTGGAAAAAAATTACTAATCAATTTGAATTTTTTTTTTTTTTTTGTATAACCAACAGTATTTTAATACTTTTACTATTAAATATACTCTTGACTACTAAAAATTGTTTTGAGTAATAATAAAAGACCATTTTATTAATAAAAACAAATGCAATGGACTATTTAATTATTTTTTTAAAAGAACAATAAAATTATTAATTAGACTAAATATGAAGGGCTAAATAGAAATATATTTTTTATATTTTTAATTTATGATATTGCCCATTAACAGAGAAAAAATTACGTCTCAATTCTCACAAAAGAGTACAATTGTTAATAATTTCAAAAATTTAGAATATTATAGTTCATTTTCAAAGGATATGGTATAATTGTAAAGAGTCCAAAAATTCAAGGTATTTATTCGATGGAATAGATATTCTATATCTAATTTTGAATCAAAATTAAAAATAATTATTTTGCTTGGAATAATTATTTTATTTCCATCATATTTCATCCACCAGACAAGTTTTCTAGTAACAAAAGAGAGGGAAAATGAAGAACATGGACAAAAATAAATTAAAGGTGTACTTATCTAGTTCAATTATTATATATTCATAGGTAAAAATTAATTAAATCTTGGGTGCAAAAAAAAAAATAATTAAATCTAAAGTATGTTTAGCATTAAAGTTTGAATTCATTTTTTCCAAGGTGCCATTTTAAATATTGTAAAAAAAAAAAAAGATTTCAGATTATTAATAGATTGTTTTAAAACTTTTATAACTAAACATGTCATAGTCACCATAAAAATAAAGTTTAAATGCTTCTCAACAACAATGCTACTCCCAGTCTCCCTTAAGCAAATGAAAGCATAAATTTTTAGAAAATCACACATTGCTTCCATAGGTGCCCAAATCCTCAAGAAAAACAACTAATACTCAACTAGAAACTGCACTACTCTTTCAGATTGAGCCAAATCAGAACTGGTTGAATTTTGAAGAAATGTTGCAAGCAAACCACAATTTTTTGATTATCAACAGTTGTGCAATCCATAAATTGCTACATCTTTTGGGGGCATTTATGAAGAAATGTTGAATTCAAGCATTGATTTACCATCAACGAAAAGTTAGCATTTTCATGCACTGCAAAACCAAGATGCTGCACAATCAAAGCGTAATTAAGTGATAGTAATGGCAAGAAAAGAACTTTCTCATCACTGTTTCAGGGCACAAGGCCTCGTAAAACTGACTAAGATCGCCTGACGCTTTGACATAGAGAAGGAAGCCAAATTGGTGTACCATACCAATCAGAAATGTGCCAAGCTGTATACAACAATCCACGAGAGCTGAATAACATTTAAAAAAAAAAAAAAAAATGAAGGTTCGTTAGTTGTGAGACCAACACAAGCCATCCTTTACTAATTTCAACATGCTTGAAGATGGCATTGCCTAAATGAAAGGAAGCCAGAGTACCAGAAAGAGGGTAATAGAAGCAAAAAGCCCCTCTTGGAGGAGAGCACCATGACCACCAAACTCTTCCTCATCAACCTTTAATATCATTGAATAATAACCATATATAATCCCAGAGGATATCAAGAGAAAGCTGTCAAATCAAAATCAGCAGCCGAACTTCAGTAAAGAATTTGCCATAAACAACAAAAAGCTAGCTATAAAATTTAGAAATTCAATCATGAGAAATTTCCATAAACAAAAATTTCCATATCTATGTGCATTTACATGCATTGCACTATGTTAAGTATAAATAATTCTCTCCACCACTATACCCTAGATCAAGAAAATTGACAATGAAGGTCTAAACATCGAAATACAATCTTTTACAAGGCAAGAACTCGTACAACACTCTGCCAAATTCATTCTTGTGACATGCCATGTTGTCAATTTAGTATTCAATCTTAAGATATAGTAGTTCAATAAAATAAGTCTTCGAACTCCCATCCAAATGGGGGAAAAAAATGAAACTATTAATTTGGCGAAAGGACCCCCCTCAACCCCAAACCTCACCAAAAAATAAGAAATTGTATGCAATTTTGCTCAAGGCTTTCAAAGGGGAAAAACACTCCTCATCGGAGAGAAAGAGGAGGGAAGGGTGTAGGGGGAGTCACCTCATAGAATGAATCCAAATGGCACTTTCAAGTTCAGGTAATTTTACACAAATCATATAAAAGGCCTCATCAAAGAGTTCAGCACAGCCCTTCATTAACTTCAAAACTAAATCTTTGTACACCTATGATGACAATCTAGTCTTCAAGAATAAACCATGAAAAGAGTACATGCAGAGAGACTATCTTAAAAGCATTATCACTCTATCCTTCGCTTCCTCTTTGATTGATACAAAAGCAAAACCTCCAGGCTCCAAGGCATTCACCAAAAGAAAACACCAAGTTAAAAGATAAGATCAAATAGCATTTATAACACAATTTTTCAGCATTTAAAGACTCAATTCCAATTTGGTAGATTATATGAAAATTATCATCTATCCTGCCAATCATGGTAATTGGCTGACACCTTACAAATCAGCCATTATGTAGGATTTTTAGCCTATTGATACGATATAGATGATTGAAAATTACATTTATTTAAATAAATTTTGTAATAAAATTATTCCTTTGACTATATATTTTTCACTATAAATTATTAGACCGACAAGATTAGGATGATATTTGGGTGAATTATTTATTTAATATTTATTTGAGTCATTTCACAAATTTTGAAAAATTATTCAAGATATCAGCGGCCAATTCAATCCAATTCCTTTACAAGGTTTCCAATTCCATTATTTAAAACATCTGTCAATACAATAGAGGGTCTTCCAAAAAATTTGTCTTCCTCCATCAAGCATTACATGAATAGAGGGTCAGAAAGTAAATAAGCCTGTTGAAAAGTTGAAATTCCACCCATTTACTATTAGCTCAATTTCCAAGAGGCTAATTTCCTCAACACCATTAAACTATAGAATCTTGCTCTAACCATGCCTTTTAAGAAAGACTTCCAAGGAGCACACCCAGTTATGTAGAACTACAAGCATCCATTTGGCTAGAAGAGCTTCTACTGTAGCCATATCAATCATCAAATATACTAGGTGTGTGGATTTCCATTCAGTTTCTTCATGCTTTTTTAACTCCTTCCAATTCACCCTACCACAACTTTTAAGTAGAAAACTTCGAGCCAAAACCAAAACAATTCGTTTAAGCAGGCAAATTTAAGTTTAATTGTGCGGTAGAATAGTCCCTGAGGATTCATAGGTAAAGCGTCAGCAACTACTTGTCGAATATCTAGAATCTTAACCTGATAAGTTACAATAAAAGCTCCAAACAGGAAAAAGCAAATCCCCCAGGCTTAATTTAGCTAGAGCTCCTCATTATAAAGCGCATGCTAAAGCGTACATAATTAAGCTTAATTTGGCGGAAGCTCACCCCTTAAGGACTTGCGAGTAATACAAAAGCATACAGAACTACTAAAATATTTCAGTCTCTTGATCCTCACAGGTCAAAAATAAAGTTGCCAAACAGGAAAAAAGTATATTCTCCAGGCTTATTTCAGATAAAGCTGACGATTCTAGAGGTATATCTTCCTAGGTTAACCCATAAGGTTTAGAACTTGAGCTTCATTAACAAACTTAGCATGGAAGCTTAAAATTAAATCTTCTCAAACATTGTTGCAGATAATGAACGCATTCCACACACAGTTGGCTCTAGGGAGGATCAAGTACATATAATATTCCCCTTGCATGACAAGGAGCCCATGAGAACACACGCTACATCATGACATAGAATTTTTCTTTGACAAAGAACATCCACAGCAAGCATCAAACATTCAACAAGTTCATTTTCGGAATGCAAATAAAAATTTTAGAACAATACACAAAAGAGCAATCATTCATGAAAGTCTACAATTTTGAGATAGCTAGAAACTAGTACCTCATAACAGCTAGAGAAAGATGTGAGATTTCTGAAGACCTTCTAACACGCTCAATATTAATGAGCACTCACATTAAGTTTCCATGCACATCTCCTAAAATGCTCAAAGCATGAAATAAATAGATTCACCTGAAGTTAGAATGAGACAACTCATCCACAGCATGGTAAAAATGTCCATTGATGTTCCAGGTGTAAGATGAAACATTTAGGGGAATTTATCAACATTTATTTAATAACTGTACTTGGCAGAAACCATCGAAAATGGATAAAAACGTCTACCAAACAATGAACTAAAAGGAAGTAGCCCGAGTTCATATATCATATTAATAGCCTAATATATTAACTAAACTCCAAATTGACGTTAGGAGCATTGATTTCGATTACATTAATGTGAGAAATCCCAGCTTCATGTCATATCCACCCAACTCAGCAAATTGAAAGGCAAATAAAAATAGCATTTTCAAAAAAGAATTCATGATCACAGTTAGGAAACAGATTAAAAGGGTGTATAAGTTCCAACTTACATGCCAATCCATATACCCCCAACCAAAGGTATAGAACCCCAAAGCAATCCACATACAAGGGCCACAACTTGTCTAATCCAATGCAAGACATCACCCAATTGATCCTGAGCCAAAAAGAGAGACATATTAACCATAAATAACTTCAAATTCTGTTGATAAAACCCCAATTCTTCAGCATCCCATTTTGTACTCAAGCGTTGTATATACATTACCAATCACTAAAAAGTAGTATTGGATTGTATTGGATTAATGGGTTTGACTCCAAAACCATTATTAAGCTAAAGATATCACAATAACATACTGAAGTAGTACTCCTTCCATTTATCCTACGATGAAACTATCATTACACTACTAGAAATTCAATAAATATTCAATACCCAATAAAATTAATTATTTAAATATAAAGAAATTATCGAAAAAAAAGTTACCTTATCCCAAGAAGCCTCTGGATCGAACAATTTAGCAAATTTGAAAGGAGACAAGTGGCCGTTTTGGTGTTGCTGTAGCGGCTGATTATTCAATTTAGTTGATTTCCCTTCTTTCATTGCTGGTCAAACCCAAAAGGAAATTATAAAACTTTTTGAAAAAAAAAAAAAAATCAATGAGTGTGAAATTTTGGTATTCTGGGTTAATGAATTGTCAATAGCGGCAGCGATGAGTTAAAAAAACAAAGCAAATCTAGGGTTAGAAAGGGAAAGAGAGAGAAAAAGATTGGATTTTGATGGAAAATTAATAAAACATTGAATTGGGTTTGGTTGTGTAGATCTACAGTAAAGATTGGATCTTGGAGAGGAAAGGGAGAGATTATTATTTTATTTTATTATTTTATAATAAAAATGCCTTTCTCTATGGCATATTCGTGTACTTTAGTGTACTGCACATGCGCTATTATCACTGTCAACCGTCCACAATGTTTTTCTTTTTATATATATAATACAATAATTGGTGCAATATATATATATATATATATATAAATCAAATTGTTATGTTTTTAATTAAAATAAAAGATCAATTATTCTTATCAATAAATTTTTTTTTTAATGTATACCACTTCCTAGTTTTTCTTTTAATATTAGAATCCTTTTCATAATGAAAAATTACATTACTAGTCTATAATATAAGTGTTTTTCACCTTTTTTTAACTACTGAATTTGTGATTTGCAACTCTAAAAAAAATTAAGATTATTTGTAAATAAATATTTCAATAATTGAAAAGCGGTTAAAAATATTTATATAAATTATTTTTAAAAATTAAGACACTTATTAAAAAAAATTATTTAAATACCAAAATAGTATATTTTAAGAAATATATTTAGAATCAAATACCAATAATATAATTTTTCCTTTTTAGAAATATATTTAAAATCAAACCCCAAACAAAACTTTGATTAATCACAAAAGTATATAGTTTTTATTTTTTTTACTTTTTTACTTAACAACATTAATGTCATTAATCTCTTAGATAAAAGATTTATTATTTTGTTTAAATTTTGAGCTGGATTATGCTAAAAGTGATACCACCTATTATGAAATTTTTAATTTTGATGTTAATGGTTGAATCCCAAAATTAAACAGGTCTTAACTCGATTTTGGTATCTTTAAAAACTAATTCAATTGCATTGTTATAAATTTTGATCAATTATTTAAACTGAAAACTTAATTATTAATCTTATAAGAGGAAAATAACTTTTATTAAAACTTATTATTAATCTTACAACAAAAAATAACTTTTATTAAGAGAAAAATAACGTTGTCACAAAATAAAAAAATACTAATCAAATATTATAAATCTATGAGTAACTTCTAACTTAAAAGTTATGAGCATTTCAAAGGACACGAGAACTCCAATTAGATTTTAAGGAAATGCAATTTTATTAAGATGATGAGGTAGAGTTTTCTTTCTATTTACGTGAAAGTTTTTTGTCTTGCATTTTTCTAAGTTTTATTTTTGTTTTGTCTCAGCTAAATGTGGAGGATACCATAACGAATATTAATAACATATCTCTACAACAACCGAGAAAGAGGATGGGATTAGTTGGACAAAGGATAGAGTTGATAATGAGCCAAATAATGCGTGTTATGCATGGTCTGCTAGGGTGTTTTGTAGGTGATAGAGCTATTAATGTTAAAGCAATGCAAGACACATTAGCAAGTATTTGGCAACCAATGAAAGAGATGAGTTCTAGGTATAAGGGTTCTTTTCTTTTTTTATTCCACTTTTACCATGAAGTGAATCTAAAAAGAGTTCTAGATAATGGCCCTTGGTCTTTTAATCAGTAATTATTAGTTTGTTAAAGGTACTTTGGAGATATTGCTCCAAATGCAGTACTTCTTGATCATGTCGTGTTCTAGGTATAAGTTGAGAATCTGCCCCCTAGGGCTATAAATGAAGTAATGGCAAAGATGATTGATAGTGTAACTGGGAAGTTTACAGGTTTTGATAGCAGGGATACTTAGTATTATAGAGTTATGCAAGTTAGAATTAAGTTAAATATTAACAAGCCACTTATATATAGGATGAATTTAAGAAGGGCAAGAACAACTATTTGGTTACAGTTCAGATATGAGAAGTTAACAAGATTCTATTTTAGATATGGATGGATTGGACATTCTGATAGCATGTGTGAAATTCTAATCGATGATAAAGTTTAGCACAACAACCATGACAGTTCTCAATAATGCTAAGAGCAGTTACTGATAGAGCAAAAAAAGTGGAGTAAAAGGTGGGAATCACTATATTAGAGGCACAGGTTAGGGGGCTAATCTAGGGAAATCAGTGATGTCTTAAGAACTAAGTAAGGAATGCAAGGATATAGGTATGAATAAAAGCAAATTCAGTGTCGTTGAATTCTGAGTCAGTAAACCAAATTCCCATTAGTCCACCAATGGACCAATAGCAAATAACAAGCCCAATTTATAGACTGATTGTATATTATTCAACCAAAATATTAATGATGTTAGACCTCCTTTTATGCAAAAGAATGTTGGTCCAAAGAAACGTAAAATCATAGATGATTCGCAGTTTAGGGAGCTGGCGAGAATATTTAAACTACTTTAAATAAAATTGATGGCAATTGGAATTTATACCTAATAGAGGCAGGTTAGAAAATTAATGAGTTACTTGGTGTGGAACTGTAGGGGGCTTGGGAACCAATCGACACTTCGTCAATTGCACTCTTCAGTTAAAAAAAGATGTCATGTGATTATTTTTATTTTAGAAACTATTTGCAATTCTTAGAGGTTTAATATGGTTAATGGCTTCTCAGTTCCTTCTACTAGAGGCTATGTGGATATTGGTATAATGCGAAGTAGTAATATTTCAATGGAAATTTTATCTTTTTCCAATGATCATATTGATATGAAGGTTAGCTTAATGGATTTTTTGCCATGGAGGTTTACATGATCTTATGATTTGGTAAATCGTGCAAGATGCCATGAATCTTGGAACTTGCTTGGACAAGTTAGTTTGATTTATGATTTACCTTGGCTAGTAGGTAGGGGTGGGAGAGGGGGAGGGAGAGAAAGAAAGAGAGAGATTTTAATGATATCTTGTTAGAGGAGGAAAAGAAAGGTGAGCAACCTCAACTGTTAAATCTTATTAATGGTTTCAAAGATGCAATTTTGAATTATGGTTTTGTGGACTTGGGTTTTCATAAATATGTTTTCATATGGAAAAGGGGACGAGATATGAATCAATTTGTTGAAGAAAGATTAGATAGATCTTTAGGCAATAATTCATAGTTATAGATGTTCCCGTAATATCATATTTGTTATCTCTAAGCTTTGAGTTCATATCATGCTCCAATCTTTCTTACTTACTGGACTCATCAACAGAGAAGAGGTGTTAATTAAAGGAAGAGGTTCAAAAAGCTTGGTTGGTTGAGGAGGGTTGTAAGGAATTGGTTCATTGTTTATGGACTAGCTTGGCAGGTTTGAAGGATACAGTTAGGAAATTAGGAGGTTGTCTTAATAAATTGGTAGAATAGAGACGATAGAAGTACTGGGTGCTCATGTAAGATATCTGATTGAGTAAAGAGCATAATAATGCGCTTTAATAAGGCCTTTTTAGTAACTTTTAATGAATAGATTGTTAATTTGCAAAGATATATGGATGATATGCTAGAGAAGGAAGACTTATATTGGAAACAACAATCCATAATTCAATGGTTGAAGGAGGGAGATAGGAATAGTCATTTTTTCCATCAAGCTACATTTCAACGAAAATGTTTTAATTTGTTGCATGGTTTATTCAATGAAGGAGGTTTGGCATACTTCAGAAGAGGGTATGAACAGGATAGTTGTTAATTATTTCAATGGTTTGTTTACCTCTTTAAGAGTTATAATTGATAGAAAGATTCTGAAAGACTTATCTAATCGAGTAACTGTGGACCAAAATATTAGACTTCTGCAACTTTTCTAGGCAAAAGAAGTAAAACAAGCAGCTTGATGCAAATGGATCCAAATAAGGTATTGGATTTGGATGGTTGACCAAGTTCATTTTATATTAATGTTTGGGATGTTCTTGGCATTGATGTTGTTTTTGTTTATTTATCTATTTTAAATGGTGCTCCTTTTCCAATGGGTTTTAACCATACTCATATTTTTCTAATTCCAAAAATTGCTAACCCAAAGCGTATGTGTAATACCCGAGGCCTCTTAACAGTAGAGATGATATTACGGCGTCTATATACAGTGCTGTGTAGGGTTTTAAGAATTATAAGAGTATCAAAAGAGATAAATTTTAAATGAATGACATGACAATGAGTGAAGGATGTAATCAATTTTAATAAATTCGTGTACATGAATAATTTCATGTACAACAATAAGGTATTTGGAGTGATAGTATCTGCTAATGTTATTGTAACTTCCTATATGAAGTGTATTGAAATTCGAGGACGAATTTCATAAAGGGGGGAAGAATGTAATATCCCAACCCGATATAAGATATATGCACAGTATACGAGTGAAGATACCCATTTAATATCAGAATGCCTGGCCAAGTTAGAAATGAATGTTTTCAATATTCAAATGATTTGAATATAAACATTTTAAAATAATAATTTTATATGAAAATATTTTTCCTTTATTGTTATATTTATATTGATATTCAAAATTATCAAAATTTATAAACTTTCATTTGAATAGTGATATTGATATTGATATTTTTATTATTATATTGATATTAATAAGCTAAACTTATATTGATATTTGATATATGATTTATAAATATTGTTATATGGGTATTCAAAATAGTAGAAAATTATTTCAAATTTAAAATTGATATTTGAAAGGGTATTGGTTTATTATATTATTATGTTAATATTTTTAAGAGAATATTTTATTAAATGAATTATTGATTTATTATTTACTAAATTGATAAAATTTTAAATTAAAGAAATTGAAATTTTATTATAAGATATAGAAAATTTTGTAATTAATATTTGAAGTTATATATTATAATTTTTATATTATAATTAATGGATAATATGATGAAATTAATGAAATTAATATTTTGGTTAAAATTATTGTTTTAGAATTTATATGACAAACATTATTATTATTATTGTTATTATTATTAAAGTTAGTATATATTTATATAAAAAAAAAAAAAAAAAAAAAAAGAGGAACCAAAGTCGGTAGCCCAAAATTGGGCAGTAGAAAAATAGAGCAGAGAAGAAGAAATAAAAGCAGAGGGAAACAAGGAAGCAGAGGCAGAGAGGGCAGAGAGAGAGAGAGAGAGGGAACGCGCGCAGGGACTACACGCCGGACCGCCGCCCTCCAACCACCACCACCGACCGACACGCGCCGCACCAGGAGGAAGGATGTCCGCCGCCCCTTCAACCGGTAGAGGCTCATCGCCTGCAGCCACTGGACGGCGGCGCATGCTCCCTCCAAAGCTTCGCCGGCCGAAATTTCTAGGCCATTTTTCGACGACTTTCCATTCTCCGTTTTTAACGAAATTGGTATGGTTGAATCCCTTGTGATTCCAGCTTCGATTTGGTATATTATTTACTAATTTTAGATAATCTTTTTATTGATCGGAATCCGGCGACATCAACGATTACCGACGCCATTTCTACCTGTTTTCCAGCGGACTACGGGAAACGAAAGTTATATTCGGACTCCTCACATCACAAGCTAACCGATGATATCCTCGGATCATGATTTGGTCGTCGTTGGAATTTTCCGGCGACCGAATTCCGGCGACCTCTGAAATCGACAAATTCGGACAGAAGCTCTGGCTCATTAAACCAAGCCATATGGTATAAATCTCGATTTCCAATTATGTATAGATAGTGAATTATGATTTTATTTGTAAGAATTTAGGTAAATAGTTTATTGAATTAAGTGGTGAAATGAGATGATTGAATGGAATAAATTGTTATTTATATGATTATTGAGTATTGTTGGTGATTAAATTGGTAGATTGAAGTGAAATGTTGATATTAGAATTGATTTAATTGAATTGAATTATTTGGAAGAATGAAGTGAGATGTAGATATTGGTATTGATTGGATTGAATTAGTGGTTATTAGCTTGATAATGAGGAATGAAGTGGGCGGATGGGATTAGTGTATTGAAGGTCCAGGTTGGACCATTTGATTGTGATATCGTGGATAATTTGAATTTATGGAAATGTTGGTGGAAATTGCTTAATCGATTTTACTTGAATAATATGAAGATTGAAATGTGAAATTGAAAGAAAGGAGAATCATTCTTTTAAGTGAGTTATTAGAAAATAATTAGAGAAATGTTAAGTTTAGTAGTAAGTATAAGTTTAGAATATCTTAACTTTAGTATGCTAAGTTGTGAATAAGATAGAAATGTTAATGACTTATGCTAAATTAAGTAATGTGATAATGAGGAAGTGATTAATATATGATTGAAATGCATGTGTAGAGTCTAATAACAAGGACAAGGATATTGGGTAAAGTGCGAGAAGCACTAATCGTATTAGAGTCAAATGTACATAGGAGCAAATGAGTCCACGATGAGTACTTAATAGTATAATATGTTTCCTATTATTTGCTTGAAACTTTATTACTAAAAGTATGCCAACTCCTTATAAGTTGAATTGCTCATTGATATTGAACCATATGTTATAATGCTCCTTGATTCATAGCTAAGCTTGAATTGTATATTGAACCTTCTTGATTTCTTGATAAGCTTAAATTGCTTATTGAATGTTGAACCTTTGATATGATACTTTCTTGATTATTAAGCCCAAGTGAGTCAAACATTCCTCTATGGCACTTGACCAAATGAGTCTATATTGTTTTGATCTTATAATATGATCAATGATGAGAACCTAATTGATATTGATATATTATCCATTGAATTATTTCATGGATGATAAGGAAAAATGTTTTAATGATACTGTGGTAAGCAGAATACCCCTTTGATGTGGAGCAATACATCAGACATTGTGCACAATGGTAATGAACCTGCGGATAGGGTAAAGAGTATCCGAACCCTAGCTGGGAAGGGTTTATGGCCCCCAGTACGTGCGACCCGATCAGTTGTACGTGTGACTGATATGAGAGTGAGCAAGGCGTAAGCCGCCACTCGAATGATAATGATAATATGGGAAACACACCGTTTCCATAAGGGAAATATTCTGCTAAAAATACAATATTTACTGTATATGGAAAACTATTTTATAAGAGTAACTCGTGACCGGTTTTACTTCTTTGCTATAAAAATATTATCATTAAAGCTCCTACCATTTGTTTATTTTATATAGTATTATTTTGTACTCACTGAGCTCTGTCTCATTTTTTAGTGGTTTAAACTTTTCAGGTACAGTCAATGAGTTAGCAAAGTAAAAGTCCCAAGCCCATCCTTCGCTTGGAAACTGTTTTGATAAGTTTCGGTGTTGTAAGTAGAGCTCCATGGTTATTGAAAGTTATAAGGTCTATATGTAACATGAATGGTTATTAATGGGTTAGCATTAATATGTTAAAGGATGTTTGTATAATATGATTTGTATCATAACCGTTATTGTAATTATATATGAACTATTGAACGTTGAGTTAATGACATGAAATGAAACTTTAAAGGTTTTACAAGTTATATGTGTAAATGATATTATAAGTGGAAATGATAGCAAGTAATGGGTATTAAGGAAATGTGATTAGGCTACGGTCTTAGGATATGGTTCAATGTAATGAATGTCAATTGATTATGAGTGGAATGGGTTCTACGGGTTTTAGTGCCCTTATGGCTACCCATACCCTAGGACAGTCGCGGCTCAAAGATGGGTCGTGACAGTATGTCAGAATTGAGATTGATCAATTTGTGTAATGTGATTTACAAATTAATTTCAAAAGTGTTAGTTAATCAAATGAAGAGTATCTTGCCAAGTTTAGTTTCATGAGAGCAAAGTGCTTTCATTCCTAGAAGACTCATTATTGATAATATTCTTCTAGGAGTTGAAACAATGCATTCTTTGAAGACCAATTAGCTAGGTCATCATGGTATGGTGGTAACTATGTTTGATTTGTCCAAAGCATATGATTAATTGAAGTGGCTATTTATTAAGCAGGTTTTCTTAACTTTCAGCTTTATAGCAGAGTGGGTGGCAATGATTACGAGGTGTGTTACCTCTGTATCATATTCAATAACACTAAATGGTGTTGCAGTGGTGATACGAATCATAGAAAGTGGTTAGATAGGGTGATCCTCTGTCACTGTATATCTTTATATTAGGTGTAGATGCTCTTTTAAGAATGTTATCAAATTGAAAGGCCTAAAATTGATTTGATGGATTATATCTTATTGTTTTGACTTCTCTGCCTACTCACTTATTTTTTTAGATGATAATCCGATCTTCATTAGAGGAAATTTAGAGGAAGCTTTGAAATTAAAACGAATTCTTACTTTACTAGAATGGCCCTCTAATAAGTTTGTTAATCCATTAAAAACATGCACTTTCTTTGCTTCATTAGTATCCCAAACTCATAGGAATCAATTATCTTCATCTTTGGGAATTGGTTGTTCAGATTTCATAAGCAACTAGTCAGGTTTACCTTTTGTGGTAAGAAGATCAAAGAATGAAGCTTTCAGGTATCTTAGAGATATGTTCTAGTCAATATTGGCCTCTTTGAAAGGGCAAACCTTATCTATGGGCAATGGAAGTGTAATGATTAAAGCAGTGGCTTAAGCTCTTCATGCATAGACAAAATCATGAATTCATTTTAGTGGGGAGATAGTTGCTTGGATGGTAAGCATATTCATTGGGCTTCCTAGGAAAGACATTGTGTGGATAAGAGTAATGGTGGTTTGGGCTTCTATAGTTAAAAGTATTCAATATTGCTATGCTTACAAAGCAATGTTGACAACTTCTCATGTATAGCAACTCGCTAATAGCTAGGATCCTTAAAGTCAAATATTATCTTTGGACTAGTATATTGCAAATTGAAGCTGGTTTGAATTCCAGTTATTGTTAAAGGAGTATCTCTACTACCATTTCTCTTGTGAAGTAGGGGCTAATATGGTGTATTGGTAATGGAATATAGGTATCTATTTAGGAGGATTTATGGCTACTAGTACTGTCTTACTCTCAACACTAACTCCAAGATTAGAATTGGTTCACTTACAAAAGCTATCTGACCTAATTAATTCTCAAAGTTGGGACAGAGAATTAATTTTCTTTGATTTTAGTGCAAGTGATGCTAAGTTAATCATTTCTATTCCATTGAATTTGTGACATCCAACTGATAGAGATGACAAAACCCTATCCACCCCAATGGGGAATCTCCGCCCCATCTATGGTAATGAGGCGGGGATGGGATTAAGTCTCCACGCCTATATATATATATATATATATATATATATATATATATATATATATATATATATATATATATATATATATATATATATATATATATATAATTTCATATTACATAAATATAAAAATTTATTATTTTTCTTTAAAAGTATATCATTGAGTACTTAATTATATTATTATTATTTAAATATTAATTAATAATATATAAAACTTAACATAAATATATATAACATTTCTCAAAACAAATAAATTATAGAGTTTTAACATTAATAAAACTATAAAAACATAAATGGGAATTCTTGTCCCTGTACCGTATCTGCTTCGAACATGATTTATCCTGCCCCAATTGTTCATGGGGCAGATATGGGAATTTCAAAACTCATCGCACCTCGCCTCATTGCCATTCCAACCAACTGATAGATTAGGATGGTTTTACACCAAAAATAGCATATATTTTAGTCAAGTCAAGTTATAAATTAGCAATGTCAGTGGTAAGGTAAGGTATGGTGCTAGGAAATTGTAACAGTCTAGTTAAGTGACCTACTAGCTTGAGGTATTAGTTTAAGTTAGCTCGTCAATAAGTAAGAGATGAAATCACATGGAAAGGATAAAAAAATTGAAAGTGGTTTGTTATTTACTATTTAAATAACTATGATTAACCATTTTAAGCCAGGGTGAAGCTATAAAATAGTAGGTTATTTAGAGTCAGTTTCAGGTCAAGCCATTACAAATGGTATCAAAACCACCTTAAGAGCAGATTGTGTAGAGCTGGTGGAACCTTAGGGAAAAGGGCTATCTATGGAACAAAACATGAGATGAAGTCGCCTGAGGCACTAACGAACCACAATGCCTAATGCTAACTATGGCCAAACTAGTGGCTTGAGCCCAATTGTAAATTATGAGCCAGCAAAGTTGCGACAAGGACTTTGCATTCCAAATGAGGGAAAAAAATGTAACAGTCTAGACCTACTAGTTTAAGGTGTTAGATTAAGTTAGCAAATCAATAAGTAGGAAACAAAATCACATCAAAAGTATATAAAAATGGAAAGCGGTTTATAAGGTCCAACTAGTTACTATCTAAATAACTTGAATTAACGTGATTAAGCCATAAACAACAGGGTATTTGGAGTTAGTTTCGGACCATACCATTACAAAAGTAGCAGCAGCAGTATATGGAATTTGATATGGAGCTTATATGTGCCAGTTCATCAGTCCATGTTTCTTTGGAGACTGTGCTCAAATTATCTACCTATAAAAGATAGATTATTGCTTAAACAAGTGCCTGTTGATCTTATGTGCCCTAATTGTCATAATGCTAGTAAAACTAATGTGCATCTATTTAAATTATGTCTTCATAGCATGAGTTGTTAGCAAGCCTCTTCTATAGGTTATATCGAATTCTCCTTGCTTAAAAGATCAAACTACATATATATTATTCTTTTACTTCATTTTTTAGCTGCACAATAATTTTACAATTTTTATATCTTTACCCATTACGATAATTCATTAAAAATTTGATGTATTTTATATTGACTTACAAAATAGTATCATTCAAGTTAATTTTGATTAAAATTATATTTAAAGCTGTGAAATTTTAAATTTGAGATTCAATTAGAGCTAAATTTATATAAAAAAATTTAATTTTAATTAGAACTAAGATCTAATTCAAATAATTGAAATAATAAATCAAAATGAGCTAAAAAAAATTACAAAGTTTAATATAATTTGACACATATATTTTATATTAGATCATATTTAAATTTCAAATTTAATTTAATAATAAATAATCTAATTCAAATTTAATTTAATAATAAATAATCTAACTTCAATTATTTTGAATTTTAATTAATTTTTTAAAATTGATTAGAGTTTGAATTAAATTTGAAAATATTTGGAATATGAATAGTAACTTTAATTGAAACATTTCAATTTTATTTGTAGTTTAGTTTCATTTTAATTAGAATTGAGATCAACCTCAAATAGTTGAAATAACAAGTCAAGTTGACTTGGAATATTACAGAACTTAACAAATTTGAATTTGTTTTTTTAAAGGATGTGAAAAGGTTTTAATAGACTTTGAAAAATATAATTTGTTAATTTATGTTATATATTGTGTTTAAATTTAATATATATATATATATATATATATATATATATATATATATATATATATATATATATATATAACAAATTATCTAACTTTAATTTATTTATATTTGAATTGAAAATTTTAAAGTTAAAAATTTAAATTTAAATTTGAAGTAATTTTTTAAAAGCCAAATTTGAAGTAATTAAATTAAACTTTGTTAGTTAAATTTAGGAGCACATAGGTTGATTCAGTTTAAATTAAATTGAACAAAAAAATTAAAAAAATCAGATCTATATTTTATTCGAATCGAACTGAAACTTAACTTGATTTAAAATCAAAATGATAACTCGAAAAGTTTGATTTTGTTCGCCTAATTGGTGTGAACTAATTTTTCTTTTTATTTTAATAAACTATATATATATATATATATATAATATAAAATATTGTCTTATATTATATATATAATATAATATTTATATTAACATATTAAAATTATATATTCAATTGATTCGGTTAAAATAAAAATTTTTTATAAAAATAAATCAAATTAAATCAAAATTTAATTTGATTTATTATTTTAAAAATCAAACCTATTTCAACTAGTCCGTTCGGTTCGGTTTTGTTCACCTAGTTAAATTTGGGACATTCTAATCTAAGTATTCAACTTGAAACAGAAAGGGAGCCCAGTTGAAAGTTGAAACCAACAAGACAATTGCATCCAAAACCGCCAACCAATTTCGATTTTTCGTCTTCTGTCCTTTTTCTTTTAAAAAATTTCAGATCTTTCCCTATTTCTTGGTCCAAATCGACGACTCTCTTTCTCTCTGAGATATAAAGTCTGCTTCTTTGATTGCTGTAAAAGGAATTGAGTTGAAAATTTAATTCAGAATCAAGAAAACAAAGAGAGAAATCGACATGGGTACTCCTGATAACAATCAAAGTAAAGGGTTTTTCGCAGCCATGACCTCTGGCTTATCCATGTTTGGAAACGCTATGCATAGATCTGTTAATGGGTAATTCAGTTTTTTTTTAAATTTTATGAAAACCCAATTCAAGAGCTTTCTTTGTTTGCGATCTGTTGATTTCAAGCTGTTTATTGTATTGGGTTATTGGATTAATACCCATTGAATTGGAGTGTTAAAGTTTTTGAATTTAGTATCTGGGTTTTTCTGTGCTTAAGAGGCTCAATTCTATACTTTGTGCTTATTGTCTGCAGATTGCTTGGTTATGAAGGAGTAGAAGTCATAAATCCAGAGGGTGGCAAAGATGATGCTGAGGAGGAAGCTCAGAGAGGAAGATGGAAGCAGGAGGTACGCTGACTTCTGTTATTCTTTTACCTTGTTGTCTTTTAAGTGAAATATATTACTTATGTTGGTGATTATATTCAAACAGCATGTTGTTGTTGCTCTTATTTGTCAATTTGAAACTTTTTAGACTTCTTTGGAGGCTCTCAACTTTGCTTTTTAGTGTTTTGAGGAACTTCGCTGTTGGCTTTATGGCAACCTTTTTGGTCTACTTATGACTTTGAGCTTAATTTTCCTCTATACAGGAACGAGATGGCTACTGGAAAATGATGCAGAAATACATAGGCTCAGATGTTACATCTATGGTGACGCTTCCTGTCCTTATTTTTGAACCAATGACCATGCTTCAAAAAATGGCAGAGGTTTGTGCTTTTATCTGCTTATAACATTTTATGATTTTATGAGATGGATGCTAAATATTCCCTGTATTGTTTTCTAAATTGCGCCTGCCTGTCACAGTTGATGGAGTACACCTATTTGTTGGATCAAGCAGATGAATGTGAAGATCCATACATGCGCTTGGTATATGCTAGTGAGTGCTATGCTTTTCAATTTAAGTTCTTATAAGGCTTATTCAATTACGGAATTAAATTTATATGTTACCTTATGCAGCATCATGGGCCATCTCTGTCTACTATGCCTACCAAAGAACATGGAAACCATTTAATCCCATTCTTGGAGAGACTTATGAAATGGTTAATCATGGCGGGATTACATTTATTGCAGAGCAGGTGCATCTTTAACTCTTTGCTTTTTATTTAGCAAGCGTATTTCATTCCATCTCTGTTTTATTCCTCACACTCACACTCTTGCTTGTACAAGATGTGCAAAAGCCTCTTCATTCCTACTTTCCCCTTTCCTTTTTTAATCCAAAGTGATATTGTTTCTGGATATTCTGTCTCTGGGAGCTCACTTGTTGAAAGATGCTTTCATTTGATTCTGTTTTCTATTTTATATTGCTTGCAATGCTGATTATATTGCCAAATTGTTAATACCAGGTGAGCCATCATCCCCCGATGAGTGCTGGCCATGCTGAAAATGAGCATTTTATATACGACGTGACATCAAAGTTAAAAACTAAATTTTTAGGGAACTCTGTTGATGTTTACCCAGTTGGAAGGTACTACCTGCATTGTCACTTTCCATTTTTTATTCTGCGTATTTTATTCTGTCTTCAGGGTTTAGGGCTCCATTTCTGTCAATTCTTTGGATTTGCAGTCAATGGATCAACAGATGGAATGGAAGGCTATTTTTTTTTTTTGGTGGTTCCTTGAATAGTGATTTATAGAACTTGCTCCAGCGGCTGAGGATAGCCTTATGGACTGTTTGCATTAATTATTTATAAATGGTTTCGTCTTTACTTTATCACTATGTTTGGGATACGGGATAAAAGAAGGCAGTGGAAGTAATTGGAGGATTGGAAAATGGAAAAAAGAAAAAACAAGAGAGTGGGGTCTTTTTTTTTTTTTCCTCCATTTCTTTAGATGGGATTAAGGTGAGTTGGGTTGAATTTGTTTAGATGGGATGAAAATAAATGGAAAGGATATGTCAAGAAAACTATGGAAATTACATTTTTTTTAACCTTCATCTTTGAAGAATAAGCTATTTACAATGGACAAATAGGTAACTTTATCCAAATTTCATCCAAATTTGAGAGACTTAATTTTGTGGGTGTGAGGAAAAAGTTTTGAATTATTTCCTCTTGCCTTTTCCCACGTGATATCTCCCCATCCCAGACAAGGGGAAGTGACTTTTTCTTCTCATTTTCCACCCACCGTTTCCTTCCTTGCCAATGCCCTTTTTCACAAATGTAGTGTATCCTTTCCATAAAATAAGAAAAGCATGTGTATCTGTTGACTCTTGTTGCCATTGTATCAGTGGATTTAAGAGGTTATCTTGATCCATTCTATCATTATTTGGCAATGCTATTGATTGATTCTCACACAGGCATTTTACTGTAGTTGGCAACAGTTTCTCTGTTTACCATTTTTAATTAATATTGTTTTTAAGTTAGTTGATTGTAATTTGATGTTTCTAAATAGTGTCTAAATTGAGATTTGTTTACTTCTTTGCAGAACACGTGTGACTCTCAAAAGAGATGGTGTGGTTTTAGATCTGGTGCCACCACCCACAAAAGTTAACAATCTCATTTTTGGACGGACTTGGGTTGATTCACCTGGGGAGATGATAATGACAAATTTGACTACTGGGGACAAAGCTGTTCTATATTTCCAACCCTGCGGCTGGTTTGGGTATTTAACCTATTTCTAGCTCTCTCACTCTATTTATTGTTTCATTCTCTTCACATATCTCTTCTCTGTATAAAATGTAGGGTCTCTGATGAAAAGTTGTGGCATAATTGCCTGCAAATTCTAAAAATTCTAAATCCTTGATGGCTTAGTGTTTAATGTTTGACTGCAATCACATTGGAGTTATATTTAGGCTTTACCCACACAATTAATTTTCTGTCTCCCCCCTCCCTGCTGTTTTCTTTTGGATATAGACAAGGGGAAGTTGGCAATGCTTCATTTGAATTGAATTGCATTTAGTTTTGCTTAAACATGCCTTTCCATCTTCTAGTGCGGACTGAAGGACAATTATCCTTTGATTGCAGTGCTGGTCGCTATGAAGTGGATGGATATGTTTATAATGCTGCTGAAGAACCCAAAATATTGATGACAGGGAAATGGAATGAGTCGATGAGCTATCAACCATGTGACATGGAAGGAGAGCCTCTTCCAGGCTCAGAATTGAAAGAGGTAAAAACTCTTTACCACATGCTGCTTTATTTTACTTACATTTTCTTTTTTCATTTGAATTGGCACAAAAGTAAGATATTCTAATTTGTTAAGCATTGTCATGCAATTTTCTCGTATTATGCTTCTATATCAATTTGATCATGATGTATAGGCTACTATGATGAAAGTCTTATTACTTGTAATGATGCCTTCCCTCAACTGCAGTAGATGCTTGTGGTTAGAGAGAGCTCGTGGCAGTTCCATGGAAAAATTTCTTATGGGCATATTGCCTATGAGAGTTTGTTTCTCTATCATCTGCTGTAAAATCTGTTTACTAGAAAAATGCCAATAAATATTTTTCCTGTGCTTGAAAACAGGATATTTAGAGAACAAATTTTCAGAGAACTGGTTTTCTAAAATAGTCCGCTAGCCTATATTCCACTAACATGTGGCTTGCTGGTTTTTATGCGCCTGTGGATGTGTGCATGCATGTGCTTTGGGATAACATTTGTGATGGAATACATCATTTTTGGTAACTAATTAGCAATTGGTTCTGGGTCTACTGATATTTGACTTGGAACAATTCTCAGTTTCAGCTTTTATTAATTTATCTCTGCAGGTCTGGCATGTTGCTGATGTTCCACCAAATGATAAATTTCAGTATACATATTTTGCACATAAACTTAACAGCTTTGACACAGCTCCTAAGAAGTTGTTAGCATCTGATTCTCGTTTGCGTCCTGATAGATTAGCACTAGAGAAGGGTGATCTATCGAAAGCTGGAGCTGAAAAGAGCAGGTCTCTCTCTATATATCTCAACCTCACCCTTTCATCAATTGGTTAACACCTGCAATTGACTTTGCTGCAAAATGAGTTTCTTATTTTACCTTCCAATTTTAAGGTGTTTACTCTATGTTTTCTTAATCTTTTCAGTTTGGAGGAAAGGCAGAGAGCTGAAAAAAGAGAACGAGAGGCTAAAACCCATAAATTCGCACCAAGATGGTTTGACGTTACTGATGAGGTTACGCCTACACCATGGGGTGACTTGGAAGTCTACCAGTACAATGGCAAATATAGCGAACATAGGGCTGTTATGGATAGCTCAGATAGCATAGCAGAGGTTGATGCCAAATCAACTGAATTCAACCCATGGCAGTATAGCAACTAGTCTGCAGAATGAGATACTCCTGTCTTCATATATTTACTTTTGGTTATGCAGTTGGTTAACTTTGGAATTTAGCTGTTGTTTGTTGGGATGTGCACGTTATAATTACATTGGGGTATAAAAAATTATATTTTTCTGTCTATAAGATTTTTTTTTATCATTATTGTTTTTTTTTCCTCTTTTATTCCATTTTTCTATAAACCGAACCTTCTCATTCCTCTTTTGGCGATTCTGTGTATAAAGTTATGATATTTTGACTTTTGAGAATGTCTGTAAATGAGTGCTTGAAATTTGTTATGTAATTCATCCCTACTTTCTTATTTTTGCAAACAGGGTTGCTTAAAGAAAGATGTTAACATTCATAGGGCAAGAAGCCCAAAAAGTACATTACACAGCAATTATATGGGGAGAAATTCAGCCCATAGGCTGAAACTCCAATGCCTTGCAGTTATCTCTGCGCCACTTGAGACCAGAAAAAGGAAAGAGACAGTCCCGTGGAGGCGACGTCTAAGCTGAGCAATCCTTAAAAGTCCTATACCCAAGAGCTTCATACACATCTAAGCTGAGCAATCCTTAAAAGTCTTATACCCAAGAGCTTCATACACATCTAAGCTGAACAATCCTTAAAAGTCTTATACCCAAGAGCTTCATAATAAGCCCTCAACTGTCATAAGAACCTCAGCACAGTGGATACATGGCATAGAAAGAACTCCAACTGCCAAGAGCATGGCCATAAAGGGGCCAGACATCTATCAAGGGCTTTACCACCATAATCATTGTAGATCTAACCAATAAAAGCCCTGTGATGAGCCAAAGTCAAATTCAGCTCCATCTTTCCTCTTTCACCGACAGAAGAGTAAAACTAAACACAAAAGACGAGCAGATCAATGAGGAGGTTAGATATAACCGAAGCTTTCGACGACACCATGGCTAATAGAGATCAACCTCCAAGCGAACAAAAATCCCAACAGAAATCAGAAGGGATGGTAGTGTTTTTTACATTACTCGCTCTCGTGCCACTGCTAGTAATTTTCTACCCGCCCTGCCTCTTATCCGCAACGAAGCAGGAGGGCGAGGGGCGAGATAATACAAATGTATATCCGCCGACCTTGCCCCTTTTATTCATATTGGATTTAAATATTAATTTTTTAATAATTTAAGATCAATTTAATATGATTAAAACCTAAAAAAATTAAATGAAACAACTACAATATGTTTTTATCAATACAACATAATTACAATATATATTTATCTAATACAATGCAAACACAATATTAATAAAGAGAAATAATATTAAACTAAAATAATAATAATAATAATAATTAAGTCGGGTATGGAGCAAGTATACTCTTAACTTGCACTCGATCCGTATATGTAACAGGTATTATTATTTAAACTCATACTTGACCCATCATTAAATGGGTTGAATCACGCCGGATATTCAACGGGTAAAGTCAAATTGCCATTTATACAAGTGAGTGCTATTTGTTTTTAGGCATTTGAAAATTTCAGTTTTTAAAGACTTTCTTTTTGGCACATCGAATCAAAATTCTTTTAAGGGGAACGAAGATATTATTTTTTTTGTAGGGTGAATTACTGTCTAATCTCTTTATTATAGTGAAATACATTGATTAGAATTAGGGTTGCGGACTTAGATGGGTAATTCATAGTTCATTTGTGCTCATTTTAAGAATTTGTATCAGGGTCACAATCTGAGCTCAGTAAAAAAAAGGGAAAAATTACACCAATTGTCACTTTTTTTACTTTTTTTTCAAAAATATCCCATTGTTTTTAACGTTATATATATATATATATATATATATATATATATATATATATATATATATATATATATATAAAATGTACATATAATATACATTTGGTATACATTTGATGCCATATTTTTCTATAAAAATAATATATTTTGTTTTTAGTATACATTTGATATACCAAAAACATACCAACGATATACAAATATCTGATGCCATATTTTTTATAAAAATATATATTTTTAATATACATCTGACATACTAAAGATATACCAACGATATACAAATATCTAATGCTATTTTTTTTCTATAGAAACAATATATTTTTAGTATATATTTGATATACCAAAAATATACATTTGATATATCGATGATATACCAAATTTCTACAAAACTTTTTCCGTCGCCATTGACCGATGTTGATTGTCATAAACGGTGTCCGATGAGTCGGATTTTTATACCAGATGACGCACCCAGTTTTAGGAATTTGAAACTGTCCTCAAAACACTATAATTCCCTCTAATTTAACTGAATCAATGTCGGAAAAATTTATAATATCAATTTTTCGACAAGCTTTGTTTTCCTTCTATTGGCGATAAAACTAGGCATTTTTAATTTTGAAATGAAGCTTGGACTTCAAGAAGTTGATTGCAACTTATGTCATTTCCATTGGTAGCCGGAGTTGGCCAGAAAAAATAAGAGAAGTTTCGGCCAAAATTTTCATCCTCCAAATGTTAACATACAATCACCAAATGCCAAAAATAATATTACCAATAGATTTCTTAGGTCCAAAAATCTTAAGAATAAATATTTATTCCATTTAATGATCATTGAAATAGCTCACTGGAGTTCCACTAGAATTTTCTCCCTCTTCTATTAATATTAATGAAAAATGGGGTATTTTTGAAAATAGAAATTTTAAAAAATCCATTTGTGAGATAGGGGTGTGTATGTGAGAATATATATATATATATATATATATATATATATATATATATATATATATATATATATATATATATATATATATATATATATTAAGGTAGTTATGTAGAAAGCCCAAAAAAAAAATTTGGGTTGGGTTTGGACTAATGACAATCCAACCTATAAGGCTTGAATATATATAATTAAATATGTTTAATTTTTTATAATTATGATATTAAAAATCCTATAATTTTAAGTTATTATATAAGTCTCTCCCTATCAGGAGTCTATTAGTCCGTGGATGAGCTAACAGAGAGTGAGATGAGATTTCGACCTCTCACATCGATAGTGTAAAATGTGTGTAAGAGGAATATAAGGGTTAATATACATCTTTAAAATTATCATGATTATAAAATGTATATGTGTCGCTTCCCTATTCTTGTGTATGTGTGTGTGTATGTGTATATATATTTCAAAAAAAATATAATTAGAGTAGATTAAAGTAGTATTTGGTAAAATTAAAAATTAAGTGCTGAAAATTTAAATACTGTATCTTAAGTGCTAAATAAAATAAATAATATAGTTTTTAAATTGTAAAAAATATTTTAAACATTCAATATAATTTTTAAGTTTGAAATTTTATTTTATTTTACTTAATTGAGATTTTTAAAATGTAATTATTAAACAAATTTAAAATAATAAAATATTAAAAATTTTAATTTTAAAATAATGGATGGATTAACCTGAGGCCAATCCTTACTTCAATAGGTGGGGCTTGAGTTTTAGGCTATTTTGAATTAGAGATTTTATAAAATTTACAAATTAAAATAAAATTCACTATTTGATAATTTAAAAAATGGTTAAAATACATTAATTATGGATTATGAAAAATTTCTCGTCCTCTAAAATTATTTATTTTTGAAGATTTTAATTTCCCATTTTCTAAGTGAGAAAGTCCAAAATTCACCATTTTCTTTTGATAAATGAGAAATATGATAATTTCTTTTTCTTTCAAGATTTTTTTTAATAAATTTATAATATTTTGAAACTATCCTTAGACTTAATAAAACTATCCATTGATTTTATAATCAATTCAAACGGTAAAATTTTTAAAATTTATGGATTTTGTTAAGTTTATGCATTTGAAAATCCCTCAATTAAAATGAGATCTTATTCTTTTGGTAATGGACGATCTTAAGTTTAATTTTTTACAAATGGATTGGATTAGTACTGACTCTAATTCAATCCTATCTACACCTCTAATTAAAATTTATATTCTTAAAAATTAATTATATGACTCTAAAGGAAAAGAAAAGAAAACAAATAGCCAAAACCAGAGATATTAATAATCTTACATAACAACTAAACTTGAAGAAAGATGGAACATCTATCTTTAGGGTTGAATGATAGACAAAATAGACTTCTGTCAATATTTGAAACAAACAAAACCAAATCTATTAGGGCAATAGTTCAAGTCACTATTGGACTAAGAAGCTCTAGCATGATCACAAAAGAAAAGCATGTGCCTAGTAGATTCGTTGACAACTTTACAAAGTGCGCATGGAAAAATTTCTTGAATAGCAATAGATGCCTTCCTATGGGGTTTTATCAAATTGGTCACTAATCTACTTTCCTCTTTTTATTTTGCTTATCATAGATGTTTTCTATCTATTTACTATATCACTTAGGTCTACAAATTCCTCTTTGTTCCTTGCTGATTCTTAACTTGGATTTGACATACAGAGACTTTGTGATTTTAGATGTTCATTTATTTAGTGATTTAAATGTTATGATGACCAAAGGGCACCACTGAATTGGTGACTTATGCGGTGGCTAGTGTCTTTCATTTGTTCTGATTCAGATTTGATAGTTCGGTTAGGGCTAGATATACAAATCTATGATTATGTTTTTGTTTCTGTAGCTCTTTAATTAAAATTTCCAATTTCTATTTTTTTTTAATTCATTATCTAGGTTTAGTTGAGTCTTTAGAGGATAAAAGAGTTTTGTAGAAAATTACACAATGGGCCATGCTAATAGACTAGTGTTACAATGAAGGAAGATCAATCAACTAAAAAAGTTTTATAATTGCTTTGGGCTTTTTATGTAATTTGCTAGGGATTAAATTGTAGCTAAGTTTCTTATTTATGAATTAAAATATAATTGTTAGTTTTTAATGGGCCTATAATAATTTTATTAATTATTTTTACCTAGATTTAGTTTGTAAAATTATTTATTTAATTTATCATTCTTGTAAGTGTGGGGTGTGTGTGTGTGTGTGTATATATATGCTAAAAAGGGAGAATAAAACAATAACCAAAATGATATGTGATATGGCAATTACATCATGTAAAGCATAATTCAACTATTTAATAAAATATTAATATTTTAATACATTTTATGTTTTAAACCATAAAATCATAAATTTAATTTTTTTAACCGAGAAAAAAATTATGCTAGCATTAATAAGGCATAGAGTCTAATTTAGTACAAACAATTAATAAACATGGGGAGAGCTCAATAAATGCAGCATAACATAAGTAGAATCAGGAGTCCCATACAAACTACCTAGCATTGGATTTTTCAACCCTTAATAACAATGATAAAGCAAATGTCTGTGAAAACCAAGCCCGCAGGCCTAACAAGAAAGTTGCAAACCACATAATTCCTTATCACATTCTCTCTTCCGAAAGGCTCTACCACCATTACTATGGACCAAGAGCAGCAACATGAAACCACCAATAGAAGGAAATTTGTGACTAGACTATCTCCAATAACTTTGCACTAATGAACTACAACATAAGTTCACCATTGTCTAAAGAAACCATAAGCAGGGTTTACTTGACATAGATCGAAGTCCCATCTTCTAATTAGCCATCACCATGAGGGATTTCCTCTACTGTCAAGGATTATTGATCTCAACCCATAAACCAAATCAACATATGCTAGCATAGAACTTGAAATCTTAGATACTAAGCTAGCCTTTGGCGGAAAAAAAAAAAAAAAAAAAAAAAAGAAGAGAAGATACTAAGCTAGCCAACTCTTCCTTCTCCCGTCAATCTCCATACCTAAATGACACTCCCAGGTTCATCTAGTAGAAGAGTCGAACATCAAAATGGCAGTTACACCGTAGCCCAACCAACTCCAAAGAACTCGATCTAGGAAAAAACAAAAGACCTTCTCTAAATAGGAAGCAAAATGGTCCTTTTACAAAGAGAACCCAATAGGATTAAATAATAAAACAAATAAAACGACAAAAAACAAATGAAAGAGGCATATCCTCTCTAGTGGCTCCATTAACCCAAGCGAAAATCCTAAAGGTTAGGCCATCGGAGATTAACCCAGGCAAAAACCCTATAAGTAGAGGTAGAGAGTTTCAAATCTAGAGAGAGAAAAAGTAGGATAGAGAGCAAATTCTAATTATAAATTTAATTTGAAACAAAATGAGAATCCTAACTTAATTGATTTAGCTGTTGTGGTAAGTGATTGGACGCTTAAATGCTAGTAACTAAAAATTCTAAATTTTAATATTAACCTAAACACAAGTTTATTGAAAATTGACTTTTAGCCCCTCATTCCTTTTTTTTTTTTTTTTGTCAGGTTGATTTTTTTTGGAGGACTAAAAGATTTCACCAAAAAGAATAGAGCTCATTACATCCATTGTAATAGAATGAAAAGCGTAAATAGGAACTCTCCCAACCAAAATTGCTAGACTAATACATTCTTAAGACCCTTTAGCAATACAATGAGCCACAGGATTGGCATCCCTTTTAACATGTTTAATCCTCACTGCCCTAGCCAAATATCTCTTAATATCATCAAGAATAATACATAATTGAGTCTCTTCTTGCCCAGTACCCTTAAGCTTTTGCACAATAAACATACAATCAGTTTCTATCTCAGCGTACTCCTCTGCAAAGCCATGCACCCATGCTAGTGCATCCCTCAATGCTACCATTTCAAGCATCTTAGGATGCCCACTATATGACAGTGGCCTTGCCATCGCTACTATAACATTATTAAGATAATTCTTGACCATTGCCTTATCCATCCCCTGTTCGCGCTTAGATCAACTACTACGTTAATATTGAGCTTTAGTGAGCCCATAGTTGGACGTCTATAATGAGATCCACCCTTATATTGAACTTTATTTCAATTCAATATGCCAGTATACCACTCTTAAGCCTTCCTATAATCAAATAGCCTAACTATAACTTGTGAAACAGTCGCCAACGAGTCTACACACACATTATCCCATAATCTTTAGTTGCGACTCCACCAAATACTATCAAGGATAGCCACAAAACTCGATCTTTGCTCAAGATCAATGCAAAAACTTGATCCAACCAAGTTATAATGCTCAAAATTGGAATTGTAGAGATAGCTCAACCAAATGATGAAGCAGACTAACATGTTTGAGTCCACTCACAATTTTTAAATACACAAATATTAGCTTCAAACACATTATCACATAATTGGTAAAAAGGATCAATACTCATATGTGTCTTCTCCAAATTCTCTTTTGTTAGCACAAAGCCATAATATAATCACCAAATAAAAATCTTTTGACTTTCTGGAACATTAAACATTAAGCTTCTAGATATTTATCCAAATCTTACTTTGTTGGTTGCCTGAAGCTTGACCTATTTGATTATTCAAAATTGCTAGCTGGTACCCTGACTTGAACGAATAAAGCCCATCTCTCATGTAAAACTAACTAGCCTATCTAGTGTCACCATATTAAATAGAGGCGTAGCACATATTAGTTCAGCATTCTGACTATAAAAGATCTCGTTTATTATTTTCATATTCCATTTTTGATGCAGAAGCCAATCACACACTTTGGCTAGACGTGGCACCATTGGTTTAAGAGTGGGTCTTAAAAGAAACCCATATAGGTAACCATGGGTCATCCCAAATGGAAATTTGAGTTCCATCTCCTACATTATAGAAAAGACACTTAGCCAAAAAAGAGATGGCATCTACTAAGCTCTTCCAACTATAACTTGTAGACACATTGCAAGAAGCCAGCAATAAACTAGAGCTTGAAAAACATTTAGCTTTAAGCACTCTATTGTCAGCGAATTCTCATTTTTAAGTAGGCATCGTTGTTGTTTGCAAGTATAGCTAAGTTGCCCTTAGCTTTCTAAAACTCAACTCCCTCCTCCTTTGGTCTACGCAGCCTTTTCCATGTAGCCCAATAAATCTTCTTATCTTAGCTCTCTATATCTCTCCATCATTGTAGCTTATTTGTAATCGACACTGAAATTGATACACATTTTTAACAAACATAGAAAGACCCTATGCCACTTATATGATCATGATACCCCTTCCCCCATAGCAACATTCTCTCTTTTTAAGAAGTTTCTTTTCAACTTGATATTTGATAAGACAGAAAATCTACGACCTTATATAAGATGAGATAACGACACAATCTGATAGCAGTTGAAGATAAAAATCAACTAGAGGTACAAATTAAACTTAATCTATATCATATTGAAGAGCACCCAGCCTACTAATGAAATCGGCCACTGATTCAAATAATAAATTATCATACAGATCATACATCCTCACTCATATAAATAAAAGATTCATCTCTTATAAATTCAAATGAAATATGTATATAAAATAAAATACACTACATACCCCGATGCACTCAATCATTTTCATCTTAATTCTTTGCTTTTCTATAACTTTCTTTACCATATAAATGTCACTAGATTATTCAAATTCAAAACCTATATCCTCCAAATCATCATTAATCCACAAATAAAATATAATGTTTAAGCTTATAAATAAATAAAAAATATAAACTAAAACTTTTTTTTGGGAAATATGAACTAAAATTTATTGTGATATATTTGAAATGACACATTTTTAATGACAAAAATCCATAATAATCATTAAAAGGTTTTTTATTTGTTGAATGGATCCATGTAATGAAAATATATAAAATTAAAATTTCAAATGCTCCAAAAATAAGTTGAAGAAGCATTTCGGAGACAGAGTAGAGCCAACCTTGCACTGGTTGTATCATAATCCCTTTGCATTGCCTCTCTATGTTGGATTGATCAATAAAAGAAACCTTAAAATAAGCTAATAACAATTGAAATCTCTAACCCATTCTCAAGTTTCGTAATCTCCTCTATTTGTCATTACAAAGTTCTCTATTATTAGTCCAAATCAATAACTCTTTATATGAAAGAGAAGAATTCAGTTGAAAAAAAAATTCAAAATCAAGAAAACAAGGGTTTAATTGCTTAAGAAACATAGATACTCAAATGGGTATTCCTAATAACAATCAAAGTAAAGGGTTTTTTGCTGTTATGACTTTTGGATTGTTTATGTTTGGCAACACTATGCATCGATCTAGTAATGGGTAATTTGAGTATTTCTCTTTTTTACTTCATGATATTATAATTTAGTTATGTGCTCAATTTGATTTTGATTTGTTAATTTTAAGTTATTTGTTATTGTGGGGTTACTGGATGAATACCCATCTAATTAGAGTGTTAAAGTTTTTGAGTTTATTTTTTTAGATGCTTAAGAGACTCAATTTGATGAGTATGCTATAACTTGTTCTTAATTTCTATAGATTGCTTATGTATGAAGGACAAGAAGTCATAAATCCATAGGGTGGCAAAGATAATGCTGAGGAGGAAACTCATAGAGGAAGATGGAAGCAAAAGGTGTGCTGCCTTTTGTTCCTAGCCTCTTAAATTTTCATTCTCTTTCTATATGTTGGAGTTGTATCTTAGTTGTTCATCTTATATTTTTTTTTGAAGTGAATATTTTCAATTTATTAGTGTATATATTCAAACAACATATGTAGTTGCCCATATTCGGCAATTGGAAGTATAAACCTCTTTGGAGACTCTAAACTTTATTATCCAATATTTTGAAGAGTCTACTTGAGAACTTTAGTTTGGTTTCTGTCAATTCTATTTCTTATTTCCCCTCTTTATTATACCCTTTTATTTTTCCTATTCATTAGTAATTTTCACTTTATGATTGCTTGATTGTGAAATGAGGTTGTACCATATTTTATCTGCAATACATACTGATATTTTGAGCTTGATTTTCTCTTATTTAGGATAGAGATAGCTAATGGAAAATGATGCACAAATACATAGGCTCAAATGTTACATAAATGGTGACATCTGTCCTTATTTTTGAGCAAATGATCATGCTTCAAAAAATAGTAGAGGTTTGTGACATTTTATTTGTAGTATTTTATAATTTTGTTAAATGGATGCTCCCTACAGTTTGTGTTGTTTTCTATATTTTTCTTGCTTGCCATAGTTGACAAAATACTCCTATTTGTTGGATCAAGCATATCAACGTGAAGATCCTTACTTGTGCATAGTGTACGCCAGCGAGTAATATGCTTTTCAATTGAGTTTTTACGAGGCCTATGCAATTAAGGAACTAAATTTATGTTACCTAGTGCAACATCATGGGCTATCTCTGTCTACTATGCCTACCAACGAACATGGAAACTATTTAATCCCATTCTTGGAGAGACTTACGAAATGGCTAATCATGGTGGGGTTACATTTATTGCAAAGTAGGTGAGTTTTTTAAATATTTACTTTTTCTTGAATTAGGCCAGTTTCATTAATATCTTTGCTTCTTTCTTTCTTTCTTTATTTTCACATGTATACATTTGCATGTATAAGAAATGCAAAAGCCTCATCCTTTCTCCTTTCTCTTTTCCCCTTTCCCCTTCCCTCTTTCCCTTTTGTTCTATCTAAATTTTTTTGGTGTCTTAGCATTTGTATATCTTTGATTGGATCTCACTTCTCAAAAGATGCTTTCATTTGATTCCATTTTCCTATTTATATTGTTTGCTCTATTGATTATCTTATCATATGTTTCTATCAGGTGAGCCACCATCCCCTAATAAGTGCATGCCATGGTAAAAATGAGCATTTCACCTATGGTTGCACATCAAAATTAAAAACTAAATTTTTAGGAACTCTCTTGTATTTACCTAGTTGGGAGGTAATTCCTACGTTGCCATTTTCTACTATGTGTTTTCTATATATTAATGTGTGTCTTAAGGAATTAGGATTTGATTGGTGTTAAAACTTTGGATGCTAAAGCAGTCGATCCTCCATAAGTAAAAAGGCTTTTTTTTTTTAATTTTTTCATCTGTTTTTATTAGTGGTCCCCTATAAATTGAAGATAACAATTTATAGAACTATTTGTGGTGGAAAGGATAGCCTTGTGCATGGTTTTAAATATTGACCATTACATAGCATATCATCCCAATTGTAATTATGAATCATTGACAAAATAATGTGCTAGTATTTGAATTTTTTATATTCTAAATACATCCACAGTAACATCAACTATGCACTTTGGTTGTGACATACTATGATACCTATACCGCAATTAGGATTTATTACCTTGGCCTTGTCGGAAAGTTTGTATTAATTTTTTCATAGTATTTTTTCTTTTGTCTTAATACTATAATAGAGGGTAAAAAGAGAAAGGGACATGTGAATCCAAAGGGGTTTTCCCCTCTGTATAAATTATTTACTAAGGATATATAAGTACTTTTATCTAATTTTTCTTCAATTTAGAGAGTTTAAATTTTATGGGCAAGAGAATTTTTTTTTGAATTAGATTTCTCCAATTCAGAGAGAAATTTGCATTAGATTTTTCTCACGTTTTATTTAGCTCCCAATTCCCAAACTCCTCTCTCATTTTCCACCCACCACTTTTCTCAACCTCAGTTCTATTTGTCCTTAAGGTAGCATGAATACACATTTCAACAAAATAAGAAAGCATGCATATCTTTTGATTGTTGCGGTCATGTTTAGGCATATTTATCTTGATTCATCATATGCTTGTTATCATTATTTTTTCCTATATATTTCATTATGAAGATTCCCTAGATAGTAAGAAGTAGCTAGCTTCTTCCCACAACCCTGTCCATATCCAATGAGATTAAAACTTGAAACTTCATGATGGAAATTTCAAGCTTTTTACCACTAGACTATCTCCTGTGATTCTTGTCCTTATTTGGCAATGCAATTAGTTAATTCTGAGATAGGGTTTATTGAGTTGACAACATTATTCTTTGTTTTGTTGTTTTTAATATCATTTGGCATTTAATTAGGATATCATATATGAGCGTTGATTTGTTTACTCTTTTGCAAAACATGTCCTAAAAGAGATGATGTAGTTTTATATCTAATGCCACCTCCCACCAAGGTTAACAATTTGTTTAGTGGACGAACTTAAGTTGATTCATTCGGAGAGATGATAATGACGAATTTGACCACTAGGAACAAAGTTGTTCTATATTTCCAACCATGTGGCTAGTTTGGGTATTTAACCTATTTCTATCTCTGTCTAACCTATGGTTCTAGTTTCACAACATTGACTATTGTATGCATAAAATATTGATGTTTAATGAATTCATAATCCACGGCATAGTTACATGCATAATTCTGAAAAATAAAAATTTTGCATTGTCTTCATATTGATTGAGTTTGATTCAATGTTTTTGACTCATCTACATACTTTATTTATATATATTGATTACATCGTCTTCACATCCATCAAGTTTGATTAAGTGCTTTTGATTGACTTATCTTATATATTTTTTCTATTTTATACATATACATACATCTATATATACATATATATAGATGTATATAGGGTGTGCAGTTGGATCCATATCCTCAAATTTTTTCCACAAGGATCTTAACCATCATTGCATTTAAATTTGCTTAATTTATACTTGCCTTTCAACCTATTGTTGGTGACTGAAAAACAATTATGTTTGATTATAGTGCTGGACAATATGAAGTGGATGGATATGTTTATAATGCTGCTGAAGAACATAAACTATTGATGATTGGGAAGTGGAACGAATCATTGAGCTATCAACCATGTGATTTGGAAGGAGAACCACTTCTAGACTTGAAATTGAAGGAGGTAAGAACTTTTACCACCTACTGCTTTATTTTGCTTTCATTTTCTTTTTTCAGTTGTTTTGAAACTAAATTCAACAAATATTCTGACATTTTTTGTTATTCGAGTTTTCCAATTAGCATGCTGGTATTATGCTTATCTAATCTAATATCAATTTTAATAATGATTTGAAGCCAGTTGTGATGAAATTATAACTCAAGCCTTCTAGTTCCTTGAAGTGAACTAGACAGAGAGTGCTCATGACAGTTGCATGTTTTTTGTCATATTTTCTATTGAGAATTCGTTTTTCGACATGCTACCCTGAAATCTGTTTTTGAGAAAACTATACAAATTTTTACATGTTGTTGAACATGTTTTTAGGACAAGTTCTTGGAGAGTTTTTATTCAAAAATGTTTAGCCAAACAAGTGTTACCATCTAGATGACAGTTCCTTTTTCATAATTGAACTTATTTTTTGAAAATGGAACCAAATGCCACTTTTTTTACAAATGAAATTCAGATGCAGAACAATTGCTTTAGTGTATGCTTTTAATTTATTTAAATTTAAATTACATTGGCCATTAGCATGAACGAATATGATGGTGATTAGTTGTTTTATAACAACCTAGATGTTAGAAGTTGTTTGTTACTTGTCATTGGCAAATTTGAAAATTAGTTGGCAAGTTAAAAACAAATCGTTCCAAGTTTAAAGATATGATACAAGATAGAGAATACAAGAAAAAAAAAAAGGCTTTGACCTTATACAATGAATGAAACCTACATTTGATAAGTCATAATGCAATAAAATGTACTTAAATACATTTTTATTATAGATATTATACTAAAAATATATTTGATTACAAACATACTTGAATGGTATTGATGGTTGGATGATATACTAAAGTGGGTTGCATATATGTGTTATGTCATATTTGGGTTTGGATTGTCTCTATCTACTGGAATACCCTATCAAAATCATGGGTTCAAAAGTTCTCTTTTTCTCTCTCTTAGTTACAAGCAAATTATTTACATTAAAATTAATTTTATCCTTTTTAAAAAAAAAAAGGGATTGAGTCTAACCAAGAAAAATAATTTTACCCTTATGATCAATGACTAAAAAAATTTACAGTTTAATCGGATCAAGCAAAGCAGAGACAAATCGTATTTTCCACCCTCATTTAGAATAGGAAAGCTCTGCTTTACCAACCCCCACCCCACCACCCCTCGCCCCCAAAGGTTAAAGTTCTCTCCATCAATATACTCATCACCATCAAAAAATGAGAAATATCCTTTCCATTGATGTCTCTAGGCTCTAACTCTCATTTCCCTTTTTATTGTCATCTCTAGTTGAAAGTGGAGGTTAAGACTACCCTTGTTCAAGTAGTAAACATGGGAATAATAATTTCCTTTGCCTATAGATCAAGAAAAGCACTAAAAGTTGGGACAGATGAAAAGAGAAGTCCTAATTGGAAAGGGGTTAGCCATTAATAGACTTCATGACACAAGCTAGTACTCCCGTCGCACATTATTCCTTCTATTCCTATGCATGAAACTTGAAAATTGAAACGTTAATGGAAGTTTATTAAGATAGAAAAGAGGCTCATGCTGGCCCAAAGAAATGAAAGAAAGTTAAGATTCATGTCTGGTGAAAAAAGACAGAAGCACATGTTTGCTATGTTCTCAACATAGTACAAACCACCCCCTGAGAAGGGAAATGATTACCCTACCTTACATTTGACAATTGATGTACCACCTATGTAGAGAGGTTAGCATCTCAATGCATGTGTATGTATAATTGATGTGCTAAGATTATATATATTTTTATACAACATGAATGAATAATAAAGTAGATAGTAATAGAATAAAGTGGTTATCAAACAATGGCATTGTTAAATGCATTAATATCCATGAATTTTATTTTATTGTATTCAACAAATAAATACTAAATCATATATTTTTATACACTGTTTGATATTTTAAAATTTTATTATAAATATATATATTATTTTATCCAGCGTAAAAATAATAATACTTTTTTTTTTTATAAAAGGAAAAGACCCACAATTACCTTTAGCCTAATTGATAGATTTACTAGGAAATTCTTAAATTGCATTTGAATATAGTTGATTTCAAATTGGTGAGATGCATGATTGTGCTAATAATGAGTACAAACCCCACTATATGTTATTATATATATCCAACTCTTCTCTGGTTTTTATCCCATGGAAAGAGACGAGACAAATCTAAATTTGAAGAAGTCAGGGCGGGTAACTTTTCAAACTGTATTTTTGAAATTTGATTGCCGTCCATACTATGTGAGATTTCAATTATGTCAAGTAACTATCACAATTTAAAAAGTTCATGCCACTTGTTTAGTCAGTTGGAATGGAAATAAATGTTTATTTCAAAATTTGTATGATTTGATAAATGGAAATAAAAGAAATTGGAATAAAAGTTCTGGAATAAAATTAAATATTTATGAATTTTTAGTTTTGAACAGAAAATATGAAAATAAAAAATTTATATGCGGGAGTAAAATATAATATGATAATTTTATTCTCATTCTCATATTTTACTTACCAAATATAATATGCAGGATTTACATTCCAATTCTTATTCTCGTAATCTTATTTTGATTGAATTATTTTTAATTTTATTCCAATTCTTATTCTTGCTATGCTTCCTAACTCGCATGTCAAAAACATTATATTGAATTTAGTTTTATGGTTAAATTGTTTTTGTTAAATTACATTTTATTTTATTTAGTATTTAAAAATTATGGCTTAAAAAAGTTTATCTTTTTTTTTTATTTTTTCAAATCATGATTTAATTACAAAAAAAATTAAAAATTTTAAAGAAAATGTTAATATGAAATTTTGAAAAGCAGCTTCAAATTCAATATCAAACTACCCCTTATTTATTACTTAAATTAAGTATTGTGATAGAATGTTAAGAATATAAATTTAATAATGCTAAAAAATATAAATTTAATTTTTTTTGTTTTGAAGAATTTTAAATATGATGATAAATATTGAAAAGGTTTTTTTTTTTATTTGCAATATATATCAACTTTAATTTGGCTTGTATTTTAATTATGGAAGTTAATTGTGATAAGTTTCGAGAATCTATTTTAATTAAAAAGTAAAACCACTTCAATAATATGGCCATTATGAAGTGATCATGTTCCCAAAAGGATAAACATGATTAACAGGCACTATAAGATAACATGTTACATTGGGTACAAAATGTTGGGATTTGAAAAAAAAAAATTTATATTTTCCAAGTATATGCATTGATATAAACAACTTAAATAGATAGATATCACACAATTTAAATAGCGGTTATCAGTTTATATCTCTAATTTATCTATTTATATATTTTATTTTAAAAAAATAATGATCATTAAAGAAAAACTAATATTGAGCAGTCCATAATATAATATGATATCATAAGTTTACTAAATTTATTTTTAATCATTAATATTTAAATAGTTCCACTACAAGAATAAACAAAAATAGTGACGCGATATAGCCATGCTATCCTAGTGTAGCTATTTCAAGACACCTTTGCAGTGTAATTTTTTCTTTTATTTTTTTGTCTTTTATGTGAATATTATATGATACATTTACATTTTCATTTTCATTAAATGTACAATATTCACATTTTCATTTATTTTAAATCTTATAATTAAAATTTTTATCTTTATTAATTTTAATATTAATTAAATTTAATGAAATTAAATAATAATAAAAAATTAATATTACTCTATTTAGAGACACATTTTAATGACCAAAGAGCATTGTTAAAATTAACAAAACAAAAACGTCACAGAAGAGAAACAGAGAAAAAATAATCTCAAACCTTAGCAACATCTTGTGTGGCTACTCTATAACGCTATTGATGCATCACTACGGTGTTGCTTTATGGTTCGTCTTCTTAATTTTGATCTCTTAATTAACGATGAATTTTTAGTACTTAGCGATGCCAAGCAACACCTCGTCACTAAATTTGTTTAGCGAATAGCCTTTTAGTGACATCATATTTTAGTTTCAACAGCGTGGCTATTGTTATTAGCGAAGCCATTTATTAATTTACAAATGCCTTTTTTGCATCCCTGTTTTATTAAATTCTTGTAGTAATTAAAAACCACACAAATAATTTTTCTATCATAACCAGTTTGTATGGAAATCCACTTTTAAGTCCTTACTTATTTGTATTGATCATTGATAAATTGGCAAAACACATAGTTTTCATGTATAGCACTAAATTCTAGTAATCGAATTCTTTAATTAATAAAAAGTTGAGCAAACTCATCAACCAAGCTAACTCTTGATTAAAAACAAAATTTTAATACAACGTAAAGGAAAAAAAAATACTAATGAAATTCATTCAACAACTAATATGCTAAGGGAACATTAGAAATAGTTCTAAATAGCATCAAATTTTCTTATTCTTATTTCTTTCTTTCATCTTTTTTAGATTTTTAGAGAAATTTGTTACAAAGTCAGTATTGAAAGGTGCAACAAAACAGAAACCCTCAAAAGGATTTTCCACATTCAACTCACACCATCTCCATTGACTTTATATAATAATAAACAAAATGGATCAATGAGTACTTATTTAGTCCCTTTTACGTCAAGAAATCTTATGTAGTTTCTTAAACTTCAAACTCTTCCAAACCTCCAACTCTCAACACATGAAATATGGCTTTTTTCTTCACCCAAAAAAAAAAAAAAAAAAAAAGGCCTTTTTTGCCTTTTTTTCTCCATAACAAGCACTCCCATATATATATATATATATATATATATATATATATATATATATATAATGAATTAGGGAGTCGATCCCCTTTTGAAATATTTAACCAAGTGTGCACTAGGGATGTGCAAACGTTCAAATCAGCTCCAAACTAAACTGAACTTAAAAAATCCAAAAAATGAATCTATATTTTATATAAACCGCACTAAAACTAAATTTTCAATAAAATATTAGAGATGTGCAAACGGTCAGTTCGATTTAAAATTGAATTGAATATAAAAAATCGAAAAAATGAACCTATATTGTATATAAACCAAACCAAATTGAATTTCTAATAAAATCAAACCGAACTGAACCAAAAAGTTTAATTTAGTTTGGTTCGATTATCGGTTTGGACCATTTTCTATTTTATATATATTTATTATTTACAGAATAATTATATATAATATTTATTAATCATATATTATATATATATACATAATAACATATAATATATATATATATATATATATATATATATATATATATATATATATATATATATATATATATATATATATATATATATATATATTTTAAAATTTTGTTTATTCTATTCAAACCAAAAATTTTTTGATAAAAACTAAACCAAACCAAAATGAATTCAATTTACTATTTTACAAACCGAACTGAATCGAAATCCTAAAAAAAAAAAAAAAAAAAGGGATCCGAATAGAACCTTTACATTATATGACTCACATACTAGGTACTTTTATATGGTGATTCTACATGTCATCCCGCTACCATCATATATATAATCATATCAAATACAACATCATTTTCACATACACTAATAAATTGAGAATGTTAATAATGATATATATTTACATACTCGAATGCAAATGCATAATTAAATGCATATGGGAAACAAGATATCATATTAAGCTATATAATTTGCAACACTTGATGATAATCCCTAAAATTAATTTTCTACATTTATTTACGTTTTATTAAATAAATTTTGATTATACTCGCTCCGTATCAAAAAAATTATCCATTATTTCTTTTTAAAATGTTTCAAAATATTTGCCTACTTTAAAAATAGATATAAATATTTATTCATTTTATCCTTATTAATTGATAAGCATATTCTCAAAATTAACAATCAATATAGTAATAAACGAGTATATGAAAGTATATAAGTGAAAAAATATAATAAAATTTATAAGATGATAAATAATTAATGATATTTTCTTAAATTGTATGAAAAAAAAATAGATAATTTTTTTGAGATGGATGGAGTATGTTTTTTTACCCTAATATTACTAAATCAAAACTCATTTAAAAATTCATTTAAAAAATGAAAAAAAAAAAAAAAAAGAAAGAAACTTAGCCTCTGCGACCTTTTTCCAGCTTTCTTGGGAAGAATTTGTTGCCTTCGCATGAACGCAACCTTTCCTTCCGCTTTCCATGTAATGTCTGTCCCATTCCCATTTTGGCCCTTCCGCTTTCAATCATTTACCACCCAAAAAAATGATATCTAATAAAATGTTTAATGTTGTTTTCAGACTTGAAAATAATCATCTAGAAAAATTATTTATTAATTCATAATAAAATTAATTTTCATTAATTAATTATCAAATTAAATTTATCTCATTCTCATATTCTTTTATCAATGGTTAAATTGCACTATAATTATCTAATTTTTATATTCGAAAGTATAATTTTTCAAATTTAAATGGTATTACTTTATTTTATTAATTTATTAAACTAAAATTTGTCTTAAGTATTTAAATTTTTAGAGATTTTTATTTATTATGTAATTAGATGGTATTTGGTAAAATTGAAAATTAAGTACTCAAAATTTAAGTACTGAATTTTAAATGCTAACTAAAATAAGTGATATAATTTTTAAATTATAAAAATATTTAAAAATTTAATCACTTATTGCATTCAACATAAATTTTAATTTACTATTTTAAATGATTTTTTACTTAATTGAGACTTTAAGACGTAGTTATTAAACAAATTTAAAATAATTAAGTGTTGAAAATTTTAATTTTAAATGTTAAATGGTATTATCAAATATAACATTAGTCTCGTACTTAGTTGATATGTAAGTTGACATGAAGATACCCTAGCTGACTGAACGAAATATATATATATATATATATATATATATATATATATATATATATATATATATATATATATATATATATATATATATATATATATATATATATATATTCTTTACAATTCTAATTACATTTTGATTATTATAATTTAAGGCAATGTTTGTTTTGCAAGAAACAATTCTCTCTCTTGTTGGAGTACTTAAAAAATTAATTAATGAAAAAAATTATCGATAAAAAATAAAGATTAAATATTTTCAATTAATCAAGATTTAAATTTAAGTGTTAAGATAAAAAATGGCTTAAGTGTTAAATAATCAACAAATTAAATGAGTTTACTATGCAATCAATTAATCAAGATTTAAATTTAGGAATTCAACCATAAGAGAAATATTTTCAATCTTTTATAGAGATGGCAATTTGACTTGCTCTAAACTTAAAATGAAATCTTACTCACTTATAGCTCTTGTTTGGGAAAGTGGAAAATTGAAGAAGAAAGAAAATAAGAAGAGATAATATAAGAGGAAAATAATTTTTCTTTGTTTGGGAGAGTGAGAGAAAATAAACTCATATTTTCCTTTCTTTTTTAAAAAAAAAAGTACATACACACATATTAAAAACACGACACATTCATATTTTCCTTTGGGTTTACTGTATTTGAATATCTCTAATTTACAGAGAAAATGAAAAAGATTGTGAATAAAAATATAGTACTATTTTAACAAAATTACACATATACCCTTACATATTTTATTGATGATCTTACAAAAATGGGGGCAACATTATTATAAATGAACAACAATTTTGTTTTTTTTACCCCATGTTTTAAACATTTCATACAAAATGATGATAAGTTTGTTTTCCCTTTATCCAAACAAGAGGTGGAAAACAAAAGAAGGATTTTTTTTCTTTTATTTTTCATTCTTAAGGAGGTGCTTGGTTGTTGAAAATGAAACATTCTAATATAAAATTCATTTTTTATGACAAAATAGGTTGTTAAATTAATAAATAATTTCAAAAAATATAGAATTATTTTATTTTTTTGGAAGTAATATTATAAAATGCAGAAAAGTGAAATAGGTTACAATAATACACCCTTAATATTGAACTCTTTTATTTACTTAATTTACAAGTACTATAAAAATATAAATATTAATTAATGCAATAATATTTTCATAATAACCAATATAACATGAAATACAAGATTTTATGTAAAAATACTTATTAAATACAACATACTAAATTATTCAAAATATATCATTTATGAAAAATTATGTAGACATCTTATTTATCTAAATAATTTTATAATTAAGGGTAGGGAAAAGCAAAAAAAAAAAAAAATTGTAGTTGGGCTTTTTTTTCAGGTTTGAGTTTGTGTTTTTCTTTTTTTTTATTTTAGAAAAATATAATAAATTATCATATGGTTTATTTTCATGATATTTTAGTATCTTATGGTTTCAAAGAAAATAATTTTTTGTTATGAAAAATTTGTCATATCAGTAAAAATAAATAGCGTTAATGAATTGGCATTAAAGTGTTTTACGGTAATGACGTTTTTTTTTTTCCCTTAATTTTAGAAAATAGAATTCATCTATATATATATATACTTATTTTTGACACATAAATATTATGCTGATGTATAATTTTTATGTTTTTTAAATTAATATTTTTATTTGAACTAACTAATATGTTATTTTTTAATTAGATAATGATTCTAATTTTAAAAAATACTAGCATATAATAAGTTATTTTACTAATTAAACAATAATTCTTAATTCTTAAAAAATATTAATTATATTTTTAATATTAGTTTTTATAAATATAATTAATATATTAATTAATAAATTAACAAAGTTTTCTAATTTTATACAACATATCATCAATTATATTTTTCATTAAATTATTATTATTATATGTATCAATCTTGTATTAATTAAATTTTACGAATTAAAAATATTTATAACTAAAATAATAATAATATCCACGTGCAACACTTTCAATTAAAGAGATGACATCATATATGACACACTCAGTTTGTATCCACGTGGCATTGAATAGCATAATATATTTTTTTTTTCTTTTTTGACAGTAGCATAATATATATAAATTAAAAAATTAAATGAAATGAAATGGCAGTTTTTTAAAGCCAAGCAAGACCATGCGCTGCTTTCCTTGCGCGAAAGAGAAGAAAGACTACATTCCACTCAGCATGATAGGACCTATTAAAAGCGTTAAAAATGATATGTTAAAATTTTTTGTTATATATTTTTAAAATATTATTAATAAGTAATTAAATTATTTTGATTATTTTTCATATATATTATTTTAAAAGAAAAATATTAATGTGTAGAAAAATATTAGTATTAAATAACATAAGAAAATTACAACATATACTATAAATTATTAAAATTAAAAAATAAAAAATAAGTTATATTTACCTACATAAAGTAAGTAAATTAATCAAATTAAAAAATTTTCACAATATTTTTTTATATTCTAATTAAAAATTACAAATAAAAGAAAAAAATATTTTTTAGTTTCTCGCCATATTTTATAAAAATAGTTAAATACATAGTTTTTTAAATTATTATAAAAATATTTTCTAAAAAATATATTTTTTTCTCACTATATTTTGTAAAAATAATTAAATACATAGTTTTATAATTGTATTATAAAATATTTTATATTTATATTGTTACGTAATATCAATTCATGTTCCTCATTTAGTAATTAAATTATGCTTATATTTTTAAATTTATAATACCAAAAACAATGGTATATCAAGAGGGTTTGTGTGCCAGAAGCACATGATGACATGAGATTGAGCTGGGAAAGCTTTTAATGAATTACAACTCAAATTCATGGCATGTTGTGTGTTGTCTGTTACATATTGTACCAAAGATTGAGCTGTACCAAATCTTGCCATCTTTAATCAATCCAATTACCCCTTTTTTTTTTTTTTTTTTTTTTTTTTATGCTAATTAGAACTTTTTTTTTTCTTTAGAGGGTTGAAACCAGTGTTTTAAAAATTAAACTGGTGATCGAACCGATCATAATGTTTACTGCAATTAGTCCAATCGGTTGAATTGACGATCAAAGTAATTAGATAAAATTTCTTAATTTTTTTTTAATTTTTAATATGATTTCTATTAACAGAGATCTAATTGGATAAAAACTAGTAAAGCACCAATTAAAATCGGTCAAAAACTAGTTAACGAGTGATTCAATTAGAAATTCAATTTAAATGAACTGAACCGAACTAGTTATCAGTTTTCATTTCAACCAGTTAAACCGACCGTTTCGATCTAGCTTTTAAAATACTGTCGGAACGATATAATTATTATATTTGTTCTGTACATTTAAAAATTACCTTTAAAAATTAAAATATAATCAATAACGGGAAAAGTAAACCCAATTACAAACTAAACTAATCTCTTGGCTTGAATTCCTAATTACCCAAATTAAACTATACAATTATTGATTGGCATGTATATTTATTCAATATAAGTAAGCATTTCTAATGTTTTTTCTTGCTGGATAATTTCTTTTATTGGATATATAAAGACTTCTTTTTTTTATATTTTTTGTTTTAATAATTTAAATTTCTATTAAAATAATATTTACTTTAAGTATATTTTTCAAATTAATTAATTAATAAATTATTTTTTATTTAATTATTAATTTTTATTTAATTATTGAAAAAATAAAACTTTTAAATTTTGACGTTTTCAAGGTTGGCTTGTCGCATCGAACTTTGGTATAGTTTATAATAAGTGGTGAAGCTATAAATTTTATTTTATTTAGTGAAGTCACTGAACACTAATTTTTTTTTTTTTTTTAACTAGAAACGATTGTAATCTACATTTATTTTTGCATGAGCTAAAATTTATTTTTAAGTTCATATTATTAATTTAGCTATATTTGAATTAAATTCAAATTAATTAGATAGAGTTTTTAATTAATTATAAATTTAAAATAAATTCGTATTTAATATATAAAATTGAATAATATAATTCATTTATAAGTATTTTTTAAAAAAAGCTTTATTAATATATCTAATGAATTTTGTATTGATTTATTTTATATGTAATATAATATTTTTTAAAATATTTAAAAACTATTGAGTATCTTTCTCATTTTATTCAAAGTAATGAATAAATACTTTGAATAAAAAAAGCAAAAGATAAAAATTATAAAAATTATATTTTTCATTTTTTTAAAATAATCTTTAAAATAATTTTATAAATTTATTGTATTACTTGAATTAAATATACTATTATTTAAAAATTAAAAACAAGTAAATTGGCCACAATATAAAACTTAAAATATAAAACAAGTAAGAAGAAAACTCGTAACATTTAGAAATTTTGTAAATATTTAGATTCAACAAATAAAAATCAAGTAAATTTGTAAGATATATCAACTATATAAGTGGGTCATAATATATACTTTATTGATATTAATTTATAAAATTTATAAAATTTTAAGAATTTTAAAAAAAGTTCATTAAAATCATGCTATATTTAATAATTTTAGTTAGATCACTATTTAAAATTCATGCAGATTAATAGGATTCATGAAAATTTAAGTGGAATGACTTGACCCATATGTCCTTTGAAACAAAGAATCTATAACAAGTACTTGGAGAATAAAGATTCTGAAATGGATGAGCTGCCAGGGGTGGCCTCTCCCCTTACTGGACAACCTCGTTTTGCTTTGAATCACGACGACATGGATACGTCTGAAGGATCCAAATCTGCTGAGGAATCTCGTTCATGCAAAATGGACAAGGATGAAGATATAGTAGAGGGTTCCAAAGGATTATATAGGGATAGACTAATGAATGATCGAAAGGATAAGCATTTGCATGATATTCCCAAGGTTGAGATAAGGGATATTAGGTTCTCAAAAGACAACGAAAAGGGTTTTATAATGGAGATTTCGGAGTCTCTTAAAAAAAAAACTAACAAAGTCTTGGGAGAATGTTGTTATTGTCAAGTTGGGGGGCAAGAAAAGTGGATATCATACCCTTTTCTATAGAATTGCAAAGCTTTGGAATCTTTCTAGTGATGTCTAGATTATTGACTTGGAACATGATTATTATCTGGTTAAACTTGATAGTAAAGAGGAAGCTATCGAAGCACTCCTCAACAATCCTTGGATTATTATGGGACATTATCTAATAGTGCAAAATGGACCTACACTTTCAGAGCTTCAGAAGCATCTTTGTCTAAGGTTGTAGCTTGGATTAGACTTCCTGGGTTACTTGTGCAATGTTATCATCCTAATATCTTGGAGGCTATTAGTAATATAGTGGGGAGGACCATTAAAGTTGATTCTAATACCCATACCTTACAGAGAGGTCATTTTGCTAGGGTGGCAATGCAATTGGACTTGTCCTAACCTCTCATGCCTCACTTCCTCTTAGACAGTTGCAAACAATGTATTGAGTATGAGAATATACCATAGATTTATTTTGAGTATGGAAGAGCGGGGCATAGTCAACTGTTCTACCCATTCAAGAAATAATAAAATGATGGTGGGATGCCAACTGAAAAGCAATCCTCTGCTCCGGTTCAAAACCCGATGAACGATGAAGCCCCTAAAGACTATAGGTCATCGATCCATGCTCTGGTGAAGAGGCGTTGCAAATCAAATAAGGTAAATGTCACAACCCATTTTTTGAGCCGTGATGATTCTAGAGTTCAGGGAGACATAAGGTCACCTAAACCCGTAGAAGCCATTTAACATATACGCTTTTATCATCCATTACATTAAACCATATCCCAATATCATAACCTTATACCCATTATTTGCTTATCACATCCTCATTAACTTATAACATCATATAAACATAATTTGTATAAAACTTCATTTCATATTAATAGACAAATATACATTACTTCGTACATTATTACAATAGTAATTACAATAGTAATTACAATATCATTCATATTACATATACATCCTATAACACATTAGTACTAACATTCTCAATAACCATTCATGTTACATATAGACCCTATAACTTTCAATAACCATGGAGCTCTAACTTATAACACCGAAACTTAATAGAGCAGTTTCCAAGCGAAGAATGAGCTTGGAACTTTTACCTTGCTAACTTATTGACTTTACCTGAAAAGTTTAAACCACTACAATATGAGACAATGTTCAGTAAGTACAAAATAATACAATACATAAGGTGAGTACACGGATTATTCTCAAAATGGTTCTTGTAGTAATGAAACATTTTCAATTAATGTTATCAATATAGTTCAATGGCTCATTTCAAATGGAAACAGTATCTTTAGCAGAAATATCACTTTCTTGGGAGTAAGATGCTTCCCACACATATTAATTTAAGAGTGGCGACCTAAGCCTTACTCACTCACACATATCAAATTACGTAAGACTGATCGGGTTTTATGGTTAGGCGTTCCCCTTAACAGAGGTTGAGTACTCTCACCTTACTTGCAAGCATATACCAAGTGCACAAGGTCTGATGCATTTCCCCACATCAGAAAGGGAATTTCTGCTTATCAATAGGTAGTCAATAGGAAGTTCATGTAAGGTTCATGCTAAGGAATTCAATGATCATAATATGATTTTCATATCCAATGATTATCAAGAAGCAACATGTCAATGGTTCAACATTCAATAAGCAACTCAAGTTATCAATGAATCAAGAATATTCAATATCAATGAGCAATTTAAATTATCAAGGAATTGGAATGCTTTTAGCAATCATGGTTTGAACAATAAGGGTTTAAGCAAATAACACAAGTATATTATATTATTAAGTACTCACCGTGGACTCCTTTACTCCTATTTACATTTGACTCTGATTCAAGTAGTGTTCCTCGCACTCTTGGATATTATTCTCGTTCTTGTCATTGGACTCTACGTATTATATTTCAATGGCATATTAATTACTTCCTCATCATAACATTTTCTTAACTTAGTTTAACTTACTAATACTTCTATCTTATTCACAACTTATTACCTTTAGAGCCAAAGTATACTATACATATACTTGTCATTACACTTAACATTTTTCCTTAGTTGTTCTCCAATTGATCTAAGCCATTCATTTTAGGAAGGACAATTCCTTTCCTCTCAATTCGACATTTCTACTATCATAATAGTCACTAATGCCGATTTAGCAAATTTTCCAATATTCAAGAGAACTAATCCTATTTCCATCATTAATTCTATAATTGAGTCCAATTCATTAATCTTAGGGAAAGTCATTTCTATCAATTGAATTTCAACATTTACATTGCACATATCATATAACATCATTCTTAAACTTTATTTTCTCTCCAATCTCATAAATCCAAATTCAATTTCCAAGACCCTAAATTTTCCATAAATCCTAGAATTTGGGGAATTCATCAATTCTCCATTCAATTTCTAAATTACTCATAAATTCCTTAATTTAACATAACATAAACTCATTCAACCTTTCAATCATCAATATCTAATATTAGAATATCAAGTTCCTTTTTAATCATAATTATGCCTCTAAGGCTATCCAATTCAAAATCATGTTCTCAAAATCATTCTAATACTTATAATTCATTTTTCCTCATCTAACATGACAATAGATATACTTAATTGAAACTTAGAACTTTTCCTTAATCAATTCTCTACCATGATAAATTTCTATATATATAGTATACAAGAAGTATCCAACAACCAAACCATTTTTGCCAAAGTTCTTGTTGTAAATGGAATGGAAGGAATCTTTTCCTTTGGTAGAGAATTTTGGTGAATGGCTAAATAAAATTCTTTAACACAAATTTGCATATATATATTTTAAGTCGAATGGTGAGGATTTATTAAGCTAAATTCAATGGCTAGCATTTGATCAAGATGGATGACTATGATTAATCAAGATGGATGGCTATGATTGCCTCCACAATGGTCACAATTATCATCAAGTGGTGAGGTGTCCCAAGGAAGGGTCTAGATGCACATGTGGAAGAATGAAAGTTTCACTTGGTGTAGGATTTTGATTTAGTCAACTTTGGTAGCAAGCTAATCATATGCCTACAACTCATTCTCTACAACATCATTTACCTTTTATTTTGTCCAACCACCTTTACTCATTAGCTCTACATAATCTGTAGTTCTTTGGCTTGTTGGAAGACTTCACAAGGGTGAAACCTCAACCGTGTCTCCACCTATGTGAAGCTACTGGATGAATTTCCAATCGCCTTTATCACACAGTTGGAATCCCAGCCGTGTGGCCACCTATGGCGAGAGCTCTCTCCTTCTATCAATGATACAACTTGCTTTTGGGTATCCCATACTTATGACATAAATGTTTAAACCTTTAACAAACAATTTATTTAGTAGCACAACATCACTAATCAACTTCCTTTTATTATTCCCTTAGCATTATTCAAGTATGTACCTCATGTAATCCATTGAGTCCAACTATGTTGAATTTTGCTATACCCTTTGTAACATTGATTGCTATCAAACTTTCATATTACTATCATCATCTCCCAATATCTTAAGAGGTGTCAAAGCTCAATCACTAACAGTTTAGATTTATATCTTAATTAATTTACTAGCATAGCCACAATAACTCCACTCGATTTAACTTTCACCTATCATAAGATACTCATCAAGATTAATTATGTTCCTCACTCCTTGTCATGTCATTCATTTAGAATTCACTCCTTTGGTACTCTTATAGTTCTTGAGGCTCTAAACGGTATAGTATATAGACGTCGTAATGTCATTGCTACTGTTAAGAAACCTCAAGTATTATAGTAAATAAATCTATAGCTAAAAATCAGAGGGGAAAATCATACTGGGATTAATTCTAAGGAAGGTGGATCGAGATTTATGGTGCTAGATCAATCAGCGGAACAAGAATCCTAGGCTACTAATTATACTTCCCATCATAATATGGTAGATAACCTTAGAAAGATTATGGATAAATATAAAGAGGATGGACCTTTTAATGGGGAAATGGCAAGCCCAAGCCCAATAAAGATAAAAACTTATCTTTCACTAATCAGAACAGTGTTGATAAGACTAAGAATTTTTCTTCTACTGAGCAAATTCGAACCCAACCATTTTTGTCATCCCAACCCATTACCTTCCAAGCCCAAAATAATTTAACCAACCTTATTTCTTACTAGCCAAGTTCATCTAACCTGTTTAGTAATTTGAATACTCATATTTGCCTAATTTCTATCTCTAATGGAAAGAACCCCTCTAAGAAGAAAATTACTTCAAAACCCACTGGAAAAAACTACCTAATCGAAGTAAACACTCTGTTATTCTTTGATTCCATCCAAAAGATCTGCTTTAATAATAGTGTTCAACCCCCAATTCTTAATCCTAATCATATGCAGGTGGAGGAATATGAGTTGGGAGAAGAAAAGGAAATTGCTATTTGCAATAGTAATCTGGACATTGCTTTGGCAATCAAGTCCCAATAATTAGGATGGTATTAGGACTCCAAGCTAAATTGCATACCATCCTAATTATTGGGACTTGATTGCCAAATCCTAATTATTGGGACTTGATTGCTTTGGCAATCAAGTCCCAATAATTTGGATGGTATGCAATTTAGCTTGGAGTCCTACCCTTACCCTTCCTCTTATCCTTTTTTTTTTTTTTTTTTTTTTTGCGAAATCCCTTCCTCTTATCAATGTCAATTATTTTTGGAATTGTCAAGGAGTAGGGAGAAAGTTATTTCTTGGTATGGTTAAGGATTTGGTCTATAGGTGCAAGCTAATTATTCTTATTTTGACTAAGACTCGCATAAGTGGGCAAAAAGTTAATGTTGTTTCTCATAAATTAGGCTTTTCTACTTGTAATAGAGAGGAAGTGTAGGATTTTGCAAGGGTTATTTGGCTCCTTTGGCAAAAGGAACAAGTCCAAGTTGATGTTCTTTTTTCTCATTGTTAGCTAGTTCACTTTAGTTGGAGTTTTGAGGTTGATTGTGGATTTTGTTTAGCTATTTATGGTAGTCTAATGTATAGTCTTCGTAAGCAACTTTGGGAGGTGATTCGGGAGTTGGCTAGGAATATTGATGCTCCTTGGATGTTAGTTAGGGATTTTAATGTGTATCTTAATGCTAATGAAAAACTAGGTGGAGCATTGGCAAATAATTCGAAGTGTAGAAAATTGAAGAACATTATGCATGATTATTCATTTATTGACCTGGGATTTTCAGGTCCCAAATATACTTGGGAGAGGGTGTCTTGAAAGAGAGACTTGACAGTGTTATTGTAATGTGTAGTCGAGAGCGCATTTTAAGGAAGCATCAATTAAACATCTTCCCCATATAAAGTCTGACCATAGAGCCCTACTTTTGTTGTTACAAGGCATTGAACCTCCTCCTTTCAATAAGTGACCTTTTCATTTTCAAGCTATATAGTTAACTCACTTTGATTTCAAAAGCTTTGTGAAGAGTAATTGGAGCAATGATTCTGATTGGGTAAGAACTAGCTCAACCTTTGTGGACAAAGTCAAAATATGGAATAAAGAGACATTTGGGAACATTTTTCATTGGAAAAGGAAAATTATTGCTGAAATCAAAAAAATTGACAATATTCTTTAATTTCAGAGTCATGTTAGGCTAGAAGAGAGAAGGGATTGTCTTAAGCAACGGTATGAGCAATTCAGGAAGAGATTCTTTGGTTCCAAAAATCTAGAACCAACTGGACCAAATGGGGCAGCAAGAACACTTGGTACTTTCATATAACTACAGTAATCAAAAGAAGGAAAAACAAGATTGAAGCTCTTAAGATTCATCCAATAATTAGGTTAAAGATCTTGAGGCTCTCAAATGTACAGTGAATGACTTCTATAAAAAGCTCTATATTAAAGATAGACCCTTTAATCAATAGTACAACTTGGTTGGGAATTTTAATAGATTATCTCTAGATGAAGCTACTAGGCTGCTTTTGGATATTTTTGCTAAGGAAATTCATCGAACTGTATGGGATATAGGACTTTATAAGGCGCCAAGACATGATGCATTGCAACCTATCTTCTATCAAAGCCAGTGGGATGTGGTTGGTCCTTCTTTAGTTTGAATGATTAAAGAATTTTGGGCTACTAGGCAACTTCCTCATGGTATAAATGATACTCTCATTGTACTTATCCCTAAGTAAGATAAACATGAGTCTCTCACCCAACTTAGACCCATTAGTCTTTGTAATGTGTTGGTCTCTCACCCAACTTAGACCCATTAATCTCTGTGATGTGGGTTATAAAATCATTACAAAACTGATTGCTAAGAGATGCAAACCTTTTATGGAGAAACTTATAAGCTGTAATCAAAGTAGCTTTGTTCCCTAAAGAAATATTTCAGATAACATTGTTATTGCCTAGGAGGTGGTTCATTATATGAAAATTAAGAAAGGTAAAAAAGGATGGATGCTTATTAAAGTTGATTTGGAGAAGGCTAATGATTTTCTTAGCTAGAATTTCATTCGGGACACTCTCTCTAAAGTCGGATTCCCCAATACCCTTAGTGATTGTATTATGACCTGTATTGAATCTATTTCCATGAAAGTTCTTTAGAATGGTGAGATGACAGAGGCTTTTTTACCATTAAGAGGTGTTCACTAGGAAGACTTTGTTTCCCCATACATTTGTGTTCGATGTATGGAAAGGCTTTCTCAATGTATTAAGGAGATAGTGTCTAAGAAGGCCTAGAATCCTATTAAGCTAAGTATGTATACGCTTAGCTTGTTGCATTTTTTTTTTGCTAATGATTTGTTATTGTTTATAGAAGCTTCTATGGAACAGGTCACTGTGATTCAGGAGGTGCTTCAAAATTTTTGTAATACATTGGGTTAAAACGTGAATCAAGGAAAGACAAGAATCTTTTTCTCTAAAAATACATCTAATGCTCTCAAAAAGGATATTGTTTCAGAATTTGGGTTTATTGAGGGTAGGTATCTCGAGTTACCTCTTATCTATAAACGTAAGGGAAAAAACACTTTTTAGAGTATTATGGATAAAGTCAAGGGTAAGCTTAGTAGTTGGAAAGCTAAACACATCTCTTTTGCAGGTAGTCTGACTCTTGCCCAGTCTGTGCTATAAGCTATGCCTCTTTATACAATACAAATCGCTAAGTTACCAGTGAGTACTTATGATAAGATTGATAGACTGGTTAGGAACTTCATTTAGGGTGCTTTAAAAGAAAGAAAGTCCACCTTGTTAACTAGAGACAAGGGTGTCAAACCAAGGATCATAGAGGGTTGGATCTTCACTAATATTAGCCTACTAATGATTCCTTATTAATGAAATTAGGTTGGGGGCTTATTTCTAAACCTAAAAGCTTATGGGTGCAAATTTTGCGTGATAAATATCTTAAAGGAAAGCCTCTTAATGTTTCCATTATAGTGTTAGGTAGATGTTTGTCTACATAGAGGGGGATCTGTGCAATTTGGGACTCTATTTGTAAAGATTAACATGGCCTATAAGAGATGGGTGCAATGTTCACTTTTAGGAGGATAATCGGGTTGAGGGTTCAAGTGCCTTGATTAAAAAAGCTATAAAAGAGGTTCTAGAGCCCCTTAGGACTAAGCCTGTAAGAGACTTCATTTGGGAGAATGGTTGGGAGTAGAATATGTTCCAAAGTTTTCTTCCTAGCTCTTTGTCCTTGAAAATAGCTGCTATATACCCGTCTGTATGCCATCTTGGATCGGATCAATGTACTTGGAATTTCCCTAAGAACGATAAGTTTTCTACTAAGTCTATTTTCAATTTAATTGTAATGAGTCTACTTTTGCAGATTCTTCTACCTTAACAGATACTAGAGTTTAGGATTGCATATGGGAATGGAAAGGCCCTCAAAAAGTCAAGACTACTTTATGGCTCATTGCTTATAACAGACTAGCCTCTAGTGCTTTATGCTATGCTAAAAAAATTTATCCTTCAAGTGTTTGTTCGAGGTGTCATGTGGGTGAAGAAGACACTCTCCATGCTATTCAGGATAACCATGCTAAAAAAAATTGGGTTTATTCAGGATATCGGTTGGAGCCTTTTATTTGGGATAACCATCTAGTTTATTTGGCAATGGCGAAATTGCTTTGATTTTAAGGAGGGGGCGATCTGTAACAAGGATCCTTCTCAAGAGATCTTGGGTTACTATAATATGATTTCACAAAGCATGTTCGAACATGACGGCAATGGTAATGGTTCTTTTGGTCATCATGCTAGAAGAACTATAGATTGGTCTCCTCCTCCATGGGACTGGGTTAAGTTAAATATTGATTGTGAGTTTGCTAAAATCATTTGGAGGAAATTTTTCAAGGAAGAGCATTGGAATGAATTCTTTTCTGAAAATGTCATTTCATTGCTTAGTGCATACCTCTCAAATTCTAAGTTTGGGTTTATTCAGGATATCAGTTAGAGCCTTTTATTTGGGATAACCATCTAGTTTATTTGGCAATAGCGAAATTGCTTTGATTTTAAGGAGGGGGCAATCTGTAATGAGGATCCTTCTCAAGAGATCTTGGGTTACTATAATATGATTTCATAGAGCATGTTCGAACATGACGGCAATGGTAATGGTTCTTTTGGTCATCATGCTGAAAGAACTATAGGTTGGTCTTCTCCTCCATGGGACTAGGTTAAGTTAAATATTTATGGAGGTGTGTGTCGAGGTGTCTCTACAGCTAGAGGCTTGCTACATGACTAGGAAAGTAAATGGATCTTGGGTTTCTCTCAATTAATTGGGAATTGCTCAGTCTTAGAAGCTGAGCTTTGGGGTCTTGTGTCAGGTCTCAATTTAGCCTGGCCTTTAGGGTTTAGGAGAATCTAAGTTTAATGGACTCTAAGTTGACAATTGATAAAGTTTCTGTTGCCATGGAGGAAGTGGGTGGAAGCAGCACTTTGTTGGCTTTTTGTGAGCTTCTCAGCAGAGATTAGTAAGTTTGTTTGAAACATAATTTTCAAGAAACAAATCAGTGCGCAGATTGATTAGCAAAGAAAGCATTTAAGGGTAATGTGGGTATTGTTGCTTTTGATCAACCTCATGAAAGTCTCTCTCATCTACTATTTGGAAACGCTTCAGGTATCTCTTACAATCATTATTGGTTACTTTGTCTTCAGGTTTTATCTTGTTTGTTTTTAACCCAAAAATAAATAATTTGACCTACTCTCCATAACTAATTTTCTAAAAAATTACCAATTAGAACCATTATTTTCCCTCAAATTTATTAAAAATTAACTTTAATTGTTGTGCCAAAGGCCAACAATTAAAAAAAATATTGAGCAAAAATGGGGATCTTTGACTTATTATTAATTACATGAATGGTAGTGCCACTCCTAAAAAAATGGTAATATTAAGTGCGTATATATATATATATATATATATATATATATATATATATATATATATATATATATATAGTTTATCTATTCTTAATAGCTATTATAAATATCTAGTAACTGATGGTGTATAGGTGATAATTGAAAAATATATTCGTTTAGCAAAATTTTGCTAATTATTATTATTTAAATATTAAATGATGATTAAAAATATGATTTATTTTTAATGTATTATTATATATCTTAGTTATTTTTCTTTTTTAATCGGTATATAAGTTTTAAAATAATGAAGTAATTAAAAAATTATAAATAATTATTTTTATATATTTATATTTTTTTGTTTAAACATGAATATATTATTTTTTATACATACTATTTATAATATTTATAATAATTATTTATTATTATACTTATGTAAAAAATAATTTAAAAAAAGATATTTTATTAATAATAATTTTTTATAGGGAGTCAGATGGTCTAAATATAAAACTGCTACCAGCTTATTAGAAAAAACACCAAAATAGAACCTTTCAAATCAACAATTTTTTGAGCTTTCAATCGGTACGAACTGCTGTTTTATTTTTTATTTTGTTTTTCCAAATGAATTTAACTTAACTTATAAAGAATATAATCTCACATTTATTAATTACAAATATATTAAATAATTAATATAGAAATGAACTCTATAACCTTAATAGTTAGTTTTTAATTTTGGTTCTTCCAAATCTATATTAAAAGTTTAATATGGTATCAAAGCGGGAAATGATCCATACACTTACGTTATTCTATCATACTTTAGATTGGGATTTCAGTTTCTCTTTCAATTTCAATTCTTATATGTGGAGGATTTCTTTCAATTTCAATTTCTATTCTTACCTATGAAGGGATTCTTTGAATTGTCTTATCCGTTAAAAGTCTCTTTTAATTGTATGAACCCAGTCCGTATCATAAAATTGCAAATATCAACTACGTGAATCAGTTGCCACTTGAAGGGCTATTAAGAAATATAATATCACATTGATTAATCACAAACATATTAAGTAATTAATATAGAAATATACTCTCTAATTTTAACAGCTAGTTTTTAAAATTAGTTTTTTCAAATTTATATTATAAACATATTAAGTAATTAATATAGAAATAGACTTACTAACCTTAATAGTTAGTTTTTAATGTTGGTCCTCTCAAATCTATATTAAAAGTCTAATACAACTACTGAGTGCAAATCAACCAACAACTGCACTAAACATAGTAAGGTTAATAACTTGCACTTCTAACCAACCAACCTTAACAGTTAGTTTTTAAGGTTAGTTTTCTAAAATATGTATTACAAATATATTAAGTAATTAATATAGAAATAGACTCTCCAACCTTAGCAGTTAATTTTTAATATTGGTTCTCTTAAATCTATATTAAAAGTCTAATACAACTATTGAGTGCAAATCAACCAACAACTACACTAAACACCTCTTAAGTCTAATAACTTGCACTTCTAACCAAACGAAATTTCAAATTGTCTGAAATTATTTATCTACTTAAATATAATATTTTATATTCATCAATTAAAATTATTCATACGTTTAGTTAGTAAAGCTTTTTCTCCTATAAAACAAAGTTTTTCCCTTTTAATTTATTATAAATATCTTAGTCCCATGAACAATATACTTGTAAAATGAATCAATTAATTTAACCCTATATGCAAAATTTAGTTATAATGCCGCTTTTACCATGATAAAAAAAATGAAAAAATTTAATAAATATTTATAAAAAACAATAACCTTTATTTTATATCATATGAGTCCGTTTAGATAGACACTCATTTGATGAAATTATTATGAATTTTGATTTGATTTTCAAGTGAAAAAGTATAAAAAATAGGTACGATATCAAGTTTCAAATGTTTAATTATTTCAAATAACTAATTATCTAAATGAATAAATGATCATAAATTAAGACCACTTTTTTAAGGATATTGAAATATGAAAATTGAAAATAATAATATTCGATGATATTACCCTAATTAATTTAGAAATTTAGTCGAAATTATATCTTAATAACTAAATTGGAAGAAATGAGCACAATTTTCTCTCCTAATTAATTGACACTTTTAAAAAAAAAAAATTGCAAGGCTTCAATAACTAAATAAAAAATAAGAAAAAATTAATAACTAGTAAAAAGAAATAAAAAAATAAAACAAAAAATAAACCTTGATTAAACATACCAATTAAAAAAAAATGAATTGTATAATTTTTCTTAATTTTGCTTTTTTATTAAAATATAACTGTCTAAAAATTAAAAATAAAATATAATTATAAAATGACATATAATTCAGGGTTGATTAATGCATTACCCATATTACTCCTTGAAATTTTAATTAATAATATTTTAGTTCATACATTATAAAATTTTAAAACATTTTGATTCTTTAAAATCTCTCGGAATCTTATTTTTTTTTAATTGGTAATAGTATAAGGGCTGAAATTATTAATTTAAAAAAATATTAGAGATCAAATTGTATATTAAAAAAATTTCAAGAGGTCTTTTGTAATTATTTCGTAAAAAGTTACAAGTCATAGAAACAGTGAAAACCAATATATATGAGTTCTACAAATATTCCATTGGCCAAATCACAAATAAATAAATATTTTAAAAAATCTACAGTTGTATCCAAATAGAGTAAAATTAATTAATTTCAAAATTAATTTTAATTGTTTTCATTTAATAAAAAAAATACACATATCATTTTTTGCAATTAAAAAATTGATAAGAAAAATATAATATCATTAAATTCCACAATGGGTGGTTGGAAAAAAAATAATATGTTTAGTGGTTTGTTCTTATTTCCATTTTAATAAAAAAAGATACAATTATAATTAATTTTTAAAATTATAATAAATAGTCTATTCTAAAAATTTTTGATATAATTATAAGTTTTTTAAAAATGTTTTAATTTTTTTTTTATCATCATTAAGTCTATTTTATTAACAAATTCATTAGTTTCTTTGAGCTTTTCTCTCTATATATCATCATTAAATCTCTATATATGATCTCTCTCTATATATTAAGATATTTAAATTTGATCTCTTAAAAAAATCTCAATACCCATTAAGACATTTTATTTAACAATATTATAAAAAGAATTTACTATTGTTAGGGTTTTTTCGTGTGAGTACAAATTTTGGTTGAGCAATCACTTACCAAAACACTTGTATATTGCAGTTCATTTGGTGTAGATGCGCTAAACTGCTGCTAATCACTTACTATCTGTTTAATATTTGCTGTTGGACTGTTTAAAGTTGCATTTTTTTCGTTTCCTTTTTTTTTTTTTTTTTTTTTATTTTTAGTGATTGAGTTTATATGATAGAATAGGGTGACAATTCGAGTTAGTGAATCGTATTCGGATAGTGTTAAGTTATAAGCTGAATTTCTAGTAACAATAATACTCTGACCTCTTCAGCAATGAAATCTAGCTGAGAAAGATTCGTATTCTTATTATTAACCTGTTGAATAGCTGATAGGCAGTTTGATTCAATAATCTTTGCAACAAATAGAGTGGTCTTCATCCAAAGAAATGTATCCCGAATTGCCAACAACTTCAAAATCACGGGTTCAGCAAAACAATCAAAGGGAGCTGATTTTGCCATCAACACAGATCCATCATAAGAACAAATCATGGCCATAGAAGCTCGACAATTCTGATCATAAAGAGCTGCATCCACATTTAGCTTCAAGACATTGGCAACAGGTGGGCTCCATTTAGTTGTTGCGCACTGGCATGTACATGAGCCATTATCAAATCCTTGCATGGTGTCAAATTTTTGTGATACCACTACCATCTCAACATCGCGAGTTTACAAACATCTTCAGGTTCAATTGAAGTGGCATCCCAATGTCCCTTATTGCCGCATTGTGTCCATAATAAAGAACACCAATGAAAACATATCTTCTTGAAGAACCTGCATATGTAACTCCAGCCAATCCACCATACTTGAAGTTGCTGCAAAAATTATAGACTAAAAACAAGGGACCTGTTGCCATACTTGTTTAACAAACGGGCAAAGAAAAAACTAATGAAAATCAGTTTTCATTTGCCCTTCACAAAATAAACAACTCCCATAAGGAAGACAGTGCCTCCTACATAAATTGAACTAAATATATAGGAAACCATGACATAAATGCCATAGAAAAATTAGTTGGGAAGGTTAGACTTTCACTTTCCACAAATGACGCCAAAAGGGCAAATACTTTCACAAAGACATTATTATATAGAATGAGATTTAAATTTTAAATTTTTGATAAAATGTAGGATTATGATTGGATTTAAAATGGCCAACACAAAATGTGCAATTAGCACTTAATAGGGTTGGCATTGCAAGTCTAGGGCCGACCATTTAATTGTCCAATTAGACTTTCTTTATGCATATGCCTTCTATGTCCTTGCCTAACATCTATTAGACAATCTTTTATTTCTTAATTTCATTTTCTTAAACTTTTGGAATAAGGAAGAAGAATGATTAAGCATTGGCTCTAATTTCAGTTAGTTACTAATGAAAAACAATGTATACAAAATTAATCGTAGGAGAAAGTATAAAAAAAATATCATATAGTTTAATTTATTTACACTTTAAAATTTGTGATTTTTTTTTTATAAAATGAAGTGTGCAATTTTCTCTGTTAGTAATACAGAATTCAAATCACTAAAGAATCAGTACTGATGTAGTGTTTATATAACACAAGTGTCACTATTACCATATAAACGCCATATTAACAGATACTGTGAATTTCCATTTGATAATAGTGCAAATCATAGATAAATTTTTATTAAAAAAATTTCACAAACCCCAAAATTTAAAAAGATCAAACCACAACATATTTTTTTATACTTTCTGCAAAATCCTAATCATACAAATTTCCTAAAAAAAAAAAAAGCTTATGGTTAAATGTTTTCAAAAATAATATAAATTTGGGATTTTGACTTCAAATTTGACATAATCTATAGATAAATATAATTATATACATAATTTTTTTAAAATATTTTAACATTTATATTTATATTTCTTTACACTACAAAATTAAGAATTCAACCGCGAACACGGAATCAATAACAAATTAAAACATCTTTAGTTTTTAACAATTTTCAAACAATCCTTCTCCTTAGTATTTTATCCAAAACTCGAAATTTTAGCATAACTTTTTTTTTTTTTTAAGAAAACTTTTTAAATTCTTTCATTTTATTGTTAACAGGGTTTAAAAATTAAATTTTCAAATTTTCATAATTTAGGCTTTTTGTTTTTGATAATGAGATATATTTATTAATTTTATGTAGTCTTGTAACCGAGTTCGAGTTAGATTGGATTCAAATTTAATTTTGAGTGAATATGAAAAAGTTAAACTTAAAATCAAATTCAAGAATGACTAAATTATATTTATTTTTGAGGAAACTCCAATTGAATTTAGATTTTACTTCAGATTTTTTTTAAATTGAATTCGAGTCAACTTGACCTAAATAATAGGATTATCGTATGAATTAAAATCATGTTTTTTTTTCTGCTAAAAAAAACCTTTTTTACAAAATGTAATTTTATTACATGTATAAATAAGTTTTGACATGTAAAAGATGAAAGGTCCAAATTTGTAAGCCAAAACATCCACAAAACACCATCACACATCGCATTACTCTCAAAACCTTGACCAAACCCTTTATCCACCAAGTGTATGTAACTACCACTTCACCATATAATAGGCAAAAAATAGAAAATTAAAAGCTCTTATTATTTATTTATACCAGAGAGCCATTCCCTCCTTGCCACGTGTCCCGATAATCCCCAAGTTCATCGTAAATACGGAATAATAAATAATAATAAAAAATATTATACTAATAATAATAAAAACAAGAAGAATAAATAAAAACCAAACAAAAACCTAAAACCCTCTCTGCCTATCTTCATCTTGGTGGTAACCCGACCTTCTAGCATGCCACGTGTCAGTTCCACAGTCAATTTCTTGAACTTTTTTTTTTAGAAATAACAATAAAAGGAAAAAAAATTAAAATTCTTTAGGATCAAAATCTTTTTGACATATTATTTACTTCAAGGGGCCCACCACTCCTCTAGGTTCCACGGGTCCCACCACAAACCTTACCACTTATCTTCCCGGAACATAACGCCGTTATATATCTTGGCGATCCACCTGCCACGTAAACCTCTCCGTCAACGTTATCTCTAACTGAGATTCCTTTAGCCGTCACTAATTTTTATTTATTTATTTAAATTTATTAATAATTGATAATCAGTGTGCCCATATCAATTTTTTCAAAATTTTTTAAAGCAACACAAAATATTTGTATTTTTATTTATTTTTTTTTCTCAGTAAAAAGCCACCAATAGGAGCCTCTTATTATGCCACGTAGGAAAATCATCTTCGCTTTTATCCTACTTGGCACGTATCTGAAAAAACAGACCACAAGTTTCTTCAATAAAACCGGAAATAAAGTGCATGACATGCTTATCGGGATAGCTGCTTCAATGCGTTTGTTAAATGACTGATATGCGCCGACCAATCCTTGTCGAAACTGTTTTTTAAATACTCTACTCATCTACATATGATATTTGACGTTTATTTTGAAATGAAATTTATAAATTTATATTTATTTTATTATTTTTATTTTAATACTATTAGGGAGAAAATTTTAATATTAATGACAATAGAAAGTCACAAGTAGTATTAATTTTCTCATTAGATTAAGACACTAATTATTTTATTAATATTATGATTATTAAAGTTTATAAATTTATATACACGTGAATTTATAAGTAAACAGTATTGAAATATAGTGGGCAAGTGTTATAATATATTTACACGAAACTAATTGACTTTATGTTAAATCTAATATCTATTCACTTATACATTTATCAATACACATTCTCAAGTGCAATCAAACTGAACTCGTCCCTTAATATCAATAAATCTACTGATACTTGCTCACAAATGAATCATCTAGCATTTTTTTTTTTTGCACTTATACATTTCTTAACACTCATTCTCAAGTAAAATCGAGATGAGCTCGTAGTCTAATATCAACAGGCTAGCTAGCTTTTGCTCATGAATGAATCAATTAGCATCTTTTATTTGGCTTTAATTCAAACTAACATTATTATTGAACCAATAATAAGATATTTAAACATGAATCTCGTGATTCAGTCCATTTAACTATAAAATTCTGATACTATATTAAAATTTATAAATTTTTATATATATAGACTTATAAGTGGATAAATGTTGAAATCTGTTTGCACAAAACTAATTGATTTATAATAAATTCAACATTTATTTGCTTATAAGTATTTTGTATATTTTATCATTATTTGATGTGTGATACATTTTTCCAACAATGATCATTAATAAAATATTAATTATTTTAAAATAATACTATGATCAATTGTAGTACACTAAAGGGTATATTTATAAATAATATAGCAATAAATCAACTTAAAAAAAAAAAGTGAACTAGTAATTTTTTTAACATTCCAAAAAAGAAATAATAATGCTTATTTATAGATGAAATATGTAATAAAATTACATATTAATATATATTCCTAATTAGTGTATAAGTCTATTTATTTAGGATAATTAGCAATATATTCATAATTAGTCTATATTTTTAGAAACTCTCAATCTTCTTATTCTATAATTTTTATTTTGTATAAATATATCAGTTTATTTTTATACTAAATAAACACAATAGAACATACAATAATAAACAATGCTTTATGATCTTATATTTCTTTTTTTTTATTTTAAGTTAGTATTAGAATCTCTATTCTAAAATTTGTTTTGCTCGAGTTTATTGATTTACTAGTTTTGATAATGTCAAAAAAAAAAAAAAAGAAGGAAAGTATAATGATCCAATTTTTCTTCTACAAATTATTATTTATCATTTTTCTCATCAATAGTTTTATTTTGTAAAGCCATCTTATCATTAAAAATCATGTCATTTAACCTCCTTTTTGTTCCATATTTCAATTTTGTTTTTTATTATTTTTTTTAACCTTACCTAGCTTTATATTTTAATTTTTTTTATTAGCCTCTCATTCTTGACTTCTTTTTTTATTCTAGATTTTTTTTTCTTGTTATAATTTGACCTAATTCATAATCACATATTTGCTGCACCAAATACTATCACCAATCAACATTAATTATTTACTATATATATTCTAATTAGTTTTTGCTGTTTGGATAGATCATTTTTATGTCAAACCACAATGTCATTTCTCATTTTATTTCATGGCACTTATGTTGTTGTCTTTTTCACTTTGTTAACGCTTTGCTTATGCGTTTAATTCAAAGTGATTATTGGGGATTTTGAATACTACGGTGTCATATGACACTCATGCCCTTTATTTTGTCATTTTATTAGTTCATTGCTTAAGCATTTGATTCAAAATGATTTTTGAAGATTTTGAACATCATATTCTCACTTTTTTAGGTTATATTGATATGGTTTTGATCCCATTGTCAGTTTCAGGAGAGTGCTAACATGCAAATATTTTGCATTTTGAGCAATTTGCCAATATCATAATTCAATATTGTTAGATTTTTCATGAAACTAATATTATGTCAATATTTGTCAAAATGATTATTTCTCTTTGTTCTATTGAGATCTTTCTAAAGAGGTTTACATACAGTATTCTCCTAGTAGATTTTTAAAAGTTAGTATATAAACTCAAAATTATTTTGAGATAACGCTCTTGAGTTTTAGGAGGAGATGTTAATGTATATTTTTAATTAGTATATAAGTTTACATATTTAAGATAATTAGCGATATATTCCTAATTAGTATACATTTTTATGATCTCTTAACTTTCTTATTCTATAATTTTTGTTTTGTATAAATATATCAGTTTTTTTTTTGTATTAAAGAAACATAATATAACATACAATAATAAACAATACTCTATGATATTATATTTTTTTTTCTTTATTTTAAGTTTATCACTAAATGGGCCAGGTTAAGTCATTGCATATAATAAGATTCATATAATTTAGTAGTATATAATATAAATAATAGATTTAATTTCAAATTTCCTTTATTTAGTGATTAAGAAAAATTACAATATATATTATTACTATGATAATTTTGTGATTCAGTGTTTATCTTATAATGTAAAAGTTAAAAATTTAATTCTAAAATTATTTTTTAGGATCTATTCAAATAAATAGACATATGAAATAAATAAAATTTGAAGTTGAAATTATATTAAATTAATTTCTAATTTTATAATTAAAATGTATTTAGAAATTCAATTATTTTAAATTTATTGTGTCCTAATAAACTTCTAAGAAAATTCCAACATTTAATAATATGGGTCAAGATTTAGTAAAATATATTTATCCTTCTAATCTAATTACAAAAAATTATATAACTATATTAAGCTAGTAACTTAGTCATTCTTGACTTAATAATATTTGAATTATTTTTGCAGTCAAATAAATCTCGAATTCCAATCTTAATAAGAGCCAAATCTCCCATTAAAAAAAATTTCAATTCAACAATTAAAAACTTGTATTTCAAAAATAAATAAATAAATAAAAAGTTTTTTTTTTTTTTAAATTTATGTGTCAACTTTCACCCTTCTAAAATTTATTAATATGCCATTGAACTAACGTTTTAGTTTAAAATTAATTTTTTGTTGCAATATATATATATATATATATATATATATATATATATATATATATATATATATATAAGTCAAAATTCAAAAAATTTTTAAAAGGTGAGAGATTATTAGAGTTCAAATCACTGGTCTTTTGCATTAAACAGTTGAATTATCAATTTAATGATTATTACCAACCAAAATTTAATACATAATATTAAATTATTCTCTCTAATATCATAATCATAAAATAATATTCTTTCAAATATCATTAATCTCAAGAGTTGGTTGAGTTATTGAGTAAATTTGCTATTTAATTTATTTAATAATTGGAACTTCCACAAATGAGATATTTTCCTCATTTTATTTTTGCTTTACAATACTATACAAAATTAAAATATGTATCCACTATAGACTTAGGTGTTATTTTTAAACATTTTAATTAATTTTAGCATAATTTTAAATATAAAAGATATATATATATGTGTGTGTATATATATATATATATATGTGTGTGTGTGTGTATATTATATATATATATATGTGTGTGTGTGTATATATATATGTGTATATATATACACACACACACATATATATATATACATATATATACATACACACACATATACATATATATATATATATATATATATATATATATATATAATTGTTATATTTACTTTGTGTAATGTACGAGATAAAGTTATGCACTCAGTGTAGATATTAATTTTTCATTGCCCTTTTATATCAAAAAGGATCTTTAGCATTACAATTGAGGATGAAAGAGGAATATATATATATATATATATATATATGCTTTGGATCCGCAGACACGTGATAATTACAAACAGATCCAAGTTTTTTGGCTGTGCACGCTAACTGTAACTGACCTATTTTAGTCCTAATATTAGATTATGTAATTTAGTTTTGTAGTTTACTGTTGATAATAATAATAATAAGAAGAAGAATATTTTGATTTTTCTATTTGATTTATAAGAGTGAAATTTAACTCAATCATTAAGTTTGGTTTACGATTCATCAGTATGTTTGGTTTACGATTCATAATCTTTAGAATTAATTTAAATTTTAAATTTAATTAAATTATAAAATTACTTATTTTAAATTTTCTTTTGTATAAAAATTTTAATGGATAAATTAATAAATGAAATAAAAAGTGAAATTATTTTAGAAAATAAAATGTTATAAATAATGAGATTAGTAATTCCACATAATAGGGATTATTAAAAACATATAAATTAAGTTTTAGATAACACATATTCTATAAATTAACTAAATTTTCATAATTATTAAGTTTAATATGGTAATATGTATCAAATATAATGTTATTTACTAATGTTACGCTGTAATTTTTCATTTACAATTTCAAACATTTCGTGCTATATTACAATTAATAATAATTTAATTAACTAATTAATAATTTTAATTTCCATCAATATATATTATAATTAGAATAATAATTTTGTGTTCAAAAAATATCTATCTAATAAGATTAAATAAAATTCAAACAATATAAATAATAATTTAATTTTGTAAATTATAATTTAATAAAAAAAATAAACACAATAATATATAGTGTATTTTAATTTAACAAGAGTGAGAATTGTTTCTAATCTACTCATATGGGTTTCTATATTGGATTGGAATTAGTTACACTTTCCTAAAAATTAGGTTAGTGTTTAAGTTGAGTTTTCTTTTTTTCAATGTGTTTCATTAATTAATGCTTAAATATCACATGAACATTTCTTTTCTTTAGCTAATTACACCTCACCCTTCAAGCCATTTAAAATTTTAAATGGGTGTGTAATTTAAAAAAAAAAAGAGCAAAATTAAAAAAAAAATTTAAATAATAATAGTAAAAAGACAAAGTTCCTTCTCTAGTGATCCAACGTTTTTCTCGATCCTATGGAACGTAAGTAGCCACAGGATCCCACTTTCAGACACGTGTCAAAATCTTGAAGTCACTAAAAAAGCTTATGGGTCACCCAATAATGAAGAATCGGTCTTTAGGTGGTTTGTATGACTTGCTATAGCAGGTACACTTCCAAGTACTTACCGATAGGTCCGGTAAGCGAGGGTCAATGGTATAAGAACTGGGGTTTAAGCAAAGGTTGGGTGGTTTTTAGAGGGTTTTGCAATCAGAAAGAAGGAACAGAGGGAGTTTTGTTTTTTTAGAGAGAGAGAGAGAGAGAGAGAGATGAAAATGGGTAGCGTTTGAAACTATGTTTTCTTGAGAAAATATGGGATAGAAAATGAGAGAATCTGAGGGAAAATGAGGGGAAGTGGTGTGTAAAGGATAAGGAATTTTGTTTTCTTTTCTGATCTTTGCATTTGTATAAAAAATCTTGAGAATTTCGCTTTGTAAGGGAAAAAGATTTGCACTTTGAATCGGAACATCGTTGCTAAGAGGTGAGAAATGGATTTTGGTTCAGAAGTTATGTGAAAGTTTGTGTTTTTGGTCTGGTTTTTATGGGTCGGATTTTTTTTTTACCCATTTGTTCTAACAGTGTTTTTGGTTTCTGGGAAAAGATGGGAATTGGGATTTTGGAAAAAGTATTAATTCAGCAACAAAAATGTTATATGACTCAAAGCTTTAAATCTTTTTTTTTTTTTTTTCTGAAAAAAATTTCACTCATTTTTTCTAAAACGTCAAGTGGGTCTTTGGATTTGATTTTTGGCGTTTAATTTGTAATTTTATTTTGCTTTCATCTTTTTTGTTCAGTTTCTTCATGGATTTGCTTCTTCTTCCATAATTCTACTTTCAAGTGATTTGATCTGATTTCTAAAGGGGTTTATCCTTCAAAAAATAATTTCTTGATGATAAATATTTAATATTTCAACATATATTTGGACTACATATTTGTTTTTTGATTGCTTTAACGTGGATCCGTGTTGAAGGTTTTAGATCTTCTGAATTTATTGTGGTCTGAAAATTCAACAGAATTTCCTGCATAAATGTCTGAACTGATGTTTTATTTCTTAATTTCCCTTCAAATTTTCTTTATTGGATCCTCTAAATCAAGGTTTTGTTGTGGTTTTAGTTTGTTTTATTTAATTCTTCTATTAGTAAGATTTTCCATTTTTTCACTACTGAAATTGAGAATTCTGATATCTGTTTCTGGAAAAATTGATTTGTTGATGTAATTATTTATTTAATATTGTTATACCTCATCATCAAGTCTCGTTTTTTACGCTTTTTTTTTTTTTAATTTTTAATCTTGGTTTGTAATTTATGATGCCCAGAATTTGTCTTCCTGGTCCATCTTGTTATTATTATTATTTTTTTTGTTGTGCACTTTGTTGTTTTAGTTTGGATCATGAGGATCTGATTATAAAATTCTACCCTTTGGTCACAGTGTTTTTTTTTTTTTTTTTTGGTTTTTTTGGTTTTCTAACCTCTGTGGGTTGAATTGGACTAAGGGACCCCAATATCATGATTGGATGTCTTAATTCTGATGGAGCTTTTGCAAATCCCACTTACGTAGTTCCAATTCATTCCCAAAAGGAATAAATTTTATTGTTGCATACTGGCAACTTTGCTGCAGCCTTCGAGATAGTGGTGTTTATGATATCTTCTTATTTCTATTTTTTTTTCTTTGTTACTATGCCTTCAGAAGTTCAAAGGTTTGATCTTTTGTTTGATGCAAGTAAGATAGGTTCCTCCGTACAATTTTTAAATTGTGGGTGTCTTTCTTTCTTTCTTTTCTTTTTTGGCTTTTGGTATTATCTAATGGGGAGAGTATGTCTGCCTAAAGTTCTAATGTTCTATGTTCTGTGATTGTACTTTCAATTTTGTGAAAATTTTCTTTGGGTTTGTGTATCAGTTCTACTGTCATGAAATAAGGCATCAGTTGATGTTTACTTTGATTTTATTGCCACTTGTCAGGTTCTTCTTCCTGGGTATTGGGAAGATTTTCATTTCAACATTAGAACCTGGAATGCTGTTTATCTGCCTGTGCTGTGTCTTTCTTGGTATGACCTCTGAGATATGGTGTTGCAGAAGAGGTTAGATTATGGATTCAATGGCTATCAGGTTCCTCCCACGCCTCGAGCTACTAGATCAGCTAGGGTAATGTATTCTGTCGTTATCTCTTGCTGATTGTTCCAAATTGGTTGATAATTTTATTTTTTCTGCATAGCAAGATCCCTCCCTTAACTATATTTGTTCTCTATTGTTTTGTATAGAGGAGGGGCTCCTTTAAGAAGAAAGTTGAAGATAATCAAATGTGTGCGTTTGACTTGTTGGCCATTGTTGCAGGAAACTTATTGCTTGAAAAAGAAAGTACTCCTAGTTCTAGTAATACTTCAGCTGACAAAGATCCCTTAATGGTTGTCAATAATAATGTTAAAAATGAATGGCAAGATGAAAATAATATGAAAGTTCAAGCTCATGATCAAGGAAGCCCTTCTAGGAGCTTCTTTGTTTCTGAGCTTATTTCACAAGGTAATGAACAAAACCACTGTTCCAAAGAATCTTTGCATGCTGAGAATGACCTCAACTTAGGATTAGCTTGTACAGTAGTTACTTCTGATTGTGCAGAAAGGTTTAATGGTGAGAAGTTGGCGAATAGCAAAAGCAAAAGTGAAATGGGAACTTTTGCTAGAACGGTAGTGGTAGGCTCCTCTGGTTGTAGGGAGTTTGATGACTGTAAACTAGAGGGTGATACTAAAAGACTAATAAAAGATGATTCCAGTAAATCTGGGAAGGTGCTAAATGGCCCAGTGGCTGACTTGTGCAGTTTTGAGGAGCCAGTGGTCTGGGATGGGAAACCTCCTGCACTTGACAGTTCAGACAGTAGCACCAAGGTGCCTTTTTGTGGGAATCACATGTCCCACTGTTCATATCCCATGAATGGGGATGATGTAAATGTAGATAGTAGAGATGATGACGAAAACTCCTCGGGGTGTACTCACCCTAGGAATGCCAAAAAATTCTTTAGGCCAGCTCCACGCATTGGAGATCGAAGGATAAGGAAAATTTTGGCTTCTAAATACTGGAAAGTAGCTCCAAGATTGAAGGATACGATGCTTTCTAACAACAGTAAGTGGTTTCTTTATGGTTTTTATATATTTTCATTCTAAGTTTGTTATTGGCATTATGTGCCATGTTATTAATTTAATGATCCGTCGGTTTTAAAATGGGTTAGATGGTGGTGATTTGAAGCCTCTTTACCACAAGAGGAAGAACTATTACAAACATCAGAGATCTGAGAGATTATACCCTTTCAAAAAGAGGAAACATTTTGGTTATGGTTCGCAATCAAATTCTGAAGGAGGAATTAGTACCGAATTTGTTTCTGATTCACCTCAGAAGGGAAGTGATGGGGATGCTGCTGGTTCCTGTCTAAAGATGCATGGAGGTCTTTTTCTTCTTTTCTGCTGTGGGGATTTATTTTTTGCTATCTGTAATCTTTTGCTGAGTAATCCTACTTTGTTATGCAGCTACTGGGATCTCATCTTCTGTTGCAGGTCAGCGCAATTCATTCCAACCGAGGGATTCTCACGGTATGAGAACCTTTGATGGAGTGGTTCATATGTACTCTTTTGACTTGATTGGTGTCTGACATTCAAAGAGGTTCTTACACCAAGGTGTATTTCCTTTTACTCAGTGAAGCTTAGGATAAAGTCTTTCAAGGTACCAGAGCTATTTATTGAGATTCCAGAAAGTGCAACTGTTGGTTTATTGAAGGTATTGTGTCTTTTAATTATGATTAAATTAAATTTATCCGCTAATTCAGTATTGTTCATGTGGCTTGATGTTAAGGGAGAAATTGTATAGACAATACTTGTCAACATATATAATTTGCAATGTATGTTTAGGAACTTCTATGTTGTTCATTTCCTTTTGTGTGTGTGTGTGTGTGTGTGTGTTTATTATGAAGAGCGACAACATATTGGTGTATTTATGTTTATGTTTTTTTTTAACACATTCATTTATTGAAGCTTTTGCACTAAACAACTTTCTGATGGAGAATTCCTTGGTAGGTCTTTCTCATTAGAATTTAGATACTCGGGTCTCTACCGTCTATTCTGATAACGAGTACTTGTTCCACAGAGGACTGTTATGGAAGCTGTGACTACCATACTTGGAGGTGGATTACGTGTTGGTGTACTTCTTCAGGGAAAGAAGGTTCGAGATGACAATAAAACTTTACTGCAGACCGGGATCTGTCACGATAATAAATTGGAGGCTCTAGGTTTTAGCCTAGAACCTAATTCTTCTCGAACTCCTCCTTTGTGCCCTGGAGATTCTCCCTTTCTGCTTCCTTGTGACACACCACAACCTGTAAGCAGGTAATTGGAATTCTCTGACCTGTTGAAAATTTGACCTTGTTGTTAATATTCTAGGCTCATAAGAATCTTTCCCCCCGGTATCCACTTCATTATTTTTGTGATAAATTGAATATTTGGAAGTTGACTTTCTCTATTGATAAATGACGATAAATTATTGACATAAAAAAATTATTCAAGAATCAAGAATATTCAGATACCAACTTGCTGTTAGTCATGTATGCTTGAGGCCTAGGAACTAGGAAGTGAACTTTTATACCATGCAGAAGTATCTCCCTCCTATTGGAATTACAACTGTATCCACAGAGCTTGTAATTTTTACTGCACATGACATGAAAAAACATGTTAAGTTTCAGAAAAATGTTTTGATGGTCAGAAGAATGAAACTATGAAGTGAAACATTCATTTGAAGGTTTTGACTTTTTTTTTGGATTTAGAAATTTGTGAACAATTATACAACTGTTGTGAATGGTCTGCTTCAGCTTTTCCACTCCAAATCTAGCTAATCAAGTTGGATGCTGATGTGTAAGTTCCTTTACCAGGTATCCACCTGCTCCGAGTGTTGTACATCAGGCCACTTGCTCTGCTTCTCCTGAACCTCATAGTTCTAATTTAGGGAATTTCATTGAAAGTGACCATGATTCAGCACCCTCTCCTACTGATATGTCAATTGATAGAAGTACAACAGATTCTAAAGCTCTGGTTCCTGTACCAGAAATGAACATTGAGGCGCTAACTGTGGTTCCAGCACACCGGAAAGCTAAGCGATCCGAGATTGTGCAGCGCCGAATTCGTCGACCTTTCTCTGTTTCTGAAGTTGAAGCTTTGGTGCAAGCAGTTGAGAAGCTCGGAACCGGAAGGTATATTTATTGTCTTGATAATACAAAGCTAAAAGGCATAAACCGAATAAGGAAAAGCTGTTTGAGATTGAGACATTAATATAGATTAATTAATATTTTGATGATTATTGATCCAGTAAAGATTTATTCAAATCCCACTCCTGGTGGCAATCTTTACAGCAAATTTAAGAGCTTGAATTGTTGGATGCAGTTTTCTCTTTTGCCTTCCAATTCTTTAAAAGAATAAACTTTTTAATGGATTTGTCAATACACAGATGGCGTGATGTCAAACTCCGAGCATTTGATAATGCAAAGCATCGAACTTATGTGGATCTGAAGGTGAGTTTGCTCAGTATTCACTCTTCCAGCTCATATGATTTTCTGTTTGATCTAATTGGTTTCCTATTTTAAAATAAATGATTGTCACTTTTAGAGGGGGTTACATTTTATTTTTAAATGTGGTCTTTTAAAATTAAAAAATGTCAGACTTTGTAACCTTGGGCCCACATTCCTCAAGGGTATGTAGTTAGTTTAATCTGTTCAAGAAAATAGTTGCTTGTATAACTGGTCAATGATCAGATAGACTTTAATGACCTTTTATGGTCTGCGTAGCTTTAACTGTAAAATAACAAATGTCCCACAAGGAATCTCTTCAATTCCAACCTTACACGATGCCTCTTCTATACTTTTCATACCCTCATTCTTCTTCTGTCCTCATTACTAACCTGCCCTTTACCAAATTTCCTAATCCCCACTTTCCTTTTTTGCGTCGCAAGAAATATCAAATGTGCTGTATGACTAAATTCATCTTCCTAGAAAGCAAAAAAAGCAAAGGTGAGTTGGTCTCTGTATTTCTTGGTAGATTGCCTGAGGGGTATTGTCACGTGAATGTGGTGGTTCAGTTTGGTTTTGAATGGTATTTTTGGTTATGCAGGATAAATGGAAAACGCTTGTGCACACGGCAAGAATATCCCCTCAGCAAAGGAGGGGAGAGCCTGTCCCCCAAGAGCTCTTGGATAGGGTCCTAACTGCACATGCTTATTGGTCCCAACAACAAGCCAAGCAACAGCTCAAACAGCAGCAACCAGAGACTTGCCTTCTACGCTGAGAGATATCTATTTATTTTATTTTATCAAGAGCTGGCAAAACACATGTTTGAAGAAATGCATAGACTAGTGGATTTAGAGAAAGATTTCCTGTGTATTCTTGTTATTATTGTGTAAAAAAAAAAAAAGGGTTCATGACAAGGGAGAAATAGCAGCCTTGAAAGAATTCTTATTGTAATATTTTCTGGCTCTCGCCAAGATTCTTTTCCAGCTTGGAGAGGTGTGGCACTTGTAAATGGTGATGGAATAAGAGCTTTGCTAACGGAATTCATTTGACTGCAGAATTTTTTTTTTTTTTCCTTATAGAACTTGACGGCTGCGATAATTTCCTTATAAAATGTAATTTTTATATAAATATATATATATATTTTTATTTTGAAAAAATAAATAAGTATTCGCGATCCGGTACTTTCGTTCCCGCCCTGTAATTCATCTTGTCTGGCCTCAATATAAAACAAATAAGAAATGAATATACTAAAATTATTATCCTTACGTTAGGAAATGGCCATAAAGAAGGCACGTGCTTGCATGTGTCTGAAAATGAAGTTATTTATTTTATTTTATTTTTTTTGAATTAATTAATCATTATTATTATTATTATTATTATTTTGTTCTCATAATGATTTCTTAAAAAAATAGTCCTAAAAATTTAAATCTACTGGCCTATCTGTGGACAATGATTGAGAGAGTGCTTCATTTTTAAATTCCAAGAGTTGAAAAAGTTTTGGGGGATTAGGTGATTAAGGGCTATTACCATTAACCTTGGTGATTCTAATATTATAGATATGATAAATAGATTATAAGGCAATATAAAAAAAAATTGAGAAAGAATGGAGAGAGATTTTAGATTTGACTTTTAATTTATTTTTTATCGATATTAAATTGCATTATTCAATAAAATTATTAATTTAATACTTAATTAATTTATATTTTTTAATGAAATAATGGCTAAGATTAATTGAGCACTAAAATATCTCAGTTATACTGGTGACAACCAAGCACTTGATTTATTTATACTTAATACTTATATTATATATAATATTTCTTGATTAAAAAAAAAAATCTAAGGTCTCCATTTTATTTTAAAGTAATGGATTATATAACTATCACAAATAAATTTTAAATCTTGATCTTTATTTTTAAACAGTTTTAAAACAAATTATTTTAAAGCAAACCTTAAAATTTAAATTTCATTAGTAATATAATTTTAAAAAATAAGTTATATTATTTTTTTTTTCTGATTATTATTAATGAAGGAACACTATAATTCAAATTTCACTTTTAGAAATTTTAATCCCTCAAATATTATGATTAAAAAAGAAAAAATTTTCTTAGTTTCTCATTGTCTTAATTATTTTAGTTCTATTTTTCTAGGTTCTTAGTTGTTTTGTGGTCCTACACCAGTATTTATCTAAATTTGAAATCTTTTTGACCTGTGCTAGCTTTCAAATCTATGGAAAATACAAATCCACTATTTATCCATTAAATTTGAATGCTAATTCAGGAGTTTTCAATTTTTTGGTGGAGTAGTAGAATAGATTTACTTTTCAAAATTATTTTCTTGTAAATCCAATTTTATTCACAATTTTTATAATATTGTGGCTAACTGACTGTCTAAATTTATAGATCTATATAATACTTGTGATTGAATATGGGTAGGTATTATCTTTAATATTAATGATAATTATCATTTTCCTTCAAAAAGAAAAAGAATCTAATAGATACTTGAGGAAAAAGATTCCATTTATTGAGATGAAGGCAAGTGTCAATGTACAAAATACAAGTGATGACATATATAATATGTAATTTCATGCCACTTTTTATATGTCTTTTTCACAAAAAGGTTATCACTTGCACTATTTAAAATTTAAACTTTGAATTGTAGATAAACAAATAAACAAGGATTCTTTTTCTTGTGGCTACAATTCTATAGATTGTCTCTTTTCCCCTTTTTTCTTTTATAATTGTTAAAAAAAAAAAGAAGAAGAGGATTATCCTAATATGTATGGCCAACAAAATTTAAGAATTAATTAATTTTGGCTAAAAAAAGAGTTGGAATAAGTCTTAAAAAAAAATGATTGCTTTAATTAGTGGTTCAAATTTCATGTTTTGCATCTATATAATGTGGTTGGAATAATGATTTTGAAATCTCTCTTTTAGTTATGATTCTTCTTATTTAAAAAAAAAAAAAAAATTAAATATGCAAATATGTTGCATAATCTAATGATACATTATTATTGTATAATGTCTGTATATACATTAAATTATTAGTTTAATAATCAAGTAAATAATATCACTGTATCAAATGTCAAAATTCAAATTTTAATATCTTATTATTTTTAAAAAAATTTAATTAAGAAGAAAAAAAACTAAACACTAATGATGACTTAGAAAAAATGAATAGTTTTCCTTTTTTTTTTTTTTCCTGAATTGTTTGTGACACAAACAATAAAATATTTGCTCCAATCCATTAAAAAAAAAAGGAAAATATCAAAATTTTGGGCCTAACAGAAAAGCCCAGTGGAGCTTAAGTTAGAGTTTGTGACTTTCTGACATACGATGGCCTCAAAGAATGATCTAAGGCTTGCAGACTTGCTGGAAAATACAAACACTGACCTCAAACAATGGATGTTTGTTTTTTTTTTTTTTTTATTAATTAGACTGTGATTATAGTTTAAATAGTTCAAATATTCTACTAATAATTCCAGTAAATATTTCTCATCAATGTTAAATTAATTATTTATATATTTTCTTTCAGATATCAATAACTTGAGATGAATTTTTTTCATTATCTATTCATCAGTTTGTTGCTACATAATCTATAAACTTAATAGGATTTATTTTTTGTGGTGTGAACTTTGTAACATCAAATTTTGCATATTTTATGGTTAGTAATATAAATAAACTCACAATTTATTATAGTTTTATTTATATAAATCTATTATTTTTTATTAATAATTATTTTCTAATTATTAATTTCATTTTATAATAAAATTTTCAGGCTTTGGTAGCTATTGCAAACATTAAATTTTTGTTCTTTCCAAAACTAGTGGTTTTGTTGGAATATAGGTTGCTTTAACCATCTTTTATGTTGTGTTCATTTCGTTGAATAGGATGGTATTGAAAATTGATTTAGATTTTGTCGTATTTTAATTATTAGTAAGCAATAAAAGTCTACCTAGCTGATAAAGAAGAATGTGAAGGAAAAGAAGAAGAATGTGAATGGGGAGAAAGGAAAGAAAGCTTTGTATGTAGTTATTAGAACATTTGTGAATTTATTATGTTGATATTATTAGAAGAATTTTTATTTTTATTTTTCTTTGTATTAAACATATACGAGACATGTACTAGCAAATGGGCATATGTTTCCATATTACATAAATGCAAGTCCATTGATGATATTTTGATTAAAAAAAATAGTTTTATTAAATTAATAACATGTATAAACATTATTAGATACTTATTATATAAAAAAAGAATACTGAATTTTATGGTAATGTATAATATTTACTATGATTTGTTCATTCTTCTTCTTTTTTTTAAGAGATTAGTGTTTCTAATTTATACCATATACTATAAATTATTTGCTTTGATTGATGAGAAATTTTTGTAAATTTAAGCCATATATAAATAGTATTAGATATTGATTATATACTAAAAGAATACTGAATTTTATAGTAATGTATACTATTTGTTGTTATTTGTTCCTTTTTGTTAATATAAGATATTGGTGTTTCTAATATATAACATATGTTATAAATTTTTTTTTTATTGGTGAGCTATTTTTGTATATTTAACCCATGCATAAACATTATTAGATACTAATCATATATTAAAAGAATACTGAATTTTATAATAATGTATACTGTTTGTTATTATTTATTTACTTTTTTAATATAAGAGATTAGTGTTTCTAATTTATAATATATGCTATAAATTGTTTGTTTTGATTTATGAACTATTTTTATAAATTTATGCCATGTATAAATATTATTAGATACTGATTATATACTAAAAAAAATACTGAATTTTATAGTAATATATATTATTTGCTATTATTTGTGAGAAGTATATTATTATTTTTTTGTTTAATTTATGCTGTTTGATGTGACTTTTTATTTGCTTATTTTGAAAATTTTTTAAAATCTCAAGTAAAATGTAATTTTAAAAGTAATTAATTTATAAATACAAATTTAATTTTTATGTGTAACAAATGATACAGTACAAATTTATGAAAAAATATACTACATAAATTTAGATAAATTATATAGTTTTCAATTTAAAAAAAGGTTAATAATTAATTCATTTGGAATTTTTATAAATAAAATTTAATATGATTAAATTAATTTTTTAATTTTAATTGAAAGTGAAACTAATATATGATAATTGCAAAGAGAAAAAAATCGGATTTTGATAGACAAAAAGAAGAAGAGAGGCTAAATTTATAAGTGAAAAGAGAAGTTTATAACATTTTTGCAAAATAAAAAGTAAGGGACAAAAAAAGGGTTTTTTTTTTTTTTTTTTTTTTTTTTATAGTTTTTGGACTATTTATGTAAAAATCCCTAGTCTAAATCCATAATCTTAAAATCTTAAAAATAATTTCTATATTATTTAGACTCCGTTTATTTCGTCTAAATTAACTTGTCTTTGGAAAATATTTTTTGAAAACTATTTTTCAAAAAACTAATTTTCTGTTCTTTGGTTATAATTTCAAAAATTAGTCAAAGGATATTTGCAAGACTATAAAAAAAAAAAAAAGTGTTTTTTTTTTTTTTAGTTTTTGGACTATTTATGTAAAAATCCCTAGTCTAAATCCATAATCTTAAAATCTTAAAAATAATTTCTACATTATTTAGACTCCGTTTATTTTGTCTAAATTAACTTGTCTTTGGAAAATATTTTTTGAAAACTATTTTTCAAAAACTAATTTTCTGTTCTTTGGTTATAATTTCAAAAATTAGTCAAAGGATATTTGTAAGACTATAAATATATTTAAACTTATAAGAATTTCATATATTTAAAATTATATTATTAAATATGAGAAAAAAATTATATAAATTATATAACAAATTTATTTTAGTTTCTCTTTTTTCTTTTCTCTTTATATAAGATTTTGTCTTATCGTACACCGTCCTTAGCCATGGTGAAGAGAAAACCTAAAAATACAAAGACTAAAGTGACAGTTGATGAGGAATTGATAGATAAGGAGGGATTTGATAGTGGATCAATTAGTGATTTACCAACGAAGTTAGATTAGTGATTTACCAACAGAATTAGAGTTGCCAGAGGAATTGTTAGATAGTAATGCCTAGGCTAATCTATGTGATGGAGAATTGCATGTGTGTGATGTCATGGAGGTTAAGGATCCTAAACAAAATCATTCGATTGATACAGGGGATGTGGTAGACGATACTATTGATGATCATTTAAAGGATAATGTGGTGATGACTCCTATTGCTGCTCAAGTACATAAATCATGGTCTTCTCTATTCAATAGTAATAGATCTTGTGATAGTGGTGGTGAGTTACACAACTGTCCTCCTTTAGTGAGTAATGGGATTAAGAGTTGCTAAGTTTCAATCTGCTAAAATAAAGGAGAAAGATCAGTGGAGGTGTGTACTTTTGGGGTCTATGTTAGGGCAAAAGCCTAGATTCTTTAAAATTAGGAATTTTGCTCTAAATAGATGGAGGTCTAAGGGTTTAGCTGAAGTTTAGATGATTGAGGAGAATTTGTTTGCTTTTAAATTTGAATCTTCTTACGTAAAGTTAACTGCTCTTCAAGATGGTCTGAGTACTTTCAATAAGCATCCTTTAGTTTTACAAGAGTGGCATCCTAGAATGAAGTTGGAGGTTCTTTGGGCAATTAAAGTGCCAATTTTGATCGAATTTCCTAAATTACCTTAGGAGTTTTGGAGCCTCTTGATGCTTAGTAAAATTACCAGCCTATACGAGAGACCTTTTGTTTATTGATCAATGTACTTTGCATAAGACTAGACTTTCTTATGCTAGGGTGTTGGTGGAAATGGATTTGATCTGTGGTTTTGGAGGATGAGAAGGGTAGTGTGTTTAATCAACCTATTCTATATGAATGGTTTTGGCCATTCTTCTCATGGTTGTCCTAAGAATCATCCATAATGGGTTCCTAAGAAAGATCAGGATGTAGAGACTAAAAAGTTAAAGAATTAGGGTGATGGGAAAGCTATAAAGGAAATGGAGCAAATGCAAAAGGGGGATATTGTTATTATCCCTTCTGGTGTACTCAAGGTATCAGATTTTGGTGCCAAGAAAATTGTGTCAGATGTTATTACTGGGAGTAAAGGTAAAACTGTTGTGGTTTGGAGTTCTTCATATGGTGAGTCTAGGCTAAGCAATAATGATGGTGCTTTTAGATCTACTGTTGTTTTGATAAATTTTGCTGCTGATCCTGTGGGTGTTATTAGGGATAGGAGGATTAGGAAGGATGTTATGGGTCATCCCTTAGATAGGGGAAAATGATGGGAGCTTAGAACATAAGGGATCTTAATAACCCGTTAAAGCAGTTAAACGTAAAGAAGCTGGTACTTTCAATTATCTCTGATTGCTTTATTGGAAATAAGGGTACCAGTTGGTAAGATTACAAAAATTTGGTAATGATTGGGTCGTAAGGGTTGGAATATGATTTTAAATATTAGTTGTTGTGAGTTATGTAGGATTTGGATTTGTTATTATCCTCAGAAGATTCATGTGTTTATTCTTAATATGACTGATTAAATTGTCCATTGTGAGGTGATCATAGAGGGTGTTACATTTTGGTGGTTTGCTATCCATGCAATGAATGATAGCATTAATAAAAGGCAGTTATGAGGGAGTATAATTGACATTAGTCATAAAGTACATGTGCCTTAGTTGGTACAATGGGATTTTAATGCTTTGTTGTGGAATTTTGATAGGTGTGGAGGAAATCCTATGCAATAAGAGGCTTGTGGCGAGTTTAGGGATTGTATTAGTGAAGTTGAATATTTAGAACTTAAGTGGTCTAGTTGTAGATACACTTGGACTAATAACTAGGGCAGGGTTGATAGGATTTGTAGGAAGTTAGATAGAGTGTTCATTAATGGTAATTGGGTAGATCAATTTCCTGGAGCTGAATGTAGAAATTTGAATGTTGGCATTTTAGATCATTCACCTATTTTGGTTTTTTTTTTGGGACTCAGTTTGCCCATTGTTAAAAAAAGTTTTAAATTCTTTAATATGTGGATTGAGCATCCTCAATTTATGGAGGTTTTAGGTGAGCAATGGAGGACAAAGGTTGGAGGATGGATGATGGTTGAGGTCTATAAAGTTGAATATGCTTGAGAAAGCTTTGAGAAAACTCAACAGAGAGCATTTCACTAAAATTTCATATAAGATGTAGCAACATAGGAAGAAGGTTTAAGATATTCAGGTACAATTACAAAATGATCCTCTTAATCCATTCTTATTAGATGAAGAGAGAGTCTCCGTCAGTCATTTAAGGAGTCTGTTAAGGTGGGAGGAGAATTTTTATAAGCAAAAATCTCCGGTGTAGTGGGTTGAATTTGGTGATTAAAACACTAAAATTTTTCATCAAATGATGAAATAGAAAGTGGTTAAAAATAGAATAGATAGTGTTATTATGAATGGAGTGGTAATTAATCAGCAGAGTTAGGTGATTGGGTGTTTGTTGAATTTTATAAAGCACAATTAGGCACTGCAACTATTAGAACTCAACATATTGATCCAACTATATGTTTTGCTAGTCCTTTGCTTAATGAGTCCCAAGCTCTTGATCTATGTGTTGATGTTGCTGACCATGAAATGAAGAAGGCAATGTTTTCTATTGGGAGTGATAAAGCACTAGGGCCTGATGGCTTCAATAGCATGTTTTTTAGAAAAGCATAGGGATTGTGGGAAGGGATATGATGTTAGTTGTGAGGGAATTTTTCACTCTTGGTAGGATGCCTTTTGAGTTGAACAAAAAACTTATAACCCTCATTCCTAAGGTTGCTAACCTAATTGGGCCTAGTGATTATAGGCCAATAGCTTGTGGTAATGTATTATACAAATGCATTACAAAAATACTTTCAAATAGATTATAATGTGTTCTGCCTTCCTTAATAAATGAGGCATAGTTTTCTTTTATACCTGGTAGGAGGATTATAGATCATATTCTTCTTGCTCATGAGCTAGTGTAGGAGTATCAAGAAGGAAAAGGCAAAGGGGATTGTGCAATTAAAATTGACCTTAAAAAGGCATATGATTCCATTCATTGGAAGTATATTGAGGAGGTTTTATTAGGTTTTCATTTTCCTCATTCTTTTATAAAATGGGCGATGTAATGTGTAAGATCTCCTGTTTACTCTATTACCATTAATGGCAACTCTAAAGGAAGTTTTTCTGGGGCCAAAGGTGTTAGGCAATGAGACCCAATTTCCCCACTTTTGTTTGTGCTGGTCATAGGGTATCTTTCTCGTAGTTTTAAGGTGCTGTGTACAAGAGAGCTTCAATTCCATTTGGGGTGCAACAGTTTGGAAATTAAACACATATGACCATTTTGGGTGAAGAGTTTGGAAATTAAACACATATGCTTTGCTGATGATTTGCTTCTCTTTTGCAAAGGCAAGATGGAAATTGTAGCCTAATTACAAAATGTTCTTAACCATTTCTTAAATGTATCAAGCTTACAAGCTAACCCCCAAAAGAGTATGGGTTATTTTAGTGGGCAAGATAGTCATAGTAAAGTTCAAATTCTTAAGTTGCTGGGGTTTTCAGAAGGACATTTACCTATTAAATATTTGGAGTTACCTTTTTTTAGTCACAAACTCTTTAAGAATGATTGTCATGTCTTGATATAAAGAATGACTAGCGGAGTAAATAATTGGGCTGTTAGGATGCTTTCCTACGTAGCGAGACTTTAGCTTATTAATTCTGTGTTGATGAGTATGAAGAATTTTTGGTGCCAAGCTTTCATCTTGCCTAAAGCTGTGATTCATGTTGTAGAGAGTATTTGCAGGAATATCTTATAGAAAGGTAGTGCTGAGTACAAATATGGTTTGGTCTCTTGGAAAGAAGTGTGTTGTAGAAAGCATGAAGGGGGTCTTGGAATTAAAAATATTCTTTGTTGGAATAAGCATATATGGCATTCGGTTGCTGTCAAACAATTTATATGGGCTAAATGGTTTAGTGTAAATAAGTTGAAACTTTGGAGTTTTTAGGGTTTAACTAAGCCATTAAAGGCTAGTTGGAGTTAGAGGAATCTTTTAAAATTAAGATCAAACATTAAAGATTGTTTTGACTACATTCTTGGTAGGGTAGAGCTATCTTTTTAGTATGATCCCTAGTTGGAGGGTATTTCAGTTAGTGAAACTTTTCCTTTTAGATGTTGATATACCTACACATGCAAAGGTTAAAGATGTTTGGATTCATGATGAGTGGAAGTTGCCAAATCCTCTAAATGAAGTGATTGATAGTGCTTGGGAATACATTAAGCTGCATGTGAAAGTGGACAGAAATAAGAATGATTTAATAAAGTGGAAAATCTCTTCTTCTGGTTTATTTTTCATATGTAGTGCTTGGGCTTATTTTCAAGGTTCAAAGCCCAAGGTTTCATGGTGGTGAGTGTTATGGGGTTTCAATCATATACCAAGACATAGTTTCATTGCTTGGTTGGCTATTAAAAGGAAATTGCAGGTAAAGACTAAACTAAAAAGTTGGGGTGTTGTACAAGATGATCTCAATATTTTTTGCAATAGAGAAAGTGAGCACATTAAATATTTATTTTTCCAATGCCCTATCATCTGTATCATTTGGAAGCAAGTTCTTGAGACATGTTTATATAACAAAGATGTTTTTAGTTGGAGGAGAGAATGGAGTTGGTGTTCCAGGAAAGCAAAAGGAAGAACCATTCTTAGTCAAATCACAAGAATCGCGTTTGTTGTAGCAATCAACTATATCTGGCAGGCTAGAAATTTAATCATTTTTGACCATTCAAATACTGCTACCATTAGTATACTTAAGAAGATTAGAAATGTTGTGTTGTTGAAAATGTATAACAAAAGAAGTAACAATTTGAGATTTTTAGAGTTGTATAGGAGATGGCAAGTGATTTGTTGACGTAATTAGTTTTGTTTTTGATATTGTTAGGTTGTACAGCTTATTGAGTTTGCAATAAGATCATTTTTTGGTGTTTTTGACAAAAAAAAAATAGTAAATTTTGTGGTCACCAACTATTGATGGTGATTGTTGATGGTCACCGCATCTGGCATTGGTTATTGGTGGTTGCCAATAGTAAGTATCAATGATTGGTAGATTAATAAATTTATATTTGTATATTTTTTATTGTAATCATTTTGTCAAAATATTGAAAATGGCTTCCTATTTTGTATAGAGAAAATCATTTTCCTTATAAACAGTTTAATTTTTTATTGACCAATAAAATATTTTCCATTGATTAATTTTTCAAAGCATTTTAAATATCAAAAAATATAGAAAATTATTTTTGTAAAAAAAATGGAGTTTTAGTCATAATTCATTGATTTAAATGATGACTTCAATTAAATCCATAATCTCATGGTGTTAGAGACAATTTCAGTATTGTTTAGTCAAAATTCGTTTATCTAAAAGATGACCTCAATTGTTAATGGGCAGTGAACATGCTCTTCATTTTATTTATTAAATTATTTTTTTTACATAAAAATTTTCAAATGAGGGATAATTAAGATTTAAATTTTTTATTTTTTATATTATAAATTAAATACTCAATTATCAATATGTTAATCCAATGATTAATTGAAGGGAAAAATATGCAATTGGACGAGCAAAAGCATGACAGGGCAAAATTTTAAATTTTCCAAAATTCACTTTGCAATAGTAAAGGCTTATAGTCCAAAGAAGTAATCAACTTAATCAAGTGCAAAACACACATGCAAGAGGAAGAGAATGAATAATAGAATGTGTTGGTGAAAAGTTTTGAAATAGTGAGCATGCCACACGTGTGAGGTATGCAAACCAAATTTGTGCGCCTTTAAACTTCTAAAAATCAGAGTGACTGCAAATTTTCGAGGTTCTTTACCATAATTCCCTCGAATTGAGTAATGCACCAATTAAATTGGACTAAAGAACTAAAAGTGTTTGAAATTAAATAAGCAAGATTGAATTGAAATTAAGTTTTGGATGACAATAATGCAATTGCATTGAATGTGAATATTAACAAGGACATGAAAGTGTAAACATGGTAAATTAATGAAATTGCTCTAATAAGAAGAGTTTTTGGAAATTAAAGTCTAAACAAAAGAGCTTAAATGGAATCTAAAATACTTGAGAAATTTGAGTTGTTGTAGTTTTGGGATAGTTTCTCGTGTCGATTATCTGTCCTCATTCCAATGTCCCTCCTTGCTTTTTATTTCTTCAGGTAACCACCCACTTTCCCATTAAGTGGCCATTATTTCATATTCCTTTAAATCTCATTTACAGCCACTTTTGTATCTTCAACTCCCCATTATCCACTTCCATCAATTATTATTTTTTTAATATTTAATGGGCTGGGTTTTAGTTTTAGTGGGTTGCAAAATTTAGGCACAAATAGAACGAATAATCGAATTATCTCTTGAAGCATAGAAAATACTCTCTAATTCTTCAATAGAGTTCCTCAAATGCAAAGCGTCCATCGTCTAGTATAGGTCCACACCTACTCAACTGATCAAGTTTCCTTTGGCATATTTGGTTGCTCTTGAATCCTCTTTCTTGTTTGTCCAAGGATGATTCAAATGCCTCTTTCAAATACTCCTTGAAAGCTAAGATTCTTTTATTACTTTGAACTTAATCTTCAAAAGGAAAACTACACATGCAAAGTGTTTTTTCATTAAGAACTTAAAGAAAAGAAGACGAAGAAGATTTTCTTCTTTGCTATCTGTCTCTTTCTAACTTCTCTCTACTATTACGTACAAATGGAAAATGAAGACAATGAATCATTCATTAACAATTAGCTTCATCTTCTTCCTATTTATAATCTCTACACTCTCTATTATCTCATAGTGGTAGTGGGAGACAAGGAAGATGACAAGAATGATTTCCACTATGCTAAACTTGGCTTGCAAGGCTTAATTGACTTAGTGAAGTCAAGCTATCAAGTTAAGTCTTGGCTAAGGTAAAGCTAATGTATTTGGCTTAATGAGTTTTCCCTACACACATCATATTTGTACAGTTTGCCCAACTCCTAGACCTAATTAGCCCATCAAAACCAAATATACTCTTCCACATCAAATGTGGATTGTGTCCACATCACATGTAAGTCCCAATTTTGTCTTCTTTTCAATTTAGTTATTCCCATCTGTGTCTCATACTAATTAAGACTCAATTGACATGAATCCATTATGGATTAAACTTCAGGACATGTTTTTAGGATATGCTAAGCACCTTGTAAATTTAATTACAAGTTTAATCCTATTACCATTAATCAATTAATTAAATAATTTACTTAATTATTATGGTAATCATTTTAACTCGATCAGTAAACATTATATGATGTGTGACTTTCTAGATTTATGTCTAATTAGTAATGAAATTGATAAAACATCTTTTTCTCTGCTAGTTATCAAATCCCATTTCACTCTTAGTCCTATAGATCATGAGTGACACCTAGCATAGCATATGAGGTTACCTAATTAGAAATGAATGTTTATAATTGTCATTTTTTATTCTATAGACTATTGATAATTGATGCATTCCTACTAAGCTAGTAATCCCATGCAAGGAGATCAATAGCTTTAGGAATCGGAAAACAAAAAGCTCGTTTCCTACTATGTTATAACTATGGAAAACCCGTTTACAAGTAAGATATTGTAGCAGGTAAATCCTCTTCTAATAAGAATTTATCTCATAAACTATCACTATAAATAGCCCTTAAATCTTTATAATTGAGGTAACTCTTAACTCTAAGCTATATACATACTCTCTATAAATCATAATTTTACTAAATTAAAAATTGAAATTGTCCACCAAGCACATCGCCTGGGCCCTCTAATTTTTTGCCTTGCATGTATCGAAGATCGCTTAACAATGTGCTTGAGATCAGAATTCATGTTGAACACATCAATAATAATTACCATGCATTATATCTCTCTGTTATGAAATCTTAATCTCAGCTGGAGTCATAGATTAGTCAAACCCTAGTATGCCTTAACTATATGTCCTCATCGTAGTTCTAATTCTCAATAAATGCAATTCCTATTAGAAACCCTTTTCTAGTGAATCTTAATTATTTTGGCCAAGGATTTGTGTGTAAAGAATAACCAGATAGCATTTGATTTTTTTTTTTTATTGTTTATCTAAGTTAATGAATTCCATCTTGGTGATAACTTTTTTACACATGATCACAGACTAGTAACAACCCAGCACTGAGATTGGTCCACCGGTTTGAGTGAACGTGAACTGGCCCTGGCTAGTCTTGGTTAAAGGCCAGTTCCTAAATTAGTGATTTAGGGCAGATTATTGTTTAGACCCAATTCGAACCTATTTTTTCATTTTAATTAATTAAAAAATTTCATTTTATTAAAAAATTATGATTAATTAAAAATTTTATTTTATTCATTAGTTATTTGATTATTAAATTATATACAAATACTTTATGTTAAATTTTTTAATATTTTTATTATAAACAAATACTTTATATTTGAAAAAAATTAAAATAAAAAGGGCTTAATTTAGAGCTGGATTGAAACTAACGCGTTGAGGAAGGGAACTTGAACCAGCCCTTTCTCTGAATTGGCCCTTGTTGACCGGTCCTGTCCCATGTTTGACTCGAATGACACCATTTGAGTCGATTCTAAATTGGCACTTAGTCAGGCCTACAGTTATATCCATATGTACTAGTTAGGGCCATCACATACTATATACTTGAGCATGGTTAGCACCAGCATACAAAAAGTAATAAATCTTAATCATCTATGTTTAAGATAATTGTTTCGTGTCAAGTCAAAAGATTATATGTACAATTATGATCTAGATAACGAATTATTGACTAGCATTAAAACTCCATGTATTTATCATCTACCGTCATAGTTTGACTACTCATCTAATGAATATCTACATGTTTTCTTCGACATCACATGTCAAAATAATATGAGACTCATTTACCTCCATAATCGTAAGTATTTCATACCACTATGAAAAACAACATAAGTGATGGTCTTTTTGAAATAATTACAATCCAAAATCTTATAACTATGAATATTTTAAAATATTTGTATCAGAGTGACCTGTCACTCGTATTTTCAACTTTTGAGAATATATCTTCTTATAAAATACTAAAGGACTATACATTCAATATAATGAAACATTTTTTTTATATAAATAACATGTATAATTTAGCATAAATAAAAATATGTTTTACAATCACATCTACATAAATACATTAAAAGCGGATGCGTGGATGAACAATGCATTTTCCAATTGATTTTAACTTTTGCTGACAGGTGAAATTACTAGAGTGACCTTGGCTTTTCCTTTAAAACAAATGGAAAACGACGTCTTTTGGGTGGCTATCAAGGTAATTTTGAAGTAATTTACTTATGTGCCCTTAGTCTTGCTATACTGCTAAGGAAAACGATGTCGTTTCATAGGGTAGAAAAGTAAATATCATTCTCTTCATCAATTGAACCCTAGATTGTTAGTTAGCTCTGAACTTTGCCTCTGCATAGAGAGCTTCTTCACATATGATTTCTCTTCTATATTTTTTATCTGATTTCTATTAGAAATTGAGATTTGCTATATCTAGATCAAAAGAGAAGGGAAAAAAGAGAGAGGGAATGGGTGAGAGCCAGAAGTTCTAGCTAGCAAACTGCACAGTGCGATAATGTTAGATCGATGGTTGTTGTGGCAACTATTGGATTAAGGCATTCTTATGCTTTGGACTGCAGTAATCTTTGGGTATCTATATTCTAATTTCTCTGATTTATTTAATGTTGGCGACTGCCACTGCTAATAATATTGGCAAGGTTCGTCATAAGAAGGGCACCATCATTTTGCCTCCTCTCTCTTTCAAGCTTGAGGTTCATACCTATTTTCTTTTACTTCTTTGCTTTTGGTTCTCTCAAGTCCTAATATTTCTTCTCTCTCTCTCTCTCTTCCTCCCACATTTGCATTTTGTTGCAAAAGTTCTATTGCAAGGCTCCAGCAATTGGCCTTCAAGGTTATGCAAAATTACATGTGTGTTTTACCTTTTCAATTGAATTATTGAGGGTGAAATCTAAATAATGATACTTAGTAAATTACTTTCAAAATTTCCTGCTTTTCCTTTTTCTTTCAGTGGATTTTATGATAAATTTAAATATCAATGTTTAGGCGTTAAAATGAATTTTTTGTTTTACTTGATATGACAAGATTCCAAATGGTAATAGATTTCTATTTCTATTTGCAAGTAAATGTATTCTTTTAAATTTTTTGGGCATATATATATATATATATATATATATATATATATATATATATATATTGATCATGATATGTACTGCCTATTTCATACTCTCTCCTGATGTTGACGCCGATCATGGTTTATATTGGCCATAATGCCATTAATTGATAATTGTATTTGGATTAGTATGTGATAAATGTATGTAAATATTGTCTTTTTTATAGAGTGGATTAATTTGTACACATATTCTATATATCAGTTTAGTCTTTTGATAGTGTGTATAATTTAAAGTTTGAAACTTTCTAGATATGTAATGGGACTAAAAGAAAAGAGCTGGGCACATATGGTACTACTGTTTCTGGGGCTAAAAGAGCTGCTAACTCTATTTCCCATGAAGCTGGATCGCCTACTTCTGTCAGGTTTGACACTCCAAAATTTTCTTTTCTTTTAATTTGTTTATATGTTTTGTTTGGTAGTAAGAAAAGAAAAGAAAATTTTGATTTTCGTTTCAGGTGTTTTTATGTTGTTTTTTTATTATATCTTTAATACTAATACTAATTTAGCCAATTAATAATTATATTAGCTTGAGTTGGATATGATCTCTTTCTCCTCTTTTGTGATTTACACTTAGTGCTGCTCTCCTTTTTTTCTTTTTGTCATTAGAAGCTTTTCTTTTTCTAATATTTCTCCATCTCTTAGTTTCTCTCAACTTCAAAATATAGGTCAGATGAAGGGAGGAGGAGAGAGGACAACAAGGTGAACATTTGGAAGAATAAGAGAGAAGATAAGTTGCAGAAGTTGCTATGGAAACTCCAATTACATTCAGTATATACTCATATATTTTGTGAATGAGATTGATTTTATTAACAGAGTTGTATTGTCGGATTAAGAATGTTATTTATTAAGTGTCATGCCTTAAGTAGTGGAAAATCAAATATTCAAAAGCATGTCTTTTTCTGTGAATTGGGTTACTATGGTATTAAACTTACACATTATATTCTACAGAGTGAATTTTAACTAAATTAACCAGCAGATTTATAGAATTGAACAACCAACCGATTGAATGAACATATCAGCAACAAGAAAGCCCATATTCATTACATGTTTAGCTTAGAAACATTGACAGCTGCAGATGCAAGAGGCATAATCTTGAAGGAAAAATTTGCATGTATTACATAGAAACTAAATTCAAAATGCTTAATTAGTACAATATTTCAGTTGTCTTTTAATTTTGATGCATTAATTTTATATTCTAATTTAAATTATGTTTTTCCCTTACGTTAAAAATATATAATAATTAACTTAATTTAAAATTTATGCTTTAATATTAAAGTCGCAATATCGCGCGGGTGATACCATAATATACTATAATATACAAGGTTTTAGGGCATACAAATTAGCTAACACTAATTATGACTTTGATTTTGAAAATTGTCCAGAAGATCTTTTTAACATTCATTAGCTTCGTGATGATATTTTATAATTTATTTTATTTATGTAACTAAAAAGATAAATTTAGGTTATGTTTAGTTCATGAAATAATTAAGGAATAGAACAGTTATTCAATGGATAATAACTATTATAAACTTTGGTTTAAATTTTAGACAAGGAATATTAATTTCATAAAACAACAATTCCACAATTTTTATGGAATAAATATTCCACAAAAAATTAAAGAATTTGTATTTTTTAGACTATAAAATAGAATATTTTCATTTTTACCCTTAATAAAAATATTGGCAAGTCCAAACTCACCACTATTATTTTTTTTTTATTTTCAAATTTTTATTTTTATTTTTTATTTTCAATTGTAAGTCAAATAAAAATTTTATTTATTATGCATTTAAATTATTTTAAAGTAAAATTTGGTCAAATTATATTTAATTTTAATATTAATACTAAAAATAATTTATAAGAATATTATAGTCATTTACATGAAATAGAATAATTATTCTATACTATAAACCAAATTATAGAATAAAAATAATTATTCTATTTCTAGTCTATTCTATTTTTTAAGAATAGTTATTCTATTCTTTATATATTCTATTTCGCGAACCAAATATAACCTTAGAATATTGCGGATACATTAGCCTATCGTATGATATAATCACAATATTTCTTTAATATGGGAGAAGCAGAGTGTAAATTTTTTTTTTTTAAAGTCTAGTGGACTCTTTAATTAAATAGATGAGAGAATCAATAAATAGCAATAGGTGATAGAATTAATAAATAACATACATAAAAAGTTGTAAAATTTATTAATTAAACTTAAAATAAAGAGTGAGATTTGCTTTCATGATATGGAGAGGCGAATTCATTCTTCATTTTAAATTTAAATGATAAAGAGTTTGGACTATTGCTGTCACGCCCCGAATCCGAGGGCACGTGACTGACACTAGGACATGGAAAACACACGTGGCTATCAGTGCCCGTAGTAAACCTAACCAAAACATACAACAGAAAACCTAAAACTGTAAAGGGTTATGGGTCCATATAAGTTAAGCATATCCAATCAAATCTTAATATAAAACAAAATCTCGTTGGACCAACAACTTGCTTATCTCATAAATGTAATAAATTATAAAAGGATTCTGCTTAACAACAGTATTTCAACCCAATAATTACATAACTGAATATTAAACAATGTACAGATACAAGGTGTAACATTACGGAGTTCTAGAGTTATACTTACAATTATACATACATTATATATATTTCTTAATGTTCAATAATACAAACTACTGTCGAAGAAAAATTGGCAGTTTACTCATTTTACAACTCCTTCACAGGCTCATTCCTTGACCTGAAAATAATAAAATGAACACGAATGAGCATCCGACTCAGTGAATGATACTAGCTAATACATTAACTGGTGTCCTACAGACAGATTTCTAATACTTATGTTATGCACTATGTCATAGAGACAGACAAATCATACAATCAAATAAGGACGAGATACGGTCTACAGTACCACACTAATACTCAATAAAGGGAGCCAATCCCCTTATACTAGCTCTCTGAGTCCAATAATCTATCTCTTATGTCCAATGGGCCCGGCCAGCACTGGTCTGTACCATGCGGCCCTGACTCGACTGATAGCGGCCCTAACAATGAGCAGGCCTGGCCAGCATATACTAGTCATAGCTCATCTTCTCAATCCATCATAATCCCAATCATAACCATAATCCTAGGTGGTACTGTATCCTCCCGACCCCCATCGGATAATCACAATCATAATACAACATAGAACAAGGAATATCGGTTCATCATTCACAATCAAATGTTACATGCATATATGCAATAGTAATGCATAGTATACATATATATATACACACACAGAAATGCAGATGTATATGAAAACAGAATAACATATTAGGGAGTATCACTCACCTGACTGACGACGCGTCTGACTAGTTTCCCTCAGAAGTACAGCCTTTGGAACCAGGAAGACGCCAGACACCAACACCTCACAACAACGGATATTATCAGGATAAGAATAACTCATATAGCTAGACACAACTTAAAGACTATTGAGATTCTGATCGAAGTCTCGATAGAACCATACTGAACTCAACAACAGACTCGATAACTCATAACAACTACTCTAGAGTCTGCTAAACATAATATAACTTATTTAACAACTGAAATACAAGAGTTTCGGGTTAACCTTCACGAATTTCGATCATACAGATGTCGATAGTCACGCCAGAATGACGAAACAGAGCTGCTGGACTGCCCTACGTGCCATCGCTGCCAGTGCCAGATCTGGGTGATCTCTACACTAACAGGTTCACCTCGACGCCAGAATCACGAAAATCATGGCCACTCACCCCCAGTCGCCGTCGTCTCGCCGGAAAATGCCTTCAAAGTCTCGGTTTGTATTTTTCGATCTCTTCCTCTAGTGATCCTCAGGGGGCATGGTTGGTACCAAATTAAAGCTTTCATCCTTAGGAATTGAACGACACCAGAATCGCTGGATTCCGCCGCCGGAATCGGCCGAAAAATTGACTTGAAGCTTTGGCGGCCGGAACTCTTCCTCGCTCGAGTGCTCCGTCGTCCGTCGGCCGACCGGAGAGTCGCTGCCTTCCTTGAGGTTGCTGGACGGTGGACTATCCACTGGTGGTGGCAATGCAGCCCACCGCCAGCCGAACGACGTCCCCCCAGCACCGCAGCTCACCCTCTCTCCTTTCCTCCTCTTTCTGCCTCTTCTTTGCCCCTCTCTCTCCCCGTCTTCTTCCTTGGTTGCCAGTGGCAGCCAGCTCCCTCTCCTTCTTTCCTTTTTTTTTTTTTTTTTTCTCTTTTTCTTTTCTTTTCTTTTACACCAACACACAAATATTTATATACATATATATATATATATATATATATATATATATATATATATATATATATATATATATATATATATATATATATATATATATATATATATATATATATATATATATATATATATATATATATATATATATAACACTAACACACATATATATATATGTAAATCAATAATAATAATAATAATAATAACCCATAGTTATATATAATAATGATAATAAGAATAATTTATAATTTACATACTAATAATATAATTAATAAACTTATTCACAATAACAGTAATTATAATAAAATTCTGAACTTCCGATACTAAATATATAATTAGCAATATAATTTAGATTAATCGAACATAATATTTATATTCAAATATCAAAATATAATTTCTTCAATAACCATAATAATATCATAATAATATACATATATAATATTGTAATAAAATTACTATTAATAATACATATTCAAATGGTATAAATATATATTTTAATAAAATATAACTTTAATATTTGCTTAAATAAATAAAATAATAGAATAATACATTTCCGTACAAAAATAGGATTTTAGAAAAATAATTGGAAATTCAAGGTATTTCAATTCTTCCCCCCTTAAGAAAATTCATCCTCAAATTTTCAAACACAGCACCTTACAATTAAATTTCTCCACCATGCTTCCACTGCGTACTCTGATACATGATCTAAACTATAGGTAAGATAAGATATCAAATTCAACAAGATACAAAATCATATAAATAACCTTCCAACAAAATTATCCTAATACCAATATCTAGTCTACTGAACCTTAAAGTAAGTTCTAATCAATCTTGATTTCCAACTCTTGGTTTAACCGTAGATAAAACTAGCATGACCCTTGGTCTCACATTCAATCAATTATGATCTTAAACATATCTTATCTTTAAGTTCTTATCATTACTAAAGCTAATATTAATGTCTAACTTATCACTTCTATTTATTACTTACTATATTAACCATATAAGAATCCAACAGATAATTCTAAGTTAATAACTTTCTTTGATATTCCATAATTCATTTTATGCCTCAGTCAAAATAAATCCAAAACTTAATAATTCGCTTCTTACTCTTACTTGCTCTAGTTAATTTCCTTAATATATATATACTTTTATCTTATCAATTTAAAATCATCACATATGCATACACAATAATTAACATACTTTAACATTCTAACTTAAAGAACTATTGCCTCACAATCAAGTATACTTAATCCATAACATTATTTTATTTCTAAATTTCCGTTAACATCTTATTATATTTCATATTTCTAATCTTTCCATTTATCCACATACAAATAATGAATTCACTATTATTACTGATATTCAATAAAATTTCCACGCAGGTTTTATGTCTTACCTAATCTATGCCATTCTATTTAGATCTCATCTTATACATATATACTTTGTATGTATTCCTAAATAATAACTCCATTTTATTACATAATAGAATTCTTTCCTTAATAAAAATCAATACCTAATCTTTAATCATTCCCCCAACATAGCATAAAATCTAATACTTCAAAATATTATCTCGTCCCGAGAACTTAAATCCATTTCAGGTATATTCAAAATTGTTTAAATTTCCAAAACTATTCAGAATCATTTGTAAAAATCAAAATAGTTTCATTATTATTTTAAAACTCAATGTATTGTGTCCAGGGATGCTACACACCATGCAATATTAATGCAATGCTTAATAAGGGACATGATGTATGAACAATGACTTAGGATTTTATAATGCTTGACTTGACACATGTAGACTGACACGCTGGACACAAGTACGGAGCCCCAAATAACAGAATCTGAAAGTTATCTTTAAAAATTATATTGTAAAATCACTTATCATGCTTAAATTCATTTAAAATATTTCATTTCCAAATCATTTAAAATTTTGAACAAAATCATTTATACCATTTATGGATTAAGTTCTCGGGGATCCTTAAATTCAATTTCTTATATTTTCCTAAATTCTACATTAAAACCATATCACAATTTTGTTCTATTTCATTAGAATATCCAAACTTAATAAACCTTATAATAATACTCCCTACAATTATCATCGAAATTACTTTCGTTATAATCATCAAATTAATTTCACTTAAATCTATGAACCTCTAAATCATCACAGTCATTAAAAATTATTCAAAATGCACCAATACTTAATTATTCTTATATACTATATTAAACATAAATTTATACAGAAAAGGGGTTCATCACATCGGTCTACACAATCTACTAAGGCAGTGCCTCTAGTTCCATTACCTGCCTCAAGACACCTACACACATCACAACCAAAAATAAAAGAAAATTACTCCCTCACAACAAGAAAAGAAAGAAATACACCTACACAGATCCAGGACCTTGCAAACCTAGCAGGTCTCATACCATAACCACCATCGATTTTCACAATAAATTTCTTAACCTATCACTTCTTTATAGACTCATGCGAGGGAGACAAACTCATAACATCATCATCATCATCATCATCATCATACTGGCTGAAGAAGGCTGTCTCATCAAATTCAGTAAAGTTTGAAGAAGGCTTTATAAGGTGAGTCCAAATGTGGTTAGTGGGGTCAAACTTATCATCATTAGGCACTATGGGCTGAGGACCATCTCTCTGGTACAACTCCTTAAGACAATTCTGATCCCAATCATCTAGAGCATTATTAATCTCGCAACAATACTCAGGAGAAAAATCCCATCATGGAGCATCAGGTTCACTAAGGGGCCACATCTCACGCAAAGAAACATTGTTTTTCTCACACATAAAGTACTGAAAGGCAGTAAACTCATTGAAATAATCAAATACGTCTCTATAGAACAAAAAATAACATGATTTATAAATAAGAACTTGAGGATTCACGACCAGACGAGTACCTGAAAGATTGCTCACAGCACTATAAGGACGATGAAAAACAAGCATAGTTCGAACAGTAGGACCATTTGTCCAAAAAAACTTACCCAAACTCGTAATATGAAACCTCATCCACTGATCCAAAGGGTTAAACCAATGCAGGAAGGTAACCAAATGCGGGTTAGCTACATTATTGCCGTCCAAACACTGGATATACCGCAGAAAATGAAAGGGCTGAATTTCTATAGCAATATGATAGAGATGAAGGAAATACCACAGAAAGCAAAGGAATTCTTTAGGCCTTATCCAAAATGAATCCACTGTCATATCCATGAAAGCATATGGCCTCAGAAAAGGATATTCATGGTGGATAGTTAGTTCTTTCACAAACTGAGAGCAATACTTTCGAATGAGACATGTTTGATACTTAAAGATCTGCTCAGAGGCTAAGTTCTTGAGGGCTCTTTCAGAGATATTGCTTCAAATTTTTGGAGGATGGCCTTGGTAAAGAAAAGGATCCGGTGCAGAGGGAGAGGAAGATGAAGAAGATGCCATAAATTAAGCTGGTAATTAGAAAGGATAACTATTAGGTCAAGACAAAATTTTTAAATGCGGAAGAGAGTTAGAACTAGATGGTGAATTGCCTAATACCTGAGTCTCCAATAAATAATGAACTCAGTTCCATACCGATAAAACTATAGTAAACTTTTCTCTAAAATTGGTTTAACTAATAATAAAGTCTTATTTAAATATAACTAATGAGACCAGTCAAACAACTACAATCCTCAACTCTATCTAACGTGATAATTGTTCATTTGCATATGACTGAAAATAATCAAATTACTTCATAGGATAAACAGAAATAAAGCAAGCTAGGGCTTATCTTATCTTTTAGGTAATAGAGTACTCGCAGTATTAAAGAATACTAACAAAGTAAATCTCCAGACCTGATACTCTAATAATCAAGAAAAATAAAAATATCAATCACATGACCATTCTTTTATACTTCCTAACTAATAATTAACAAGTGTATTAAATCTTAACAGATAAGCATTAAGCTCGCTACAAACTAAAATCTCATCATTACACCACGTTAACGTTGAATTAGAAACAAGAGAAACTCAAAAAGACGATTAGGAATTCTACACTCCGTATGTTACAGAAACAAGGACCCACAACACTGAATACATTAGAGGTCACAAGATCTCTGCTTTGATACCACCTTTGTCGTGTCCCGAACCCGAGGGCACGTGACTGGCACTAGGACACGGGAAATGCACATGGCTACCAGTGCCCGTAGTAAACCTAACCAAAATATATAACAGAAAATCCAAAACTGTAAAGAGTTATGGACCCATATAAGTTAAGCATATCCAATCAAATCTTAATATAAACAAAATCACGTTGGGCCAACAACTCGCTTATCTCATAAATGTAATAAATTACAAAAAGATTATGCTTAACAATAGTATTTCAACCCAATAATTACATAACTGAATATTAAACAATGTACAGATACAAGGTGTAACATTGCGGAATTCTAGAGCTATACTTACAATTATACATACATTATATACATTTCTTAATATTCAATAATACAAACTACTGCCGAAGGAAAATTGACAGTTTACTCATTTTACAACTCCATCACAGGCTCATTCCTTGACCTGAAAATAATAAAATGAACAGGAATGAGTGTCCGACTCAGTGAATGGTACCAGCTAATACATTAAACTGGTGTCCTACAGACAGATTTCTAATGCTTATGTTATGCACTATGTCATAGAGACAGACAAATCATACAATCAAATAAGGATGGGATACGGTCCACAGTACCATACTAATACTTAATAAAAGGAGTTGATCCCCTTATACTGGCTCTCTGAGTCTAATAATCTATCTCTTATGTCCAATAGGCCTGGCCAGTACTAGTTTGTACTATGCGGCCCTGACCCGACTGATAGCGGCTCTGGCGATGAGCAGACCTAGCCAGCATACACCAGTCATAGCTCATCTTCTCAATCCATCATAATCTCAATCATAACCATAATCATAACAAAACCATAATCCTAGGTGGTACTATATCCTCCTGACCCCCATCCGACAATCACAATCATAATACAGCACAGAATAAGGAATATCGGTTTGTCATTCACAATCAAATGTTACATGCATATATGCAATAGTAATGCATAGTATACATATATATATACACATAGAAATGCGGATGTATATGGAAATAAAATAACATACTAGGGAGTATCAATCACCTAACTGATGACACGTTGGCTTCCCTCGGAAGTGCAGCCTTTGGAACCAGGAAGACGCCAGATACCAACACCTCGCAACAATGAATAGTATCAGGATAAGAATAACTCATATAACTAGACACAACTTAAAGACTATTGAGATTCTGATCGAGGTCTCGACAGAACCATACTGAACTCAACAATAGACTCGATAACTTATAATAACTACTCTAGAGTCTGCTAAACATAATATAACTTATTTAACAATTAAAATACAAGAGTTTCGGGTTAACCTTCACGAATTTTAATCATATGGATGTCAATAGTAACGCCGAAATGATGAAACGGAGTTGCTGGACTGCCCCACACGCCGCCGTCGATCGGCGACGCACCGCTACCAGTGGCAGATATGGGTGATCTCCACACCAGCAGGTTCACCTCAACGCCAGGATCACGAAAATCATGGCCACTCACCCCCAATCGCCGCCGTCTCGCCGGAAAATGCCTTCAAAGTCTCAGTTCGCATTTTTTGATCTCTTCCTCTGGTGATCCTCAGAGGGCATGGTTGGTACCAAATTAAAGATTTCATCTTCAGGAGTTGAACGACACCAAAATTGCTGGATTCCACCGCTGGAATTGGCTGAAAAATCTACTTGAAGCTTCGGCTGCCAGAACTCTTTCTCGCATGAGTGCTCCACCGTTCGTCCGCTGATCGGAGAGCCCCTGCCTTCCTTGAGGTCTCCGGACGGTGGGCTAGCCACTAGTAGTGGCGGTGCAGCCCACCACTAGCCGGACGGCGTCCCCCCAGCACTGCAGCTCACCCTCTCTCCTCTCCTCCTCTTTCTGCCTCTTCTTTGCCCCTCTCTCTCCCTGTCTTCTTCCTTGGCTGCTAGCTGGCAGCCAGCTCCCTCTCCTTCTTTCCTTTTTTTTTTTTTTTTTTTCTCTTTTTCTTTTCTTTTCTTTTACACCAACACACAAGTATTTATATATATATAACACTAACACACATATATATATATATATATATATATATATATATATATATATATATATGTAAATCAATAATAATAATAATAATAATAATAATAATAATAATAATAATAACCCATAGTTATATATAATAATGATAATAAGAATAATTTATAATTTACATACTAATAATACAATTAATAAACTTATTCACAAAAATAGTAATTATAATAAAATCTCAAACTTCCGGTACTAAATATATAATTAGCAATATAATTTAGATTAATCGAACATAATATTTATATTCAAATATCAAAATATAATTTCTTCAATAACCATAATAATATCATAATAATATACATATATAATATTGTAATAAAATTACTATTAATAATACATATTCAAATGATATAAATATATATTTTAATAAAATATAACTTTAATATTTGTTTAAATAAAATAAATAATACCTTTCCGTACAAAAATAGAATTTTAGAAAAATAATTGGAAATTCATGATATTTCAATTGCATTCTTGTATTTAATCTTTATTATAGAGAAATTGAGTCATGTAAAGAGTCCATTTGAGAAAATAAGTTTATATGCCAATGGACTCTTTATATGTTCCAAAATCTCTATGACAAAAGTCAATTCAAGAAAATAGGAGTCCAATGGACTAAACAAAGAGTACATTTAACTCTCCGTATCTAGGAAGTAAATCTCAATTTTTATTTTTAAGTTTAATTAATAAATTTTATAACTTTCTATACGTGCTATTTATTAATTTTCTCATAAAAAAGGGAGAGAAACATTATAAAAATGAAAAGAAGGAAAAATTAAAATCATTAATGCTTTATGAAAAAAAAAATTAAAAAATCATTGAATTTAAAAAAATTTACACTCTTCACATTTAAGAATTAACTAAAATATTTTTTATTTATGTAAAAACTACTCTTTAAAATAAACAGTACTATTGAAGATACTCTTATGATACATTTAATAGACCGTAATACAATATAAGGTAATATAATTAAATATATTTTTAGTATAGTATACTAAAAATACATTTGATTAAATAACATTATATTATCACCTATTATACTTGGTGTATATTGTACTTATTTGCATAAGAATGGGCCAGATAAATATTTTTAGGCCGAACTATACTTTTTTGCCAAAGGATGGGCCAACAAAAATATGAGAAAATTACACCTTGTATCTCTTTTTTAGTTCTATTTACTTTTTAACCTTCAATTTTGAATTTTTATTTTTTTATTTTTTATTTTTTACGCTTTTTTATTTATGTTTTAATATTGTTATGCTTTTACCTATTTGTACTGTGTTTTTTGCTTCTAATCTTCTTCTTTGTATTCTTTTTTTTTTTTTTTTAAAGTTGAGTTTCATTTGGTTTTTCCTCTTTCACTTCAAATTTGGAAATAGTGGGTTACTTGCAAGCGGTTTTCATTTTGCATTTGTAACTTTTCATTTTTGCTTTTTAATCTTTGTTTTGTACTATGGGCTTGTGGGGTTAATAAAGAGAATAACAAAGCAATCAACATGGCTTTGTGAAAGAAATGATTTCAAGGTATCTTAAATGAGCTATTTTCTATTAAGAATAGTTTTAGCTATTTAAGACTTTCTTGTAGAGAAGAAAGGAAAATGAAATGATGATTTGGTGGTTTTTGGAATTGGAGAAGAAAGTTGGATTTTAGAACCAAAGAAATTTGAAGAAAGTAAGGAATTTGTAATTGATGCCATGATTGCTTCTTTTGCCTACTCACTTGATTCTATCTTTCTATCTTTTCTTTTTCTATATATCTCTTTTATTGAATGTTGTTGTTAATTAGTTTAGTAATTTAAAGCTTTTTGTATTTATGCTATTACTTAATAATTTAATAATCAGATATTTGCATGATAAAATAAGAAATTATTTTTTAATTTAAAGTAATATTTAATGTGCTAATATATTAAATAATTATAAATTTTGTGTAGAAAATCTTTGTTCTAAGTTAGAGTCTCTTGCACTAAATAGAGAATAAGATTGAGGGTATTAAGTCTCCAAAGAATATGAAAGAATTTGTTTCTGGTATACACTTATGATATACCTAAAATATACCTAATATGTATTCATTATCTACTTAAAATATATCTAAAATACACCCTTTAATGTGAAAACTAAAAATCATTTGTTAATTTTTTTTAGTCATTTACAAATGTCACATTATCACATTTTCTTTTTTCTTTCACTTACATGTGTCACATTTTCTTTTTCTCAAATATACATGTCACATTTTCTTTTTCTCACTTATACATGTCACATTTTCTTTTTTTCTTTTACCTACACATATCACATTTTCTTTTCTTTCACTGACATGTCACATTTTTTTCCTTTCATCAATACATATCATATTTTTTTCTTTCACCTATACATGTTACTTTTTTTTTTTTTAACCTACACATATCACATTTTCTTTTTTCCTTTTTAAAAATAGAAAATAAAGAATAGGATAAATATTTAATTTAACTCTTAAATTCTTTAAAAATATTCATATATTCTATGTAATATTGTTGTCCATGCTTGATGATGATTCACATTTAAAAAAAAGAGTGTTCACATTTAAAAAAAAAAAAGAGTGTTAATGATACTTCTTCAAAAAAAAGTTTAAGTGTATTAAGTCTCCAAGGAATACGTAAACATTTATTTTTTATATATATTTAATATATAAATAAATATTGGTTATATACTTAAGATATACCTAAAATATACTTGTTATATACTTAATGTACCTAAAATATACTCGTTACGTACTTAAGGTATATTGCTTATTGTAAAAATCATTTGTTATTTTTTTAAGAATATAATTTTTTTTATCTAATATATAGTTGATGTATTCTTGTTATATACTTATATTTTTATCATACTCAATATCCAAAAATATTTGAAGATATGTATTAAATAAACACAAGTTAATCAAATTTAATAAAATATATACCTATGATATACTCTAGATATACTGTTTCCTGAATTTGCTGAAAAATATCTTTGTTTGATTGGTTTTCGATAAGTTTCAAATATGAAACTCAATTTTCATCTTTTAAAGCTTTAAAGTTCGTAAAAAAAAAAAAAACATATAATCTCCTCGGTTTGAAGATTTTTAATGCAATAACAGTTAAAAGACTACAAAATTTTAATGAAACATATCTATGAAATTCTAATTACCTCTCAAACTATTGAGAAATTGAGTTTTTTATCAAATCAAGCTAACTGAATCTTCAAAAAACTGCAGATCTAAATCGGTTTTGTTTAGCTTTTTCGATTTCAGTTTACTGTCCAAAACTTTGCTCAAAGCTTTTTCGATTTGATTCTTCAAAAGCTGGCGGTTTTGAGCGAGATTTTAGAAAGCTAATAGTTTTGCAGCTGGTTTTATATAGTTGTATGAGTTGGAGCGTGTAAAAGTAAAATTTTTAGTTCTAAACATATAGAAGTTAGTTTTGGGAAGTGAGGGTATAAAAGTAAACCAATTCTCCTTTTTAAGTATTCCTATAGAAATCCCTAAAAATATTTTGTGCTGAATTGTACTTTTATACTTTTAAAAGTTAGTTAAAATTGTTTGGTTAGATTTATAAAAATTAGGCATCTTTGCACAAACAATCAAAAAAGCAAAATATTTTTATATATGTCTTTTCTTTTTTTTTTTTTTTTAAATACACCATATTAAATTTTTTATTTTAAAATGTTCCACTTTCAAAGATATATCATAAATATAACAAAAATATATTATAAGTATATTAAAGATATATTAAAAATATATTATAAGTATATTATAAATATATAAAAAAAGGTATTTTTGAAAATCAAAAAGATAAAAGCATATTTTTGAAAAAAAAAATAATAAAAAAGGTGGTTGCTGTAATTTCCTTGACATGACATATGAGCTAATTAGCCACTATTAATACAAGAGTAAGAAATTCTTAGGATGAGATCCACTTTTCATGGATAAGTTCAAATTTTCTATTTGATGTTGATATGAAAATGATTTTTTACCAATGAAAATACTAATTAGAAAAACAAGTACAAATATATTAAGTGTTTATAATTATTATATTTTTATTATCCAGTTATATACCAAAATCTTCACTTTATATTTTTATTTGTTTATTAACAAATTATTTTATTCAAATCAATCATATTATATAGCATAATTCTTTAATTTACCATGTTAATAATGTAATTAAATATAATTCTTTTAAAATTATTTATTTTACTGAATTTTTTTCATAAATTAAAATTTTTTCTATCGCGTGAGAATTGCTTTGTCAACTTGTTCTATCAGTTCTTGTCCAATAGTCTAGGCTGGGCGTGCACGAAACGGAGGCTAACAACTCAATGCTCAAAGTAAATTTTGTTTACGCTGTATCAGCGCGTATATAATAATTTAACGAGATAAAAATATATAAATTAAAAAAAATACCGGTCATTAAAAAATATTCATTAGTCATTTAATCTAAAATTAAATTTAATTAATAATTTTGAAACAATAGCAAGAGGTATATATTAGAACCAAACGCCCCTGAGTATTTTATATTTAATCCTCATTTTTTTCAAAAAATATTATAAATCTTCATCCATATGAAAAAAATATATCTCAATTTATAGATAAAATTATAAAACTATATATCAAAAAGTATCAAAAAAAAAAAAGGAAAATGACTTAAACTTCTCTTAATTTTTTTTTTAACGTATTGATATATCGAGCAATAGAATTGTCAATTCGGTAGAAAATTATATTTTATTTGGTGACAACTATGAACTACAAATAGATATTCATATATTTAAATAAGTTTAACTGTTTGAATATAAGTAGTAAATCCAAAACAGAAATTTTAAATAAGAAAATTTTAAATAGTTTAAAAGAATAAAATATTTGGATAAAAAAATAAAATATTTATATGAAAAAATACTAGTAAACTCTCGTTTCTTTAACCTAGGAAGTAATGTTGCAAACAAAGACAACGAAGAAATGGTTGATTTAAGGACCCATATATATTTAATACATAAATAAATATTAGTTATATACTTAAGATATACCTAAAATATACTTATTATATACTTATACCTAAAATATACTCATTACATACTTAAGGTATATTGTTTATTGTGAAAATCATTTGTTATTTTTTTAAGAATATAATTTTTTTTATCTAATATATAGTTGATATATTCTTGTTATATACTTATATTTTTGTCATACTTAATATCCAAAAATATTTGAAGATATATATTAAATAAACACAAGTTAATCAAATTTAGTAAAATATACCTATGATATACTCTAAATATACTATTTTCTGGATTTGCTGAAAAATATCTTTGTTTGATTGGTTTTCGATAAGTTTCAGAATTGAAACTCAATTTCATCTTTTAAACCTTTCAAGTTCGTAAAAAAAAAAAAAAAACATATAATCTCCTCGGTTTGAAGATTTTTAATGCAATAACAGTTAAAAGATTATAAAATTTTAATGAAACATACCTATAAAATTCTAATTACCTCTCAAACTATTGAGGAATTGAGTTTTTTGCCAAATCAAGCTAATTGAATCTTTAAAAAACTACAAATCTAAATCGGTTTTGTCTAACTTTTTTGATTTCAGTTTACTATCCAAAACTTTACTCAAAACTTTTTCGATTTGATTATTCAAAAGCTTGCGGTTTTGAGCGAGATTTTAGGTAGCTAATAGTTTTGCAACTAATTTTATATAGTTGTATGAGTTGGAGAGTGTAAAAGCAAAGTTTTTAGTTCTAAACATGTAGAAGTTAATTTTGGAAAGTGAAGGTATAAAAGTAAGCCGGTTCTTCTTTTTAAGTATTCCTATAGGAATCCCTAAAAATATTTTGTGCTGAACTGTACTTTTATACTTTTAAAAGTTAGTTAAGATTGTTTGGTTAGATTTATAAAAATTAGGCATCTTTGCACAAACAATCAAAAAAGTAAAATATTATTATATATGTCTTTTCTTTTTTTTTTTTTTAAATACACCTTATTAAATTTTTTATTTCAAAATGTTCCACTTTCAAAGATATATCACAAATATATCAAAAATATATTATAAGTATATCAAAGATATATTAAAAATATATTATAAGTATATTATAAATATATAAAAAAGATATTTTTGAAAATCAAAAAGATAAAAGGATATTTTTGAAAAAAAAAATAATAAAAAAGGTATTTACTGCAATTTCCTTGACATAACATATGAGCTAATTAGCCACTATTAATACAAGAGTAAGAAATTCTTAGGATGAGATCCACTTTTCATGGATAAGTTCAAATTTTCTATTTGATGTTGATATGAAAATGATTTTTTACCAATGAAAATACTAATTAGAAAAACAAGTACAAATATATAAAGTGTTTATAATTATTATATTTTTATTATCAAGTTATATACCAAAATCTTCACTTTATATTTTTATTTGTTTATTAGCAAATTATTTTATTCAAATCAATCATATTATATAGCATAATTCTTTAATTTACCATGTTAATAATGTAATTAAATATAATTCTTTTAAAATTATTTATTTTACTGAATTTTTTTCATAAATTAAATTTTTTTCTATCGCGTGAGAATTGTTTTATCAACTTGTTCTATCAGTTCTTGTCCAATAGTCTAGGCCCGGCGTGCACGAAAGGGAGGCTAACAACTCCAACGTTCAGATTGAGTTTTGTTCACAATACGATCGGTGCGTATAATAATCTAATGAGATAAAAATATATAAATTAAATTAAAAGGATATTAGTCGATAAAAAATATTCGTTAGTCATATAATTTAGAATTGAATTTTATTTTTGAGATGAATACTCAATTTTATTTAGATGAATATTTAATTTTATAATAATTTAATTTTATAATAATTTAAAATTTTGTTTACGCTGTATCCATGTGTATATAATAATTTAATGAGATAAAAATATATAAATTAAAAAAAATACCGGTCATTAAAAATATTCATTAGTCATTTAATCTAAAATTGAATTTAATTAATAATTTTGAAACAATAGCAAGAGGTATATATTAGAACCAAACGCCCCTGAGTATTTTATATTTAATCCTCATTTTTTTAAAAAAATATTATAAATCTTCATCCATATGAAAAAAATATATCTCAATTTATAGATAAAATTATAAAACTATATATCAAAAAGTATCTAAAAAAAAAAAAGAAAAATGACTTAAACTTCTCTTAATTTTTTTTTTAACGTATTGATATATCGAGCAATAGAATTGTCAATTTGGTAGGAAATTATATTTTATTTGGTGACAACTATGAACTACAAATAGATATTCATATATTTAAATAAGTTTAACTGTTTGAATATAAGTAGTAAATCCAAAACAGAAATTTTAAATAGTTTAAAAGAATAAAATATTTGGATAAAAAAATAAAATATTTATATGAAAAAATACTAGTAAACTCTCGTTTCTTTAACCTAGGAAGTAATGTTGCAAACAAAGACAAAGAAGAAATGGTTGATTTAAGGACCCATATGTCTTGTTAAACGGAGAATTGGGCACAAGTAGAACTAGAAAAGACCAATTTTTATGCTAATGTTATTTTCTTTGAGTGAAGAAATTAATAGATAAAGTTTGGTGTGGGAGATGAAATTTGAGCCAACCAAATTGAAATTTTGCTTTCCTTTTCTTTAATTCAATATGCCCCATGCCAAAACAAAACTTAAAAAGGTCACAATTTACCTTAAAAAAAAAAACTATTTTATTTATAATACATTAGAATATTCCTTTCTCATGAAATTTTGGAATTTACCAAATTATTATTAATTAAAACTAACTATATGTATATTTGAAATTTCATATCATATTTGTATTTTCTAGCTTAATGGCTAATATAATTATTTGCTAAATAAGAAGTAAGTAAATTAATACCTTTTTTTTCAGAGATAGATTTAAAAAATATATAATTTATACAAAATTATAAAAATTAATTAATTAAATAAAGAATATAAAAGCATTTTTTTTTAAATTTTAACAGTAATATCAAATACATTCTAAGTACTTTCTTTTTTAAAATTTCAATGTGGGTATTTTTCCTTTGTTATTAAAATAATAATAATAATAATAATAATAACTTACAAAAAGTGGTTTGAAATTTAACATTTAGGATGTGTTTGTGATTGTTGTTAGGGGTTAAAAAAATATTTTTAAAATTTTTTTGATTTTATTAATTGATTTTTATTATTTTTTATAAACTACTTTTTCAAATTTGCTTTTGAAAAAAATATCAATTTATTTATTTCTACTTAAAATTAGTTTTTAAAAAATTATAAAAAATATCAATTTATTTACTTTTATATAAAATTATTTTTTAAAAAATTATAATAAAAATTTTTGTTAAAAAGCGTTTTTTAAAACGTAATACTAAATGGGGTGTTGTAGGCAGTTTAATCATTGGATTTTAAATCTTTGCTTAAAGAAAATCTTATGTTGACAAACTCTGCAAATTGATCTCTCTGTAATCTTCTATTCTCTTAATAATATATTTTTGCCTATTTGGAAAGAATAAATTATTTACGAAAAAATTAAAAGAAAAAGTGAGGATATTCTATGTCGACAAAGATTCGCACTGTACTATTTATAAATTAAATATGAACTAGTTTATAGATCTTTTGGATCCTTAATTACCAAGGAATAGAGACTTTATATATATAATTCTTGGTTTATAAAAAATAGGAGGTTGAAGGTCAAATTAAGCAAACGCATGCAGGCAATTAGGCTAACAAATATTGATTAAATTAAATTAAGTAGTCCAACCTCTTCTCAATAATTTAATACGAAAATAAAGAGTTTATTTAAATTAATAGTTATAAATAGCGGTTGATAATTAATAACTAATAATTAGGCTATGTCTGATTCATAGAACATAACAATAAAGAAATAGAATAATTATTTCATATGAAATAGTTATTATAAACTTGGTCCAAATTTTAGACAATAATATTAATTTTATAGAATAACAATTATATAATTTTCATAGAATATATATTCCAAAAATAATTAAGAAATTAGTATTTTTTGTGTTATGAAATAGAGTATTTTCATTTTTATCCTTAAAAAATATAAGCAAGCTCAAATTCACTACTATTGTTTTATTTTTTTTTCATATTTTCATTTTTATTTTTTATTTTTTAAATTTTAAGTCAAATAAAAATTTTATTTGTTATGCATTTAAATTATTTTTTAAATAAAATTTGAGAAAACTATATTTAATTTATTATTAATAGTGAAATGAATTTATAAGGATATTATGATCATTTATTGTCACGCCCCAAACCCGAGGGCACGTAACCGGCATTAGGACACTAGAAATGCACGTGGCTATCAGTGCCCGTAGTAAGTCTAACCCAAAACACATAACAGAAAGCCCAAAACTGAAAAGGGCTATGGGCCCAAATGAGATAAGCAGATCCAAATAATATCAATATAAAATAATCACTCGCTGGCCCAACAACTCATTTATTCCATATATCTCAAAAAGTAGTAAATTACAAAAAGGTTCTGCTTAACCATAGATTACAACTTTTCAAAAATACATAACTGAGTATTAGACAATATACAAATACAAAGTATAATATTGCGGAGTTTTAGAGCTATTATTACAATTATACATACATTACATAAAATCTTACTACTCAATATTACAAATTACTGTCGAAGAGAAGTTGGCAGTTTACTCAATTACAACTGTTTCATAAGCTCATTCTCTAACCTGAATACAACGAAATGAATAGGAATGAGCATCCGACTTAGTGAATAATGCCAGCTAATATATTAAACTGGTATCCTACAGATAAATTCTAGTGCACATGCTATGCACTATGTCATAGAGACAGATAATTTATATCATCAAACAAGGACGAGATACGGTTCACAGTACCACTCTAATACTCAATAAAAGGGGAGCCGATCCCCCTATCCTGACTCTCTGAATCTAATAATCTGTCTCTTATATCCAAGGGGCCCGGCCGTCACTGGTCTGTACCACGCAGCCCTGACCCGACTGACAGCGGCCCTAACGATGAGCAGGCCCGGCTAGCATCCATCAGTCGTAGCTCATCTTCTAAATCTCAACAGAATCATAATCATAATAGTATCCATATCCATATTCATCTCAAAAGTTTCTAAGTGGTACTACATTCTCCCGACCTCCATCCGTCAATCATAACCACAATACAGCATAAAATATAGAATATTAATTCATCATTCACAATCAGATGTTACATGCTTATATGCAGTAGTAGTGCATAATATACATATATATATACACACAGAAATGCATATGTATATGGAAATAGGATAATATATTAGTGAGTATCACTCACCTAGTTGATGACACGACCGATTAACTTCTCTCAGAAGTGCGACCTTGACGACAGAAGTCAGATACATTGACTCTGAATAACAAACGATATGATCAGAATAAGAACAACTCACTTAACTAGAACGACTCACTTAACTAGAATAAACTTTGGTCACGAATTACGATAAATAATGCTCACCGGAAAACGTGAACGTTAACCAATCGTCACAATCTCACTACCAACGGACTTGTCTTAACGCGTAGAATCCAAAAATACAATTTGTTTCTTCTGGTTCATCAGAACCTGCGTCGGCAGTCCGGTCGATCACCGGAATTCGGTCAAATTCAACCTCATCCAAAATTAGTAATATATATACCAATAAAGCTTAGAGGAAGAGGAGTCCGATGGTACCAAAATCACCTTGAACGGATGATAGAACTAGCCGAAATTTAGCTCGAAACTTTCCGCCGGTGAACATTGCAACGGCACGTGCGGCGGCTGGAGACGACGGACGACGGCGATCTTCGGTGGGCAGCTTGGTCAACACCACAGGAACCTTCCTGGCCGGTGCATGTCGGCTTCTAATGGCCAGACGGCGGTCGGATGGCTGGTAGTTGCTCCTTCTTCTCCTCTCTCTCTCTCTCTCTCTCTCTCTTTCTCTTTCTCGGCTGCCTCTCCCTGCAAGCTGCCACTATCTTCTCCATATATATATATATATATATATATATATATATATATATATATATATATATATATATATATATATATATATATATATATATATATATATATATAATAATAATAATAATAATAATAATAATAATAATAATAATAATTTACAACATAAATTTATATATATATATATATATATATAATAATATTATGAACGGTAATAATAGTTTTCAATTAATAAAATTTATTCATAATAGTAAATATATTTATAACGGAAATCCAAACTTCCGATAAAGATATTATAATTAAATTAATAGCTTTATTAATACTCAAAATATAATTCTTTCAAAAACCCACATTAACATTTTTTATAATAATATACATATTACTTTCTTCAATGGTATATAAATATATAATACTTAAATAAAATTACTATTAACAATACATATATAATATTGTAATATAATTACTATTACTAATACAAATTCAAATGATATATAAAAGTATACATTTTAATAAAATATAACTTTAATATTTACTTAATTAAATAAATAAAATAATAAAATATTATCATTCCGTACAAAATAGAATTTTAGAAAAATAATTGAAAATTCAGGATATTTCATTTATGTAAATAGAATAATTATTATATATTATGAACCAAATTATAAAATTGGAATAATTATTCTATTCCTATCATATTCTATTTTTAAGAATAATTATTTTACTTTTTATACATTCTATTTTGCGAACTAAACATAGTCTTAGTTATAAACAATGAATGATTTAGTATTATTTGTATTTTTATTTTGAATTGTAAATATATTTGGATAATATCTACTCAAATTAATTTAGATTAATTTAATATAAATATCAATGAATACTAAATTTTATTTCTGATAAAAATAAAAATTGAACTATTCAATATTAAAGAACTTTAATTGTGACTCCAAGACTATATTAATATTTTAAAGTAAAGTTTGATATGAAAAAAATGTTAAAAGATTTTTTGTAATATAATTTTTTTTAACTAAATGTATTTTTTAAAAAATAAATTTTAATATCATTAAATTAAAAATAAATGAATTTTTTAAAAAATAAATTTTAATATTACTAAATTATAAATTATTGGTTAAAATTCATAAAATAAAAAATATTTCAATTAAAATTTTATTTTAATTTTTAAGGGATAAAATAAAATATTGGATTGATTATCTTAAACCGGCGTTAATGATCCAACGCACAATAATTTTGTTGGCTAATTTTTCCAGTCGGTGAAGAAAGTGAGTGCTCCAGCACACGAACAGAGTGGAAAAGATCTGCTATGGGTGACCGTTGAATCTACTTTCTTCCGTCAAATTACCCATTGCCACGTATCAGCAAAAAAAACAATGTTGTTGCACGTGACAGACGAGAGAAGAAAAGGCTTTCACAGTTCACACGAGTCGTCTTTTGAGAGCCGTGACTTCAACAGATGCATACAACCACGTGCACGATATGGGACCCACCTCTTGGACTCTTTCTTGGTGTTTGGGTCCCATGTGAACAACAAAGCGGGGCCCAGCTAAAACTTTGGTAATGAGTGGGACCAACCCCATGAACATGTCGGTGACTACTGGTGGGAAGATCGCAATTAACAAATCAATTAATAAGTGGCCGATAGAAATCACTATTCACTGTATAATAACTTCGTCTATGCGGTTTGAGAAAGTCACCGTGTAGTTTTTAAGTTTTTATTTCATCATATTAAGTAGTTTCTCTATTAATTTTTGTAGTAAAAAATTTAAAATATTTTTTATTTATAAATAAATTTTTTATTTCAACCATCCGTCAAATTTATATCTGTCATATTTTTTCTCTATGCAACTAAACAAAAAATTAATTAACAAATCAATTATAAAATAAATTAAAACTAAATTTACATATAAATAAATTAAATTTATACATTAAATAATTTAATTAAAAAATCCATGTTTTTTTAACATGGGCATGGGCATCCATAGTGCACAAGAAAGGGGTTAGAAATTTCCGATTTGGTGAGTATCGCAATGATCACGGTTAATATTCCAAGATTGCAAGTGTGAAATCTATTGGTTTTCATTAATTTATTTTAGTGATATAACTATGATATTTATACATATTACAAAGATAAGAATTAGTCCCAATTTAAGTTCTAAAATACAAGCTAAGTTTTAGGAAATATGAAATACAAAAAACAGAAATATAAGAGATAAGGAAATATAAACTATATCCTCAACACCCTCCTGCGAATTCATGGACATCACATAGTGGAAGTTTCGAACACAAGTGCTGAAACCGAGCGATGAACAATGGTTTTGTAAAAACATCAGCAACTTGATCCGTAATGGGTAAAAATTGAACCTTAAGTGAACCATTTGCTACTTGTTCATGCACAAAAGGAAAACCAGCTCTATGTGCTTAGTTCAAGCATGAAAAACTGGGTTAGAAATAAGATATATGGCTCCAATGTTGTCACACCATAGAGTTGATTTTGAATTAACATAACCCATTTTTTTCAATAAGGATTTTAACTAAATTAATTTAGCTGTAGCATGAACAATAGCTTTGTATTCACTTTCTGTTGATGATGAAATCTACTGGTTTTCATTAATTTATTTTAGTGATACAACTCTGATATTTATACAGATTACAAAGTTAATGATTAGTCCTATATCTATATGACGCAGCGTAAGTAAAAATGATAAATCCAATTTTAGGGTTTTCAAAATATCACTGAATTATTCATTGATCAAACAGGTTAAAACAAGAGTCTAAATAGGGGGTCCGAAACCTTAGGTACAAAACTACCATAAATGGCGAGATTATAATGTTACCATAAATAAAAATAGGAAACTAAACAAGATGAACGTCACAAATGGCGCCGAAAACAGAATTAAATATCAAAACTTATGAGAGAAATAAAAAATTTTCATAAATTGATAAACTGTCATTTTAGGGGCCCAAACGAAGGAATTTGGCCGAAAAACGACGTCGCTCATCGCCAAAAGCTATGACTTTGAACCGGTAGCCTGTTTCCTTTTGAATTACATATTTATAAGGCCTCAAATCACAGCTGGTCCGAGCTAGTATTTTTTATATTTGGGCTGCTGTTTGTTCCAACGGCTCAGGAATCTCTCTGAAATAGCCTCCACGTCACTATACAATCTGAATTCTAAAATAGAAGCTAAGTTTTAGGAAATATGAAATACAAAAGCCAGAAATATAAGAGATAAGGCAATACAAACTATGTCCTCAACAGCAAGAACTTGTTGGTCAGCTCTAAACCATACTTTAGCTCTATTCAAGCTCTTAGCTCGGCATTGCCACAAACATGCAGTGAAATTGTCAAGGCAAGCAATAGAGTGATAAGTGAACCTGTTTGTGACCGGGCTTAGTTTTAAAAAATATTTACTTTTTTAAAAGTCTAGTTCATAATTTTTTTCACCAATAGATATTTACAATCTGATACACTAATATGTATAATGATAAGAGAGTTTAAATCCATATTTATTTTTGCCCCCAAAATTCTCTCTTTTCACTCATTGAAAGTAAACATGCAATTAAAAAAGCCCATCTTCACGCTTTCATCAAGATTCTCTCTCTGTGGAATTTTTGCACTGCACCATGAAAGAAGGTATTTAATTCTTCTTTTCCTTTTGAAATTGGCTAATAAACCTGTTATAAAATTTAGAAAGAAAGATAAAATAGAGGGTTTATTAAAAAGTGAATAGTGAAATATCACTCCCAAATTTTAAGTAAGGAAGCATTTAGTGAAATACCTAAAGCATGGAATTATATATATATATATATATATATATATATATATATATATATATATATATATATATATATTGCTTTTGGATTCACAAATTAAACTTGATAGTGTTTTTTATTTTAATTTTCTTTTCCTTTTGGTTTAGGTATTTGAGTAATTGACTTTAATTAATTGAATGAAACAATCAAAATCAGATATTGATGGTGATGGTTGATTATTTTAGTATTAATTATTATTTTAATTTTTTAATGGAATTTTGAAAAAATTTTGAGTGAGGAAGTATTTAGAGAGCCTATTGAAGATTCCTAAAACATGGAATTATAAAGTACAAAATTCCCCATTCTCTCTGGACTCTGCACCATTCTCTCACCTCTGCCTTTTATTTTTAATTTCTTTTGCAAATTGATTATATATATATAGTTACTTTAATTTTAAACAAAATAATCTATTTTATTTACGAAAAAGAAATTATTTTTTATGAAAAATAACAATTTTATTCATATTTTTTCATAAATTAAGCTATTTTTTATTTTTTTTTAGTTACGAAAAAACTTTTAATTTTATGATTTTTGCAAGACAACAATTTAACTAAAAAGAAAAATAATTTCTCAATTATAATAAAAATGGCTCTCTAATAAAAAATCATAATCTTCTTTTATTTTTTTATAAATTAAACTTTTTTTTATAAAGTTTATAAATATATTAATTTAAAATATTTTAATTATATTTTAATCATCCTAGTATTTTTTATTTTTAATTAGTGAAATATAATACAAATTAATTTAATTATAATATTTTAAATATTTTAATTATATTTATTATTTATAACTATCCTATTGGCCATAAAAAATAAAATTTTGTACTTTTTTTTAAAACAAAGTAATATAAAAAATTTGCCTATATGATGCCTTTTATAAAATATTGTGATTTTTTAAAAAGAATAATATTTTTTTGTAATTATAAAATTTCTTTTTCTCAAAAAATTATTTTTTCTTATAAAATTATTGTTTTGTATAAAATAAATCATATTACAAAACAAATTATATTTTCATAAAATTAAAAATTTTTTTGCAATTAAGTAAAATTGCAAAAAAATAGTTTAATTTATGAAAAAATTATAAATAAAATTATAATTTTTCGTAAAAAACTTTTTTTTTTTTGCAATAAAATAGATTATTTTATTTTAAAACAAAATAACCTAAGAAACTTCATATATATATATATATCGCTTTTGGATTCACAAATTAAACTTGATAATGTTTTTTATCTTGATTTTCTTTTCTTTTTGGTTTAGGTATTTGAGTGATTGATTTTAATTAATTGAATGAAACAATCAAAATCAGATATTGATGGTGATAGTTGATTATTTTAGTATTAATTATTATTTTAATTTTTAATAGAATTTTGAAAAAATTTGGATGAAAAGTCTATTGTATTTGACAAAATGAAATCTCAAGAATTAAATAATGACTTTCTCAAATTGTATGGATAAAATCATTATTTTAAATAAATTTCAAGAATAAATAATACTTTACCGATAAAATTTTTTACTTAAAATCTTATAATTTGAGAAAAGATTTAAGGCCAAATAGTGATTAAGGATATTTAAAATTTCTGAAATTTATTCAAATTCATTAAATTAAAAATAATGGAATATGAAGTGAATGGAATTAATATTCAATATTTGCTACCAAAACAAAATTGTTGAATTTTTCATTTACATTTTCATATACTCATGCTTGGTTGAACAATCAAATTCTATAAATTTTAAAAGTAAATTGTGAATTTATCCTGTATTTTCAATGCAATTCTTAACTTATTCTAGATTTCAAGTTCCAACTGCTGGATATAGGGTTTGAATTAAATCAACTTACCTGAATTTTTAGTTTAAAGTTCAAGTTTACTTTATTAATTAAATCAAATTGAGCAATGGTGTGGAAAAAACAAAGTAGAACAGAGTAAGGAGAAAAAGAGAGAAATTCCACTTCATAAAACTCTCTCAATTCTTTATTTAATAATTTACTTTGTTTCCGCAGCAGTACTCAATTTAACTTAATTAATAGAGTTTAAGCTAAATGTTCAAACAAACTAATTAATTAAATTCAAATCTCAAAGCCAATACCAACATCGGTAATTAATTAATAAAATCCTTCAAGAAAGGAAACAGTGAATTTTGCAGAATCTCACCTACTAAATGAAGTTTTAAAACCCTAAAAAATGAAGTATTTAGGCATATGATGAAATTCAGTAAATCCATAGATTTGCTATTCTTTTACTAAACAAATAATAGATTTTGACATAATCCATGGAGTTTCTAAAATCCCTCATCCAAATTTTTTCTTTAAACAAATTATGCTAGATTTATATTATTGGCTTTAAATTTGCTAAGAGCATGTCACGTGTTTTAGGTACATGAATCAAGATTAAATACGCCTGACTTTTTATCAAATAATTATGAATTCTCAGCTCTTTTGACAGTTATGCTGAAATTTTTTGTAGTGATGCATATCAATTTGAATGGATCATCTCAAGCAAACTAAGAGTTAGCCCATACACCAAATCTCCCAAATATAGGTCATCCAGAGTTGATATCGTAAATACAAATTATCTAGGGTTAATCTCTCAAATATAGATCATTTAGAGTTGATCTCCTAGATATAGATTATCCAGGGATGATTTCTTAGATACAGATCATATAGAGTTGATATCTTAAATATAGATCATCCAGGGTTGATCTTCCATATATAGATCATCCAGGATTAATTTCTCAAATACAGATCATCCAAGGTTGATATCCTAAATACAAATCATCCAGGGTTGATCTCCCATATATAAATCATTAGGGTTAATCTCTCAGATACAAATTATTCAGCATTAATCTCTCAAATATAGATAATCCAAGGTAGATCTCCCACATATAGATCATCTAAGTAGATCTCCTAATTTGACTAAAGATGAACCATGACTTCAATTATGATCTTCTACCGTATTCTCCACCTTCCTAAAAAATAGGAGACCACTATCCCACTACTTAAAGCAGTAGTGGTGCTATTTTTTAGGGACTTAAGTCTCAAGATAAGTTATTATAAATACCTCCAGATACTCCAAGAACAGGGGGAGGTATTATTAATACTAGCAATATATTCTCCAACTAAAACACATACTAGTTTAAATATTAGAGTGTTCATCCAGACAGATCACTTGGACACTTTTGTTTTTCTTGTGCTGCAGGTTCGACCAGTTCGACTATCTCTTAGTGTGAGATCAAAACTTGCCCAACTCACATGATGTAGCATCCTATTTGAAATGTAATTGAACTTGGATCTCCACATTCTAACCAGGCAGTACTCCACTTCTTCTAAAATTTTGTCTTTAGCAAAATGAGAAACATAGAGAAGTAAATCAAAGACCAATATCCAATACTTAAAAAAAGTGATCATTAGGACTACTTTTTCTTGATTTGATTTTTTTAAGCTAAAGAAATTAATTGCATGATAATACAAAAAACTAGAAATAAAGCAAAAGACTAAACATAGGGCCATATAGCATGGCCTAACACTAAAAAATGATATTTACAAGGAAAACTAAATGAATAACCTAAGAACTATAGTTTGGAGGTTATGGGATCAACCAAGATACTTATCTTATATCTTCCCCATCATTTCTCATAAAGTGGGGTAGTACTCCTCCTTTCTTTAGTCTTCAATGTAAGGAGACTCCTTATATCAAAATTAGTTGCATTGATAGGTGTAACCGGAGGAAATGAGTCTTTGTCTATCAACGTAACCTCTTTCTTTTCTCCTGCACCAAATTTCTGAATGACTAGCAAGATTTAGTTGAATGATTGTAAGAGTTGTGGAACTTATAGTAATATTTTTCTTTCAAATCTTCTTTGGTTAGTGGAATAAACTGCATTTGCTGCTTTTGAAAAAATGTGAGGATTTTTTTAACTCCATTTGACACTTTCTAAAATAACCTTCAATAACAATCACATGTCACATGTTATTTTGGTTTCACTAACTTAATTTTAACCAACTTAATTAATTAATTTATAGTCATAAATTAATTAAATAAAATTAATTAATTTAGACTGTGCTTTTTGACTAAAAATTAATAGAATAGACCTATAAATTTTATTAAAATGGGCCGAAAAATATCTGGTGCAAATATGTACATTGAAAATTAACTTTATGATATTTTTACCAAATGAATAAATGTTGAGAATTATATTCGTCATTTTATAATTTAATAATTTAAGGTAAGGTAGAATAATTATCAACGCAAAAATTATTATGATCAACGTTAAAATCATTTGTAATTTTTCAATTAACAAAATTATTCTTTTACTTAATATTTTTGACTTACTTTTTATATATTTAGAAATAATTTTATTAATTATTTTTGACTTACTTAATATTTTATTAATTTTATTAATTCTTTTCTTTTATATAATTTTTCACATAATTTTAAATAAAATATCTACTTTTATGAACAACAAATAATAAAAAAAGTATTTACTAGTTTCATAATATTAACTAATAATAAAATTTTAAGAAATTATATTAGATATTATAAAATAATAAATTTACATAATATATCGACTTTAAAATCTCAATGTTTCAAATATTCTATTTAAAAATTATTTCTTATCATTTTTCTTATTTATTTTATTTATTTTTATTAAAAATATTTACGATGTCTAATTTTTCTTGTAGTTCTTAAAAAAAAGTTGATGTTAGTATTTTTGATAATCATTGAAAACTATGTATTTGATTATTTTTACAAAATATTATAAGAAAATAAAATATATTTTTTATTATATTTGTAACTATTAACTATAATAATAATTTAAAAAAAACATTATGAAAGTTTTTAATATGGTTAATTTACTTTTACGGTTATGGAAGTAAACATAACTTATTTTTTATTTTTTAATTTTAATAACTTATAGTATTCGAAAAATGGTAATTTTCTTGTTTCATTTAATATTAATATTTTTTACACATTAATATCTCTCATTTATATATATATATATATATATATATATATATATATATGAAAAATAATTTATTGAAAAGGGAATAATTCAATTATTAATTATTAATAATATTTTAAAGATATGAGGCAAATTTAGCACATTAGGCATATAAGGGTGATTTTACCAATTAAAAAATCATTAACAACTTGAATTTATAATAATTTCACCTTTTAAGGTGTTAAGATATGTTTGGATGAGTGTTTAGAGATAAAATTAAGAATTTGATCTATTTTGATAAATTTAATTTTTGGAGCATAGCAATTAGTAATTCAAAATTATCATTGAAATGTTGATATTCTTCTAACAATTGATCATCAATGAGTAAATGCAATTATTGGTTGTTAATCATTAACATTTAACAATAGCTATTGGCTAAATAGACCTAAATCTAATATATATATATATATATATAAAGCATGCTTAGAATGTTTTAGGATTTAATACGTGGCATATTCGCCATGTGCTTACTTTTTATTGGTCCATGTAGTAAAAATAAATAAATTAATAATATTAACATTTATTAATAATTAGCTTTTATTATGGTGAATTAATATTAAAACTGAAATGAATATAATTATGGTCATTATAAGTTGAGTTAATGTATGAAATATTAAATCATTTTATTTAAGGCTATGAAAATAAAGAAAAAATTGCTTTACTAAAATCACACACACACACGCATATATATATATATATATATATATATATATAATAGGTTCTAGTTTTAATCACATGGCATGTATTTGCCATGTGTATATATTTTATTGGTCCTATATAAAATAATCCTTAAAAACAATTAATATTACTTAATGAAATTTGTAACTTAAATCTTTATGATAATTAAATATTATATATATATATATAATTATGAATTGTAACCTATAAAATTTTAATTTTGATTTTTCAATTAATTTAACTATTATTAATTAATGAGATTTGTAATCTAGATTTTATATATATATATATATATATATATATATATATATATATATATATATATATATATATATATATGATTTTACCTATAAAATATTCAACTTAATAATAAAAAGATTAGTTTTTCTTTTTTTAATTTTTAAATATTCTATCATAAATTTGTGTCCAATTATTTTTTATTGATTCTTCTTTAACATATATATATATATATATATATATATATATATATATATATATATATATATATATATATATATATATATATATATATATATATATATATATATATATATATATATATATATATTGTGATTTTATATTTTTACGAATATTAAAATATTAATAATAAAATGTGTATTTAAATTAAAAGAAAATTAAAATATTATTAAAAAATGTATCATTAAAATTAAATATTTTGATATTTAGTTATATTTATTTATTTTTATATTATGTAAATTTTCTTTTTAATACTTCTTAATTTTTTTAAATATATTAGTGAAATTGATAAAAAAAATATATTATATAGTATAATATTATAATATTCATCTCATATTTCATTTTGTTTACTTCATATTTCAAATTAAAATATTATTTTCTTTTGGGTGAATTAATTAGAATTAAGTATACCATTTTTTTAACTTTACTAAATGAGACTATTGATTATTTTACTTATATTTATAATTTTTTTAATTATGGAATTCAGATATTTAAAATTAAAATTTATAATTAATTTAATAAAATAATATATTAAAAATATTAAATAGTTACGTGCAAAGCACGGACATTATCCTAGTGAAATTGAAAAGCTTTAGTAAGAAAATTTACAACTTTACCTATTTATTATAATAATTTTTAAAGATTTAATTTTTTGAAATATTAATTTTTTTTAATAATGGTGAGAATTAAAATTTTAGGAAGAGAAATTAAATTGTTAATCTTTTTATATTGTAACTATTGAATTAACAATAGATTAATTGAACACTTGATTCATAATCTTATAAATAATCCATTTTTAATATAAATGACTTAAACTCATAATAATATTATAAATATACATATAGTTTAAAAGATTAATGATTTTAAATTTTATATATATTAAAAAATTATTTTATTATAAATTTTTTTTGAATAGAAGAGGAAGAATCGAATATAAATTTATTATTCAAACTATATGTATTTACTATTGAGCTATTATTGCATTTATTAACCTGGTCATTTAATTTCTAAAATTTGAAATTTTTGTATAAATTGAATATGATCTCTTAGTATGAGTAAAAATTTTTCTACAAATATATAAAAATTATTTAATTATATATAAAATTTTAATGTGAATAATAATATAAAAAATTTTCTAGCTTTTGTTACTAATTTAAATTATTTTATTTTTCTTTATAGATTCTACTATTCTATTATTGCTCTGACATAAAAGTTCTATAATATTTTATTCTCAAAAGAAAAAAAGTTTTATAATAATGAAGTAATTTGAAAAGCATATTATCTAAATCTAAATGTAATGTTAAGTGCAAATATTAAAATGGAACCATTTTTATAATGAGCAAAAATGTCACCATTTTTTTTATATGAACTAAACGGCACAATTTCTATGATTCCAAACATTCTCTAACAAAACAAAAAAAAAAAAAAAAAAAAAAAACGTTTTTATTACTAGAAAATGACAGAAAACAAAAAGAAACTAAAACTTTAATTAACAATTGATAATACAAGTTAAGGAGTTCTGTAAGTATTAATCAAGAAAAAGCTTACAAAAAGCAAAAAAGAAAAGGTTTCCAAATCTTGATGAACACAGAGTACCGGTAATGGCCGGTAACGTTGCTATTTTGGTTTCTTGATTTTTTCAGGACATAAAAGAAGCGAAGTTTTGTGTAAAGAAATAGACCCACGACAATCACAACCTTTCTATCTTTATTCTCTTCTATTTACCATTACCAGTAGCTAATAAACCTGACTTTGTTCTTATCCTTTTGAAGTGGTTTGCTCTTTTTTGAGGTACGCCCATAATCAATTTGATCCCTACTTTAATTGAGATTTGCTGCTACAATTATGGGTTTTCTTGGTTCTTTAAGCTTCAATTCTATTTAGTTTTTAACATTTGGTTCTGCTTCTGGCTTCTGTTCTGTTATCTCTCTGTTTTTGCTTCATAGTCGTTGAGTTTTCTGGGTTTTGGTTATAGAGGTGAGATCACTTGCTAATTTAGTTAAAGGTGAACATCCGGGTTTGATTGATTAATGGGTATTTTGGTATGGCTCTGTATTGATAAAAAGTTTGGTTCTTGGTGTACAAAATCTGAGCTATGGTTAATTGGGTTTTTTGATGTTTCTTGATGGTTAAGTGAGCAAAGGTTCATTATGTGGTATGCAAAATTGTAGCTTTTGAAGTTTTCTATCCTTAAACAGTTGATTAGTTGAGTTGCTGAGGTATATTCAGCTCATAATTTGGGTTTTGATTGATTAAGTTTTGGGTTTTACAGATGGGTACAGATTCTCGTTTTGGTGGCTTCGCTGGTGTCAAATTTGAGGATGAGATTTTTTTCCCTGATTCTAATCAGTATCCAAACTCTGCAAATGGGCATAAATTCAAAGAAACCTCTTTTGATACAGACTTCAACTTTGTAGAGAGTTCGCTGGTTTTGCCTGACCCTGATCCTAGTAAGTCTGCTGCTATGTCATCCATCACGACGATGGATGGAGACTCTCCTTCCGATGATAATGAGTTCTCAGAGACTGTTCTCAACTACATAAGCCAGATGCTTATGGAGGAGGACATGGAACAGAAACCATGTATGTTCCAAGATCCATTGGCTCTTCAAGCTGCAGAGAGATCACTTTATGATGTTATTGGTGAGAAGTATCCATCCTCACCTGATCCATTTTCTTCATATGCTGACCAGTTTTTGGTTGATAGCCCTGATGATGGAGTTTCAAGTAGTTTCAGTGATTATAGTAGCAATTGCAGTTCTGGTTCTAATGGTGGTAGTTCAGCTGAACAACAATGGAATGGTGAATTTGGGGAATTCAAACCGTCGTTTATGCAAATGCCACTTCCTACTAATTTCATTTTCCAATCTGCTGCAATATCCAGCACAGAAGAGCCATTCAAACCGCAAAATGGGTTTGCAAGTAATGGAAATGATGTTTCTATGGGTAAGATTGTGCTGCCAAATTTTTTCAGTCAGAGTGATTTGGCTTTGCAGTTCCAGAAAGGTGTAGAGGAAGCTAATAGGTTCCTTCCCAAAGGCAATCAACTGCTTGTTGATTTGAAGGCCAATATACCAAAGCCAGAGTTGAAGGAAAACAGTACAAATGTGGCAGTGAAGTCAGAGAAGGAAGAGAGGGAGTATTTGCCTAATTTGATTAAAGGAAAGAAAAATCATGAACGAGAAGATGAAGATTTTCTGGAAGAAAGGAGTAACAAACAGTCAGCAGTTTATGTGGATGAAAGTGAGCTAGCAGAGATGTTTGATAAGGTGTTAGTATGTACTGATGAAGGATGTCGACCTTCTGATTGTATGCTTAAGGAAACTTTGCAGAGTGGATCGAGCAAGACTTTGCCTCAAAATGGACAAACAAATGGATCCAATTCTAATGGTGGCAAGGCTCGGGCTAGGAGACAAGGAAATAAGAATGAAGTGGTTGATTTGAGAACCCTTCTGATTCTATGTGCACAAGCTGTCTCCGCTGACGACAGAAGGACTGCTAATGAACTACTAAAGCAGATCAGGCAGCACTCATCATCTTTTGGTGATGGTTCTCAAAGATTGGCTCATTGCTTTGCTAATGGCCTTGACGCACGTTTGGCTGGCACAGGAACCCAGATCTATACTGCCCTGTCTTCTGAAAAAGCTTCAGCTGCGGATATGTTGAAAGCTTATCATGCTTACATTTCTGCCTGTCCATTTAAGAAGATAGCAATCATCTTTGCAAACCATAATATTTTTGCTGCATCTGAGAAAGCAACAACAATTCATATAATAGACTTCGGTATATTATATGGGTTCCAGTGGCCTGCTCTCATTTATCGCCTCTCAAAAAGAGCTGGTGGGCCTCCCAAGCTTCGTATTACAGGGATAGAGCTTCCTCAAAGTGGTTTCCGTCCAGCAGAGAGAGTTCAGGAGACTGGCCGCCGCTTGGCAAAATATTGTGAGCGCCATAATGTTCCATTTGAGTACAACGCCATAGCAAAGAAATGGGAAACTATCCAAATTGATGACCTCAAAATTACTCATGGTGAAGTCATTGCTGTGAATTGTTTGTTCCGGTTTAAGAACCTGCTTGATGAGACAGTTGTTGTTAACAGTCCAAGGAATGCAGTTCTAAACTTAATCAGAAAGATAAATCCTGATATATTTGTCCATGCCATTGTGAATGGATCCTATAATGCACCCTTTTTTGTCACAAGGTTCCGGGAGGCACTTTTCCACTTCTCTGCATTGTTTGATATGTTTGATACTAGCATGTCTCGTGAAGATCAGATGAGGTTGAAGTTCGAGAAAGAATTCTATGGTCGAGAAGCATTGAATGTTATAGCGTGTGAAGGTTCAGAAAGGGTGGAGAGACCTGAGACATACAAGCAATGGCAGATTCGAAACATAAGAGCTGGGTTGAGGCAACTTCCTCTGGACCCTCAAGTGATAAAGAAACTGAAGTGTAAGGTGAAGTCAGGTTACCATGATGATTTTGTGGTAGATCAAGATGGCCACTGGATGTTGCAGGGATGGAAGGGACGGATTATCTATGCATCGTCTGCTTGGGTTCCTGCATAGAAACAACATCCCTCGTTTCTTAGGGCATGCTTCTAGCAGTAGGCAGGCAGCAGTACTTTATTAGTTTAAGCTGCCTATGATATAGAGAAAGCTAGAACTGAATCTTGTAGTTCTATTTGATTGCACTCATATAACCTTCTTATGTTATGACTCGAATAGATGTTGTATTATACATTACAGCTTAATCCTTTTGCTCCTGCATCCGCTACTGTTAATATAATAATTTTCTTTGTTCTTTGGGGATTGCATTTCGCCAAATGGCATATTCTCTGTCATTAGCCAAAGAATCTGTACTGATTATTCTGCAGAATTTCAGCTTATCAAATTTGGTTCATGAGGAGTTGATTCATCCTTTTAGTTTATGTAGATGTATGTTCTGGAGTTGGCTTCTTAATCTGCAGATTTTACTCGGCCGAACTTTCTGGCTTAAGGTTGAATTGTTGGTTGCTTTTGGATACACTCCTGGCCGAGGTTTATGTCTTCAGTCGCAATTGAAAAGTGAGGTTTGAATGTTCATCTCAAACTGATCATTTTTATTGATGAGAAATTTTGGAAGTATAAAAGTATGCTTGGTTGTTGATGCTTGGTTATGAAGGTGAGGAATTTTATAAGGATTGAATGCTGATGCCAGTCTTAGCCCTTCTGATCTGATTATTGCTTGAGCACCTGTTTTTTATCAAGCTTCAAAGATTGGGCTTACTGGACTTTCTAGATTATGCATTTGGTTTTATAGCGCAAGTTAGAATTTGAAGCACTCTATTTTGCACTTTACTACTAAGGATATCAATTTCTGCATGTAATGTGGTTCACTTTGATTTAGTGTTTGCACTTAAAGTGGCGTGAAGGTGTTTGCAGGATTTTACTTGTTGAAGATTGGGTTGGCTGGCTCTGATTCTTTGGGGATTTAGACTTGTGGGGAGCTTCTTTTTTGGGTTTTTGGTCGTTTTGTTTTCTGCAGCCCACGTTTGGAATTAACACTATCATCTGTTGCTCATAAAAAAAAAAAAAGAAAAAGGTTCATTTTCTTTTTCTTTATTCTTTTGAGAATGGTTTTGACTAGAAATGGCATATTCTTGGCCATTAGCCAAAGAATCTGCACTAGCTGTTCTGCAGAATTTCAGTTTATCAATCAGGCAGGGTTGCTGATTGTTCTTGAAAAGCTTTTGGTGAGCTTTCAAGAATCTGTTACATCCACAGAACTACAAATCATCATAGCTATTGAAATTTTACGACTATATATTTTTGTATTATTAATATGCCACTGTTGCACCTTTTTGTTTATTTTTTTATTATAGCATTGGGAGGAAAATTTGAATTTGGATGCATTCTACATGCAATTACAGCTAGATTATTGCACTTCTTTATTCAAACCCCAACCAAAAGAAAGATTGAAAATTTTCAATACTCCAATTAATATAATTTCTACACATTTCTTGAAGTCCAAGAGAAGCTTTTGTTGCTTGAGACTAAAGTTGCTAATGTTTATATTTTATAATTTTTTTATGTCAATTATTGGGTTGCAGCCAACCAACCAACCAACGACTAGTCCACTGCAATTGTTACCAGTTCAAAGCAAAACACAGGCTAAGTTGAAAACCATGCAAAAGGCTAATCAAGCCTTTATTGAATGCCCTGAATATAGTTGGCACTAAGTAAGGTGATTGATAGTGAAACATTTTACCAAGAAAATATAAGGTCTAATTCAATGTATTAACACTAGTGGGAAACATTGACAGTTGATGGGAACTAATTATTTAATTAATAAAAAAAAACAAAAACAATCCAAGGTTGCTGCCTTCTTTGAAGATTGAAAGTGAAAAGAAAAATGGTGGAAAGATGACAAATACACTCCAAGAAGAAGATAAAGATTCATTGATCTAGAATTTGGAAACTCAGTAAAGGACATAATTCAATCAGTTTAATTAATTTGCATACCTTTGATTTTGGGTTTTGGTTTTTTTTCTAGTATGGGTTTACTTCCAAGTTGATCTTAGTCAAAAAGATTGCCTAATAAAAGGTGTCCAAAGGGGTCCAATAAGAACCAAGCAAAATCCCCATTCCTTATCCCTACAATCTATATTTAAATTGAAGATAATATATGAAGTGGAAAGGTCCATTGGGGCTCTCCATTCCTGGAAGCTGCCTACACTCATAAATTGAAGAATCTTCTTTGGATTTTTTTTTTTCCTTTTCTTTTCTTTTTTTAAATAATTTAAGAAAGAAAGTGTACCTCTCTACTTTGGAATGTCAAATGAAACAAGATTTTGTTAATTATAGTATGCATTTTGAACTTATTTGATAAATTATTCAATATATCCTATGTAATGCACTTTCACTTACATAAATATATATAATTCATCGCATGTAAATTTATTTTTCTTTTTTTTGACTTATTTTACATGAATATATATTAACATTAATTAATACGTATACTTACTTGATGTATGAACTAATTCGAAAACATTTTTCTTAACTAACTTGATAAAACTATATATATATATATATATATATATATATATATATATATATATATATATATATATATATATATATATATATATATGTTGTTCTAAAGTAATAGCTGAAAATACTTTAATAATTTTATTGAGCAAACTAGGCCTTTTAAATAGCCATACAAAATAGTCTAAAAGCAACGTTCAAAAAATATCCCCACAAAAATGGAGTTAGTTGCGCAACAAACAGAAACAGAATTGAAATAGTCTATCCTACAATTAGGAACATTATTGAAATAAACTAAAACATAAATATACTGAGTCAGCTCTAACATTGCCTCTCCTAAACTGATTATCATAATCAGTTTACTTCTTCACGAACTCCCAATTCTTCTCGCAGACGCTCAAACACTTCTAGCTTTAATGGCTTGGTCATGATGTCTGCCTTTTGCTTTTCAGTTCTACAATGAATGAGCTCAATAATTCCATCTTTAGTAAGATCTCTGAGAAAATGCCATTTTACATCAATATGTTTACTCCTTCCATGAAAAACTGGATGTTTAGACAACTTGATGGCTGAGTTGTTGTCACATAGAATTGTGGTACACTGAGGTTGTGCAACTCCAAACTGCTTCAAAATCCTCTTCATCCACACACACTGACACACATAATAAGCTGCAGCAATGAATTCGGCTTCTGTGGTAGAGAGTGTCACCACTGGCTGCTTCTTAGATGCCCATGAAACTGCCGCTCCGCTTAAAACGAACACATAGCCACTTGTGCTTCTTCTGTCATCAGTATCACCTGCATAATCACTGTCCGTATAGCCAATTAGCTTATACTCACCTCCTCTCTTGTAGAATATACCAAATGACTGTGTTCCCTTTAAGTAACGCAGAACCCTTTTTGCTGCACACATATGCTGTTCTGAAGGATTAGCCATGAATTTGCTTAATAGGCATACAACATACATGAGATCAGGTCTTGTGACAGTTATATACATAAAACTCCCAATGAGTTGTTTATACAGCGTTCCATCCACTTTGACTCCTCCATCATTCTTTGATAATTTAACACCAGGAACTATCGAATTTTTGACAGAATTACCTTCATGGAGATTGAATCTTTTAAGCAACTCACCTGCATATTTCTTTTGTGTGATAAATATCCCCTCTTCTTTTTGACTTACTTCCACACCCAAGAAATATTTCATCTTCCCCAAATCAGTCATATCAAATTCCTTTTTCATGGAAGCTTTAAACTTTACAATCATGTCAGAATTATTTCCAGTAAAAATAAGGTCGTCCACATAAAGACTGACAATTAAAACTTGATTACCTCCTTCTATTTTGACAAATAATGTGTGTTCGCGGTGCATTTGAGAAATCCTTCCTTGATGAAGTAGGCCTCTATTTTGCTGTACCAAGCACGTGGTGCTTGCTTCAAACCGTAAAGTGCTTTATTCAGCTTATACACTTTATTTTCTTCTCCCGATTTGACATATCCTTGAGGCTGATCAACATATACATCTTCCTTTCAGTTCTCGGTGCAAAAACGCACTCTTCACATCTAACTGAAAAACACACCAACCCTTTTATGCCGCTACTGCAAGAAGCATTCTAATGGTATCCCATCTCGCCACCGGAGCAAAGACTTCATTGTAATCAATACCATGTTGTTGCGCATATCCCTTGGCTACTAAGCGTGCCTTATACTTATCCACCTTCCCATGTTCATTAAGCTTGGTCTTGAACACCCATTTTACACCAATCCTTTTTGCTCCTATCGGTAGAGTTGTCAGATACCAAGTCTTGTTCTTCACAATGGCTTCTATTTCACAATCCATAGCTTTCTTCCACTTCTCATCTTTTATTGCCTCTTCAAATAAAACTGGATCCTCAGACACAGTAAACATTGCAAAATTGCTTTTGAATTCTTCTTCATCTGAGAGTCCTTCTCCTGACACATAATCTTGTAAGTAGACTGGTTGCCTTCGAACTCTTGGAAGTGTTTCTGTTTCATCAGACTCTTCAGATTCAGCCTCATCTTCTTCACTAGAATTCTTATCTTCTTCATTCTCCCTTTCTTTGACTGACTCGTTGTCACAATCTGCCCACACAAGTTTATCTTCATGAGTTTTGTCATTCTCCCATTTCCAGCCTTTTTCTTCCTCAAACACCACATCACGGCTGGTTATCAATTTTTTAGTTATTGGGTTGTATAACCTGTACGCCTTGGAATGTTCACTGACGCCAAGAAGTACACAACATACACTTTTATCATCCAACTTCTCTCGCCTTTAATCTGGGACATGCACGTGAGCTAAACACCCAAAAACTCTAAAATAGTTAACATTTGGTTTTACCTCGCTCCACATTTCTTCAGGAGTCCTTTCTTTTTCAACTGAAACTGGACTTTTGTTCAACACATGTACTGTCCACCTCGCAGCTTCAGGCCAGAATCTCTTTGGAACCTTCTTGTCATCCAAAATACACCGCACCATATTCATTATTGTACGATTCTTTCTTTCCGCCACTCCGTTTTGTTGCGGAGTGTAGGATGCAGTAAGTTGTCTAGTGATTCCTGCTTCATTACAGAACAAATTAAATTCATTTGAATTAAACTCACCCCCTCTGTCAGTACGTAGGCAACATATGGCTAAGCCAGACTCTTTCTCTACTTGATTCTTGAATTGGATGAAGCGTGTAAAAGTCTCTGACTTGGCTTGCAGAAAATATATCCAAACTTTCCTGCTATAGTCATCAATGAAGGTCAAGATATATTTTTTGCCGCTGTTTGAATCTGGAGAGATTGGTCCGCATAAGTCAGAATGTACCAATTGCAATCTTTTTGAGGCACGCCACTGACTTTTCTTTGGGAAAGGCTCCCTGTGTTGCTTCCCTACTAGACAACTTGTGGAAGTTTTGAGTGCTCCATTCCATACAGGCAATCCCTTCACCATATTCCTGAATTTCAGAATTCTCAACCCTTTATAATTCAAATGTCCATACCTTTGGTGCCACAGCTGTGTCTGAGCTTCAGTGGACACTTGCATACACCTTGGTTGGTTCACTGGTTTTCCTTCAGTCTTGGCTAGCAACGGAAACATTCTGTTTATACTCATCCAACTCTATATGATTAAGCCTCTTTCTGCATGAAATACTTTACAAGCTCCATGTTGAATCAGAATAGAAAGTCCACGTTCTTGAAATTGACCAATACTGAACAAATTACTTCTCAGTTCTAGTACAAAATAAACATCAGCAACAGTATGAGTCACGCCTTCAATTGATAATCGTACATTGCCTTTTCCTATGACCTGTATACGATAATTGTTTCTTAGCTTCACAGTTTGCTTGTAAGTTTCATCAAGATCAGTGAACCATGCCCTTTCTCCACACATATGGTTGCTACAGCCAGAATCCAGAAACCATATCTCATCCTTTTGAGCATCATTTGTTTCAACAAACGTCATCAGTAGCATCTCATCTTCATCATCAAATTCCACATAGTTTGCTTTCTTATTCCAGTTGGGACATTCATATTGAAAATATCCCAGCTCATGACAATGGTAACATTCGATCATAGCTTTGTTGATGGTTCTTCCTCGGCCTCTCCCTCTTCCTCTAGTAGTACTTCCTCGGCCTCCTCGGCCTCTATTTCCTCTTTCGTCCTGTGAGACTTTCAGCACCCGCTCTTCAACTCCAATAGTATTCTTTCTGAATTTTTGTTCATGCACGAGCAAAGAACTTTGCAAAGCATCAACAGTAAGAGTATCTATATCCTTAGATTCCTCAATAGAACATACAATGTAATTGAAATTCTCAGTGTGGGTTCTTAGGATCTTCTCCACTATCTTCACGTCCGGCATGCTTTCTCCACAATTTCTCATATCGTTGGCTACCACCATTACTCTTCCAACATAGTCTATGATCGATTCTCCTACCTTCATTTCCAGCAATTCAAAAGTTCTCCTTAGAGTCTGTAATTGTGCACGTTGTACTCTAGCATTGCCTTGATATTTTGTTTTCATGGAGTCCCATAGTTGTTTGGATGTTTCCTTATGAGTGATTGTTTTTAGAATGGTTTTGTCAATTGAGCTGAACAAATAGTTCTTGGCTTTGAGATCTTTCAATCTTGCTTCATCAAAAACTTTCTTTTGAGCTGCAGATAATGTCTCTTCAGACTCTGGTACAACAAAACCATTTTGAACAACACTCCAGTACTCCTTTGATCTTAGAAGATTCTCCATAATAAGACTCCAGTGATTATAATCTCCATCAAACTTCGGAATACTTGGTTGCGCAAAGCTGTTCCCTTCTGCCATTTTCTTTGATTGCTTGCACTCGTCTCTTCTTTCTCACACACAGGTCAGGCTTCTTTGGAAGCTCTGACACCAATTTTGTTGTTCTAAAGTAATAGCTGAAAATACTTTAATAATTTTATTGAGCAAACTAGGCATTTTAAATAGCCATACAAAACAGTCTAAAAGCAACGATCAAAAAATATCCCCACAAAAATGGAGTTAGTTGCGCAACAAACAGAAACATAATTGAAATAGTCTATCCTACAATTAGGAACATTATTGAAATAAACTAAAACATAAATATACTGAGTTAGCTCTAACAATATATATATATATATATATAATATTTAAATCTAATTTCTTTCCTTTTCTTTTTGTCCAATAATTTACTACTATATTCGTTCTAAAATATTTATCATTTAAGTTTTCAGTGTATATGGATTAATAAAATTATTAAATTATTATAATTTTAATATAGAAATATTAAAATATCTCTTATTTATTTTATATAGAGAAATAAGAGTCATTCAATGTTTAGAGGAGCAATAAATACATAGTGGATAGATATTGATCTAAATATATGTAAAACAAGCAAAAAATACATGCAATATTGTCGTTTAGTTGTGATATTTATATTATGTATGCTTAATAAAAATAAAATATTCACACAAAAACATTAAATAATATAACCAAATAGTGTATTAGGAAAATGGTTGACCTAATTAATTAATTAATTAATTCGTACACGAAATTTGTTGCTTAAACATATATTATAACATGGAGATTAATTATATTATTTATATTGGATTCAAAGCTAAAATAAATAAACATTGAGCTGATTAATGAAATCACTTATATTCGTATGCAACTACGTATATTTAGATTCTCTGATCCAAATGCTCAGAACATCATCTTTAATGTTTGATACATTGTTCTAAGGCGTAATACAATGTAATAAAATATTTTTAGATTATAATATATAAATTAAAAATATATTTAATTATATTACAAATAAAACGTTTTTGCATGATACTTGGAACAATTATAAGAGAAATCATGTGATTTACACTAATGTTATTGATTAGCTAGCTCTATTTGTTTAATATTTTTGTTTTTTCTTTTTTTTAGTGCAATAGGTAAAAATTGCCCCATATTTCTAGCAATAAATGTTGTGCTATTGCATTTATACACACTTGCATAAAGCTTTAATAATATAAAAATATTGAGATTTGACTTTACAAGCCTTGGATCAGCCAATTATTTTATTTGATTTGGTTTAGAATATATATATACATGGATAAAATTTTATATATACTAGTATTAATTGTTATGTGAAATTATTATTTAAGTTTTTGTAAAAAAATTATATTAAATTATTAAAATTTATTTTAAAAACAAATTATATTATATATATTCTAATTATAAAAATTTCAAAACAATTGAATAACACTATTAAATTATATTTTTAAAAGTATTTTAATGCAGACAAATTATATCCCAGATCCCAATTCATATTGCATCATGAATCTAGGAAATAAATTAAATAATAAGTACATAACAAAAATACATAAAAGACTAATAGTGTAGCTAGTTAATGAATTGGCTTGTGAACTAATTGGTGCATGCTTGACTCCTAAGCTTTTTTTCCCTTTTTCTTTGTTTTTTCTTTCTTTTTAGTTATAATTTTTTTTCTTTTTTTATTTGTTTTTAATATTTTGCAATTAAAACTATATTTATCTTATTTTGTTTATCTAAGAAAAAAAATTAATAGTTGAGTTTTTTTTTTTAAATTAAGTGCTAATTATTTTTTTCATTTTTATTTGTTTAAATATTTAGAATTGAATAAATTAATCAAATATATAAATTATTTTTGTTTCTCCCATCTAATAATTATTGTAATTTCAATTAGATATATTTAAATCATTATAATTAAAATAATTCTTATAAAATATTTAATAACTCAAGTTATAAAATAATTTATTTTTAAGAATAGAATTTCATCTTTAAATACAAAACATATGTTTATTACTTATAAAATGTATGTTCATTACTTATAAAGTGTATGTTTATTACTTATAAAGTATGTATTCATTTGTTTTTTTTTTTTTTCATTATTGGATTTTTTAAGGTCTCCAACATTAAAAAAAAAAAACTATAAATGGATCACAAATTTTTTAAATTAAATGGTGATTTTTTTCAATTTTTTATTAGTTTCAATAATTAGAATTGAATCAATTAATTAAATATATAAATTATTTTTGTTTCTCCCATCTAATAATTTTTATAATTTTAATTACATATATTTAAATCATTATAATTAAAATAATTATAATAAAATATTTGATAACTCAAGTTATAATATAATTTATTTTTAAGAATAGAATTTGAGTTTCAGATTTATCACATATAATATACATGTTCATTAGACAATAGTTAAATATTCATTTAAATGAAACCCAATGTTTATTGTAAGAAATAGTAATAAACTTATAATATCATCTGATGCAAACAACATCCGATGATTTTCAAGTTTATTACATATAACACATATTCATTTCAGTATATTTAAATATTTATTGCAATGAAATGGCATGTCCATTATAAGAATGAGTAACATGCTTAGAGTTTTATCTAATGCTCTCTCTCTCTCTCTCTCTCTCTCTCTCTCTCTCTATATATATATATATATATAATTAAATTTATGTAAATTTTATTTGATGCATTAGATAATTTACGTAAATAAATATAAAATGATATTTAACAATTCTATTAGTTTTATCAAATTCAACATAAATAAAAAATCAAACTAATAATTTCATAAAAATAAATAAATAAATAAATATTTATACAAGAATTCAACCATTAATATAATTTTTTCTTCTCTCTCTCTCTCTCTCTCTATATATATATATTATTAAATTTATATAAATTTTATTTGATGCATTAGATTATTTACCTAAATAAATATAAAATGATATTTAACAATTCTATTAGTTTTATCAAATTCAACATAAATAAAAAATCAAATTGATAATTTTATAAAAATAAATAAATAAATATTTATAAAAAAATTCAACCATTAATGTAATTTTTTCTTTTATATATATATATATATATATATATATATATATATATATATATATATATATATATATATATATATATATATATATATATATATATATATATATATATATATATATAATTAAATTTATGGAAAGTAAATTTTATTTGATGTATTAGATAATTTACCTAAATAAATATAAAATAATATTTAATAATTCTATTACTTTTATCAAATTCAGCATAAATAAAAAATCAAAATGATAATTTCATAGAAATAAATAAATAAATATTTATAAAAAAATTTAACCACTAATGTAATTTTTTCTTATAGAAATTAATATAAATTTAATTAGAACAATTAAACAAATAAAACATTTAACCATTAAAAAAATTTTAATTGTAAATATTATAAACAAAAAAAGCAAAAAAAAAAAAGAATAACTGAAAAAAAAAAACAAAGAATAGATGAAAAATAGAAAAAAAAAAAAAGCTAGAAAAAGAAAACAAAAAACAAAATTTCTGCTAGGATTGGAACCCAACACCTCAAGAAAATAAAATGATTGTATTAACCAATTATATCAACTAGTGTTTTTAATTTTTTTTATTATATATATTATAATTAACATTTGGGATTCAGAGTACACAATGCAATATAAATCAAGGTCCATGATATAATAATTTTTTAATACCAAACAAATTAAATTGAAATTAAAGAAAATTATTCATATTAAAATTAAAAAATTAATATATTGATTTCAAAATTTCAAATTAATAGAGAATAATATAAACCTACTTAGCGGATTGATAATTTTAATTGATAGGATGGGAGAGAAGAATTGGCCATTGATCATTAGCTTTGACTTAGTAATGATAATGAATTAATTTTGGGAAAAGAAACTAACACGTCCATATTTAATTCAAATAATGAAGAAGACAAACAAAAATAAGATAAGACTTGTACGATTTGTTTTTGGTTAGGGTTGGAAAGGTCTATAAAAGAACATGTAGGGAAAATCATAGTTATAAATATAACAAGAAGAAAAGAGAAAAACAATGTAAACAATTTTTACACGATTTACTCTCTCAATAAATTTAAGCCTACAATATTTTAAAGGAATAATTTACTAAATCACTAAATTATAGTTTTTAAATGGAAAAAAATTATAAACACTCTCTCACACTACCCTAATAACCCCATTACACACCCTTGAACTCAATTATTGAAGTTATATTTTAAAATCTCATGCTAATGAATTACTTATCGAAAGATATACCCTCGAGTTTGCTGCTCTCATTTGATGTGGGATATTTAATTCCACACAATAAAGGACTTCCACCTTTTTAGTGTAGATTTAGGATTTGTGGAGCTATCCTAATAATTCCTTCCTCAACCTAAATCTCTAGACGCTTCGGCAATATCAAAAAACCTAACTCACTTTCACAGTCCTTTTGGTCTTCATAACTTCCTTTGGTTCGCCATTTCAAGCTTTCTCTTGAGAGAATGACCATCTAAATGGCAAATATTCATCCTATACTTCCTCTCTTGCATAATCAAGTTATTACCTTTATACACTTTTCACCATTCACCCATCCCAACATACTTATACCTATATGAAGGTAGCTCATCTAGCTAAATTATGTTGGCTCTAGTAGGCAAATACTTCATGTTGGGAATAACTTTGATATTACCATTATAGTGCTTTGGGCATACTCTTCCAATGTCTTCAACTTTCAACTTCAATTTATCTTCCACATTGATGTGGCCAAAGTCTTCATCACTATATGGAGTATCAAACATGACTTGGTCTTTGCAAATATGCATGTTAACAGTAGAATCCATCACCTAAGTAGAATAACTCTCAACAAAGTTATTAACATCATTATTTGCACTTCGTACCAAGTGCAACTCATCATCACTAAAATCTAAGCTAATGACATTACTTGAGAAATTATAATCATCATTATCAATTTTCAGTTTACCTTCTTAACTTCTTTAGGTTCTTCAAGTTTTCTTTCAATTCTTCGTGATAAGTTTTTGTATTCTCTTAAGTGCTGAATCCTTTTTTTTTTTTTTTCTCTTTATAAGTTTTTGTGTATGTTTTCATTTAGACAGTTCACAATCAAATTATTTATCTCAAATCTTGATGCCCTTAAATAGCACAGATGGATTCGACAATCAACATTCTCTTATGCATACTAAACAAGATTCTAATTTTATTAGTAAGTATTGTGTGCTAAATTGCACTTTTCATTTTTGAAACTGTTAAGAGTAATTTCATATTCATTGGGAATGAATAATATAAGTGGTTAATATATAATAAAAACATATTATTTAATTGACTAGTTCTAATTATTTAGATTATGGTAGTGTCTAATATATTAATATGTATTGTGTGTGTTTATATTTTTAACACTCTCATATATCTATCTTTTTTTCCATTCATAAAAAATTATTACGGTATCATAATAAATTTGGCTTGATATTTTGATTTTCCAATTTTCCATTTAGATGTTCAGTACAGTCCTAGTCAAGTTTCTAGTCCAAGTGACAACTGAATATTCATTTTTAATTGTCACTTGAAAGAGAGTGTTAAAAGTAATTTTATATTGATTGGAAATGAATAATATAAATGGTTAATATATGGCGAGAGTCTATTATCTAATTGACTAGTTCTAGTCATTTAGATTATGATAGTGCCTAATATACCAATATATATTATATGTATATATTTTCTTAACACTCTCTTATATTTGTCTTTATTTCCTATTCATAAAAAAAAAAAATAAAAAATTAATAGATAGTGGCTTTTGGTAGCTCGGTTGCAACAACGATGGCAGCAACCTTGATGGCCACGGTCTAGTCAATGGGTACTGTTGAGAGTTGCAAATGGATTATGGAGCAAAGAATTTGTAAATTGCTTTAATTAATCTTCTAGAAACTGCATCATATTGTGATATGGAAACTCTTTTTTAATTTGTAAAATCAATTTGTAAATTTAATTTGTTAAAATTTGTAATAAAGACCCAAAATTAATTTGTTTAATTTACAAATTAATTTGTAAATTTAATTTGTTTAATATGTAAATTTATTTTAGAGAGCGTGTTGTGATAAATGATTCAATAGAAAATTTATTTGCAAATGAGAGATATTTTAAATTTTTCACAAAATTTTTGATTGAAAAAGTAACAAAATGTCTACTTAATATAACAAAACTAAATTTCAGAAACTAAAGAATAATATTTTCAAAATAAGGAACGAAATAATTAATTTAGTCAAATATCAGAGAACCAAATTGTAAATTACCCTTTTTTTTTTTTGATAAAGAGAGGAAGAAATTTAAATTTGAAATATGTATCACTGTGTGATTTACTATATAAATGTATTTTTGGTTAATTTTCAAAACTAAATGGCAAGGGATATATTTTTCTTTTCATTGAATTTTTAATACAAATGTGAATATTTTTTTCATTGATGGAATCTAAGAATTGGTATTTAATGGATTCCCAAAAATTGTTCCATCATGTAAAAAATTAAACACAAATATATATAATATTTTTTGTACAGAGGATAGTTTATTAAAATATTCATACTATAATGTTTTGTACTGTCTCTAAGACCAAAACAGGGATCCTTTGAATAAAAATTATAAAATGGGTTATATAAGGAAATTCTTGACTTATATATAACTAGCTGTTTTGCTTAAATATCAGTTAATAGGGTCAGGCATAATCAATTAATTAAATTATTTTAATTTATTAATGAATTAATATAATTAACTAATTATATTTATATAGTTAATTAGATTAATTAATTAATCATATTTAATAAATAAATAAAACATTGAGCTTAATTATAATAAAATCATTTATATATATGCAACTACCTACTTTTGGATTCTCTGAATGTTAATAATATTAATTATTCCTCAAATCTCTTGGCATTTGTTCTAACGTGAAATTAATAATAAAAAACTCTATACATTACTAAATCCTTTGAATCTTGACAGTTTATGAACTTATCATAAATAATTAAATAATGCTAAGTATATTTAATTTTGTGTTTACATGTGACAGTATGCTGTTATGAAACAATAATCAAGAAAAAACAATATTCTTTAATATATAGTAATTAATTAAAAAATCCTTTGGCAACAAGTTAGAGGTTAACCTTTGACCATAAAATAAAATATATTTTATTCGCTTAATTTTGTTTATATTTTTATTATTAAAATAGAATATATCTTTTATTAAATAGAATGATACACTAAATGACAAAAGTAAAATTAGACTTTTTAATTTTTTAGATAATATTGAAATGTTTATTGTTGAATCAATGATTTATTAAAATTAATTGGTCAAATCGCACTAATTATATTATGAGTTTTTTCCTCCTTCAGGTGGAAATCTGTCATAAATCGAAGTCAAATTTTTGGTGGCAACAACCCTGGATGAACATGGAACCGTGGAGATCCCAGACCGACTCGAATTTTTTAACCAAAAATACTCCGAATTGAATATATTTATTGATCATTTGACTTTTTTTTTTTAATCAAATTATTTTAAATTTTTTATTTGGTATCATTTTGAAAATTAATAATTATCTGTACCGAACCATATTGAGACTTTTTTTTTAATCAAATTATTTTAAATTTTTTATTTGGTATCATTTTGAAAATTAATAATTATCTGTACCGAACCATATTGAAATTGAAGAACTGAAATTACAACCAATTATATATATATAAATATATATATATTAACAGCACTTTCCAAAAAAATTTAATAATAGGTAAAATAAAGTTGAATTCGACATTAATAAAAGTAGAATACGACCTTAACAATTAGTTATTAATTAATTTTAAACACTATAAATATATAATTTTTATAATAATTACTATAAAATGATAAATTTAATTTATAATATGTTATGAGAGCTTTACAATGATAAGTCATATATAAAAAATAAATCTTTTTACTTAAAGAAATTAGCCATTAAAATTAAATTACACCTTATCAAATTTCAGTTTAACATTAATAACATTGAATAAAAATAATATATATTTTAAAAAATAAATTATTAATCTATTTTGAAATAATATAAATTATTGTTGTGTTATTTGATATATAATTTATTTAAATATATATTATATAACTCATTATTAAACAATTTATTAATTATTCCAAAAAACAAATTAAATTAAATTAAATATCAAAATTAATTATTAAAGTTGAATTCGAACTTACCTTATTAAGGTCGAATTATACCTTATTAAAATAAAGTAGAATTCTATCTTAATAAGATCGATTTCGATCTTAATAAGGTAAAATTTAATGTTAATAATTAGTTATCAATAAACTTTAGACACTGTAAATATATAATTTTTAGAATAATTACTAAGAAATGTAAATTAAATTTATGGTATACTATGAAAAATTTAAAATGATAGGTCATATGTATAAATCTTTTTACTAAAAGATATTAGCCATTAAAGTTGAGTTCAATTTTAATAAAATTGAATTCAACTTTATTATTAAAATTCAATTCTACATTAATAATATTAAATGATAACATATACTTTAAAAAATAAATTATTAACCTATTTCGAAATAATATAAATTATTATTTTACTAAATGATATATATCATTTATTTAAATATATATCACATAACTCATTATAAAACAAATTAAAAATTATGAATTATTTAAAAAAATTAAATTAAATTAAATTAAATATCAAATTTAATTATTAAGATTGAATTCGACCTTAATAAAGTAGAATGCAACCTTAATAATTAATTACCAATCAACTTTACACACTATAAATTTATAATTTTTATAATAATTACTGAGAAATAGTAAATTTAATTTATAATATGCTACAAGAGTTTTACAATAATAAGTCATATTACTTTTTTACTCAAAAATATTAGCCATTAAAATTGAGTTCAACTTTATTATTCAAATTCTGTTCCACATCAATAACATTGAATAATAATAATAACATATGCTTTAAAAAAATTACTAATCTATATTGGAATAATATAAATTATTACTTTACTAAATAATATATATAATTTGTCTAAATACATATCACATAACTCATTATTAAATAAATTAAAATTATTATTTATTTTAAAAATAAATTAAATTAAATTAAATATCAAAATGAATTATGAATGTTGAATTCGACCTTAATAAAATAGACTTCAACCTTAGTAAGGTAGACCTCGACCTTAATAATTAATTATCAATCAACTTTAAACATTGTAAATTTATAATTTTTATAATAATTACTGTAAAAGAGTAAATTTAATTTATAGTATGCTATGAGAGCTTTACAATAATAAGTCATATGCATAGACCTTCTTACTGAAAAATATTAGCCGTTAAAGTTGAGTTTAACCTTAATAAAATTGAGTTAAACTTTAATAAGATTGAATTCAATATTATTATTAAAATTCAGTTCCACATTAATAATATTGAATAATAATGACATATATATTTAAAAAAATGATTAATCTATTTTGAAATAATATAAATTATTACTTTAAAATAATATAAATTATTACTTTATTAAATGAATTATTACTTTATTAAATGAAGTATACAATTTTTTTAATTATATATTACACGGCTCATTATTAAACAAATTACAAATTATTAACTATTTTTAAAAAAAATAAATTAAATTAAATTAAATATCAAAATTAATTAATAAGCTAGAACTCAACTTTAATAAGGTAGAATTCGACCTTAATAATGTAAAATTCAACCTTATTAAGGTAGAATTCAATCTTATTAAGATCGAATTTGAGTTTAATAATTAATTATCAATCAACTTTAAACAGTGTAAATTTATAATTTTTATAATAACCATTATGAAGTGGTAAATTTAATTTAAAATATGCTATGAGAGCTTTACACTGATATATTCTATGCATAAATTTTTTTATTAAAAGATATTAGCCATTAAAGTTGAGTTCAACTTTGATAAAGTTAAACTCAATCTTATTATTAAAATTCAGTTCCACATTAATAACATTAAATAATAATAATATCTACTTTAAAAAATAAATTATTAGTCTATTTTGGAATAATATAAATTATTACTTTACTAAATGATATATATAATTTATTTAAATGTATATTATATAACATATTATTAAATAAATTACAAATTATTATTTATTTTAAAAAAGTAAATTAAATTAAATATCAAAATTAATTATTAAGATCGAATTCGACCTTAATAAGATTGAATTCAACCGTAGTAAGGCTAAATTCAACTGTAGTAAGGTCAAATTGCACCGTGTTAAGTTTAGATTTTGACCTTTTAAAGTCAAGTTCTATCTTATTACCATCTAATTTGACTTAATTACCTAAAATTTCTGATATCCAAACTATATTGGCCTAAACTATTACCTCGAATAATCAAACCGACTTTTATCAACTTGTCGGTACAAGTCAAGACCGGTACTTTATTTTTACAAGTCGAGACCAGTTTTTTAATTTTCTCAATCCTTGAAGTTTTGGTTCAGTACAAAGATTTTGCAATCCATGGCTTTACTCAAACTATGTACAACCCTAGCAATAACAAGCAGACACTAGTAAAATACACTAATGTAGCTGAAAGAAACTTTGTCTTTAAAAAAAGAAGAGGGCATGGTTTTAAGGGTTTTCAATCTTTTAATTTTGCAATGTTGGGAAAGTATTATCTCACCTCCCCTTTTAATTGAACAAGGCACATGCTGGTTAGTAGGGAATGGCGAGTTCATTCAAATATGGCATGACAACTGGCTATTGGATCAAAATGGGTTCAAGGTTTGGTCCCCATATAGTGTACTACCCATGGATGCCAACGTAAGTACTCTTATAAACTTTGATTCTATGACCTGGAACACATCTTTGATTAATCATTTTTTTTTTGCCTTTTGAATCAAGTCAAATTACATCCATTCCTCTAAGTTTTAGGCGTCCAAATGATATTTTGATGTGGCATTTCTCAAAAAATTATTACTACACAAGCCGTAGTGCTTATCACCACATTGAAGATGCGTGATCGGGAAACCAAATCCAGCCACTCCATTGCTTATGAATTCAATTGGCAAAGCATTTAGAAACAAGATGTTCCTCCCAAAGTAAGGCAATTCTTTTAGAAAGCTTGCAAGTCAATATTACTTATGTATTCACATTTGTTATAGAAAGGTATTCAAGTAGATACCATTTTTAAATGTTGTGGTGCTATTGTTGAGACAATAGAACACGCTCTAAAAGACTACCCATGGTCTCTATTTATATAGGAATCATGCCCATTATGAATATACCCTCTTAGAGATTGCACCTTCAATGAATGGGCAACCAAAATCTTGAAGCACTCACCAAAGGAAGCCAATGCTTTATTCTTGATGTTATCATGGGGCATTTGGTTTTCATAAAACTATCTTTATTTTCAAAACAAAGTGTTACAACACTAGCAGGTCCTATCTATAATGTGCACTTTGTTTCAAGAGTATTAAATATGTGCACTGGCCTCAACAATTCTGAATAGAACACCAAAAAAGCTCACATAGTAGCGCCCTCTTACAGGCACAATTAAGATTAACACTGATGCAATAATGTTTAGAGTGAATGGCACTAGGTTGGGTATGATATGTCAAGACTGTGATAGGAAAACAATGGATGCAGGTGCTAAATGGTTACCTATCAATATGTTTGTTGAAGTTGCAAAAGCAAAGGCCCTTCTTCATGGTGTATTGACAACACAAAAATTGGGCTATAAGGCTGCTATAATGGAGAGTGAGAGCTTGCTAATCATATAAGCTATTTCAAGTCACAACCAAGACCTAACTTACTTTGGACAACAAATCAGAGATACTGAAGCTTGTGCTTCATTGTTTTCATCATTTTCTTGTAAATACACTTGTAGGCGGGCTAATTAGCCAGCTTATGCTCTTGCTAAGATGGCTCTCTTAGTCATCAATGGTGATTTTCTTTGGCTATCAGAGTTTCCCCCATGTAGGATCCTCTTATTGCTTTTGATGTTCAAAACTCTATTTATTTTCAATGAAATTTCTATTTTTCCTATAAAAAAAATAATTGGGCAAAGAGTAAAAAAAAAAAAAAAAAAACTCCTCTAATATTATCAAATTCCTGCATAAGCCTTTTTAAATTTTATTGGTTGTTTAAATCTTTTTTTTTTCTTTCAATTTAGACCATCAGGAATGGAGCCATTCAACAACGGAGCCAATAACTCCATTACTTACAAGAAAAATATATATTTTTTCTTATAATGGCTAGAGAGACTAAAATAGGAGAAACATAGCATTTTCTTTTTATAATGGCTACCTTCGCCAAAGAACAAAGTATTATCCTTATTTTCTCTTTCTTCTTCACTACTATCACCGTCTCAACTACTCACTACCGTCACCTTATTCATCAACCTTTCTTTCATTTAACTACAACTATTCCTCCAATTCAATCTCCTTCTCGTTCTTCTCAAGCTCAAATTCGGTCTAAAATTCAACCCAAGTACCTTTTCTCTATTGCTCCTAACACCCCCACAAATGTATCCCTTTACCCTTTTACTTTCCATAGTTTCACACATCCATTTACACAATTTTTTTTTTGCCCAATCATTTACATAGATTATCAAAATTGAATTTTGCTACTATTGTTCATAGAGACTACAAGTACCAGTTCTATATCCCATAAAGAATAAAAAAAATGCCATGAAATAAAAAAACATGCATAAATAATATTACCAAGAGAGAAAAAGGATTCATGATGAAGAAGAAACACTAATTTTCATGATGATCCTAGTCATTCTCAGTCCAACAAAGGTAACATTCTCAACTCCAATAAATTTGGAATTCCTAAATAGTCCAACAATCTCATCCACATCCTCTTTTCCACACTCCATCTCTCTTTGCGATTTGAGTATCGTCAATTTTTTTACCATCCTCTCTCAATCTTGTCAGAAGTCATGATTGAGGATTGCAACTGAATCACCAATGTGATAGCTTGGCAAAAGTGCCCTACCCACCCCCCAGCGCCCCCCCCCCAGCCCAACATAGTTGCTGCGGTAGCGTTCGTGAAGCCATGAGAATGATGAGATTAAGGTTGAGATTTGGAGAGGAGCTAGGAAATTGGTTGGATTGGATGGGGTTGGAGTTGGATGAGTGGAGCTTAAATTTGGGATTGGGGATGAGTACAAGATGATATTGGTTTCTATTGTGGTGGGTGGTGGAGGTGAAGGTGGCTAAGGGGGTGGATGCTCAATTTGCTTTGAATTTATCTTTATCTTTTTTTTTTAATTTAAAATATAATGGGAAAGGTTAATAATAAATGGAGGCAAATTATATGGTGGGGTTGAGTCCATATAACATTATGGAATAGGTGTCATAAAACCATGTGCAGTAATATTTAACCATGTGTAACAATCTCTGACAAGGGATAGGAAAATCATATTCAAGAATTGGACGTGTTTCCTAATTATTTAAATAATAATAATCATTATTATAAAGCCCTTGAAAAAATTATTAACTTGATTATATAATTAATTTTCACTGTATTATTGAATTGTATCGATGAAATTAGTCAGTTAAACACTTTTAGACATTTTATCATGCTGGCCAAGAAAGAAATGATTAATTATTAATATTATTAACATTTATCACTTTATTTTTTAATTTTTAATTTATGTTTTTATATCTATAAATGCTAAATTAAATCCATGACGTTATTTTTTAAGAGAATAAAATGAGAATAAATAAGAAAGACAAGTAGTCTAAACAAGAATATTATATTAAAGTGTAGAGAAAATTGGATATTAGACTATCGATATATAGTTTATTGTGATTCATTGTCACGCAGATTTATAAATAATAAGCTGTAAATTCATTAAATATAAACTGTAAGTTTATCAGTAGTATCATATAAATTCATTATCAAATATAGTTTATATAATAATTATATTCATCTTATAAGCAACATAATTATTAAGTATTATTTATAAGTTTATCAAATATATAGATAGATTCATCATTTGTGAACTATAAAAATTGTTATTCAATGAACCTGTTACTATTACTAAATGAAACTGTAATTTCTCAGAAATAAACCTGCACCTTATGTAAAAATTATGAACTTGTTATTGTATTCCAATGAACTTTTAACTATTTTCAAGTGAATCTATATGTTATATATATCAACCTTGCTACTCTTATAATGATATTTGTATCTGATTATTTTTTTAGATCAAAGAAGCGCACTAATAATTTTTTGTTCAATAAAAAATATCACATTTAATTTGAAAATCATTGTTCAAAATCATCTAAAAATTAATAGATTATTAATATCACATTTAGTTCTTTAAATATTTTTTTTTTTGAAATAAGAACTTTAACTATTTTAAAAAATATTAAGCCATCAAATTAAATTAAATTAAATTAAAATTTTAAAAAATAATTTTAAATTTCTGTAATTTAAATTTTGAGGTTAGTTTACTTCCAATTTTATCATATAAATTTACCAATCCATATATAATAGAAATTTGTTGAAATTATAGTTATCAAAAAATTAGAAACCCATAAAAAAGGTATTTTTTTTCAAAAACATAGTATTTATTTTTATTATTTTCCATATAATTATTCTCTAGTAAAAGAAAAAATAAAGCAGCAAATAATAAATTGAATGAAGAAAATAGAAAAAAAAAAAGTTTAAATAACCCATAAAAATTGAGAATAGCTTATGTTGGAATTTGATAATAGTAGAGGTTTTTTTTTTTTTTTTTTTTTTTTTAATGAATTAATATATAATTTTATGCATGATTTGATAACATGGGAGAGAAGATTATGTTATTAATTAATAACTAGGTTTGACCTGCAGCACAAATGAATTAAATATATATGTTTTCAAATGTTGGAAAAAAAATTTAATCATATTTAATTAAAAAAAAAAAAAAACATGTAGATACCAAAAGATAAGATAAAGTTGAGAAAGAGAAAGACTTGCTTCTCAAGTAGTTTAGAGAGAGAGAGAGAGAGAGAGAGATGTTTTTGCTTTGGAACTTTGACCTTGAAAGAAATATTGAATTAATAAATTAAGAATATTTATTTCTCATGAATTATTTTCTTAAAAATAATAAATTTTAGAATTATAAAATTTTAATTTAAATATGCTTATAATTTTATAAATTAAAATTTTTAATTAACTTTTTAACATTATATTTAATAAAAATTATATATTAAAATACAGTTTAACGATAAATGTATACACGATATAAATAATAAATTTATATTAAAAAATAAATATTAGTTTTAAATTATTTTTATGAAATATGCTCCATAAATAAATTATTTTTTACAAAATTTATATTAGGTATTAAATTAATTAATATATTAAAGGGGTAAAATTAAAGAAAAAGAAGGAGAGAGGAGAGGCTTGTTCCCCAAGCGAAGTTGTGGAGATGGTGGGGGCTTCAGGTCACCTATCAATTTCACTTTTCAATTCTTTGACTATGCAAAAGTTGAAATGTCAAAATTCTTCATTTCTCTGGAAACCTTAGCTAAATTTTAATGATAATTTTTTTTTATTCAATAATATTGAAGTTATTTTTTTATTTTAATGATAAATTTTTTAATTTTTTATTTAATATGTATAAATATGATTAAAATTTTTGAGATTTTTTTTAGTTTGATTAAATAATTAATTTATACTTTTATGCAATATTTTAAAAATCGGATCAATGATCGAACTAGTCAGGTCAACTGTTTTAAGTTTAACCGGTCCAATCAGTTAAATTGATAATCCGACCGGTTAAATAAAATCCTTTCATTTCTCATTTTTCTTTAATTGATTTCTATTGATAAAAGTTCAACCGGTTAAAACCAGTCAAAATCTGTCAAAAATAGGTTAAAGAATAGTTAAATTGAAAATTTGATTTTTTAATTAAACCAAACCGAATTAGTCGGTAGTGCTCAGTTCAACCAGTCGACCAGCCTGTTCGGTCCAATTTTTAAAACATTACTTTTATGCAAGTTAATAAAAATACTAAAAGATATAAAAATTATTAATTGAGAGGTTGAATTATATTAAAAACACTTTAATTTCAGTTAATTTAAAAGCTTTAATTTCAGTTAATTTAAAAGCGTTTTTATTTTTTTAGTAGAAGAGGAAGAATTAAATTTGAATTTATTATCTAAATTATATATATATTTACTACTGTGCTTTAGTGTGGAAAAGTGTTTTTATTTATGCATTGAAACTAATAAAATAAAATTTCTTATAAAAATTGATATTTTTGACAGATTAAATATTGTATATTATCATAAAATAGTGGGTAAATCAATTTTACCAATTTAACCATTTTAAATTCTCAGTTGTTACGTACTTTACATAAAAAGGGCTTTAAAACCAGATGCTTCCAAAGCATTGCTAGATTGTCCCACGAACACAATAGTACTTTTGTTTTTCCCTCGTCTGGCATTTTGACGTTGGTTGCGCGTTTGGCGTTGCAAAAAACACACAGACGCTCAAGTCACCTGCTGCAACAGATGTGGGGCCCTGACAAAAAGTATAAAAAAAACCATTCCACCTGCCCATATTTGTTATTATTTTTTTTTAAGAAAAATGGTAATAAAGTGAGAAAAGAATAGGAGGAAAATAAAATTTATTTATTTTTCTTTATTTTTTACCTATTTAAATAAGATGAAAAAAATAACCAAAAAAAAAAAAATTTATTTTCTCTCTTTATTTTATTTTTTCCTTAAAAAGGTTTTCTAATAGAGAGTGTTAGTTTTACGACTTCATTAAATAAAACACATCTAACAAAATTTTTCCATATGAGATATAATACATTTGAATATTTAAAACCGATGAAAACTTATGTTGTGGTGTCTCTCTCACATAAAAGAACCCACATATATGTGAAAAGAAGAAAAAAAAGGGTAGGAAGAAGAAAATTAAATCGATGTCTACTATTTGATAAAGTTTGTCAAAAAGAGAAACATAATATTTGTCAAAATTGGAGAAGGTAAATTACTGCACGGTAATTTCACATGGCTATAAAAAAGCATGCAATAAAAGGCCTAACATATAAATTTACATAGAAATGCAATAGGCACCAGATAAAAGTTTTCTCTAAAGAAAAAATAATTTAGTGAGAGTTTTTGAGAATTTTTAGGAAATAATTCCTAAGAAGAGGAGTGACAAAATAATGAGAAAAATACTTTGGGATACTTTTGAAAAATACGGTAAGTGTTACTATTTTAGTGAGATCTTATTTTAAATTCTCTTGTATCTACTATTTATAATAGTGAAAGAATTTTATTTGGAATTTGTCCCGTGGACGTACTCCAAAATTACGAGTGAATCACATTAAATTGCTGGTGTTATTTTTGCAGATTGTTATTATTCCACACTTATCTTGTTGATTATACCCGATGTGATAGTGAGAAAAATACTTTGGAGTATTTTTGGAAAATACAGTGAGTTTTACTATTTTGGTGAGATCTTATTTTAAACTCTCTTGTACCTACTATTTATAATAGTAGAAGAATTTTATTCGAAATTTGTCTCGTATACGTAGCCCAAAATTAAGAGTGAATTATGTTAAATTACTAGTGTTATTTTTGTAGATTATTATTGTTCCGCATTTATATTGTTGATTATACCCGCTGTGTCCAACAACTTGACCTAGAAATTGAGGAAGATACGGAGATGCCACATATCCATCATAAAAGACAACATAACGATGGAAACAAGTTGAAATTTATGTCTGTAAAAAATGTCGAAAATTGATTAAAGACAATTTGAGCACCGGATTAGTAGAGCCAACTCACCTTAGCGGCAGACTCATCTTATGTACGACTGATAATCATCCTAAATTTGCAAATTCCCATAATAATTGGAATCAAGGTCTTAGAGTTTCTTCTAGTTTATCATAATTATTTTGACTTGTTCATTTAACCTTTTCTTGTTTAGCCATACCCTTTATGATCTTATTATAAATCTATAAAAATCGATTGATCTCTCTTAATTTATAAATTCTATTAGGGGATATCGTTTACATAAGTATGTCTATGAGATTGGTGATCTTATTATATAATCTTTTGAAAAAAAATTTAAAGATAATTAATATGTATATGTCTGTCTGAAGTGCAATAATTTATTTATGAAAAAATAGAGCATGATTATTCTAGGTATGAATAAAATTGGTGACCTTATTATATAATCTTTTAAATTTAAATTTTAATTATTCTAATGATTCTCTTGAGATTTTGATGTAATCTCTAGAAAATAGAAAGTTTAGAAGTAATTGAAAGTTAGTAGAAGGAAAAACGACTCAAAAAAGGGCAAAACGGTGTACCCAAGACTTACATGAGTGTGCAAAAAGATAAGTGCATGGCCAAGTGGATTAAAAGTGACCTGAAAAAGGGGAACAAAGGCGAATTAAAGCTGCATGAGCATGTAATGTTGTAGCTGCATGGATGTGCACTTCATCGAAGGTTTTATTTGGACCAGAGTTGAGAAATAAAAGAGGAGTTGATATGCATGGGCGTGCAACTCAAGGTATGCACGACCACGCATACACTGATCGAGGATATCTGCAATTTTTCTCCTACTTAAGTACTTCAAATCCATTCCCAACTCCTCTAATCCTAGGAAACTTGTATCTATAAATAGGAAAATAATTTTATTGTTTGGGTATCGAATTCTTTTCAGGTTTTATCTTTGCAAAGTTTTGTAAAAGTTTAGGTTGCTGTCAAGAGGAGAATTCAAGAATCAAAGGTTTGGAGCTCCTATCAATCCAAACTATTCAAGAATTTCTATGCTCAAACATTTCTCTCTGATATTTTTTAATCAATTTTCAATAAAATCTGCATCCATGCCTCTTTTCAATTCAATTGTTAGATTAGTTATTTTTGCAATCATGAAAAACTAAATTTCTAACTAGGCTTATATGTAATCTTTTAATTATTCCATGGTTTCCTATGTTTGATTGATTGGATTTTTAAATATTATAATTAATCAATTATCTTAGCACTTAAAGTTTGTAATTAACTAGTCATTAATTGCATGAATTAAGGAATTGAGTGAAATAGCAAGAGTTGAAGTTTAATTCTAGTTCATTGGGATAATTGACTTAGAGTATGTGTTACTTAAAAATAAGAAAACTCCTATACGATTGCTAAAAGAATTTCCATCAAATTTGTTGGGTTTTTGTTAATTTCTTAAAATCACGAAAGTAAATTTAAGATTAACATAAATATCCATGATTTATTATGAAAGAAAACTTTACATAATTTAGAAAATCTATTCATTAATTATAGTAAAATAAAAACCAATAAAAAATATATAAAAACACTATAAGTAATTAATTAATGGAGTCTAATTCTAAGTTTTACATATATTGAATTAGTCTTTAATTTGCTCGAATTAACTTAATTTTGTAAAAAACACTTTACCCCATTATCTAAATAATAGAGAAATCAATCGATTGGTATTTGGTAAGCACCTTTTCAATGGGATCAGCACTCTTTACTCACTGTATTACTTATACACGAGCTGTACATTTGCAGGAATCTCATAACATATAGCGATGAAAAATCTAAATGCCAAAATTAATTTTTAATCACTTAAATAAATTTATTCATAACTCGGATTTGAAAATCTAAAAAATACAAATTTTTTCAAAGTCTAGCTCACCCAACTTATAATTTTTTTCAAACAAAAAAAAAGGAGACTCGACACATGTTACATGAACATACTAGTCCAAACAAATCCTTGGTTAGAAATGAAGTAGCTTATATAGAAACGAATCTTACAGTATATTCACTTCTCTTATATTCTAAGGCTCTATTTGTTTTGTTCAAAATGTTTTGTATTTTTCAGAAATTGAATTGGTTAGAAAATAATTAACCAACAAAGAAAAGTACTTGTTGATAAAAGAAAAACTAAATTATTTTCAAGAAAAAAAATCTTTTCATTTTCAAAAAAAAAAAAAAATTCATTTTTTTTAATTTTCTCTCTTTTTTTCAACCATATATAAATTGAAAAAAATATAAAGTTCTCATAAATTAAATATTTTAATTTTATTTATTGTACTCAAATGTTAATATAACAAAAACTTTATCACATATTATATAATCTATATATTTGGACAAATTAGTATTTAATCCAAAATATTTGACATAATTAACTAACTCATTTATATTTTTAAAAATTAATTAATTAGTTGTTTGATTTTAATTTCGTCATCATTAATTATATATAAAAAGACTAAAATAACCCCATTTTAGTTTTAATTTATCATATCTATCAATAATAAAAAAAAAAATTCAGAAAACTAAAATTCAAATACTAAAATCCATCAAATTTATAATTCACCAAATCAAAAACCTAAAATCAATCCTCATTTTTTCTAGATTTTATATTTTTTTATTTTAATTAAATAAAAAATCAAAAACAAAAGCAATAGAGGAATTAGTATTCACCTTAATAGCACGAGTGACAATGGCGGTAATACCACCATACCTGTAGCAGGAACACCAATGGCAACGGCAGCAGCATTGCTTAGCGAGAATCAAACTAGTAAATGGTGGATGAGCTCCTGTGTCTAAGCGACGAAACGCCGACGGATTTTGATTGCAATGGCGATTAGGGGTGAGTGTTATTTGGTTTTAATCGAAAAATCGAATCCAATTGAAATTTATTTCGGTTTTTAGTTTTTATTTTGAAAATTTTTAGAAATTTTGATTTGGTTTGGTTCGATTTTTGTGTGAGAAAAATTAAAAAAATCGAACCGAATCAAATTATACATATATATATATATATATATATATATATATATATATATTTCATAAAATGTCAATTATTTTCTCTTAATTTGGTGGTAAGTAGACATTTCTTACTTTAAGGTATCAGGTTTGACACACGGTAATTTAAATTTTTTAGTTACATAATTAAAAAAAGAAATTGAGCATTATTGAGGAATCAAACCCGCAAAATTAATCATACATCATCCGCCTAGGTAAATCTCAATATAATGTTTAAAATTAAAAAAAAAAATTATATATACGGTGACTGATTTACCGAATCAAATTAAATCAAACCAAATATTTTTTGATTTAGTTTGATTTCGATTTTAAAATTTTATTTATTTCGGTTCAGTTTGAAAATCGAACTAACTGAATGCTCTGCCCTAATGGCGATTGGTGCTATTGTCTAGTCGTTTAGGGATGACAGATGGTGGAGAGAGAGGAAGACAGGGAGAAAAAGAGAGACTTTTTAAGATTAGGAATGAGGGTATTTTAAAAATAAAATTTTATTTTTAAATTTAAATTTTTATTTTTTATCTAAAAAAATATAAAAAAAATAAATGGAATAACTAAACAGTACAGTGAATTTAACTTATTAAAGAATATTAATTAATTAATTAAATTAAATTTCAAGGGCTAAACAGTAATCTGCCCAATCTATTTTGAATATTTGAGTCCTTAAAAAGCATTTAGCAGGTCATGTCCATTCCACAGTATATATCTGATTTGGTACTCTCTTTAATGATCGAGACCCAAACTGGAGTCAAAACCAAAGCAGCCATTTTGACTATTCAACAAATACTGTACACTGGCCATTGTGCCCAACCTGTAGCTCGACCATTACTTCCCAGAAGGATCATTTTACAGTAACCCAATTCCATTTCTTTCCTTCTCTTTTCTGCTTATGTATATAAAATACAGAAACCCACCTCGTAAAAGCTTCAACTTGAAGACTCTGCTTCTTTTGTTTCCCCCCGCGTACAATCTTAGTCCTTGTTCTTTTTCCTACTACTCTTCGTTTCAATCAACTTTTGCTTCTTTGGTTCCTCTTTTCTTGATTAGTAATCGATTATGAACGTCTAAGTTTCTTGGAACTGGGTTTGTTTTGTTTATTTGATATTCCTTTGTTTTTCATGATCATAGTTGATCCGTGATCATAGTTGATCTTATGTGTTAATTTTTTGCTTTTGAATTTATATCAGCTATCTATCAGAGATGAGGTTTTAGAGTTTCTTTAATTTGTCATCTTGAAATATTATAGGGATTCAAATTGAGAGATTATAAATATTTTTTTTTCTTCTCCAGTTTGTGACTAGAATTGATCTATTAGAACTTATCTTAGTGGGTTTGACTTTCTTTTAGAAGAATTGTAGGCATAGATAGATGATCATGGATACTAAGTACCCAGGATTCTCTGATTATACAGGCAGTTCCAATATTGATGAACATATAATCTTTCCAAATTCTGATGGATACCCAGATACTGAAAGTGGATTTAAATTTGATAGCGCTTCCTCTGATCTTAATTTCATGAATGCTCCTTTTGATCCTCCTGATTCTAGTGCAAACGATTTGGGTCTATCCTTTGTCTTAAGTCCAGGGGGAGAGTCATTAATCCCTACTTTCAGCCCTGGTGGAGAATCCATTGAACCTTCACCTCAGTTGAGTCCGGAGGGAGATGCTTCCTCTCCCTCTAGTGATGGTGATTCCTCTGATCCAGTTCTCAAGTACATAAGTCAGATGCTTATGGAAGAGAACATGGAAGACAAACCCCCTATGTTTTATGATCCTCTAGCTCTAACAGCCACAGAGAAGTCATTGTATGATGTGCTTGGTGAACAATATCCTTCTTCTATGTCGCCTCGGCCTTATGTCAACCATGAGAGCCCTGATAGCAATCATTCTGGAAGTGGTAGTGATTGTGGTGGTAATACTAGCAGTAGCACTGGAACTACTACTGCCACTACCACTACCACTACCTCTAGTGATTTTGTTGATCCTCATTTGGTTGGTGATGTTGGACAGTCTAATCAGGTTTCATTGCAAACCTCTATTCCCTATGACTACAATTACCAGACTAATTCACAGCCCAATTCACAAATGTTGGTGAATCCTTCAAATGGTCCACCTGATATTGGCAAATGGGTTATGGGTTCTTCTGCAAGTGAGATGGTGCAGAATATGTTTAGTGAGACAGAATCTGTATTGCAGTTCAAGAGAGGTTTAGAGGAAGCTAGTAAATTCCTTCCTAAAGCTAGTCAATTAGTTATTGATTTGGAGAGTAACACATTTGCCACTAGGCATAAGGAAGAGGCTCCATTAGTGGCAGTGAAGGAGGAGAAAATTGAGAGGGCGAGCTCGCCTGATGGGTCAAGGGGTAGGAAAAATCATGAACGAGAGGATCTAGAGTTAGAACAAGGAAGGAGTAGCAAGCAGTCAGCGGTGTATGTGGAAGAGAGTGATTTATCTGAGATGTTTGATAAGGTATTGCTTTTGCCTACACTGATAGGTAAACAATGGTGCTTGGCCCCTGAAGTCGAGCAGGATGGAGCAAGCCAGGCCTCAAAGCCAGAAGAACAATCAAACAAATCCAATGGTGGAAAGAATCGTGCAAAAAAGCAGGGCAAGAAGAAGGAAACAGTGGATTTGAGGAGTCTCCTGATTCTGTGCGCACAAGCTGTCTCTGCAAATGACTTCAGAACTGCTAATGAGCTTCTGAAGCAGATTAGGGAGCACTCTTCCCCTACAGGTGATGGCTGTCAGAGACTGGCTCATTACTTTGCCAATGGTCTTGAGTTTCGCTTGGCTGGCAGTGGGACTGGAGCACAAAATTTTTACACTTCTATTGCTTCAAGGAGGATGACTGCTGCTGATATGCTGAAAGCTTACAAAGCTAATCTTTCTTCCTGCCCATTTAAGAAGCTCTCAATTCTGTTTGCAAACAAAATGATTATGCATGCAGCTGAAAGGGCAACTACGCTTCATATTGTAGATTTTGGTGTCGTGTATGGTTTCCAGTGGCCAATTCTTATCCAGCTTCTCGCAGAGCGGGCTGGTGGGCCTCCCAAGCTACGCATTACGGGGATAGAGCTGCCCCAACAAGGTCTCCGACCAGCAGAAAGAATTGTGGAGACAGGTCGTCGCTTGGCAAAATATTGTGAGCGCTTTAATGTCCCATTTGAGTACAATCCTATTGCTGCTCAGAACTGGGAAAATATCCCAATTGAGGACCTCAAGATTAATAGCAATGAGGTTCTTGCTGTCAATTGTTTAGGTCGGTTTAAGAACTTACTTGATGAGACAGTTGAAGTGAACTGCCAGAGGGATGCTGTTCTCAACTTAATTAGGAAGATAAATCCCAATATTTTTGTCCATTGTATCATTAATGGATCCTACAATGCTCCATTCTTCGTCACACGGTTCCGGGAGGCACTTTTCCACTTCTCCTCTCTGTTTGATATATTTGATTCTACTCTCTCTCGCGAAGATCAAGATAGATTGAAGTTTGAAAGAGAGTTTTATGGGCGAGAGGCCATGAATGTGGTAGCGTGTGAGGGCATGGAAAGGGTTGAGAGGCCTGAAACTTACAAGCAGTGGCACGTAAGGACCACAAGGGCAGGGTTTAAGCCACTCCCATTGGACCAGGAGGTCATGAAAAAGTGTAGGCACAAGATGGAGACATGGTACCATAAGGATTTCGTAATTGATGAAGACAGTAACTGGATGCTGCAAGGATGGAAGGGTCGAATTATCTTTGCTTCCTCTTGTTGGGTGCCTGCATAAGTTCTTGGTGGCATCTCATTTGGTTGCTTTTGAACAAGCTAGAAACACTCCTATATGCAGAGACTGTAATATTAGACTAATTAATATTAGTTGCTGGCTCTTGTTAGTAAATTTTGAAGTCCCTGTATGGGTTAGTAAATTTTGTACTCCCAGTATGGGCTTTCGTTCTTGATGATTTTCCACTTTGGTGTGGTGATCATAGGAGGTATTTGTAACTGGGTTCTTGTACGTAAACGTTTCCATGATTTGTATGTCATGCTATCTGATATATCAAAGTAGGTGCTGAAAATTTCTGATTTAGGTGCTGAAAATTTCTGATTTTATTCTCTTCATTTGCAAATTTCTTGATCATGCCAAATGTTTTTTGCATTTTATCATTACATTTTACATTGTCATTTTTATCAGTAATTTTTCATTTACGAGTATAAAGGAAAAGAGATCAGAACTCGAGTCTATTGCCACTAGGTTGAACCTGTTAGTGCCGTTTTAAGTAGTATTGAATCACTAATTTTATTGAGGCATATGAAATGATAGCAGTAAGAAATTTAATTTTCACTTGGGGATATCAGAATATATGCAGGATTTGAGTAACTCTTGCTTATTGTAGAGGATGTATATAATAATGGCTTCTTCAGGTTTGTGCATGGATGGGTGGTGAGATCTCAGTGGATATTTTATGTAGGGTGAATCTCTACAGAATAATATTTAGCTAAAATTATCTTTGAAATGGCAAAATGTTCATTCCTTTCCATTGCATGAGATGCACTTTTGGTAGATTTTACTCTCTGGATTGATTTATTATTCTTGCTTCATGAGTTAGTGGTGCTGTGCTACTGGTTCTTATCACTGGCCGTTTGGTTTAGTTTCTTATGCATATTAACCAATCTCACAGAATAAGCTTTGCCTGTGTTTTGACCTGCAATTGATTTTATTCTTCATTTGTGAGTTTTCTGTTTCTTGATTAGTATGCTCATGCCTTACATAAAGATTATGATTGGTTTATAGAATAAAATATACAAAGAATTGAATAACTATTATTAAAAAATAAAATAAGATAGGAATAGAATAATTATTTTAATTTCATAATTTGATTCATAGTATAAAATAGCTATTCTATTTTTATAAATGATCATAATATCCTTATAAATTAATTCCACTATTAATATTAAAATTAAATATAAATTTGCCAAGAAATATAATTAAATATATTCAAGAAATAATTTAAATGCATAATAAATAAAATTTTTTATTTAACTTAAAATTAAAAAATGAAAATGAAAATTTGAAAATAAAAATAAGATAATAATAGTGAGCTTGGACTTGCCAACATTTTTTAAGGATAAAAATAGAAATATTCTATTCCATATTCTAAAAAATATCAATTTTTTAATTTTTTTGTGAAATATGTATTTTATAAAAATTATGGAATTGCTATTATATGGATTTAGTATTATTTGTCTAAAATTTAAATCAAAACTTAAAATAACTATTTCATACAAAATAACTATTCTATTCATGAGCTATTTCATGAACTAAATATAGCAAAAAATATGAGTAATTTATTTTACTTTATACTACTATTATTGTTAGTGTTATATATATATATATATATATATATATATATGGGAGTTTTTCAGGTTATTTTATTTTAAAACAAAGTAATTTATTTTGTTGAGAAAAAAGATAGTTTTTTTACGAAAAAAATTAATTTTATTTATATTTTTTCATAAATTAAACTATTTTTTAGCAATTTTATTTAATTGCAAAAAAATTCTAATTTTACGAAAATATAATTTATTTTGTAATATGATTTATTTTATATAAAATAATAATTTTATTAGAAAAATAATTTTATAATTAAGAAAAATAGTATTCTTTTTAAAAAAATCACAATCTTTTTATAAAATGTATCGTATAGGCAAATTTTTTATATTACTTTGTTTTAAAAAAAGTATAAAATTTTATTTTTTATGGCTAATAGGATAATTATAAATAATAAATATAATTAAAATATTTAAGTATTACAATTAAATTAATCTGCTATTATATTTTATTAATTAAAAATGAGAAATACTAGAATGATTAAAATAATATTTTAAATTTATATATCTATAAACTTTGTAAAAAAAAAGTCTAATTTACGAAAAAATATAAGAAGATTATGATTTTTTATTAAAGAGGCATTTTTTTATAATTAAAAAATTATTTTTCTTTTTGGTAAAATTATTCTTTTGCAAAAAAATAAGTCATATTTTCATAAAATTAAAAAATTTTTCGTAACTAAAAAAATTACAAAAAAATAATTTAATTTACGAAAAAATATAAATAAAATTATTATTTTTTGTAAAAAATAATTTTTTTTTACAAATAAAATATGTTACTTAGTTTAAAAATAAAGTAATCATAAAAATCACTATATATATATATATATATATATATATATATATATATATATATATATATATATATTTTTTGGGTGGAGACCATTCGGTAGCCCCATTGCAACACGATTATGGATTAATTTGAGTTCGAGGTTTAGTCAAAATTAAAGCTTCTCTCATCTCTCCTAAAACGTGTGTTGCCATATATTTCTTATCAAGAATTTGTTAATTTTGTTTTCTTCCTTTAAAAATTGGGTAAATTATACTTCTCGAATTTCTCATAATTAGCACTTTTTTCCCTGTTTTTCAAAATTAGTATTTGAATTTAGCCCCTAAATTAACTTCAATGGAAAATATTAGATTTTGAGAGGTTAAAGTGTTCTATAATGTAAAAAAATTTAAAGACTAAAATACATTAATATTTTAGGGATGAAAGTGTTATATTAAATTAAAATATTAAGAATTAAAATGTAGTAAAAATTTCATAATTTTACAAATAAAAACTAGAATATTGGTTATCAACAAATTTCAAGGGATTAAAAATATTAATTTTGAAATAACAGGAACTAAAGTGCTAATTATGTGAAACATAAAAAAAAAAAAATTCAAATAAAAATTGATCAAAACCTTTATTCTATTATAATTAAAAAAAAAAAGTTGAACTAAAACTTTTTCCATTTCCTTAAGATATTGAAAAGAGAAAATGATCTCCTGGAATTTGATACCTTCCATTAGCAAAAAAAAAAAAAATTGAGAAAAGGAAAGTGAGAAACAAACTAGAAAAGCAACTCCGTTGATAAAGAGATTTTAAATTATGAATTTAATAAAATTTATAAATTTTAAATTTATAAATTTTATTATTTAAATTGATTATAAAATTAATAGATAATTTATTAGGGATAAGGATAGTTTAATTTTCAAATATTATAAAAAAAAGGGATAGATTTTCGATTTTTCTAACTAAGAGTTCAGAAATTAAAATCTTCAAAATGAAAAATTTTGAAGAGAGAAATTTTTCAAAACTCATATATTTTGACTTTTTTTTAGATTGCCAAAAAATAAATTTAATTTAAATCTATAAATTTTATAAAATCTCTTATTTAAAATAACTCATACTAAATAAGGCTTAAAAAAAAATATTTTTTAAGCTGTAATCAATAGTGTAATGTAATGAGAATTATATTGCATATTGTATTACTTTATTTGGTTGGGTAAAAAATTTTAAATGCAATGCAATAAACATTACATTATTAATTCTCCATGAGTTAAAAAAAATGTAATCACTATTATATCTAAGAAAAGTATGTATTGCATATTATATTTTTCATTTGCTATTTCCTACTTTTTTCATAATAATTTTTTTCTATCTTTTTATTACAAATGATTTTTTTATGATATTTTTCCATTTTTTACAATAAATATTTTTTGTATGGCCTCTTTTCCTTTTTTTTTTTTTGACAATTAATTTTTATGAACTGTTTTCTTAATTTTGTTACAGAAATTTTTTTATGAATTATTTTCTTATTATTTAAAAAAATTTAATGATATTTTTGACAACAATTTTTTAATGGCCTAATTTTTTTACAACAATAAATTTTTAGTTATCAATTTTATTCTTTACAACACAATTAATACTTTTGTTTTTTAAATACTCAATACTTATCCTTTCTTTTATCATATTAATTTTAATAAAATTAATTAATTTAAATAAATATAATTTAAAATTCAATATCTTATTTTGATGATTATAAAATAATTAATTATTTTAATTATTATATTACAAAATTATTCTATTTATGCTTCCAAACAAATTAAAAATTATCTATTTACACTTCCAAATAAAATAATATAATACTCACTATATTATATTATATTTTTATTACATTACATTTTTCATTCTGTCACATAGTTCATTATCGTACATCATACTAAGTATAGTCTTATTGCTTTACATTGATTAATGAGGTAAACAATTTATATAATAAATAAAAGATTTACAGATTTAGAATAACATTGCAATTTATTTTACACTTTTTTTTACTGTCTAACTAAATATAATAATCTTGCATTTCAAAAATAAAAAAAATAGTGACAAACAAAATATAAAACCTTTGATGAGTTTTTAATTCTACCTAAACTTTTTTTTCTTTTTGGGTGAATCTACATAAACTTTTAAAAATAATGGATTGTACACTAAATCTAATACTAGTTACAATAGTACCAAACAACTGAAAAGCAAATAATAAAAAAAATAAATTTTTATATCCCCATTCATTTCTCTCTATTTCCTCCCCTTTCTCCTAATAAATGGATAAAACACATTAATTTTTAACTTTCTTCATTGAAAAAAATTAAAATTTTATAAAAGTCCTACTAATTTTTAATTCAAAAAGAGAGAAAAAATATGAAATGTAGGTTTTTTTTTTTTTTTGAAAACCATATGAAATGTAGTTGAAGGTTGAACAAAAAAAATATTTGAACTAACATTCAAATATATTTTTTCAATTTTGATATGTCAGATATTATTGAAATTATTTTGTTAAATTTAGAGTATAATTGATTATTTTAAAAAGTCTAGATACAATTAAAAATCATGAAAAAATGTAATTATATATATATATATAAGTCAAAAAATTATTAAAGTGAAAATTCGTCATATGCCATGCTTTAAGTTTTAAGGGCATGTTTAGTTTAACTATTATTAATAGTTAATAGTTAATAGCTCTTGCAGATATTTAATAATTGATGGTCGATAGCTGATAGCTAATAAATATAATTATTTGATAAATTGTTGCTATTAAAATGTTAAATAATGATTAAGAATATGATTTATTTTTAATATATTATTATATATCTTAGTTTTTTAATATATGATATAAACTGTAATAATAATGAATTAGTAATAGGAAAATTACAAATAATTATTTTTTTATATATTTATATTTTTTATTTAAACATGAATATGTTAATTTTTTTAAAAAATATTATTTTTATAATATTTTTAATAATTATTTATTTTTATTATATAGTTATATAAAAATTAATTAGAAAATATTTATTAGTAATAATTTTGATAAGGGTAAAATAGTCTAAATTTAAAATAACTACCAGCCGGTGGGAAAAGCTCCAAAATGAAGCCTTTTAAATCAGCTTTTGTTTTTTTTTTTTTTTTTTTTTACCAAGCATATTTGGCCCAACTATTTTGTACAAATCAACTATCAGTTGCATACAACAATTATACCAAACACCCTCTAAGGATGAGTTTAAAACTGACTTCTAGTGAAGTTATGACAATGGCTTTTAAATCTTCGTTTTAGGATTTCTTTTCTAGTTTTTATTATTTTCTCTTGTTACAATATTTTAAAGGAAAAATATAGTAAAATATCATATGATTTCACATTTATTTTAAGAAGTTATGATTTGTCTCATGACATTTTAGTAACCTATACTTAATGTTGTTTGACACAACAATGACAGTTGATGCAACTAATAAAAAAAAAGTTTGATGTGGCATTTTAAAATTATCGAACAATTTATGGTGTGACAACGAAATTCCATGTTTAAGTTCAAAACTAAAAAATTGAAAAAAAAATAAAAAATGCAACATTTTATATTTATACACCACGTTTGGACCACTACTTATTTTGCTTGAAATTTTTATACTGAAAATGCCCTTAAATCTTTTGTATAAAATAAGACTATTCATTTGAAGAAATTTCAACTTCTCTTTTCATCTATCTCTATATAGCACAAAGAAGTGTTGCCGCTTAAATGGCTACTATGAAAGATGAGATCTTGTTATTGAAAGACGAAAATTGTTGACTTTACATGAAAATTGAAGATGTTAACACCATAATGAAATATGTTGCTCACTGTATCAATTTGTTTACTGATTAGCTTCTTGGTTTAGTTGGTTAGTTTGTTATTATCCAGTCAACAAGTTAGTTAGCTTTCTGTTGTCTACTATTGGTTAGCTTATAGTTAAGTGAGCTGATATATAACAATTGTTATTATTTTGATTGTATTCTAAGCAAAACACTTTTTACATCTATGAATTATTTTTGCAATATGGTATTAGAACTATACCATCATTTTCTCTTTTTCTCTCATTTTCATCCTACTTTCTTAGTTACCAAACACATAAAACCCATATGATTTTTTTTACTCTTTCTATTGTTAAAATCACATCATTCGATTCAATTTTCTCTTGTGTATTTGAAGATTTTATTTGTTTCTTGTTCTTTTTCATTTTTTGTTGTGTTATGAGGTCTATATCTTGATTTTCTTGAGAAATTTTCTCTTCTTCAATGGCTAATTAAACCCAAAGGCTTGAAAATTCTCCCTCCAGTCTACATTACCTATATCCAAGTGAAAATCACTCACTTATATTTATAACACTTGCACTTAATGGTAGTAATTACCATTCATGATCAAGATCCATGAAAATAGCATTGCAATAGAAAAAAATGAAATTCATAGACGGCTCCATACCAATTCCCAATTGCAATGTGCAAAATTACTTAGCTTAGGTTAGATGAAAACTATGGTATTACAGTGGATTCAGCACTCTGTTTCAGATTCTGTTGCTCAAAGCTTTATATGGATAGACAATGCCATTAATGTTTGGAAAGATTTGAGGGATACATTCTCACAAGAGGATGCTTTTAGGATTGCTGAATTACAAGAAGAATTTTACTCTTTTCGTTAGATTACTCTCTCTATGACTAATTTTTTTCGCTCAACTCAAGATCTTGTGGGATGAATTTGTCAATTTGAGAATTATACCAAGTTGTATTGCAATCCTCAGTATGAAGCTTTGAAGATTACTCATCAACATCAGAACAATGATCATGTAATCAAATTTTTAAGAGGCATGAATGAGAATTTTGCCACCACAAAGTCACATATCATGTTGATAGAACCATTACCCGTTATCAATAGAGTGTTTGCCTTAGCGATTCAGCATGAGAGGCAATAGAACACGGGCATTGTCATTAACAATGTTGAATCAATAATTTTATATGCTAGGGGATCTAACAGCAAGCACAACAATTCTTTTCAAAGGAATTCTTTTAGTGGGAGATCAGGTTTTAGTTATGGTAATATGGAAAGAGGGTCACCTTAGCATTCAGCTCCAAATACATTTGATAATCGTTTTAATGGTGATCTAAACAAGAATTATAGGTATAACAATTCTTAAAATATGCAAAGAGCAAGACCAATCTGTAGTTTCTATGACTATGAAGGGCACACAATGGATAGATGTTATAAAGAAGATGGCTACCCACTTGGCTTTAAGAATGCAAATAGGTCAATTGGTTTAGTAGATCATGTTGAGAATAGTAATTGTTTCTCTAAAGTACCATGTGCATATTTGTTTCTCTAAAGAACCTAAAGAACCATGCGCATATCATGATGATTTTAGTAAGGATGGGCATTCTACTAATATTGTACATGGAGAGAATTCAACTTATGCTTTTCCAAATCAATCAAATGTTGTTAATATACGTTTAACCAAAGATTAATATCACAAGATTCTTGCTTTTTTGGAAAGCACATCTATTGTACTTGCAACCTCATCTGTCAACATTGTTTCTATAAGCTTAGTTCATGAAAATAATGTCTCACGTAAGCATATCTCCTTTTGTTCCTATTCTAAACTCTCTACAAATTCTTTACCAAGGACACTTGGATAATGGATATAGGGCCACAAATTGCTTAGCATACTCTATAGACCTTTTTATTAATTGCAAACCTATTTATGATACATTTGTTAATCTGCCCAAAAATAATCAAAAACTTCATGTTTCATATATAGACACTGTTCAACTATCTTCTTTATTAATTCTCTCTCAAGTCTTATGTGTTCCAGCCTGTTCTTACTTTAGCATCAAAGTTGACTACCTTACCAACTTGTTCTTTGATTCTTCACACTGATTTTTGTTTAATTCAGGACATCCCTTCTTGAAAGATGATTAGTGTAGCTAGAAAAGAAAATGGCCTATATCATTTGCTTCTAACAAGTTCACAAGCTCTGTCATTTGTTTCTTTTGCAAGTTCCAAAGCTTAATCATCTATTTCCCATTCTTCTGATGTGTTTCTTAATACTACTAATTAAAATGTAATAAATCATATAACCAAACTTTTGCATCAAAGATTTGGACATGCTTCCATTTCTAGAATCAAATTGTTAAAGCATATTGTATCTGTTGACAGCAGCAATTGCAGGCTTTGATGCAAAGTGCTGTTAACTTAGACTTTTGCATAGATATTTTACATTTTGTAATAATTTATTTTGTGTAAGAATACTCCAGAATTTTGTAGAAGTTAGTGTTCTGTGATGGAGCTTAAAATTAGGTAAACAAACTTCCTTAATTTAAGGAAAGTTAGTAACTTGTAGCAGATTATATTTTGCTGTATAAATATTGATGTGAAGAAATAAAATTTAAGCCTATTTTCCAGCAATAAAACTTATCTTTCTTCTCTAAACTAAGTCCATAAAACACCAACAATTGGTATCAGAGCAGAGAAAGTTTTTTCTCAGATCTTGTGGGACTGTGTGTGAGAGAAAACAAGCAAGAAAACTCACCATAAAACCTTAAACACCTCAATATCTTTCCAAAATTCAGTCATGGCAACCAGCAGTAATGCATCAGTCATATCACCTCCAATTTTCACAGGTGAAAATTATCATGTTTGGTCAGTCAAAATGCAAGCTTACCTCAAGGGTATGCTGCTATGGGAACCTGTGGAAAAGGAGCTGGAAATTGACTTGCCTGATAACCCAACAATAAATCAATTAAAAAATTATGAAGAAAGGGTCTCCAGAAAGTTCAAAGCTCTCAGCATAATTCATGCAGCTGTAGATGAGACAATTTTCACAAGAATTATGGCTTGTGAAACTGCAAAACAAGCTTGGGACAAGCTGAAATCAGAATTCCAAGGCAGTGACAAGACAAAACAGATGCAGATTTTCAACTTAAGAAAAGAGTTTGAGCTTTTGAGAATGAAGGAGACTGAGAATGTGAAGGAGTACATTGATAGAGTTATGAAAGTTGTCAATTAAATCAGGTTGTTGGGTGAAGAGTTGCCTGAGAAGAGGATTGTAGAGAAGGTGATGGTGACACTTCCTAAGAGATTTGAGTCAAAAATCTCATCTCTTGAGGATACTTGGGATATGTCACAGCTCACATTGACTGAGCTTATGAATGTTCTTCAAGCAGTAAAGCAAAGAAAGGCATTTAAAGAGGAAGAAAAGGTAGCAGAAAAGGCACTACTTGCAGCTCAAAAACCAAGTTCTCAGTCTGAGAATAACAAGAAGAAAATTTATAATGGAAGAAAAAGCAAAGGGAGAAGAGACCAACAAGGTTATGGAGGAAGATACAGAAAAGGAAAATTTCCTCCATGTTCTCATTGCAAGAAGACAAATCACACTGAAAATCAGTGTTGGTTTAGGCCAGGTGGTTAGTGCAAGGCCTGCAAACAATTTGGACACATTGAAAGAGTATGTCCAAACCATGGGAATCAATCACAACCTCAAGCTCAACCAACACAAGCTAGTGAAGGAGCTGAAGCACAAGAAGAGAATGTCTTTGTTGCAACAATAGCAGAAGAATGTAATGCAACAGTTGAAAAATCTGATGTTTGGCTGATAGATAGTGGCTGCACTCATCATATGACCTCCAATTTGCAAAGCTTCAAGACAATCAATAGTGATTACTTCTCCAAAGTGAAGATTGGTGATGGAAGATGGCTTGAAGTGCATGGTAAAGGTGCTGTTGTGATCCAAACTCCATCAGGTACTAAATTAATTTATGATGTGCTTTATGTACCTGAAATAAGTCACAACCTCTTGAGTGTGGGACAGTTGCTTGACAAAGGTTATTCATTGTCTTTTAAAAATAAAAGTTGTGAAATCTTTGATCCAACTGGTGATAAGCTTTTTTCTGTTAAAATGCACAATAGAAGTTTTTTTTCTTGAATGGAAGCTCACTAAAGCTCAAGCTCTCACTAGTTTGGAAGATGAATCCAACCTTTGGCATAAGAGGTTTGGACATATAAATTATGTTTCCCTAAGGCAGCTTCACAATAGGCAAATGGTTCTTAATATGCCTAGTGTTTGCAGTCAACATGGTGTATGTAGCATATGCCAAATGGGGAAGCTTAGTCAATCTCCATTTCCAGCTAATCAAGCTTTTAGAGCTGCTGAGAAGCTACAGCTACTACACACAGATTTGTGTGGTACTATGAGCATTCCTTCTTATAATGGCAGCAGATATTTTCTCTTATTCATTGATGATCTCACTAGATTTTGCAGGGATTCATCATCAGCTCACTGTCACTTACACTCTTCAACAGAATGGTGTAAGTGAGAGGAAGAACAGATCAATTATGGATATGGCAAGATGCTTGATGTTTGAGAAGGGTCTTCCAAAGCAATTTTGGGCTGAAGCAACCAACACTGCAGTATATTTGCAAAACAGGCTGCCAAGTAAAGCCCTTGGTGATAAAACACCTTATGAAGCCTGGTTTGGTGTTAAGCCTTCAGTGGCTCATCTCAGAATCTTTGGGAGCATATGTTATGCTTTGGTACTAGAAATTAAAAGAGATAAACTAGATAAAAGAGCTGATGTTGGAATTCTAGTGGGTTACAGTAGTGCTTCAAAGGGCTACAGAATTTTTAATCCTGCAACTCAACAGGTGTTTGTAAGTAGAAGCGTTAATATTGATGAAGGTAGCAGCTGGAATTGGGAAAAGATGACTGTGAACACTTTCAAGCAGCCAATGAACGTGGAAAAAGTGCCTCATGATCAAATTGAAGAAGGGGAAGACTCTAATGATGAAGATTATGCTGTTAAAAGCACAAGAACATTAGAAGATATATATAACAGATGCAATGTAGCCTTGATAGAACCTGCAGATCCAGTTGAAGCTCTCCAAATTCCTGAATGGAAGGCAGCAATGGAGGAGGAGCTTAAGATGATAGAGAAAAACCAGACTTAGGTGCTTGTAGATAAACCCATTGACAAACAGGTGATTGGTGTAAAATGGGTATTCAAATTAAAACTTAATGCTAATGGGAGCATCAACAAGCATAAAGCAAGGCTGGTTATGAAAGGCTATGCACAACAGTTTGGTGTTGATTTTTCAGAATCATTTGCACCTGTGGCAAGGTTTGATACAGTAAGAATTCTTCTTGCACTCTCTGCTCAATTGAATTGGGAAGTATTTCAACTAGATGTGAAATCAGCCTTCTTGAATGGAGTGCTTCAAGAAGAAATTTACGTTGCTCAACCTGATGGTTTTATTAATGAAAAAGCACCTGAGAAAGTTTATTTGTTGAAGAAGGCCTTGTATGGCTTAAAACAGGCTCCAAGAGCCTGGTATGCAAGAATTAATGAATTCTTACTGAATTTGGGATTTTCAAAAAGCTACAATGAAGCTACATTGTATGTCAAGTTTGATCATGGAGAGATTCTTATTGTATCTATCTATGTTGATGATATACTTGTGACTAGAAGTAACTCCAAATATGTTAATGAGTTCAGGATGCAAATGAAGGAAGTATTTGAGATGAATGACTTAGGGAAGATGGTATATTTTCTTGGAATGCAGGTTCAACAATATCAACATTGAATATTTATTTCGCAAAAGAAATATGCAGGTGAAATGCTCCAGAAATTTGGTCTCTTAAAATGCAAAGCAGTGAGTACACCTGCAGTGCAAGGAGACAAGCTGAAGAAGGAAGATGATTCTGCTCCAGTTGATGCATCTATATACAGAAGCTTGATTGGAAGTTTGTTGTTCTTATGTGCAACTAGACCTGACATTATGTACATAACTAGTGTATTGTCAAGGTTTATGAATGCACCAACTGAATTGCATTTCCAAGCAGCAAAGAGAGTCCTAAGATACATCCAGGGTACTCTTGATTTTGCATATTTACAGGAGGAGCACTGCAATAAAGCTGCTTGGCTTCACAGACAGTGATTGGGCTGGAGCAGTAGATGATATGAAAAGCACTACAGGGTATTGTTTCACATTTGGTTCAGGTGTTGTATGCTGGAGTTCAAGGAAGCATAATACAGTTGCTCAATCAACTGCAGAAGCAGAATACGTTGCTGCTTCTGCAGCAGTCAACCAAGCTCTATGGATAAGGAAGATTTTGGAAGATTTGAAGCTCAAGCAAGACAAAGTAATAGAAGTCTTATGTGACAACAAGTCAACAATTGCAATGGTCAAGAATCCTGTCTTCCATGGAAAAACAAAGCATATCAAAGTCAAATATCATGCTATTAGAGAAGCAGAAAAAGAAGGAGCAGTCAAGTTGCTGCATTGTAGAACTGAAGATCAATTAGCTGATATATTTACCAAGGCATTGCAGAAAGGAAGGTTTGAAATGTTAAGAGAAAGATTAGGAGTCATTGACAGCACCTGCATCAAGGAGGAGTGTTGACAGCAGCAGTTGCAGGCTTTGATGCAAAGTGCTGTTAACTTAGACTTTTGTATAGATATTTTGCATTTTGTAATAATTTATTTTGTGTAAGAATGCTCCAGAATTTTGTAGAAGTTAGTGTTCTGTGATGGAGCTTAAAATTAGGTAAACAAACTTCTTTAATTTAAGGGAAGTTAATAACCTGCAGCAGATTATATTTTGCTGTATAAATATTGATGTGAAGAAATAAAATTTAAGCTTATTTTCCAGCAATAAAACTTATCTTTCTTCTCTAAACTAAGTCCATAAAACACCAACAGTATCAAATTCAATAAATGAGCTTTCAGACCCTTGTGGCATCTATCATTTTGTAAAACAAAAATAGATTGTCTTTTCTTGTTAATAATACATCCCTTTTAACCTATTTTGATCTTGTTTATTTAGATATTTGGAGCCCTTTCTTTGTTAAATCCTTTCAAGAGCACTCTTACTTATTAATAGTGGTTAATGATTTCAATAGATTTACCTACATTTTTCTTATGAAATTAAAGTTAGAAACAAGAATTCACATACAATACTTTATTACTTATGTTACGACTTAATTTTCCTCTAAAATCAAAGTAATAAGAATTGATAATGGCTAAGAAACATACTTGATTTCTTTGCATCTTTAAGCATTATACACTAGACCTTGTGTGTTTAAACCCCACAACAAAATAGCATAGTAGAAAGAAAACACTAGCACATCTTAAATGTTGTAAGAGCCTTGAGATTTCAGGCACGTTTACCACTTTTTTGGAGTTCCTGTGTTGGCCATGCAATTTACCTTATCATCAGATTGCCATCACTTGTTATTTCTAATAAAACACCATATGAACTCCTTTTCCATAAACCTCCTAACCTTAATAATCTTATAACTTTTGGATGTCTTTGTTATGCTTCCACCTTCTCACATAGATCAAAATTTGTTCTAAAAGTTGCTAGGTGTATTTTCTTGGCTATCCACAAGCTATCAGAGGATTTAGAGTTTATGATTTGGAACAAAAGTAGGAATTCATATCCAAAGATATTATTTTTTATGAATTTGTATTTCCTTTTATAGCAGCTACACCTAGCACTTCTTATTTTATTTACCTAATCTCTCATCTTCTTTGCCTTCTGAGGATATTATAGGACTTACTAACTCTAAATCTGACACACATTCACCACCTCTCTCCCTTATAATTCCTTTTTCTTCCCTTAAATGTATGCGTACCTCTATACCTTCTGTCACTTCTTCAGAATTACCACCTACCCCTTCTACTTTACCTACTAACATTTCTTCTACCTTACCTCATACATCAATTCCTAATCCTGGAAGGTCCAAATATACCATACAAACACCAACTTTATTTCAAGACTTTCATGTTCAGTTATCAAATTTGAAACCTCATACCACCCCCTCACACTTTAGCATTTGTAATTTCTTATCAGAACCTCTCTCTTTATCATTAGCTTTTTGCCCTTAATATTACTAAAATCAAAGAACTATCCAACTATTAAGATGCTTTAAAAGAACCATGTTGGCAAGTAGCAATGCATTATGAAATTTAGGCTTTGTAGTAGAATTATATATGGAAGTTATTCCTTTACCTGCAAACAAGCATCCCATTGGCTGCAAATGAGAGTTCAAAGCCAAATATAAGCAAGATGGGATACTTAATTGGTGTAAAGCTCACTTGGTTACAAAAAGGTTCTCATTTACATGTTATCACTAGAGTCAAAGTTTTTTGCACCAACAGTTTCAAATCAACGATTTGGGAGTTCTTAAAATTTTTTCTTAGCTTATGAATTGTTAAGACTTAAGAAGGCATCAATATTAGTTAGTGAAAATATTCTCTTGACCTACTCTGTGACTCTGGTTTTTCATATTCTAAACCAGCTTCATCTCTTGTGATTTCGTCATCTAAAATGTTTGTCCACACTCCATCTAAATCAGTTGGTCCTACCAAGTATAGGCAACTTGTTGGTAAGCTGTTGTACCTTACCAATACAGCTTGATATTTCCTTTGTAGTTCAACAAGTATCTCAGTTTCTTGACCAACCAAAATTGATTCACCTGCAAGCTGTACATAGGATACTTATGTATGTTAAAAAGGCTTTAAGTCAATGATTATGTTTTTCTAGCAATTCCATTTTGTAGGTACAAGGCTTCTCTTAGTCAGATTAGGCATCTTGCATAAAAACCAAGAGATTTATCATTGGTTTTTTATGTCTTCCTTGGGTTATCTTTTATCTCATGGAAGTCCAAAAAGCAAGCCATTATATCAAGATCATCCTCAGAGGCAGAATAGAGAGCCATTACTTTCCTAACTTATGAACTACAATGGCTTTTGTATTTATTGTAGGATATGTAGCTTCCTCATTCCAAACCAGCCTTGTTGTTCTGTGAAAACTAATATGATATTCACATAACTAACAATCTCATCTTCTATGAAAGAACCAAGCATATAGGGATTGACTATCATTTTAGTTAGAAGCTTCAACAGCATGTCATTCATCTTTTACCTGATTCATTCTCCAATCAGTTGGCAAATTGTTTTACAAAACCTCTCTCCCCTACTTTTTATCAGTATGTAATTTCCAAAGTAGGCATATAAGATGTGTGTGCTTCAGTTTGAGGAGGGCTATTAAAGTATATTGCTCAGCATTCAATTTATTTACATATTAGCTTCTTTATTTAGTTGGTTAGTTTATTATTGTCTAGTCAGCAAATTCATTAGCTTTTTCTTTTAACTAAGAAGTTAATTAGTTAGCTTATAGTTAAGTAAGCTAATATATAAGAACTGTTATACCTTGATCGTATTATGAGAAAAACACTTTTTACATCTATGAATTAGTTTTACAATACACCATGCAGGAACTTCGTAATCTTGTCTTTGTTATAAGTTTTCATAAATGAGAAAGATGAAGTTTCATTGCTAAATGGGTGCGAGTTAATTGAAGATAGCAATAGTGGTTTCTTTTTGCCATATCAAGCAAAATTCTAAGAACGTAAATTTGGTGATAAATACAAAAATCATATTGATAATGAAGAGTGTTGTTGGAGATGATCAATGATGGTGGTGGCTTTAGTTATATTTTTTATGCGAGAGAACCATTGGATTTATGAAGTGATAGCACTGACTGATGGAGGTGGAATGAGAAGGTGGAGATGTGGACAAAACACAATTTATAAATATAAAACACTGCATTTTTTTTTTTTTCAATTTTTTAGTTTTGAATTATAAATTGTAGTGTTTTGGTTGCCAAGTCAGCAATTATTTAATAATTTTAAAATGTCACGTCAATATTTTTAATGCCTTTACATCAATTATTATGCTTCTCTCAAATAGTGTTAAACGCAAAATACTGAAGCATCACACGAAATAAACTATAGCTTTATTTAAAATAATTATGAAACCACAAGCAATTCTTCTATACTTTACTCATCTTTTAATATATAAATATAAAAAAAAATTCTTAGTTTAGTAACTTAAACACGTTAATATATAAGTAACGTTAACTTTTAAATATTTCTAAGCATAATCTAATATTTTTCACATTATTTATTGATAATTAATTTTTTTAGCAAATATTCAGATTAACTTTTAAAACATAAATAAAGTAATAAATTTTAAATTCTATCAATTTATAATTTTTGTTTCAATTATCTAAAACTTTTAATTTATTAATATTGTCTCAAATTATTTTAGTTGCAATTATATTTAAATCAAAAAAATTATTCAAAATTAAAGTTCAAAATAATATTATGTTGATACATAAAACAAAATAATTATATTAATATTTTTTCTCTTTTAACACTACATTTTTCACTTAAAAAAAATCATCTTCTTTTTTTTTTTTTTTCCTTTTCATTTCTCTCTTTCCTTTAATCCAAAAAATATAACTCTTTTCTTCTCTACATTATGACTTCTACCTTAAAATAAAAAATAAAAAATTAAGATTAAAATAAAAAATAAAAAATTATGTGTTTAAAGAAAAAATTTATGTTTCTCTTTATTGTTTAACCTCAAAAATTTAATGTGATAATGAATTCAAAACTTTATAAAAGAAATAAAATTTAGAAATAAATGGAATAAGAGAAAGAGGGAGGAAAAATGAATGAAATTAAAGAGATAAAAAAGAGGAAAGAAAAGAAAATATTAATTAATACTTTAATTCTTGTTGTTTCAAATTAGCATTTTTTAATCTTTGAAATTTGTTAATTAACTAACCAATATTCTTTATTTCTAAAATTATTAATTTTTTACTACATTGATATTTTATATTATATACACTTTCATCTCAAAATTTTAAAATATAATATAATTTAATTTAATCATTTAATTATTATATTATAAAATATTTTAATCTATAAAAATCTTATATTTTGAATTCATAACCTTATAATTTAGTACACTAATTAAACAACTTTCTCTGATTAAGAGCAGCCATTAATACAAAACTTAACTAATTTGTCATTAACCCATGATTTGTCGTCATTTACGACTGGATTAGGTTAAATCTTCCAAAAACAAATGAAAGGCAAAATAATTATTAGTAAATTACACCGCCCTTTTATTTATTTATTTTTTGTTTTTATTTTTGTATTTTAGCACATAATTTTTTTTTTAAAATATATGATTGAGACTGCTTTTTGATCAAGATCAGGTTCAGACTCGGATTGGATTCAAAGAACTTCTTAATGCATAAATAAATAAATAGATAAAAATAAGGTCCTAAATAAATAAAGTCACATAGCATGAGGAAAGTTCCATTACATTTATAGGTTAAATGAATCTACCTAAGTCTTTATTATTAATTAATTAATTAATATAATGTCTTTTCATTATTATTCTATTAGGCACATTGAATGGACTTTTTAATGTATTTTTAGTAATTCATAAATTATTAATATTTACAGCATTCTTAACGTGCTTTTTATTTTAAAAAATATATTTTATTTAATATAATATATCTAATTGATAAAAAATAAAAAATTTTATTTAAATTTAATAGAATCTATATTTTATTTTATCTCATAAATATTAATTATTTTAATTTTCATTCTTTAAATTTATCCAATAAAAAAATGACTAAAATTATTTTAAATAAAGTGTACAAAAATTTATATGACATTAATTAAATTTAAAAATAGAGAGTGATATTTAACTCTCTAAATATAAAGAATCAAATTAAATATTTTTTTTTATTTTTTAAAGATAAAAAATTCATTCGAACTTTATTTTGTATGCTAAATAATTTAACATATGCAAATAGTCTATTAGGAATGCTTTTGTATGTTTAGAGGTTTGCTAATGGATTCTTTATTTCATCAGCACAAAATATTTTTAATTTGATTTTTCTAATTAGGTGGCTATTAAAAAAAAATATTATTGTTGGATACTTCTGGATCTATATATGCTTAAACTATGGATTAATTTATGAAGTGAGTTTGACTATTGGCAAATAAAAAAATATTATTTTATTAGCTATGATTATTTTAATTCTAAAGCTTTTATAGAGGTAGTTCCATTTTGAAAGGTTAGATCATTGGAAAAATATCTCTTTTAGCATATTTTTAACTTTTGTCATGGTTAATAATTAGGCAAAAAAAAAAAAAATTGTCATGGTTAATAATTAGAGATGGCAACAAGGTGAGTATAGAACAAATTTTTTATTATTTTTATCTGTCCCGTTAATATTTATTTATATTTACTTTATTACAAGGCGGAAAAAAATAATAAAATAAAATAAATATCTGAGAGTATACTAAATTTTATTTTTACTTATTTTTTTAAAAAATTATTTAATATTAATCTTTCATATATATATATATATATATATATATATATATTTTGCATAAAAAATAAGCTATAAATTAAAAAGAATATATTAAATATCGCCTAAGAGTGTATATATATATATATATATATATATATATATATATATATATATATATATCTTTTGCATAAAAAATAAGCTGTAAATTAAAAAAAAATATATTAAATATATATACATAAAATATTTAAGAAATTAAAAATATATAATACTCTCTATATCTATAAATTATAATTCACTTTAAAATGTAGGTAATAAAAAACCCGTCTCATATGTAATTTAAATCCTAATAATTTTTTAATTTATGAAAAATGACACTATTATTATTAAGTAGACTGATTGATGGATGTGAGAATATCCAAATATGCTTTTCCCAACTCAAAATTTCGAATTTAAACAATAAACCTTTTTTTTTTTTTTTTTTTGTTAATTTAGTTTGGACTAGAGTTTAAATTCGAAATTTTTTAGACTTGTAAAGTTATTTTTTTTTTAATTGAGCTTCTCATAATAATTAATCTTTTCTCTTTAATCGAATTAAGCCTTTTTCTTATTTTAATAAAATTGGACCATTTTTTGTTATAAGATAAGCCAAAAACATCTTTTCTAAATCAAGATTACATTCATTTTTTAGAAATTTTTAGATAAACTAAATTTATCACATTGTTTATAGATTAAATTAATAGAAATATGATACATTAATTAATAATATCAAATCACCCATAAATTATAATATTATTAATTAATACGATTTATTTCTATTAGATTAGTTTATAGTGATTTGACATTATTAATTCACATGTCATATTTTTATTAATTTAGTTTATAAATAATGTAATAGACTCAATTTATCTATTTTTTTTAATTTTCGCATCTTTAAATTGAATTTTAAAATATTTTGAAAATTATAATGACATAAAAATTAATATTAGAAAAAATTATTTTAAATTGAATTTAAATAAATGTAGAATATTAGTCAGGTTGAACTGAACTCCAATCTAAAATAGAAAATTCCAGCTTATTTAAGTTGCTGGCTCGTTTATGGGTTGAGTTGTCACTTCAAATATCTTCTGTTTTTTTTTTTGGACAGTTTCAAATATCAAAATAGCCAGCTCAGATTACCACTAACCACAATAATAAAAAGGAAAATTTTTGCAGGGTGAAAAGTGGGTCCCATGTCATGAATTTAAGGACGAAAAAGTTGCATTGTCACTTTCATAACGTCTCACTCAGAACAAATAGTTTCTTCCGTTTTTACCATTGGTTCCATGGGGTCCATCCAACAGAAATTGGGCACCGGCGGCTTCGGTTATTGGATAAAATTTACTATTGGCTACCAATGGGAATAGATGGAAATTATTAGAGTATACTATATTAATTAAATAAAAATATTAAATAATTAATATAAAAAATTTTATCAATTTAAAAATTAATTTTTAAAATTAATTTTTTTAAATTTATATTAAAAATTTAATATGATATCAAAAAAAGATGATTTATTTAATAAAAAATATGGTACCTAATTATCTTATCAGTAAGTTATTTTGGTTTATTCAAGTATTTAATTGTTTTGCTGATTGATATGATTTATTCAAAATATCTAATTATTTTATTGGTTAGTTCAATTTCTAATTATTTTAAGTGATAATTTTGAATGTTCTATTATTACTTGAGGGAGGAGCATTATAGTATCTTACATTGATTAAAGATAAAAATATTAAATAATTAATATAAAAATAGACTTTCTAATCTTAACAGCTAATTTTTAAAATTGATTATCTTAAATTTATATTAAAAATTTAATAAAACTTTAATGAAACAGGACAAGATAGATTTTAAGATTTTCATCTCTATTTTATAAACAATTAGGGTAGAGGCAATGCAAATTGAATAAGGAGAAAAAGTACAGTAAAATACCATATAATTTGATGTTTATTTTAAATAGAGGCTGAGATTTTTTTGTATACTTTAGTATCTTATATTTGTCACCGTTAAACACGTTAATGTCAATCCACTAAAACCATTTATTTTGCTAATATGGCAAATTTTTCATAATAAATTTTTTTTGATAAAAGTACAGTAAACTACTATATGGTTTATTTTCGTAAAACATTAATACCTTGTGTGTTTCATGAAAATAATTTTTTATTATGAAAAACTTTCCTTATCAGCAAAAATAAATAGCGTTAATGGATTGACAATGAAGTGTTTAATTTGACAAATATAAAATATTAAAGTGTCAAAAAATATCTCAGTTCTCATTTAAAATAAATGTCAAATCGAGAAATGAACAATATATACATACACCTATGTACGTACACATATCATTAAATTAAGATATAATAAATGTAAATTGTACATCTAAACATATATATAAAAACATTAATAATATTCAAAAAATTTTGATAAAAAAAATGTTATACTTAAAAATTCTTATAGTTAAAAATAAATAAACATTTTAAATCTAGTTATTAGTGCTGAAATTTTGTTTAAATAAAAATGGTCGTTTTTTTATCAAAAGTTGTGTCATTTTCAAATGTTGTGTCTTTTCTAAAAATCATATACTTTTTAAATATTGTGCCTTTTAAAAAAGTTATATTTTTTCAAAATGTTATGTCTTTTTCAAAGATGTGTTTTTTATGAAAATACTTATAAATAGGTATTTGAAATTAAATTATAAAAAGAATTTTTATTTTTATTCTTGCTATTGATTCTCTAAGTAATTGAAGTAAATATTTTCTAACTCCCATTAGAAATTTTTTATTATTTGCTCAATACAGATTTTCTAAAGACTTGTTATATTTACTAAAATTATTTATATTAAACCCATAACAATCTTATTGAGAAGAGGGTGCCAATATCATTTTTAGAAAAGTGAATTTACGCATTTCAACCTAAGTAAATTTCCTATATTATTGATTTTTTATAGTTGGTTTCCATATTGTAATTAATCCTCTTCATTGTTATATTTTTCTAACAATCTAAAAACGATATATGTAGGTTTGTACAAATTTACTGTCACATCCTAATTTTGGAGATATGATGATTCTAAAACATGGGGGAATATAAAGTCATTTACGCCCGTATAACCCACTCATGCACATATAAACATTGCCTATGATCATATTAAAATCTCATACATTAACTTAACCTAAAAATTAATAAAAAGGAAACCTTAATTTGCGGAAGAATAGTTTAAAAATACTTTAAATACAATCCATAAGAAAATAACATTTTAAGACTCTCATCAAATCATCAAAACATAAGGTTCCAAAAATAAAACTCCCCAAACAAGAACACCCAAAGCATCTAAAAGAGACTCATCACATCACAGTACGATAATAAACTTGAACAATGAAATCTCCTAAGCAGAGTAGATTGCTTGAGCTATCATATTGTCTCCTCATAATGCTCACTTGGAAATCACACAAGAAAAATGGTGAGATAGATGATCTCAATGAGTAAACAATATAGCTTATATAATAACACATATCCCTTAAAAAAGGGCTCATAGCTCACAACTTATAGTTAATGATTCATAACTCGTGGTTCATAGTTTGCAATTTAGTAAAGTTCACAGATATCAAACTTATAACTTGTATCATATAGAGTGAAGATTGTTGCCTTATCTGCTTGTAACATAAATATAGAGTAAAGGCTATTGCCTTATCCACTCATAATATAAAGGAGAGGTAACAATAGCATTGAAAAATAAAATCACATGTAAAATGGTAGCAATAGAAGTTTAGCTTATTGAACAAAAGATAAACAACAGTGTGATTCCAGCAAAAATGTAAGGTAAGGCAATATTCACAAGGGTTCTTTCTTGTTAATGAATGATCAACAATAGTTTCGAACCAATTGTCTTTGGCAACCAAAGCTTAACAAAGAATTCATACAATTAGATTTGATAATAAAAGGCACTTGGGTTTCAAGAATCTCAAAGGTTCAAATATTATGATAACTTGTACTTGTAACATGAACATAATGTTTACTCACCTTCTAGTTCCTTAGTTCCTAATACATGTAGCCCTTACACCTCTAATAATCCTCAAGCTCTAACATAATATTATAATTTGATACTTAGCATTTACTTAACATCATGCTATCCTATCCCATAACTACCCCATGCATATATATCATTCACATATACTTAAAGTTGTATTTAGAAGTGCACTTATCACTTGCATGTAACATGTTGACTTTTAAGTCTTACATACTTTGACTTCTTAGGCTCACATGAAATCACATAATAACTCATATCAAGACTTTTCTAAAGCCAAACACAATACATCATAATCTTAATATCAATTCAATTTAACTTCCAACTTGTCATTCAATTTAACAAGTAAGCCTTGAAAGAGTCATACTTATCTCTTTTGACTAATTCATACAATCAATCTCATAGTCAATTTAAGATCATTAATTTATAATTAACTAATCATAAAATCTAATTCACATATCACTTAATTAAGTACACATATTAATCAATCATAACAATTAGGGTTTTGGAAAGCTTAGGTAGGCCAAAACACTTTAGGTGTTTCCTTGAGCTACTCCTTCAATCAACATGCAATTAAATAATGTATCATTCATATACATATGCTAACAATTGCTAGGATAATTGTGCTTCCTTTGATCTTTAACGCAAACTAGAATATTGTGGTTTTGAGCTATCCAAATGGGGCGGCTTAATGGTGTGAAAGCTTAGAGATAGAATAAAGAAGCGCAGGTCAAGGATGGCTTCATTTCAAAATAGAAGGGATCAGTTAGGGATTCTTGATTTCAATCGTACTTGGTCTCAGTATTTTGTTATGTTGCATCAACAAAAGACCTATTGGCAGCAGAGGGCAAAATAATTTCAATTAAAAGAAGGGGATGTGAATACCCGTTTCTTTCATTCTTTTATCTCTGCAAGGAAGAAGAAGAATCAAATTCACAGATTGAAAGATGATGCAGGACATTGGCAAACTAACGAAGATCAATTGCATAGAATTGTTGTCAGTTACTTTGAGAAGTTGTTCACGTCGACTGGTTGTGTGGTGACCCAATATTTCAATGTGTTCAAAAATGAGTTTTAGCAACTCAAAATGAATCTCTTATGGCTCTTTTAGATACAGCAAAGGTTTGGGCTGCAGTGTTTAGTATGCAATTGGATAAATCTCTAGGTTTAGATGGTATGAATCCCACTTTTTTTCAGCATTTTTGGTATATTATTAGTGATGATGTGGTTTGGTTGTGTAAGGATTTCTTTGTTGGTAGTACAATGCCTGCAAGATTGAATAATACAACCATTGTTCTTATACTAAAAAGAAACAATCATGAGTTTATGACTGACTTGCAATCAATTGCCTTCTGAATGTGGTTTATAAAGTCATTGTAAAGGTGATTGCCAATCAGATGAAAGAGGTACTTATAAGTCTTATCTCTAAAAATCAAAGCACTTTTATTGCTGGTAGGTTGATCACTAATAATATTATGGTTACCTTTGAATTAACACATTTCTAGAAACAGAAAATACAAGGAAAACATGGGGTTGCAACCTTGAAGATAAATATGGCAAAGGCATATGACAGGATTAAGTGGCAGTATTTAAGGGGCATGTTGTCTACGTTGGGTTTTGATGATGTTTGGATTTCTCACGCTATGATATGTGTTGCGCCAGTCAATTATTATAATCTTATGGATAGTAAGGAAGTGGGGCCAATTTCGTCATACCATGGGTTAAGGCAAGGGGATCCACTCTCCCTTCACTTATTTTAGGGGCTATCCATGGATGCAAGTTTGCTAGAAAGGCACCATCTATGACTCATTTATTTTTTTTTATAGATGATTCCTATTTTTTCTTTCGAGCATCCTTTGCTGAAGGTAATGTGCTCTGTAATGTTTTACATACTTATGAAGCTGCTTCTAGACAAACAATTAATTTTGCAAAATCATCAATTATCTTTATTTCTAATGTTGATGATTCAACGTGAGTTATATTTTGTCAAGTGCTATGGGTCTCAGCTATTCAAAACCTAGAGAAGTACTTGGGCCTTCTAACATTTATTGGAAGGAAAAAGGAGGTTTTCAACATTGTAAAGGATCAGGTTTGGCATAGACTGTAGGGTGGAGAAATAAAACTTATCTAGAGCCAGAAAAGAAGTTTTGTCAAAGAATGTTGCACAGACAATTCCTAACTATGTTATGAATATGTTTCTTCTTCCTTTGGAGTTATGTGTGGACATTGAGTGAATGATGAATTCGTTCCGGTGGGGTAATAGTCATGAAGGAAGATGTGGGTTTCGATGGGTGGCATGGGATAAGCTGTGTATGCCAAAGAATTTTGGTGGATTGGGATTCAAGTGACTACATGATTTTAGTATAGGTATGTTAGGAAAACAAGCATGGCCTTTGCTAGTGGATCCTAATTCTTTGGTTAGTTAAATTTTTAAAGCCCGCTATTTTCCTAATTCTACTTTTCTAGAGGCAGGTTATGGGTCCAATCCAAATTACATTTAGAGAAGCATACGTGCTGCTCAGGATGTGATTCCTAATGGTTGTCGAGTTCGTATTGGTGATGGGCAAAGCACTTTTATCTAGGATTTTGCCGGTTACCATCGTTGGATAGTGAGAAGGTTTCTACTACTGTTCAAGAGGGTTTAAAGGATGCTAAGGTGTGTGATTTAATGTTTGTGGTAAATAGGAGTTGGGATGTTGATTTAATTTCTGAATTATTCAATAAAAGAGACAACGAACTAATTCTAAAAAGCCCTTTATCTAATTGGGTTTTGAATGATGAATGGTATTTTATTCAAGATAAAAGTGATCTTTTTCTATTTGAAGCTGTTATAGAGTGTTGCAAGGGGAGTTGATGAGTCTGAGTTCTTTGGCTTGTAAGAAATTTGGACTCTGAAGGTTTCTACCAAGATTAAGATCTTTCTATGGTGGATATGTTCCAATTGCATTCCTACTACTATTTTACTCTGTTCAAAGCATGTTAATATTGATCCTTTGTGTCTATGGTGCTAATGTGCATATGGGACTCTTTTCCATGTGTTGATTGATTGTCAAATGGCTCAAAATTGTTGAATTTTATCTTAGTTATAGCTCTTAATTCAAATCCTTCCTTTGTTTTGAAATGGATTACTTCATTTCTTACTTCTAGTACTAGGGACAAATGTTCTTTATTTGCAATTATTTGTTGGAAATTATGGTAATAGAGAAATGACTAGGTTTGGAATAAAAAATCATCCTCTGCGTATAGGCTCATTAACTCAGCTGGACAGTATCTTCAGCAATGGCATATTGCATAGGTGTGCCCAATGAATGCTAGACCTATGTGTGATTTAGAAAAGGATGAGGATGTTGCATGGATAAAACCAGTTGCTAGGTGGGTAAAACTAAATATTGACGCAGCAATTTTCCATAGTTTGGGCAAGATTGGTATTAGTTGTGTTATGCGGGATGAAGCTGGGGCAATGATAATGGTTAGATTAGCTACTGTGATAGGAGCTTTAGTGAGAGAGGCTGAAGCAATTAGTATGAAGGAAGCACTCTCGTGGTTAAAGACGAAGCAGTTAGATAAATGTGTTATTGAGTCAAATTCTTTACCAGTAGTTGAAGCTTTAAAAGATTTGAAAAGTAATTTTTTGTTTCATTTGATTATTGAAGATTGTAACCACTTAGCTAAGTCATTTAGGCAAGTGCAATTTTGACTTTTTCGGCGATCTGCAAATGGCATAGCTCATGGTTTTGCACAAACTACTCATTCTTTGTCAAGTCCCTAGGAGTGGAACCACCCTTCTAATTTTATTTCCTATATAATACTTGTTGAAAGTTCTTATTAATATAAGTACTACTAGATTTCAAAAAAAAAAAAAAAAAGTGTTAATTGTGTAATATATGTGATTGTCATGCTGCTAAAATCAAAAAAATTATACTACTGGTGTCTTAATTTTTTTTAAATAAAAAGAATCTTTTGTTAATAACAATTAATAAGTATAACTTGGAATATAAAAATAAACTTAACTGCATTCAAGAAATACATACAAATCTTGCTATAAAAATGAGCTTTTCCTTTGAGATTCGCTGATTGTGTTGATGGAATAATTGTATGAAATACTTTAATTGTGTTTAAAACATCGGCAAGAAATAGATTTAACTTAGGGTGCATTTCATATTGTTGTTAGAGGTTAAAAAATGCTTTTAAAATTTTTTAGATTTAATTGATTAATTTTTATCATTTTTTATAAATTACTCTTTCAAATTTGCTTCTATAAGAAATATCAATTTACTTGCTTCTATTTAAAAAAAGCTTAAAAAAACAATTTAAAAAAAAAATAAAAAATTTGGTTGAAAAGTGTTGTTGTCAATTTTCAATGTCAAACGGGCCCTTAGTAGCTATATTAAACCACAAATCAACTTCATTGTCTTCAAATGAGTCCAATCTTCTAAGTATCTTACTCAAACTTCTTTTAACTCCTATAACATAAGACAAACAAATTCCCATGAAAGAAGACAAACAAACTTTCATAAAAGAAAACAAAATAAAATACTTATTAAATCTCATAAAAGGGATAACAAAACTCATAAAAAAATAATAAAAGAATAGACTTAAATACATGTTTACAAAGATATAGATTAATATATATTTCTTATTAAAAACAAAAACTAAATAAAATAAAGAAAAATAAACCACTACTGATCGAACGAAAGTCGACAATCGCTCAAATAATAAATTTTAGAAAATAACAAAAAATCCTATATAAATGTTTTTAGCCTTTATCAGTCATAAAAAATGTTGATTTATAGCTCTACAATCTCTGAATATCAAACACTAAAATAGAAGATTTTAAAAAGTTTAGAAATCGGTAGTATAATTTAGTGTCGAACACGACAAATATTATGAATCACTTGGACCTATATATTGCACAGTCAATATTTTAGTGACTGATAAAATATTAAACATATTTAAATATGTTTCATTTTACAAGTTTAAAAGTTTATCAGGCAAAAAAATTATTCAGACACTAAAATAATAAATTTTAAATAAATAGTAGAAACAACCGTGGTGCATTTTTTCCAATGAAAATGCCATGCAATTTCATTCAAAAATTAAATTAATAAATTAACATTATTATAATATTCTAGAAGAAATATATGTCCATGATGAAAATGGAAAATTTACTAGAAACATGGACCCGTGTTTTCCGTGGGAAAGCTTTATTTTGGCCATTCAATTCAAAAATTTGCCAACCTATTTGAATTGGATTCAATGAAATATATATGATTAATATAGACCCAATGCTCAATAATTTTGCAAGCCAATATTGCTATTTCCTATTTACCCAATATTTCATATCAACTTAATTTTTCATCGATGCAATATTATTTTAGTTAGTTAATTTCAATTTAAAATTTTAAAAATGATTTTATTGCCATTAAATCAAAATTTATTGATTGATATGATATTACTGTATAGATAAATTTACTCTGAACTTTGTACATTTTTATAATTATATATTTTTTTTAGTAAATTCTATCCAAATTTAAAAATTTAATTACAATTATGCTCTAAATCATAATTATAAGAAAACTTTTATCAATTGAACTTATTATCTCATATCGCCAATTTAATATTTAAATTTTAAATAAAATAAATTCAACTCTTTAATCTTGTAAATTGGATTGTTAGTAATTTGTTAAATTCATAAAATTTGAAAATTCAATTAATTCCCATTGAAATTTAAATTGATAGTATTATATATTAAGTTTAAATTTTAAATTCATTTTTACCTTTCAAATTAATATGAAAAATATTATTATTATTATTATTATTATCACTCGCAAGTGGTGATATTTAGGTTTTTGGTATAGAAATTATATATATATGGATAGAGACATTTCATATCTCTAGTGTGTAGATCTGTTTGAGAGTCAGGCTACGAGCTTAATTAATAAAAAAAAATTGTGGATCAAGCAAGTCAAGCTTTAAAAAAGTGAACATTTTCCAAATTCATACCCTGCCATGAATAGGTATACGAGTAAGAACCATGGTTTTAAATAATAGGCGATATATTTCGTATTCACCGTTTTGTGTGGGTTTTTGAGAGGTATGATATATTATTTATCCGTTATATTTATACTAACGAGAATTAGTTCTGAATTGAGAATAAATGATATGATACACATTAATACGACCGTTATTTAACGGTATGGTATGATGTATCAATAAAAAAAATTATTATTATATTTTTTATTTTATTAATATAAATTATAATTATATTGTTTAAAAGACTATTATTTTATATTTATTCCATTTTATTAATGTAAATTATTGATATATTATTTTTTGCATTATTTATATTTCAATATATTTAGAACATTATTGATAATTTTTACAAAATTCATTTCTTTGTATAAGGTAGTTTTTAGGGAGGGTTTTTTAATTGCCTTATTCATTTTGAATAAAATAGTTTTTTTCTCTCATAAATTAATAAAATAAGATTGATTTATTATTATTAGTTATGTAATTTGTGTTTAATTTATTATTATTATTTTATTTAATTTGAATTTTTTTAGGCATAATTATGTTTATCTAAGTGTTAATTAATTTGATATATTATATTTTAGATGTTACATTTTATTTCTTATTAAATTATATCAGTTTGCTAATTATTTTTTAAAATTTATGACATCAGTAGTCAATTTAGTCCGATTCAATCGGATTTGATTACACTAGTTCTGATATTAATACGATATGTAAAATCATTATTTAAAATTATGGTGTGTGGATACATTTCAATATCCTAAGTCAATTCAAATATTAATTCACCTTGTGGTGGCATGTGGAGCTTAGCTTTCAACTTTTTTTTTTTTTTTTTTTTTGGCGATTTCACAAGGTATCTCCAAGTTTAACTTAAAATTAATCCTCTCAAATATTATTAAGTGTAAAGTAGAGATATTTTTCAAGTCAGTTTTTTATATCCATAAGTTTCGAACTCGATATCTTCCTTAATTAATTTAACGCTATTTCTGTTGAACCATCCGATGATTGGCTGCTTTTAACTTTTTCAATAATCGGTACTATCATATTTTACCATTATTTTAGAACGTGTCATTTGAGCATTGATACAGTTTCCTTTGACCATATATATATTTTTTTCTTTTTGTGTTATTTTGACCATATTCATGTATATTTTGCTTCCAATTTCTTGAAATTTCCCATTTCTGATTAGTATCACTTGATTCTCCATTTTTTTTTTCTGAGAATTTCTTTTTCTTTTTCTTTTTTTTTTTTTTTCCTCTAAGAATTCTCTGCTTCAATGACTGGAAGGGAGTTCTATTACAAATCATTATTTCCAGTTAGTTCAAATCACGATCCAGTTCGTGGGTTTGAATTTAATCTTGAATCCATGAATCCTTCTTTTTCTTTTGCTACAAATCTGCAACCTCCAATTCCCAATTTTCCATCATTGGATTTAACTCCAATTGATGAATCTGCATACACTAGTGAAACTGGTGATTTCTCTCCAGCTGTTTTGAAGTACATAAATGACATTTTAATGGAAGAAGATTTGGAGGATAAACCTTGTATGTTGCAAGATAGTTTAGCTCTCCAAATTGCTGAGAAATCCTTATATGATGTTCTTGGTGAAAAGTATCCGCCATTTTCTGATCAAAATGCTGAAAACCCAGATGAGAATTTCACTCCAAACAGCAGTGTTGATAGCAACAACTTGAGTGAGTTCAGTTCGAGTTTTTCTAATCAAGTCGAGTTCGATTCCTTCGTTTCACAACCTTTCCATTTTTACTCTGCTAGTTTTTGGCAGCTCAGTGGAGTTGATACTGCGAATTTCGCTTCGACGAGCAACCCATCAAAGCCTGCAGAGCTAGTACCACAAAATGAAGATAATAACAGAAGGGGAAGAAAAAATTATCAGCATGAAAACAATGGAAGCATAGAAGAAGGAAGACGGAAAATACAACCTTTAGTCTCTCCTGGAGTCTCCGAACAATTGGAGATATTTGACAAATCATTTCTGCATAAGGTTGAAAACAATGAGGCCATACCATGTCCTTTATATGATGCATCGAAAAATGAAGAAAGCAAGAAATTGCCGCATAATGAGCGTTCACAAGCTTATAATTCGAGGGAGAAAAGACGAGCTAATCAAAAGATGGTAGATTTGTCAATGAGCCTAATGCTTTGTGCACAAGCTGCAGGCAATGGTGATCAGAAGACAGCATATGAGCAATTAAAGCAAATAAGGCTACATTCTTCGCCTTTGGGTGATGGAAACCAAAGATCGGCTCATTATTTTGCTAATGCGCTTGAGGCTCGCCTTTCTGGCACGGGGAAATTCCTACTTACTCCGAAGTTAGGACCTTCGTCGAATGCTGCTGATATCCTGAAATCATATCAGCTTTATGTTTCAATATGTCCATTCAGAAAAATGACAAATTTTTATACTAATCGAACGATTGCGAAAGTAGCAGATAACGCAACTAGGCTGCATATAATTGATTTTGGTATTTCTTATGGTTTTCAATGGCCCTGCTTTATTTATAGACTATCAACAAGGCCTGGTGGACCTCCGAAGATTCGAATTACTGGAATTGATTTTCCTCAGCCAGGTTTTAGGCCTGCAGAAAGAGTTGAAGAGACAGGAAGAAGGTTAAAAACATTAGCAGATAAATTGAATGTTCCATTTGAATACAATGCCATTGCACAAAAATGGGAAACTATTCGATACGAAGATCTCAAGATTGATAGAGAAGAAGTTGTAGCTGTTTGCTGTATGAATAGATTGAAGAACTTGCAGGATGATACAATTGTCCTCAATAGTCCAAGAGATGCTGTTCTAAAGTTGATCAAGAAAATCAATCCTGACATATTTGTTCATGGAGTTGTTAATGGATCTTTCAATGCTCCATTTTTTACTTCAAGATTTCGAGAAGCGTTCTATCATTACTCTTCTTTGTTCGACATGTTCGATGCTAATGTAATCCGGGAAGATCATGAAAGGTTAGTGTTTGAGAGAGAAATTATTGGGAAGGATATTATGAATGTAATTGCTTGTGAAGGCATTGAAAGACATGAAAGGCCTGAAACATATAAGCAATGGCAAATTCGGAATTTGAGGATTGGATTTAGGCAGCTGCCATTACATAAAGATTTAATGAAAGGGGTAAGAAATATTAAGAATAATTATCATAAGGATTTTGTGATTGATGAAGATGGACACTGGATGCTTATGGGATGGAAAGGAAGAATAATTCATGCTATTTCAGCTTGGAAAGTTGTTCAAGATTAACAAATATAATAATCATTAGATTGTAAATTATAATTATTACTACATAGAATTAATGAACTATGATTTATGAGTAATTAACAATTACAATTTTATCTTTTTAACTTGTTTGTTTTATGTTTATATGAAATTATATTATATTTTTTTCTTTTTTGTGTTTGATTCTTTCATTTACTTGCTGCCCAGAAGATAAGGTTCTATTGAACTTTCCCAAGTCCAATCGAGATTTCATGTTGGCCTAAGATTTTAGGCCCAGCTTAGGATTCCAAGATTCATTTATAACTTATGATATTTTTAGCGTATGGGCACCCTGCCCATTCCCACCCTCACTCTCTCCCTTTTTTTTATTTTCCTAATCCGAGTAGAAAGAAAAAAATTGAATATAAATTTATTACTTAAGTCATATAAATATTTACTATTAGGCTATATCACCCTCACTTAATGTAACGTCCCGGACCACTCGCTAGCGATATTGTCCTCTTTGGGGGAGCTCCCATGCTACCACCCCTCAAGGTTTTAAAACGCGTCCTCCAGAGTAGCACAGCTTCCACGCCGTGGACCCCACACTTATCTGGGGATATTGTCCTCTTTGGGTACGTGGCCCTAGGTCTCCCTGAGCCCAAGTTTATCCACCACGGCCCTCAAGGTTTTGCTTCACGTTGGGCCTCACCCAACGGAACGCGTCACTAGGGAGAGGTATCCACACCCTTATAAGGCGTGTTTCGTTCTCCTCTCCAACCGATGTGGGATCTCACAATCCACCCCCCTTAGGGCCCAGCGTCCTCGCTGGCACACCGATCCGAGAACCGCTCTGATACCATTGTAACGTCCCAGACCACTCGCTAGCGATATTGTCCTCTTTGGGGGAGCTCCCATGCTACCACCCCTCAAGGTTTTAAAACGCGTCCTCCAGAGTAGCACAGCTTCCACGCCGTGGGCCCCACACTTATCTGGGGATATTGTCCTCTTTGGGTACGTGGCCCTAGGTCTCCCTGAGCCCAAGTTTATCCACCACGGCCCTCAAGGTTTTGCTTCACGTTGGGCCTCACCCAACGGAACGCGTCACTAGAGAGAGGTATCCACACCCTTATAAGGCGTGCTTCGTTCTCCTCTCCAACCGATGTGGGATCTCACAATCCACCCCCCTTAGGGCCCAGCGTCCTCGCTGGCACACCGATCCGAGAACAGCTCTGATACCATTGTAACGTCCCAGACCACTCGCTAGCGATATTGTCCTCTTTGGGGGAGCTCCCATGCTACCACCCCTCAAGGTTTTAAAACGCATCCTCCAGAGTAGCACAGCTTCCACGCCGTGGGCCCCACACTTATCTGGGGATATTGTCCTTTTTGGGTACGTGGCCCTGGGTCTCCCTGAGCCTAAGTTTATCCACCACGGCCCTCAAGATTTTGCTTCACGTTGGGCCTCACCCAACGGAACGTGTCACTAGGGAGAGGTATTCACACTCTTATAAGGCGTGCTTCGTTCTCCTCTCCAACCGATGTGGGATCTCACACTTAAAATTTATATTTTGAAACTCGGATCAGCTTTGCTAATTTAATCGAAAAAATAAAAAATAAGTATACTTATTAGTCTGAATCACTTATAAATCGTCAACGAATCATCTAGAAATCGTTACTTTTCATAACAAGCATTTACAATTTGTAATGAATATTAAAATGCTCTTTGTTTATTGTAACATTAGTTTTAGAATATATTAAGCATATCAACAAATACTTAATATAAATAATAAATATGTACTATTATTTATAATTTTAAATTGATTTAGTTTAATTCTGATTAAATCTTTGACTCCTATTTTTTATCTTCACCGATTTTAAAATTCAACCATATTTGAAAACATAAAATATAAGAAACAGAAAATCAGAAATATTTCATTTAACTCAAAGATTTTCTTTTTCTTAATCACCAGATAGAATAATTTTCACACACCCTTTTAAATTCACGTCATCCCGTCAAAGATTATTCATATAAATAAATAGTATACTAAATTACTAATTAATGACTAGGATGTGAGTGGCGTGTCAAGCGTGCTTATATGTGGCGATGCGCGTGACAGAGTGAGTGCGCGTGTTGAACTAGTATGTCGAAGCGTGTTTGCACGTGCGCGTGAGCTTGTGAAAAGTAAACAAACACAATTTTTTATTTTATATATATATATATATATATATATATATATATATATATATATATATATATATATATATATATATATATATATATATATATATCGTAAAACTTTTAAATTACCCTTTAAAAACATAAGTTTTAGTGTAAAAAATAAAAAGACCTTGTTATTTTTAAATTAATTAATTTAGTATATCTTTAATTAAAATTATTATTTTTTTATTTTTTTATTCTAATCAAAGATAAATTATATTAAAAAATTAAGAAAAATCTTAACATGAATAGAAGTTGTGATTTTAATTATATTCTGATTCGTATTTCATTCATAATTATAATAAATAATTTTACTATAAATACATGTTTGTGAGTTCACTATTTCTTTCATATTCTTATTGTTTCACAATCTCAATATCTCATATTCGTTCAAAAGATTAATATTTCATATTCAATGTCGTATTCTTTTTTCACACCTCAACTCTAAAGGTATGATGGTCCTAGCATACGGATAGGTGTAAGGACACCGAGAACTCATAAAACTTAAAAAATAATAATAATAATAAAATAAAACCATATGGATCAATAATTATCAATCTTTAAATTTTTTTTATCATCAATATATCCATTATAATATCTTTCTATAACTCTCTATATGTACAATCATCATTCTCATAAACTATCATTCTCAAAGACAAAGGAAAGTCCAATAATGTCTCATGAATAACATCATAATATATATGCCATAATTTTGATGTCACTATAATAGTTCAATTACTACGGAGCAACTATAGATAGAATTACTATAACTCATCCATAATATGTACAATTCTTAGGCAATATCGTGGCCATAAACATAAGCTTATTGATGGAGTAAAGGACTTAAGAAGTCCAGTCTACCCAGCCTTGGTTCACTTCTATACAATAACTTGAAATCCACAGATAATGTCATGAACCGTCAACTTAGCAAATTATGAAATGCATTCAAGATTGGATTTCACCTAGAAGTAATGAATTTATGAGAACAAATCAATATATGCATTTTCAATAGCTACAATTATATACATTCAATGGATCGATATTGACTTGATAGTTATAATGACATTCAATAGTTCAAAGACTTTTCAATAATGATAGAGCAAAAATCAATAACTTTACTTTTAATAATCAATTCTTTATCAATGGAATAATAGGTCTTTATAGTGGTTTCGATTCAAAAACAATAACAATGAGCAACAAGGGTTATAACAACAACAATAGTATGCCTATAACAAGTGGCACCATTCAGATCAAATCAATAGAACAATAACAAACGATCAAACTATCAAATCAAATCAAATAATGCAGTAATTTCTCTCTTTTTAGTGCATGCTTGGCTAAGTACACACCTATAGTATATGGTCCCCTCTAGGTAGAACAATAATATAATTCAAACTCTATCAATTGAGTTACAGGTGCACATGATCTAATGGTTTATATCCCATTAGTTGGGCATTCTATTACAAAAAGTTTAGCTAGGTTAAAGCTCGGTAGGTACAACATCAATAAACAATTAGCCCAAATGGCTATCATTTTAGTCGAAGGGTTTTCAATATTCAACATAGTAGTTGGTTAACAATGGAGGATAGCAATATCAATAATAATTGGTCAATTCAATAACAATTAATAGTGAAAGGATTTTTCTTTAATCTTTATCATATGGTATTTGATGAAAAGGCTTATCAACAACAGAGCAACAAAGCTTGACAATATGACGATCTCAATAATAATAATGAGGGATTTAATGAATGCATTTGTCAATGATGGTATACTAAAGTTTGGCAATGCAAAGTATTTCAATAATTAATAAGGATGGATTCAAGGATGAAGCAACGAGAATATACAATACTAAAGATTTCAAGATTGATTTTTGATAGCCAAAAATAATGAAAATTTCAATAAAAATGGCTTAACAACAATGAGTCTTGGTTTCAATAAACAATACGATCTTAGAAATGAGAGTATCAAAAATCTCAAATAATGTAGTCAATAATGAAATGTACAATGAAAGCATTTAAACAAAATATTTCGTAATTTACCTAGAAACAATCTATCCATCACACTACAATCAACTAAATTGCTTATGATTCACTCAATGCATAACTCACTTCAACCTACACATAAAATTCCCAAATTATACATTGAACATATCACATAAAACCTTAACCATATATCTTGATATCTCATATCTATCAATAGATCTATCATTCTTAAACCTTATTAGCAATTATACCTCTTAGCTATTAACAAAAATACCCAAACTTGATTCTAGAGTTTATGACAAAATCTTTCTATCAATCAATCATTTGCATAACTACTCTTAATAGCTTCTATCTAACTCATAAAGGATGCCAACACTCTATTAACAAAGCCCATAAAGAAATTGAAGGAATGACAACTTACCTCAAAATGCCTCATTCTTCTCAAATCCAGTTCTTCAAGAATGAATGAAGAAATCTACCTTATATATCTTAAATGATGCAATTGATGAAGTCTCTAACACTTAATGTTAGTGAGTGGGGAGTTTCTTTGGAGATCGAGGGTTTAGCATTCAGAAAATTTGATAAATGAGTTAAAATAAGCCTTAATTCCTTATACATAGCAAATATTTCAATTTTGCCCCGACAGGATTCATGGCCTTGAATCCCAAGTTCACCGCTATGAATCTCATCCAACAGTTTTCTCACTTTTCTTCATATTGGTCATCACTATGAATTCATAATTCATCACCATAAATTCAGAGTTTATTGCCATGAATTTCATTCAATAGCTGCTGCCTCATTTCACTGCAATGAGCTATAAGTTCAAAGGCGTGACTTTCTTAAAACAATCCAACAAGAAAAATTCAAGGCAAAAATCCAAAGTTCAACACTTAACTCATTCATACACTTAAAATACAACCCATAACACACAAATACACATGATATCCATCTCATAGCTCATACATGTACAATTGAAAGAATGCATATCCAAACTTAGGGTATTAAAATTTTTGAAGGACTTTTTATTAGTTTTATTTCAATTTTATTTGTTTTTAAATGTTAATGGCTTAATTTTATTTTTATATTTATTTATATAAATTAATTTTTCAATTAATTTTTTATTAGTTTTTAGTTCAATTTTCATTACTTTTACATGTTAATGGCTTATTTTTATATTTATATATTAAATTTATGTATTAAATTGATTGGTTCTAGATATTGTATTCTAATCAAAGACAAAGTTAAAAAAAAAAATTAATACAAATAGAAGTTATACTTCTAATTATATTCTAATTCATATTTCAACAAAAGCATATTAAAAAAACTACAAAAAAAACTTAATATAAATAAAAATTTTAATTTTAATTATACTCTAATTCATATTTTATCACATGTAATTTATATTTTATGTGCGCATGTAATTTCACTGTAATTATATGTTTATGGGACCACTATTTCTCTCATAATTGTATTTGTTTCATAATATCAAATTTTCATATCTTTATTTAAAAGGCCTCTCATAATCGACATGATACGTTTTTCATATTTTTTTATTAGTTTTAGTTTAAATTTTTTTTTTTTTCATTCTTACACGTTATAATGGCATAACTTTATATTTATATTTGTTTGAATAAATTAATTCTTTCAATTTTTTATTAGTTTTTAGTTCAATTTTCTTTGTTTTGACATGTGAATGACTTATTTTTATGTCTATATTTGAGATATATTAAATTTATGAACATCAAAGTACATCAAAGACATGGATGTATGGCTTTAATGCCTTTATCTTTATATATGTTTGATATCTCTGTATATATTCTGATTTCATCAATAATTTTTGTATTTTACAAAAGATAGATTTAAACCTACCATGATGGAAAATAATTAAGGTTAGAATTTTTAATTATAAATTTGGTAGTAGAAATTTTATTTTTAATTTAAAATTTTAAGTAGATTATTGTCCCACCTATATTGTGCTTCTTTTAAAATCTAAAAGTTTAAAGGTCCCTTGGCATATTTTATCTAACTAGTTTCGCTGCTTGGATTGGATATCTCGCGTGCATTTCTTGGCTTTACACATCTATTGAGAGTGTAATGGGATTACTGACAGGTTTACTCGTGAAATAGTAAATCTTGGCTGTGATATGTGGTGGTTCCAACATGCAAACACCTTCTTTTTGCTTATCTCTTTTAGCTCAAGACTTAATGGCCATGAGAACTATAGATTTTCTTAATTGTATATTATTTTCTTTTGGTTGGACATTATTCAATTATTTCTTATTCTTGTATTTTCTTTGATAATTAATAATATTTTAGCTTAATTGTCGAGTACTTTGTGGGTGACAGCCTAATTAAAATGCTTTGGTGCTCATTTGACCTTTACTAATAGTTTCAAAAAAGATTTTATGTTATTTTTGTTGCTAATTATTTTGTTTACTTAATAATTGATTTTATTATATATTTGTATATTAATAAAATAATTATTAGAAATAAAATATTATATGATGAAGGACTAAGTAAGCTCAGACCGGGCCCAAACCCAACAAGTAATATCTAACCAATATTGTCCAGTAGATAGTAATCCATTCTTTACTCATATTAAGTGTCCTAAGTGAACTAGTACAAGTAATGTAAGTTCAGTATCTAGTTATAAGTTTAGTATCTATTTCATATTAGAATCTCCTACTTATTATCCGAACAATGTTAAGACCTACTATTTATAAATACCACAATTATAAAGTTTAAAGGACATATTCAATTACATTACAGTTCGATCACCGTTAATAAAACTTTTAAAGAAATTGTCTCAATTTATTTTACATCATTCAATCCTATTCAATCCAACACACTCCAACATTCTTTATTTGATAGAAATCAATTTGATCATTATACATTAAGAAATTATATATAATCATGGGTTCAAAATTTATCTAATTTATATACAACGTATAAAGAAGAAATACTAGTATATATAAACGTATGAAGAAGGAGGAACATGTTAATAGATAAAGACGCTCTTACTAATTTTTCATATTTCTAAAGTTAGACATAAACTATTATTATTATTATATAAGAAAATCTCATTATAGTAAAATTATTATTATTATTATTATTATTATTATTATTATTATTATTATTATTATCTGTTTTATAATTTCCTATAAGAAAAACTCATCCATCAAATTTTTTACATTTTATATCTTTCAAATTTTAAGGGTTTGTTGGAATTTTTATTTTTCACATATCATTTTCATTTAAATTCTAGTCTAATGGATTTTTTATAACTTAGGTTAATTATATATTATGTTAATGAAAGGTGCGACTTCAATTTCTTTTTTTTATTATTATTTTAAATTAAAATTTTTTACATATTAATTGTCATTCTATACAGTTATATTATATTATATTATTTAAATTTTATAATTGTCCGAGAACTAGAATTATGATTTCTAATTTTTGTGTTTCAATTTTAGCCCTATGCTTTATTTTTTATTTGATCATCTTTTAAAAATAGCATTGTGATCTTTATCCAATTATGCAAGGATACTATTTTTTATTATTTATTTAATTTTACATCTATTTTTTAATTCAATAGAATTAATCGTAAATATTTTGTAAGGATGATGCGTTAATTTATTGTCTATTAATATATTTTATCTTACAATATATAACTTTTTGTTGGAATATTTATTAAGTCATCATGAAATATTTTATTATTTTATTTGGATATCAATTGGTTTACACATTTTTAATTTAGTATTTTGTTTATATATTTGATTTTTTAATTGTGAGAATAAAGGTTAATTAATTGTAGATGTTTATATATATATTTTTGTTATTATTATATATTAACATTAATTAATTAAACAAAAATATAAATTTCTTTTAGATCGATTTCTTGATATTTTTCAAAATTTGTGGAGATCTCAATAAAATTATAAAATTTATTATTTTCATCTTTCTTTTTTATCTAATTTAAATGATTGAGAGGAAAATCATGTGTTAATATGATTATTGTGTATTATGATCAATTACTCGTGTGAAAGTTGAATAAAAAAAAAGTGACTTATTTTTAGTATAGTTTCGTGATGTATAGAAAAAAATATATAAATTTCGAATAAAATGGAAAGATATGCTTAAAATTACATATTAGGGTTTCATAAATATAAAATTGGTTTATAAGGTAATTTTTATATTTTATCTAATTAATGTATCCATATTTAAAATCTCGATATTATATTTTATATTTTTTATTCATTGTATGAGTACTAATAGTATATATAATTAATTTTAAAATTTGGTATTTCAAACATTGAGTTTAATATTAAAACATTGAGTTTAACATGACTTATTTTACTGTAATTTGGATAATTTTTCAGTTAATTCAATAATTTAAAACTACTTAAAATTTTATTTGGATCTACAAAAATTATATGAAAAGTAATAGAGAATTTCTGAAATATATATATATATATATATTGTGGCTAAAAATCTGAAATATTATTTAATATATAAATACTTTTTAAATTATTATTTTCCTCAATATGTTAGTAAAAAATTATATATAATTTATTATAATATAAAAATTATAAATTAAAAAAAAAAAAAAACCAGGTGCAATGCATGTGCCCTAAAAACTAAAACACTCTAATTAATTTTTCATTAGTTTCACAGAAAATATGGACTAATTCATTAATTAGGATAAATTTTAAGAATGAAATAATAATTTGTTATTTTTTTTATAAATTTTAATAAAAACTTATATATTATATTATTGTTGTTATTTTTTTAATTAATTCATGCATAATAATTTTTTTAAAAAAAAATTATGGTTAATTACGCGGACCCACTGCATAAATGGGAAGGGAAATATACGAAAAGACTAATAAGAGAGTAGAGAGGAGAAAAGTCTATAAAAAGTTCAATAACTTAGTAGCAAAGTTATAAATTTTGTTTTTAATTCTTCTTATTATTGATATTCTAATTTCTTTCTCAATCATTTGATAGAGCCTCTTAATTATACTTAATTAGTAGATAACTCAAGTTTAGTGAGAGAATTATTTTAATGGATTAGAAATTTCATGAAAGCAAGAATGACTGTTAAAATTTCATAATCTTTTCTATAAGATTTTATATTTCTTAATTATTTTGTAATTAATTTTTTTTCAACTCTATATAAAAATATATATAGTATTTGTTATTTTTAAAAATTTTAATTTTTTTTTTATCTCATGTCAATATTTCTATAATTTTTTATTTATTTATCTTGTACCAATGTAACTTTGAAATTCAAATTTTTCTAAAAAAATTCAAATTCAAATTTAAGAATATGCTTTTAAAAGCTTGAAATTTCTATGTTCAAATAATTAGAAAATAAAATACTTTTCCTTGTTAAACTAATTTTCTAAAAAGAAATCTCAAATTAGTTAAGAATAAAAACTATAAAAGGTATAAAAAGGATGAGAGTCAACTACTAATATGACTAATTCTAGTGATTTGGTAATGGTTAGATTGAATAAACCTAAAAATGGTATATTTCCCTCATTCATTTTTGAGTCACCTCTCTCCTATAAATTTAAAATTTGAACTAGTTTTGATAAAATTTTATTAGTAATTGAATTTAAATAGGAAATAGAACCAAAATAACAACTAGCTGATAGAAAAAAAAAATTAAATAAAAACTTTTAATTCAATTGATATTAAATATCTAAATAACTAATACCTACTTATAATTTATGTTTATCAAATGGGATAATTTAATTATTGGATTACAACTCTCAAAAATTAAATCAAATATTCATTATGTATCAAAAATTAAACAATGACATACCAGTGTGAGTCTTTAAGCCAATGATATTAAAGTAGTTTTTATAACTGCCAATCAAATGTGATTTGATTAGTTTTTTCATTTTCGTTAAAGAAAAAAGAAATGAGAAATCTCTGAATCAAGTCTATTATATTTCTATGAAATATTTCTCCTTTTTAATATAAAAAAATTAATTTTTAGCACTAAAAAATCTCGAATTTGAATTTCATCATAGGTAAATATATAAAAAAAAAAAAATCAATCATACAATCTTTTATATGTTTATATATTGAAACAATGCATGCTCGTACTTTTCTTGTTTGTGAACATAATACCTACCACTATGAAAGAATTAATTTGAAGTAATTTAATTTTAATGAATAGGGACACAATCAAGGAACTTGTACATGAAAAGAACCCACACCTCTTGTGTTCACATTTCAAAGATATAGTCAAAGACTTGGAGATCAGGATCAAGACTATTATAAAAAGAAAAGTCTAAGGTCAAAATAACAGCATGGCAGTAACATATATCAATGAAAATCCAACACTTAAAAAACTTAAAAGCTACCCGCACTAGTTACTGTCTGAAAGCTGGCGGCTTATTTTTGTCCCTCTTACCCAGACTTTCCTGGAAACTTCTTCCCTTCCTTTGTTATGGCGTCCTTTTAAATAAGAGTGTTTGAACTCTCTGAAATTTTCATGCTTTATAGCATTTATCAAAAGCTCAGTTCTCAGTACTGAGGTACACTCAAAATTGCTCTTCTGGGTTTTTTTTATCTATTTTTTTTAGAATAGAATCTGTTTTTGTGATTGTATTTAGCTTTAAATTTTGTTTCTTGATTCTGGGATTTTCTTTTCCCACGTTTTCAGTGGTTCTTGAATTATTTATTGATGGGTCAAGATTTTATGGTATTTATCTTATAATTTCTATTGTATATTTATTTATATTTGTTGGATTATATCTAATCTTTCTTTCAAGATTCTTGATAATCCCTACTTGTTCAATTGGTTTCGTGGGGTTCTCTTTTTTATTTTTTATTTTTTATTTTTTTAATTTATTTTAAATATTGCTGGTAAATCAGAGCCATAAGTTTCTTATCTTGTAGTACTAATTTTATTTTTCTTGAATTTCTTGAGAACCAAAAGGAGTTTTGTATTATTCATGGATACCCTTCTTCAAGAATTTCCAAATTCCATGAATAGATTCAAATTTGACCATTACCTAAATTCTTTCTCTTCAAATAGGAATCATCTTAATGGGTATCATGGGCTCAATCATAACTTGAGTAATTCATATTCCTCTTTTCATTCATTTAGTCCCCAACCTCCTAATGACTTGATATCATCATCATCATCTTCATCTTCTTCTTCTTCTTCATCCTTAAGCTCAGAAGGGCATGATCCAAATAATAATGCTGTTCTTAAGTACATAAGTGATATGCTTATGGAAGAGGACTTAGAGGGTAAAACCTGCATGTTACAGGACTCCTTGGCCCTCCAAGCTGCTGAGAAATCTTTGTATGATGTCCTTGGCCAAGAATACCCCCATCCTTTAAATCACTATCCTCCAAGATTTGAAAGCCCTGATAATACTTCACCATGGAATAGTAGTAGGAGTACTATTGCTTCTGTTAACACCTCAGTTGAAAAATCAAATTTGATTCTTGATCAATTAGATTTTTATGGAGTTCAAAGTTCTTTTATTGACTCCCCTGAAAGTACCCTTCTAGGACCAGATTTCCATTGTGAGATAAACCCTTTAGAAGTTGTCAAGAAAGGGATTGGAGATGGTTATTCTTTGATATTGGCTCCAAAGAGTAATTCAGACAAGGAGGAGAGAGATTATTCGCCCAATAGTTCGCGGGGAAGGAAAAATCATCAACGTGAGGATGGTGGTGACTATTTGGAAGAAGAGAGAAGGAACAAGCATTCTGCAATTTCTCTTGCAGAGTCTGAGCAATCAGAAATGTTTGATAAGGTATTGCTTTGTTCAAGTGGCAATGATGAATATGGAAAATGTTTTCTTGATGAGAAGTCACAGAATGGAGCAAGCAGGAAAGGGCAGGGTAAAGGATCAAATGGTAGAACGACAAGGGGAAGGAGACAGGGAAACAAAGGAGAATTGGTGGATTTGTCAACTCTACTAATTCAATGTGCACAAGCTGTGACAATCAGTGATCAAAGAACTGCAGCTGAGTTACTTAGGCACATTGGACAACATGCTTCACCTTTTGGCGATGGAAACCAAAGATTAGCACATTACTTTTCTATGGCACTTGAAACACGTTTGGCTGGCACTACCACACCTAAATATTCACCGCTTATAAGTAACAAGACACCAGTTTCTGATATCTTGAAAGCTTATCAAGTCTATGTTAAGGCATGTCCATTCAAGAGAATGTCAAATTTCTTTGCCAATCAAACAATTTTCAAAATGGCAGAGAAAGCAACTAGGCTGCACATCATTGATTTTGGCGTTCTTTATGGTTTTCAATGGCCTTGCCTTATCCAACGTCTCTCACAAAGGCCTGGTGGACCTCCAATGCTGCGAATTACAGGAATTGAGCTACCTCAACCTGGTTTTCGCCCTGCAGAAAGGGTCGAGGAGACAGGCCGTCGATTACAAAGATATTGTGAAAGGTTTAATGTTCCATTTGAGTATAATCCCATAGCACAGAAATGGGAAACTATCAAATATGAGGATCTCAACATAGACAGCAATGAAATGACTGTTGTTAACTGTTTGTATCGGTTAAGGAATCTCCCTGATGACACAGTTGTAGCAAACAGTGCAAGAGACAGAGTCCTAAAACTTGTCAGGCAAATCAGACCAGACTTTTTTATACATGGAGTTATTAATGGAAGTTACAATGCTCCATTCTTTGTTACCCGATTTAGAGAGGCACTCTTCCATTACTCTTCACTGTTTGATATGTTTGAAGTTAATGTGCCTTGCGAAGATGAGCAGAGAATGCTGTATGAGAAAGAAATATATGGAAGAGATATTATGAATGTCATAGCATGTGAAGGTACAGAAAGGGTTGAAAGGCCAGAGACATACAAACAATGGCAAGCTCGGAATATGAGAGCTGGGTTCAGGCAGCTTGGACTAGATCAGGAGATTTTGAAGAAGGTGAGATGCACAGTGAGGTCAGAGTATCATAAAGATTTCGTCATCGATGAGGATGGCAGGTGGATGATTCAGGGATGGAAGGGGAGAGTTATTTATGCTCTTTCAGTTTGGAAACCAGTCCAGGAGTAAAATGAAGCATGCTTATAACTACTTTTCCTGCTTAGGATTAGTGATTTATAAGGTTTTGTTATAAGTTTTATATAATCTTTCATGTAAATATGCTTAGAAATTTTTAATATAGATGTTATAATTTTATTTCCCAATTGATGATTTTTTGTTAATTACAATAAAATATTTGTGTTCTTTTGAGATCATCATCCCAGCAGTGCTTAATTTGCTTTAACGTACACTTCAATTCTTATTGTTTTAAGCGTTGTTGTTTTCAGTATCTATCAATAAAATCTATTACTATCAATAGAAGTACAATTCCCAAAGAAGATATAACAATCCCAAATACAGTGGGAATCCAGTTGGTTGCAATCTAAAGGATAAGTGTATTTATAGCAAGGTTTTTTGAAGTGAGTTTAAGCCCAAAAAGACCGGCCCAAAGGCCATACAAAGAAGTTATGTAAACCTAAATTCCCTTGACTCTCTCTTCCTAAACCGTCCCATCTTCTCCGACATTTCCATTGCCGCTGAAGCCAGAGAGGACAGAGAGCACCGGATTAAGTAGGGTTTTCGCATTTGGACACGTACTAAAGTCATTGCACACAGGAGCGTCCTCGTCAATCTACCGCTGCCACATATCACCAAAAAAAGTAGTACCTTGACAGAGAGCATAAGCCTTCTGTATTAGGTACAGTAAATATAATTAATAAGATAAATGCAGAATAATAATAATAATCAAGTAAAATGACACTAATAATTTAATGTGATTTACCTTTAATTTTGACTTATGTTTGTAGGACAAATTCCAAATAAAATATTCACTCTATCAAATAATAAGAATACAAAATCACTCCCTCATAAGGTGAGTAAATCTCACAATTTCATGTATAAGGAATTTCACTCACTTATAGAAATTCTCTCTTTTTCTTTTAGAGCTCACAATCTCTCGCTCTCTCTAATTTTTTCTAGTGTGTTATAATTATTATAAGTAAGCCTTTATATAGGTAATATCTCTGCATACAAATAGCGTGCCACAGTTGACACCAATAAATGTCATGCAAAATTTGTCAAATATGGTGCCTCCGTATTTGACATTCACTTTTTTTTTTCTTTCTTTTTGTCAAAATAATTATGGGTCCCTCCATGTGAAAGGGACACAACAACAAATCTCCCCCTCCTGATCACATGGAGGGCTTCACTATTCCTGCGGCCATTTAACAACCACTTGCGCAAGTATCTATTTCTATACGCTCTCCCTCAAACATAAGTCTCCACTTCTTTTCCTGCAGTTTAAGGACTTACACAGGTCCTTTTATCATTGCAGTTTATAGACATACACGGATCTCTTTATCATTGCAGTTTATAAATATACTCGGGTCTCTATATCATTGTAATTTGTAGACATGCGCGAGTCTCTCCATCATGCAATTTATAAATATGCTTGGGTCTCTCCATCATTGCTGTTTACAAATATGTCTAGGTCTCTACACTAGTACAGTTTATAGACATGCTCCGGTTTCTCCATCATTGCAATTTATAGACATACTCAGGTCTATACATCATTGTAGTTTATATACATGCCTCAGTCTCTCCATCATTTTTTTATTTTTTGTTGTCTTCCTATGAACAGTACTGTATGAACAATACCTCTGCTACAGTGATGAACTTCACTGCTACAGTGATGAACTTCACTCCTATAGTGACTGAGTTGAAATAGTAGCCGAGTTAAATAGTAATTATGCAAAAAATTTGCGTGATTACTGTTTTACTATTCACTGAATTTCTAATTTTACAATCGTTTTAGAAACGGATTGCACCAAAAAATTCTACGTATCGCACCAAAAAATTCTTCGGATTTTTCTCTTCTGTGCAGTATATTTCTTTTTTCAAAATATCATACTGCACCAGATAATAATTCTGCCTTGTGAATGTGCTCCCCTCAAAAGAGAGATCTCTCTCCCGCCATCATCTCCATCGCGTCTTCACATGCGTCCCAAACCGAACCATCGGCTCTGATACCACTTATTGGATACAACGGGTATAATTAATAAAATAAATGTTGAATAATAATAATAATCAACAAAAATAATACCAGCAATTTAACGTGATTCACCCTTATTTTGGGCTACATCCATGGGACAAATTTCGAATAAAATATCCATTATATCAAATAATGGGAATACAAAATCATTCACTCACAAGTTAAGAAAATCTCACAATTTTATCTACAAGGAATTTCACTCACTTATAGGAATTCTCTCTTGTTCTTTTAGAGCTCACAATCTCTCTTTCTCTCTAATTTTTTCTGGTGTGTTACAATTGTTATAAGTAAGCCTTTATATAGGCAATATCTCCGCGTACAAACTGTGTGCCACAGTTGGCACCCACATGTACCATGCAAAATTTGTCAAATACGGTGCCTCTGTATTTGACATTCACTTCCTTTTTTTTTTTTTGGTCAAAATAATTATGGGTCCCTCCATGTGAGAGGGACACTACAACACTCTAACAAAGCAATCCTAGTCCTAGAAATGTCTATTCTCGTGCGGAAGCTTTAGATAGAGTTAAGTATGGTTTGAGGGAATCTAGAGATTTGATAATCTCTGGAATTGTACCGAAACTTTAGAGATTCCTAAAATAGGATCTTCCAAACCAAACTGTGAATAAAAATCTCCATCTTGAATTGTCTTGATTTTTCAGGACAATTTGGGATGGATATTCGGATCTAATGGAACAGTTATGCATGGAAGGGACAAAATGAATATTCAAAAATTTTATTTTTTAAAATAATTAAAAATATATATTTTTCAATTTAATCTAAAATTAAATGAGTATATACAACAAAAATAAAAATCAAACTACAATGCATAATTAAATTTTACTTACACATTATTGAATTTTCTTAAATGTGTTACTAATTTAATATCAAACTCTCTCTCTCTCTCTCTCTCTCTCTCTCTCTCTCTCTCTCTCTATATATATATATATATATATATATATATATATATATATATATATATATATATATATATATATATATATATATATATATATATATATATACCTTTAAATTGGTTATTCGGTTCGGAGAAAGTCAAATGGTTAATGAAAATTTTTCGGTTCAGATTTTCAGTATGATTCAGTATCTGCGAATCCCGTGCTCAGCCGTAACTTTAGATCTCCTCTAATCATATAGATCTACTTTTAGATAACCCATATTGGAGAGACCACAAGCATTGCTAACAAAATTTTCTCTCATCCACAACCATCCCTTCAAAACCAACACCAATGAAGGATGAACTCAGTGATCAGGCTAGACAGCATCATCGATAGCACCGCCGGAATAAAGCCAACTCCAAAATGCAAAAGACCTTATTAAAATGGGAGACAAAAAAAGGTCACAAAAACTAATTATTAGCATAACAAAGAAAGCAAAAAATGAAAGGAAGATAAAAGGGATGAAAAGCGAAAGTCTCCTCTGGTTGTCGGGGCCACCAAAAGGGAACCCCAACTAAACCGTAGGTTAACAAGTAGAGGGCTTAGATAGAAAATAGAGAAAATGTTTGCCAATGAACTCTAGCTCCGACAAAAGTACAATACTATGAGAGACTAAAACATTACGAACAATTAAAATGGGAGATAAAAAAATGGGTCACAAATAGTGATTATTAGCATAATAAAGAAAGCAACAAGGAAAGGAAGATACAAGGAATGAAAATCGAGTATCCCCTCTGATTGCTAGAGCCACTAAAGGGGAATCCCAACTGAAACCCTATAATAACAAGCACATGTCTTAGAGAGAAAAGAGAAAACATTTGCCAATGAACTCTAAGCTCCAACAAAAGTGCAATACTATGAGAGAATAAAACATTACGAAATTTTATGATTTAGGAATTATGGTATAATAAATTTTAAAATTTTAAGGATTATAGGTAATTTACTTTAAAGCATTTAGTAATAATTAGATATTAAAACATTTGGTCTTTGGTTTAGTGTATTAAAATTATCTCAAGATTGAAAGGTTTTAAGTTCGAGCATTAGATGTAAGCTCGTTTGGGATTGCGTTTGAAAAAATGCTATTCAATAAAATATTTATATTTTTTTAAAATTACTTTTAAATAGAATTAGATAAATTGATATTTTTTTAAAATTAAATTTGAAAAAACAGTTTATAAAACAATATAAAAATAAATTAATAAAATTAAAAAATTAAAAGTATTTTTTAACCTCTAATAATAATCTCAAATACACCCATAATAAATTTGCAAAAATGAAATTAAAATATCGAGTTATTAACAAGTTTGGAACAATAAAGACATATGGAATTCAATTATTCAATATTATGCTCTCATTTGTTTTAAAAAATTTTATAGATGGATTTCGCAAAATTCATGAATTGTAGTTCTATTTTTATTTGGTTTGAAAAATTAAATTATATTTTATGAATTTATTATAATTTATTATGTTTCAAAATTTTTAAATATGAAGAATTTGAAAATTCATATAAAATAAATTTTTTATGTTAATGAAATTTATATATTTAAAATCTATCATATGAAATGAGGCATGAGAAATTAGAGGTATCTAGACGACAAAAAGCAAGATTTTCCATATATATATATATGCACCTAAGACAGGCAGTCTTCCCAAGATTTTTAATGTACTAAAATATTTTAATGAATAATGCAACCAAGAATGCAAGTTCGTAAAAAAGGATAGGAATTAATTCTGTGTCTTGAACTTTTGAGACAATTTTTAGCAGTTCTAGGCAGTAAATTAAAATCGAGTACTTAAAGGGGTGAATTAATTCTCGGTTTGGCCACATGCAAATGAGAGTAAGAGAAGCAAGGGAAGGGAAGGGAGGAGGTACCAATACAAAAGTTTTGATAATTATTGGGATATATATTATCGTAATGTAATATAATTAAATATATTTTTAATATAAATATTATAATAAAAATATATTTAATTATATTACAACGATCTACTAAATGTACCCTCATAAAAGGATATAGAAAAATTCATTAATGGAGACAGTATATAAACAAAACTATAATATGTGTTTATTTATAATCTAAACGAGACGAAGGGGAATACTCTAATGAAGAAAATTTTTTTAGATAAACTGAGTTTACCACGTCATTTATAAATTAAAACAATAGAAATATGATATCTCAATTAATGATATCAAATTACTCGTAAATTATAGTATTATTAATTAGATCTTTTATATATATAATTATATCATTTATATATTTTAGTAGTTAATTTGTACCTACCTTCGTTAGAGATAAATTTTTATATAGAATGAGTTTATCACGTCATTTATAAATTAAATCAATAGAAAAATGACTCGTCAATTAATGATACTAAATCACCCATAAACTAATCTAATAAAAATAAACCCTGTCAATTAGTGAATGTAAGTACAAATTAACTACTAAAATATATAAAGGATCTAATTATATATATTAGAGGCAGTTGTCCCTCGGCCACATTTATAGATCTGTCGCTGCATTTCAGATATTTATATGCTGTGATTTTAGAGCTTAGAAATTTTGACACGACTAATAAATGGGTCGGATCAAGTCGATTATTCTTACATCATACTAATGTTTTAACAGGATACTATATTTTTAGTTGCACGGCATAAATTGTTAGCCCTATTATAGTTAAAATACTATCATCTGGAGAATCATTAAGAAATGTTAAAGATGTGATTACAGAAAGCCAACAAAGACTTGATAAATGACAGATACTCTCATCAAATAAAGTGAAAATGGTAATTAAGAAAAAAGAAAAGAACAATTAGGAAGAAAATGAAAACAAATATGATTATAGATTGGTAGACCTTAAGAAAAGAACATAGCATAATTTTATATTTGCCTTCCAAAGAAAAAGTCTACTTTTAAATGAGAAGTAGCTAGACTAAGGAATACATATATATATATTTTTTATTTTTATTTAAAGAATTGATTAAGGAGTTACCACAACACCCCCCCATATGCGTCCACATCTCCCCATGTTAATGACTTGTGGATCCATATTAATGAATGTCTTTTTCTCAATACTTAATTCAGTTTTGCATTGTTAATTGTAACATTTATCATCTCCAATTGGCTACAACTTAACAAAAGCAGCACTAATCTATGAAATATATGGTCCAAGATTCTATGGGTTCATCTTGGTTTCTTGTTTATATGCTCCTGCTACAGTCTTTACAAAAAGACTTTCTTCTCAATTTCCTGCAAGTAAAATACCAATTCTGCTGCTGAAGAGAGAGATTTGCAGCTGATTGAAGTAAATCAGGTAAGACTTTTATCTTTTTTTTTTTTTTTTGCCCTTTTTGAATCTCTTTAAATCCTGGCATACACTAGCCACAAGTTTCAGTACTGTCCTAAATTTTTATCAAGATCTTCAGTATCTTGAAAGGGGGGATCAGATTTACAGTTTCTTGAGAATTAAAGTTTTAGTCTTTATGGATGATTCTGCTCTACTCCGAGCACCTCAGGGCGCCATAACCAGATTCAGATTGAATGGTTTTGAAATGAATCCTCATCTATCTCTAGTTCCAACAAATGCATACACTTCAAATAGTGAATATGCATCACCTTCAGGGTCAAGCCCTGAAGGTGAATTCTCTGAAAATAGTGATTTTTCTAATGCCGTTCTTAAGTACATAAGCGATATGCTTATGGACGAAGAATTAGATGGTAAGAACTTTATGCAGCAGGATTGTTTAGCCCTGCAGGCTGCAGAAAAATCCTTCTATGATGTTCTTGGCCAGACATATCCTCCTTCCTCGGATCAATCTTTTCATTTTGATCAAAGTAGTACTGATGGCTGCAACACTTTTACTGAGTCAATCAATTTGGTTGAATCAAGTTGGATTTTTGATCAAGCTGAATTTGGATTCTCTCATACAGTAAATTGTCCAGGAGACTATCTTGAAAATAATGTCCAGGTGCAAGATTTATATAGTGAGTCCTTTTCAGATGGTAGTAGTTCTTTGATTCTATCAGAATATCAAGAGAAGGATTATGGAAGGGATCATCACTCGTCGAAAACTTCTAGGGAGAGGAAACATCATGAACGTGAAGGAAGTGATCATTTAGAAGGGAGAAGCAACAAGCATTCTGCATTTTCTCTTGAAAGGTCTGAGGAGACAGAAATATTTGATGAGGTATTGCTCAATGATTCTACATCAGTTACTCTTCGTAATGCATCGCAAAATGACAGTGATGAGAAGAAGAAGAATGATGGGAAAACAAAAGGTCGTAGCGGTAGAAAATCTCGGTCAAAGAAACGTAGCAGTAGAAAAGAATTGGTAGATTTGTGGAGTCTGCTACCACAATGTGCACAAGCTGTAGCTAATGATGAACAAAGAACTGCAAAAGATCTACTAAGGCAAATAAGGCAATATTCTTCCCCTTTTGGTGATGGAAACCAAAGATTAGCACATTTCTTTGCCAACGGCTTAGAAGCACGGTTGGCTGGAACCGGTACGCCTGGCTATACACCAGCTGTAAGTAGCACAACAGCAGCTGCTGATATGCTAAAAGCTTATCATACATATATTAAAGCATGCCCTTTTCAAACAATGTCACATCTTTATGCTAATCAAACTATCACAAAACTAGCCGAAAAAGAAACAAGGCTGCATATTATTGATTTTGGCATTCTCTATGGATTTCAGTGGCCTTGCCTTATTGAACAACTCTCAACAAGGTCGGGTGGACCTCCTAAGTTGTGTATTACAGGCATTGAATTTCCTCAACCAGGTTTTAGGCCTGCAGAAAGAGTTGAAGAAACAGGTCATCGATTGAGAAAATATTGTGAGAGATTCAGTGTCCCATTTGAATACAAAGCCATAGCAAAGAAATGGGAAAGTATTCAATATGAGGATTTGAAGATTGACGGAAATGAAATGATTGTTGTTAACTGTTTGTATAGGTTAAAGAACCTTCCTGATGATACAATGGTAGCGAAAAGTGTGAGAGACGCAATTCTGAAACTGATGAGGAAAATTAATCCTGATATCTTCATTCATGGAATAGTTAATGGAACTTACAATGCCCCTTTCTTCCTAACACGTTTTCGAGATGCTCTTTTCCATTTCTCAGCATTGTTCGACTTACTTGATACTACTATCCCTCGTGAAGAACCTGAAAGAATGATGTTTGAGAAAGAATCATTTGGAAGGTATGCAATGAATGTGATAGCCTGTGAAGGTTGGGATAGAGTTGAAAGGCCAGAGACTTATAGGCAATGGCAAGTTAGGAATCAAAGAGCTGGGTTCAGGCAGCTTCCATTAGATCAGGAGATCATGAAGAAAGTCATTAGTATTGTGAAATCAAAGTACAATAAGAATTTTGTTGTTGATGAAGATAGTGAGTGGATGCTTCAAGGATGGAAGGGTAGAATAACTTATGCACTTTCTGTTTGGAAACCTGTTCATGATTAATATAAGACTGATTGCTATTAACTTGTTATTAGAATTAGTGGATCTTGAGCTTCTTGTGTTATATAGTTTCAGAATATAACTTTCTTCAGATTTGTCAATGTAGCAGTTTCTTTACTGCATATTCACTAACATCTCAAGAGACTTGATACTTATATTCTTGAATGTGTGTTTGCTTTTGAGAGGGCTTTAAGAGTAGATTAATGTATATTCTTGAATGTGTATCATAAACTTCATGTCTTACTCAATACAAGCTTCTGCTATTTCTTTGCAGCGGCATTCATGCAATGTCGGCCCACCGGGTAAGAGTATTTTTTGATCAATTCATGTATCTGTCAAGATTAAATTTTCTATTTATAAGATGGAAACAAACCCAGTTGCCTACTAAGCTAACTCTTGAATTCCCATTTACTATTTTATTGTATATTTCACTAGTTTGATTGTGGAACTTGTATCAAATTTGCATTAACCAGAATATCACAAAATAAATAATGTAATGTAAATCTCCAAAATTCATATGTGACCAATGTTATTTCCCGTTGACCCAAACGTTCCTAACATTACCAATATGAACTACTTTCTTAAAGAATCATCAATAGCTACTTTTGCCTCTTCTTAGGAACTCCATTATAAGTTTCACTACCCTAATGAAATTACCATAATTACTTTAAAATGAGAGCTATGCTTTTCCTAAACAGAGAATGGTGAAGGACTCAGCACCAAATTATCATTCCTCTATTTTTCTGATGATGCTTTCGGCATTTCTTTGAATATTGTTTCTCTTGAAGGTAGGGTTTATTGTTGGTGCTATACAGTATGTTAATAATTAATTGCTTTTTGATGTATTTTATTTGTTTGTTTCTACTTTCTTTTCTAAATCTCATCTTTCTCTAGTTACCCAGATAGTCATATTTGGTTTTTTGACAAGTACCATTAACTATCAATATCCTAGTCTTTTATCAGGCCTTGTACACTTGTTCAATGGAAATGGCATTCCCAGCTGTGGCTGTGCCTGAACTAAAACCGCAGTTAATCGAATTCAAACCGGAGTTAATCAAACTACTTTTATAGCATGTTTAGTATTACTGTTTAAACTATAGTTTAAGACCTAGCCGGCCCTTTAAACCGGCTAAAACAAAAAATACGAATCACTGTAAACCATAGTTACAATCAATTAAACAGTTATTACATATTCTAAATGAACGTTACAGTAAATCAAACGCTCGTTAAGCTGCAATAATATACAATGATAACATTCACTGCACATTATCGACACTCGTTATTAAAAAAGCGAGTATTATAGATGATTCGACCCAGCCTGTGGAGATCGATTCCCAATTTTTCTACTTGAGCTAGCCTACATTTTCTTTTACCCTAATTTTACTTTCTTATTCCTCTTTCATTGTATGAAATTAATTGTTATACTAAATACTTTTTGAAGTTTTATGTTTAAAAATTCAATACTCGCCTTGATCCAACTGGTTAAAAATATTCCATAACTAATGTTTATTCGTTTATTCGTAATTCAGCTTGCTGGATTAGTTGACTCAGTTCAAAGATTTAAAATTTACCATAACCCAACTCTGTATCTTCAAGTCAAATTTTGTCGAATGGATTCCAAGTCCTGCCTTCAAAGATTTTATCCAAAGCCAATATCAATGCAGAATTATAGCAGTAACACTCCAAAGAATATGCAAAAAATTTTCTAGTTACAAAGAGATGGTGACAGCTTAATCACCAGAACTCACTTACGCTGCCCTACCTTGTATGGAGAAAGGACACTGCAACCACACTGCAACCATGTAATTCTACCAGATGCAGTACCTCATATATTTAAGAGAAAACCTGCTTCTCCCAATTTTCCTCCGTATCATAAGACTCAATGGAAAAGGCCGACAATACAGAGGCTCCATCTGAGAGTATCATTCTCAGCAAACTAAATAATATGTTCCTTCTTAAACCTTTTCAAACAATTATTGAGTCAGTAAGCAACAATGTGGCAAGTGCTCAGCAGCAGTCAGAAACAGGAACCCATTAGTCTGCCACCGTTGGCAAAATATTGAATGCACTCATCATCCAATACTAATGCTATAATGTCTAAAAACAAAAATAGGTTAGACAATGAAGAACAAATGCCATCATATTTGATGCAAGAATATGAGAGAGAGAGAGAGAGAAAGAGAGAGAGAGAGTCATGAGAGACAAATGATAAGGTTTTGTTCCGAAAATCAGTGTATTACTGATGTGATGACAAAGTTACAGGATTCTTTTCCCTTCTATGAGTAAATTCACAAGTTAAAAAAAAGCAAGAGGCAGAAAGTGCAATACAAAAATTACAACATCAAACTTTAGAACCTGACAAAAAATTTAAAAAAAAAAAAAATCCATAATGATTAAGGTAATGACCTAGATATCCTCACCCTCTTTTGTTTTGCTTGTTTTGACTTTTTGGTCTGAGCACACTCCAGTCAAGCTTTTCGTGTTTTGGTTGCTTGAAGGAGACTTTACTGCTATTTGGTGATGACTGTTGGCCACCCTCAGTTTTTGGTGATTTATTCTTGTTTTGCGTTGACTGTTGGCCACCTTCAGGCTGTTTTCTTTTAAGGTCCACATCAGATTTTGTTTTATCAGTGTTTGAACACTCTGCTCCATCTAGTGATGATCCATCTTCTCTGTAAAAATACAGAGAATAAAAAGTCAAGTTAGAATAATTCCAAAAGCAAGAATATTTTCATTTAAAAAAAAAAAAAAAAAAGAAGAAGTTAGTTCCAAAATGTGTATGCATGTGTGAGTATGCAGTTTAATTTTTAATTGTTACTTCATTCACTATTCATTGCCATGAATTTATTTTTATTGATTGTCTATCTTTTCATTCACTCATCCACTTATCTACTTATTAGTAGTGCAGCTCCTAACTCTAATGGAGCAGCAATAATTAGATTTGTGAAATTAAGCAATGAAAGAGAATATATAATCTGAAAAGTAAAATGCCATGCATATTATGTTAAATGAATAGGTAGTGCCAACTTAACCATACGTGATGAGCTACACATGTCCTATTTACCCATCCTTGCTAAGGCTGCATTTATTGCAGATTGCAGTAACAAGAAAACCTAGGAATTCATATTCAAACTACAGCTGTTTTAAATGCACAGAATGTTTCAAATGCAAGTTGCTCGTCCCTAGTTTCAACTAATAGTTCTCCTTTTTATGAACGCTTATGCAAGAGAGAGAGAGAGAGAGAGAGAGAGAGAGAGAATTTAAGAAGTCAAAGCAACCCACCTAAAAGATGTACTTCCACTCTGACCGCCAACACTAGTGGAAAGGTTTGCTGTTTCTCCATTTAGTTTCTACCAAAACAAATGATTTAGTGTGAGGAGAGCATAAGCCAGAAGAGAAGCTCAGGAGGTGACTATTCATTAGATAAAAATGTTTGGGTCACTGGACCTTTATACTCACATCAACAGAAGGATTGAATCTTTGAAATGACATGCGTCCTATAACAGCTCCTGGATGGGGGTCCCCTTCCATTAGTATCACACTACATGCATATAAGACAACAGTGTAAGTGATCTCATTAGAAGTCCAGACTATGCATTGAGCCAATTAAGCAAGAACCCCTTAATTAAATACCATAATCAGTAACATAAATGAATGGCCCTTAAACTGAGTCCATAAGAAACCTCAATTTTATCAAACATTAATCTCTAGTCAATGACATCAAGAACCCTAGCCGAGATCAACATACCTACTAAAGTACAATCAACTGACCCCCAATACTCTAAATTGAGGTATTTTAGTTAATGAGACCTTTTGATTAAGCTAATAAAGGCTTCCAGTCAAACCCATATAAAAGGGGAGTTTGCAAGAATGCCAATTATGCAAAAATTAACAGCTCTTGTTTGTGCCAAGTCCAAGAGTCTTTTGGAAAGCAACAGCGGAGAAAAGGGGCAAAACAAAATGCTTCAGATAAAACAAGCATCCATTCATTTATATGCTTATTTATTTACTTAACAATCTATTTATTAATGTTAATAGTACCACAGGAACACAATAACAAAAAAACAAATTCACGCAAAGCCCAAATCATATTACACCCTAAGGTAGGCAATAATGAAGTCAAAACACATATCACGGCAGATTTTATATCAAATAAAACAAAAATCAACTTAGAATTCAAGAAGCAAAAACTAATACATAAAACATTACCACTTCCTAATGGTACCAGAGGAAAAGAAATTCCCATCAGGTTTCACATCTTCTTCTTGTTTTTTAGTTTTTTCCTCTCTCTGAACTGCTCTTTGCATGAACTATTCATAGGAAATTAAAGAAAAAAAATTCCCATATCAGTATTTGTATAATTCACAAAGTTAATTGTGCATATTTCACCGAAAAGAAGTAAAATTTCATCAAAATAACACAAACCCAGATAAATCAAAGCAAAACCCAGCTCAAAACGCAAGCTATTACATAAAAGAAAACAACAGTGGAGGAAACAAAAAGAGAATTTACCTTCAAGTTCCTCAAAGTACTAGATATTTCGCGTTTTGCCATATTTGGAATTGTCTGCTGAAGAGAATTCTGAGAAACGAAGAGAGCAGCTTTTTGAGTGTTGGCTTCAACCAACGAAAGCCTTTGGCTAATTCGAAGAAGAAGCTCCGTTTCCGATTTAGGGCTTCAGAATTCGCCCTTATTGATCGGTTTAATTAGAAACAGTGAGTACGCTTCGCCATTGGGTCCGACCCGGCCCGGCCCTACACGCGCATCCATGTGTTAAGAGCTATATAGCAATATATATATATATATATATATAAGGCGCCGTTTTAACTCTAAAAAACGCATAAAAATACATAAAATTGCATTTTCTAAATTACCAACACCATCATCTATTTATTGTCAGCACATAGGTGGTGGAAGTTCAATAAAATTGCTTTTCTAAATTATACCAATTGAAAATTAATTGCAAAAAATAATATAATCTCTGAATTTTTTAAATTGCTTTTTCTAACCACCAACCCATAAGAATATACTGTACTCTTTATTTTAAACAACATATTTTATGTAATAAAAAATATGTAATTAATAAATAATAGAAAATTTTATTTAAATTCAATAAATTCTATATTTTACTCTTTATTTTATTTTATTTTATAAATATTAATTATTTTAATTTTTAATTTTTTAAATTTATCCAATAAAAAAATAGTATTAAAATTATCTTAAATAAAGTGTATAGAAATTTATATTATATTAATTAAAATTATAATAGAGAACAGTATTTGACTTTCTAAATATAAAAAGTTAAGCTAACTAATTTATATTGTATTAATTAAAATTATAATAGAGAACGATATTTGACTTTCTAGATATGAAAAGTCAAACTAACTATCTTTTTTATTTTTTAAATATAAAAAATCTATTAGAATTTTATTTTTTGAAATAATTTTTTATAATAAAAAGTTTGACTTATATAAAAAGTGCATGGAGAATGCTCTAAGAGATTATCAATAATCTCAATATTTTCCAAATTATTTTTTCTAAATCACTAAAATAATATTTTATAAATTGTAATAAGACGTAATATGATATAATTAAATATATTTTTGATTTAAATATTATTTTATAAAATATTTAATTATATTATATTACAATTTAACAAATATACTTTACGTGGGCCGTTTACACAATTAAAGCACCTGGGGTTTTATCATCATCTTTCTTTGCCGTAGAATAGAACCATGGTGGGCTAATGTTTCACGTTTTAGTTGATTAATGCGACTCGGATCTTAATATTCCGTTATTATTTATTGTAAGTGATCTTTCTCATGCAAACATTAAAAGCCTGCAAAGAACTCTCATATTGGTTGAAAATTTCCTGAGACGAGGGGACATGCACTTGGGAACAAGAAGGCCTGCTTAAGCATTTTGGAGGCTCTTCATAATTTTAAAAAAATAAGTTTTTAATCACTCATTTTTTTATATAAATATTTTTTAATAAATCTAAAATCTAGTTAATTTAATAAACTTAAAATATAATATAATGAAATACAAATAAATGATTATTAAAATATAATAAATTAGCTTTAACGTATATTTTATGAAAATAAGAGTCAAAATTATTAATAATGATAAAAAAGAGAAAAACATAATATTAAGATGCAACATATCCAAAATAATAGATTATCCCAAATACAAATCAACAAACTAAATATAAATTTTCCAAATCCACAAACAAAAAATTATTATAAATAGTATATAACTAATGTTTACAAATACATATTTTTTTCTAATAATTATTATCTCAAAAATTTACAAAATAGAAAAATTAACCCTAAACAAAAAAAATATATATGTTGATTTAATATAAATATTAAAAAAATTACTTACCTTTTGAATCAAATTATTTTAAATTATCTTCCAACAATCTTTTACTTCAACATGAAAGAATAAATTATCAATTAACAATTATAATTATTTATAAAAAAATAAAAACTAAATTTGTAATAATTATAATATTTAAAAAAATATCACCTTTTTTATTCTCTTTTTATTTCTCAACAAAGATAGCAAACTTAGTATAGCAAATAAATATTTTGTTAAAGGGACCACTTGATTTTGAGATCACAATTAAAAAAAAAATTATTGCTTAAAATATGTAGACTAAGAATTATTAACTTAGGAAATAGAGAAAGAAAGAGACAAGAGTGAGATGGTTGAAAATGAAGAAGCGAGTGGAAACTGGAAAGTCTATGATAAAAAAAAAAAACATGCGGATGAGAAGGGTTTTTAAATTAAAATAACATGAATCAATTTTAACTATTAGATTTATTTTTATCTAATTGCTACAATTAAAGAGCATATGTTGGCAAATATTATGGGTAATTAATTTGTAAATTCACATATTATGGTCAAACGCCCATATATTATAGTTAAAAGCCAAAAAAAAAAAATAGCTTTATGTTCACAAGCTCTTAAAAAATATGAGGCTCTTTATTATTGGGAAGGTTTTAGGCAGCTGCCTATATGGCGTCCCTTTGAAGTCGGCTATGGGAACAAGAGTAACTAGACCAAGAATAAAGAATATAATAATAATAGAGCAAAGAGAAGAAAAGATGTCCAGTGTTTTGATTTGGAGTGATTTGTGGGTATGTGTGGATCGAGGAGTTTGAAAAGGGAAAAGAGGTTTTTGTAGAAATGAGGGGTTTGGGATTGGAGTTGAACGAGTTTAGCTTAACTAGGATATTTGTGCTTTATTTGATGTTGAAGAAGGGGAACATATTCATGGGTTTGTTGTTAGCAATAGAAGGATTCCGCTAGATTTAACCATAAGAGTAGTGATTATTGATAGAAATTAAATTGAAAAGGCAGAGGTGACTTGAATGGGTATAAGTTAAGTTCACAAATGAATTGGGTTTAATGAATTTGAGTTAACCATTGCTAAAAGGTTATATCTAACCAATTAAATAGTCAAATACAAATTATTATATACCCATCTATTTTTAATATATTTTTTCAATATATGATTTATTCTTAATAATTATGGCATTGTAAAGTATAAAATCTAAGATTAGACTAGCAATTATTCTAGTGATTCACTAAAAGAACTCGCCAAAGATTCAAAGATTCTAACGACAAATGGAAGCTAATTTTATAGAAATTTTCGTGTTTGGCTTTGTTTTTTCTAGGAAAATTATTCATAAGAAAGAAACAAAAAGAAAATCTAGGAAATTTTTTATGGGGAGAATGAAAATTTAGAATGGAATGAGATTTAGTGAGTGAGTGCTATCTTTTCCTTTCTTTTTTTGTTTATGAAAATGCCCTTTTTTTTAATTGTTTATATTTTGACATGTGGAACATGTTGGTGCCACATAAGAAAATGAATATTTTATGTATTTTGTACATCAGTATTTTTTATACCGTTATGTCAATTGTTAGTGTTGTGTTTAACAAAAAAATCACAAAATATTAAATTGTCATGAAATAAATCACAATTTTTATTTAAAATAACTATAAAACTACATAATATTTTACTGTACTTTCTCCTTTTATTTTAGTAATGAAAGTTTGTAATTCAAACTTTTATGCTATCTATTTTTTGTATGTAATTGAAATAAATTAATAATAAATAATTGATTGTAATAAATATATAATTTTTTTATATAATTGTGTATAAAAAATAAATTAAAGCAATTATATAATATAAAAATTGATTCATATATAATTAAGGATATAGGTAGTTTATTATATCAATCAAAATAACACAAACGACAATTAATTAATTAATTGATAATAAATTTTATACTTATTTTATTTTTAAATGAAGTCATTTTCTAATCCAATTAAATTATAGATAATGTTTTTTTCTTTTTTATCTTTTACATTGAAAATATATCCTTTTTAGACTTCAAAAGTTTTGTCTTTTATAGTAAATATATAGTATAGATTAGATATATCCTTGTTAGATTTGAGTTTCAAAGTGTCAAATTTTTTAAAATTTTGGCTTATTAAATCCCAATTTTTTTCTAACAATCAGTTCTAGTGTAGATAAATTAATATAGAGACTAAAACTCTGTTTGTTTTGTGAAAAAGTATTTTTTTAAGAAACTTTTTCTACGTTTTCTTTTAATGTTTGGAACATTTTAAAAAATTAGTTAATGTAAATCAATAGAAATTTAAATTATCTTTAAGGAAAATAACTTTCTATTTTTAAAAAATGAAAGTTATTTTCAGAATTTTGATAAACTTATTCTAATGAAAAAAAATATAAATATAAATTTATTAATCTACCAATGACCACCAATAAACAAATCAATAACTATTGACAACTACCACCAATTGTCAGTGACTATGACAATTTATCATTTATATATATATATATTTTTTACGGTATAAAGAAATTTGACTTTTTGAGTTCTAAAGGTAATATTTTTGGGTGGATCGATTGGTGGAAGTTATGGAGGGGGTAGAGCCCTTTATGCACTGCCGGATACTAGACTTTTTGATAAGGGCTGTTTGAACTCCATTTCTGCCTCTGTAAGAATAGAAATGCGAGTCGGGTCTTCCCCTGCCTTTTGTTTAAAGGAGAATTATTGAGTGTTTGGGATTAATGCTTCTCTTCCTCTGTTTGGGTACTTACCCAAGCATCCTTACTTGCCTTTGGTTGATTAGAGTCTAGGTCTCTATAATCCTAAAATTCAATACTCTATATACATTAAAGTCTCTACTACAGCTAATATTCGAGAAGAGGACAGGATAGCGATGGAATCTTAGAAAGAGATATTTTTTATAGGCCGAGAACCACAGGGACCACTAGTTTTGATGCCTCCCCTATGCTCAGGACTAACAACTAGTTAATCCTAATCTACAATTATGTCAGTTGGACTTATGGAGTTTAGGGTATAACTGGGTCAGGAATTTGAAAAGACTAGCTAGGATAACTCAAAAAGTCAAATTTCTTCATACCCTAAGGGGTGGTGAGACAAAGTAAGCATTATCACACAAAGTGATACTCTGTATCGTGAGAGGTCTAGATTGCTAAATAAGGGGGTTACTTTGTAGAATAATAGAGATAGAAAACTGCTTATAGAATAATAGATATAGAAATCTGTCTTTAAATCTATAATCTATAGTTTACACTTTGTCTATTAACTGATATTGGACAATCAAGAACCATGGTTGAGTTCAGCCGGCTCTTACTCCTTTCTATCTATTGTCAGAAAGACGAGCTACTAATTACACTCTTTGAATAATGAATTCGGAAATTACATATATTGATGTTTGAAAGCACTTGCTGCAAGACTTTCTTTCTCAAAGTATGATCTTAGAAGGAAACCTCTATTACCACCCACTATTCCACAAATAATTAGAGATGCCTAATCAGAGGAATAGTCAAGCTCCGTCCACCAGATACCTTGGCCTAGTTGTTTAAAGGATATCCTATAAATTATAGAAGGTACTTACCGCCTTGAATAAAAAATGGGATTGGTAGATACATTTTCGAGGAAATAGATTTTTCTTAGCTCACTCACAAAGGAATAATATTCCGAAAATAAAACTGAGGAATACAAAATAGATTACTAAAGGAGTCAAAAAAAGAGAAGAAATGAGAAAGGTTATCATTAAAGAATTTGGGTGCAGCAAGTACAAGAAGGCAGACATTTACTTCTGCAATTATTTGTAGCTATGAAAAAAGAAATAGAACTAGTTCATCTCGTACTTTGATGCCCAATGCCGTTAAAAAACATTACAATGTTATAGGCAAGGATGAGAAATTCTTGACAGGAGCAAAAAGAAGAACCTTGAACCTTGCATCACAGTGTTTGGCCTATGGATGTGGGGATAGGGAAGGAAGTTGCCATCCCTTATTAAAAATGGCATGCGCGTGAAGGGAAAGAATACCGATAAAAGCTAATATACAGAAGTAGGAAAGGATTTATGAAAATATTTGAATCAAGATCATAAGGCAACATAGTAGTGTTCATTTAGGCAAGGGCCTCTACGATCGATTGCTAACTATTATAGTGTTCACCATGGGGATTGAATAGAAGAGGAATAGGAGATGAAAATTGGGATTCACTATGCAAGAATGAAAGGTCCTTAGTGTAATAGGCTAGGTACGTCGCTCACCTGTATCAATTATAAGAGTATAATCTTAATAAATTTCATATATAAGGATTGGAGAGTTAGGATTGAGGTCAATACAATTTTGAAAGACCTCGCTCGAACACCTCTCCCTCACTTGGTGAAATTACCTTAAGGAAAGGCGAGTGATTTTTAAGGAGGCCATGAAACAAGTTTTGGTGCTCACGATTAGAGCGCTATCGTTGGGAAAATTTATTTTGTGATTTGAAAAATGATTTCAGAAGGCGCCACCCTAATTTATTTTTAATGGAAAAATTAAGAAAAACCCAATTTGACTCCATTTCATTAATTTTAATTAATTAATTACTTAAAAATAAAATCACTAATCTTGAACCAAGTTAAGCTCGAGGACTAGGTTTTTTATTTTAAATAAGCGATTTTGCTCTTAAGTTTATTTTGACTTAGAAAAATTGATTTCATAATTAACATTTATAAGAAAGCAAATAATTAAATGTATAAATATGGCATAATATAAAAGCATGTTGTATGAAAAGTTAATTGAATAATTAAAAATAAACATTCACAAATTAAGGAGAGTATTCTCTCTAATCCTTATGGATTTAAAAAGAACCATGTAATGGCTCTTTAATTCTAAATTAATTAAAGTAATAACAAAAATAAATTGAAATTGAGATGTCTTTTATAGCCCTTATAAGATTTTAGGAAGACCATAGATTTATTTACAAATAGCATTAAATAATTAATTACATTTGGAAAATAAATGGACAACGAATTTAGTTAGAAAAATTAAATTTGAGATTTGGATTTAAATTTCAAATGTGTCTATGTACCCCATTGAATAGGAATCAAAACCTACATAGTTCATTCCACGATAAGTGGAGGGGTTTATAGATTGATTAAATTGATTTTGGTTTGGGTGACTGGTTGATGAAAATACCTTAGATTTTGGTGGTTGAGATGGATGGAGTGTTTTGCCGGACCGAAATTCCATTTTATTATGATCGGGCGATTTGATTGATTTGAGGGGCTAATTAAAAGGGTTAATTAACCAATTTTAGGTGATGACGTGATGGATTAATTAATCAAAAATGATTAATTAATTAAAAATGAATGGATTAATTAAAAAGATTAATTTGAGTTTGATAAAAAGATTAATTAATTAATTTTTGAATGATTAATTAAAAAAGAGTTTTAGTTAATTAAAAAGAATAATTAAATTTTGGTTAAGATGAGAGAATTAATTAATTAAAAAGATTAATTAATTAATTAGAGAGTAATTAGAGGGAGAAGAAGAAGAGAAAACTCATAGATAGCCAATCAACACAAGATTTTAGGGGCAAAGAGAAATAAAGAAATGGAAAGGGTATTTATAGATGAAGGGTGTAGGGCAAAAAGACCAAAAAGAAGTAGGCTAAAACAGGGGCAATTTTGAAAATTTAGAGCAGGAAAACGGGGACAATTGCTGGAGAGGCCGGTGGATCCATTGAGTAACTTTTCTTGATCCACTAAACTACCCGACGGATTTCACCTGGTAGGATAGTGGCGGATTTCACCTGGTAGGATGGTGGATTTGCTGGTGCTGGATTCGCTAGGCTATCTAGTGGATCCGTTGGCCTTCTTAGTGGGTACAGTAACTTTTTTTCATTTTTAGTGATTTCGGGTTAGTTTTCAAATTTTTGGATTAGTTTTTGGGATTTTTGGTTTTAGAAAAATTAACAATTCCTGATCCACCAGACTACTCGGCGGATTTCACCCAGTAGGACAGTGAATCTGCTGATGCTGGATTCGCTGGGCTATCTAGCAAATCCGCCAGCCTTCTTAGTGGGTCCAGCAACTTTTTTTTCGTTTTTCATGATTTTCGGTCAGTTTTCGAATTTTTGGATCAGTTTTTGGGATTTTTGGTTTTAGAAAAATTAACGGTCAATATTGATAGGCTCGAAATTAATTTTAGAACACAAAGATGATCAATTTAAGGAGGAGTTTGATTAGTTTCGAAAAAATATTGTCTAATTCAGGGAGTCTGGTATGAGTCGAAAAAGTTTCATTGTCTTAAAATTAAGTATCTTTGTATTAATATGACTAAAAACCCATTTTTCGTTCTGGGAGTATTGCCCTTTTGAGCCCTACCTGCTAACGGCTAGCAAGACCGTCGTGCTGGCTCTATATAGTGCACTAAACTTAGCAGGTGATAGACTATGGCTGGATAATGAGGGTGCAATATTAAGAATTCACAGATTCTCTTAAGCTGGATAGCTTATGAAAGGAAAGAGTCAAAGTCTCTTAGATGTCGACATCACACATATAGCATGTGTGCCATAAGTAAGAGGTCCTGAGTACTAAGTGAAAAGTGAGAGGAGTGAATAAAGTAGGAGTCCTTCTTACTTCCATCCTTTCTTGGGAATAGCTTGATTTATCATATGACCCAACTTCTCCCCTGCACAAGAAAAGGGGAAAGAGGAGATGGCAAGACTAACACTTGGAAAAACCTCCAACAGATGAAATGGCATGCGGAAGCCTTTTGACAAGAGGAAGATAAGCTCTTCATGAACATCTAGCAATTTACAAGCTCTTTGAAAAAAAAGGTATCATGAAATGTTGAATGCCTTTGTCACATCCCAACCTTATAAGATATGACGGTCCTAGAACATGGGGAGACATAAGGTCACCCACGCCTGTAGAACCCACTTACATATAAACAAATCATGCCTAGAATCTTATCGAACCTTTTTCATTAAATCATTTAAAACATTTAGATAAATACCATAATTGCGAAAGACTTAAAATAAATCATTTCATATAAATCCATAAGGAAAATAACACAATTCTCGATAAGTATCATTCAATATTCCCGGAGCATCTAATGACAAAACTTCATGAACATAGTATTATTGATAACTTGGACAAGGAATTCCCCAAGCGAAGTAAAATGCTTGAGCCATCACCTTGCCTCCTCACATTTGCTCACCTGAAACCATACAAGGAAAAGGGGTGAGATAGATGATCTCAATGAGTAAACAAAAAGGCACATACATTATCATATATTCCTTTGAAAGGAAACACATAGCTTATACACATAGTTCATGGTTTATAACTCATGAATCAGATTGCAATTTAGCAAGGGTTCAATTGGGCAAGTTTGCAGAAATCACACTTATAACATGTAGAGTGAAGGCTATTGCCATAATCACTCGAACATATAGAGTGAAGGCTATTATCATAATCACTCGATCACATATCACATAGAGTGAAGGCTATTGCCATAATCACTCGAACACATAGCCGATAATTACTCGCATCGGTACGAGGATCATATAGCCGATGATTACTCGCATCGGTACGAGTAGCACATAGCCGATGATTACCCGCATCGGTACGAGAAGCACATAGCCGATGATTACCCGCATCGGTACGAGAAGCACATAGCCGATGATTACTCGCATCGGTACGAGAAGCACATAGCCGATGATTACTCGCATCGGTACGAGAAGCACATAGCCAATTATTACTCGCATCGGTACGAGGATCACATAGCCGATGATTACTCCCATTGGTACGAGGATCACATAGCCGATGATTACTCACATTGGTACGAGAAGCACATAGCCGATGATTACTCACATCGGTACGAGAATTTCTGCATAAAGGGTAAAAGGTACCATAGGTAGAGCTAATGGTAATCACAATTGTCAATATCACATAAGGCATCAATAACATGTATTCCAATAACAATAGTGGTTTAACTTTCAAGCAAAAGATATAATGATAGTGTAGTTCCAGAAAGAATATAAGTTAGGGTGTTAATCACAAGAAGTTCTCAATTGGATAAACAAAATAGTTTTGGACCAAATGTCCCTTGGCAACCCAAATTTGACAAAGAAATCATATAATTAAATTAAAAATGGAAAGAACTTGGGTTTCAAAGATTACAAAGGCTCACATAGCATGTCATCACATATTTGTAACATAACAAAATGTTACTTGCACTTGTAGCATGAACATAGTGTTTACTCACCTTGGGGTTCTTTTGCTCCTAGTACATGTAGTCCCTTTGCACTTCTAAAGCTCCTCAAACACTAACATAATATTTGATTTAATACTTAGTACTTATTTACTCATGATGCTCCTATCCCATAACTACCCCATGTACATATAGCATACACATACACTTAGAGTCTACACATAAGTGTACTCATCACTTGCACATAGCTCGTTCACCTAATGGTCTTGCATACTTAGGCCTTATAGGCTCATATGAAAACACATTACAATCATATCAATACCTTTTTAAGGTCATCATAATATCATTACCTCAATATCAATTCACTTATCAATTATCTTAGTTCACTTTACACTTCCATGCATGTCAACTTAACAATTAATCCTTCAACATCATGCTTAACTCTTATGATCCCTTTCACTTCATTAACTCATAACCATATATTCATCATCAAGTTGTTATGACATCTAGTTCCAAATGCCTCAATCACATTTGCATTCTAAACACAATACAAGGTTAAGATACCTTAAGTATACCTTAAGTATACTATAATACATTTAAGCTTATCTAGGATCATACCTTCAACTAACATGCAATTTCATCATCTATTATACATACATACATGTCAACAATCACCAAGACACATCACATAAAATTTATAAACTTTTTGGAGAAAATTGTTCATGTAGGCCGAATGCATCATTAAGGTGAAAACCAAATTCTTCTTCTTTTCGTGCTTTTCATCTATTTCAGAAATTTGTAAAAACATGATTTGAATCAAGATTTTTTATGTAAACATAACAAAAATCATTTTAGAACTTAAATACATAAGAATCAGCCACTATTGGTGCCATTAATATATAAAAATTCAATCTTTTGCATTATAGTGCACAAAACCATAAGTTTCCTTGTTTTTCGGTATTTTTCGGTCATTTCAGAAATATGCAAACAGATTGTTTAAACCATTATTTTTCATTCAATCATTAAAAATATCAGTTTAGAACACATTCTTTCACAAATCGGCAGCCATAGATAGGGTTTATACAAAAAAATTCCAAGTTCAAAGGTTTAGGTGAAAAATCATGAGTTTCCGCACTTTCCACGCATTTCGTTTATTTCAGCAATAAACAGACATATGATTCAAGTCATTATTTTTCATCTAAACAAAACAAATATCATATTAGAACATCAATTCACATAAATCAGCAGCCATGTATTCATGAAAGAATAAAATTTTCTAATTTCCAAATCCTAACACGAAAATCTTGAATTTCTTTATTTTTTGAAATTTTTCGGTCATCACAGAAATATGTAGAAATATTATTTAATGCAATATTTTTCATCAAAACAAATCAAAAACCAGTTTAGAATACAATCAAGTACAAATCACAACCCCCCCCACCCCTTTATGATGTTTATGCATAAAAATTGTGATTTTAAGTTATAGAATTTACTTTTGGAGAAATCTTGCGGAAAGAATCGTGTTTACGGTAGAAAATAATTTTTCTCTCCCAAAAATTCACTCAAACAGAATTCAATCTATAGAAATCAGTAATCAAATAGTTCAAAACAATTTTCCCATAATTTATTTCATAGAAAACAGTTTAGAAATCGAAAGAGAATAAGAACTTACGATTATAGTCATGAAATCGCGAAACGGTAAAGTGTTTTCGATATTTCGGTAGAGAGAATTATTTTGAGAGAATTTTTCTGCCAAGATATAGAAGAAATAAGATGATGGCTGCTGGAACTTTGGTCTGGCCGAATTTTTGAATATATATTAGGGTTTGGGTGAAATTTCCACTAATACCCTTAATGAACTAGGTTAGGAGGATTTTTGTGTAGTAAGCTTTTGGGTATTTGGGCTTTTTATTTAAATTTTGGGCTGATTATAATTAAAATAAAAGTATATTTTTCTTATTATTTCTGTAATATTTTCCCCAAAATATTTATTTTAAAAATTATTTTAAAATACTCATAAAATTATTTTATGCTTAAAATCACCTTTTTACATGAAAATTCATTTTATGAAAAATAAATTATTTCATGCTAATGCATTTTATTCAAATCATTTATTTCACAATAATAATTCATATTAAGCATATTAAAATTAATTTAACATGTCCCAAACTCATGAATCACATCACACATAAATTTTCATATAGTCACACAATTTGTCACAATAAGCCTAAATTCAAATAATTTATCACTAAAACTCATAGGGTATATGTGTGTTGTTACAGCCTTGCTATGACTTAACGGAGTGGCAATTTCATCGATCTATTCAGTAGATTACCATCCTCATTGTGAAAAGAAAAAAGTGTCAATTGTCTATTTTCAGCACTAATTTGCACTCGGTATCAAGCATAGATTGACCTGAATGATGATTTGTACTCATCTAACCTTACTTTACATATATATATATATATATATATATATATATATATATATATATATATATATATATATATATATATATATATATATATATCTTTTTCTTACGGATTCAGGTTTCCAATAGCTAGCTTACTGCTACCATTTTTAAGTACCAACACACTAAAGTGCACTGGAGGTTGCTTCATAGTAGAAGCAAACTAATCTAGGAGGAATTCCTATTGTAAAGCTATTTCTCCCCTTGATCAATATTAAATTTTCATACCAAAGTGAATGCTCCCAATGAAGAGGTACTGTCTAATGAAAGGCAAAATCCATATGAATTAATTCACCTCTGCTTGAAACTTAATGGAAAGAGTCATGCCCGAAGTTTGCAGTGCCACATTCATTATCAAAAGCTAAAGTAGAGCGGTCTTCCCTTTATCTTATCCCTTTCAAGGTACAGTGGGAGGTTGTCTTCTCTCATAAGCCCTTCCCTTCTCATATAGTTATCTACTCAAACATACCACAGATAAAAAAAAAAGATGAACACTTATCTTTCAGAGCTTCAGTTGTTATTGAGATTAAGAAGAGAAAAAGCCTAATAAAAGCCCAAGGGGAGATAAACCTTCAACTCTATTTTTAAACGAGAGAGAAAGCCTACTTCTTCCTTCTCTGTATGGATATAGTCATTCACTTCTACTTTCTCAAAAAAATATCTATAAGCCAAGAGATGAGTCAACTACACTAGACTAATAGGGTAAAAAAAGTCTTTCATTTCAACCGAGACAGGACCATTCATAAGATGTTTTTCTTTTTAATATAAAAAGAGGAATTTTGAACAAAGTGAAGTTTTAGGATTTTTTGGAATGAAAGTGAAAGGACATCTTCAGAGATGAATGGGTCCTGATAAGTTTACTAGTTCACGAAAGCAATACTTGGATGACATACTCTACTTCAAATAGTTGGCACAAAAGGCCTCTGTACCAAAATATAATAATATTTTGGATGACGGGGGAATTCGCCTGCTCTTGGATATGCAAAATAAGGCCTAGGAGCTTTCTCGCATGAAAGAGACCATGTCATTCTTGTGAAGTCATCAATGAAGAGGATAAATTACTTGCTTTGATCAAGTGATAGCATCCTTATTAGTCCACGGACTTAAGCTCAAGTACTGAACTCTAGGTTTATTAGGAACGACAATCCTAATAATAGAATGAATATTCTAAAGAATATAGAAGAGACTTTTCAGTCCGACTCGTGCTACTATGGCTACCCTTCCTTTAGCGGTCCTATGAATCTTTAAATAGAAAGGCTACCTAGTCAAAGTGGGAACTCCATGTAAGAATAGTAAAAGCTCTTCCTTAGGCTTAAGAATTGCTTTATGCTTGCTTTTTGTCTTTTTCTTTTTTAATTAAATCCAGCTGTTAACAATCCGCATCATTGTCCAATCTCATATGAGAGATTTCCCCATAAAGGTTCTAGTCACTGATTTAGGTCAAGAATTTGTCTATAACAAAGAAAGATCTTCAAATAGCGTGGATAGCTGGTCAAAATCTCTCTTCTAATAAGATAGAAGTAAAGAAGGTTAAAGCTCAAGCTAGTAGGAATAGAGGTTGCTTCTCCCCCTAATCCATGATAGATCGTAGGAGAGCACTAATCTAATGAGTGTCCCTGCTTTTATCGTTATGCTCTAGTTGCTTCTAGCATTATGATCCCTGCATCTCTCTTCAACCTTATTGAACAATGTGTCCCATTTGTTTGTGGAGCCTTAGGATAAGCGGGACAAACAAGCACTCAAAAAATCCAATTAAGAAAAGAAGCAAAAGAAATTTAAGTTTCAAGAGGTGAATTTGAATAAGTGTGCATTCGCTTTCAAAAGAATTGGAAGTATGGTTTCTAATGATTGCTTTCATGATGAGCAAATTGAGCTTATCCATAATGGCTAAATAGACAAATTTTAAAATTTTTATAAGTTCAAATAAATATATAATTCTTATAAATTAAATATAAATTAAAATTTTCAATATTTTTAATTAATTTTTAATATTACAACTAAATAATACGAAATTAATTGGTTTGACAATATTTTTTAGAAAGCATTTTTTTAAGTAATCTAAAAGTACTAATTTTAAAATAATACTCTATAAAAATTTTAATTAGACTATAAATACAAAGATTAAAAAAAAAAATTCACCTAAATCACCGAAGGTTAGACATAGACAAAGAATGAGCGACTGCTACTGCTAAATAAATTAAATTATATCATGGATCGAAATCCATATAGTATTATAAACTTGAGTGTCAATTGCAAAAAAAGATTTATCCAAAGTTCATTTGGTGGGCCATACCCTTTTTAATGATTATTTTTCTAAATGAAATGTTTGAAATGTATATTTCACGCACTGATATTTAAAGCTTCATTTTTTTTAAATATGTGTAATATATTTTTTATAATATAAATAAATTATTTCTTTTTCTCTTTTATAAAAATTCAATATATTGAAGAACTTAAGAAGTTATATATATATATAAATAAAATCCGAACTAAAAAGATTCTTTTTCCATACCAAATAACTCTCTCAAAAATATATAATAATTATCATTATTATTATTATTATTATAAAGCCCTTGAAAATTATTAAATTGATTATATAATTAATTTTCACAATATTATTAAATTATATCAATGAAATTAGATGGTAAACACTTTCAAACATTCTATCATGCTGGTCAACAAAGAAATGATTAATTATTAATATTATTAATATTTATCACTCTATTTTTTTAATTTATAATTTATGTTTTTGTATCTACAAATGCTAAATTAAATTTATGATATTATTTTTAAGAGAAAATATGAGAATAAATAACAACAATTAGTACTCTAAAAAAGAATATTGTATTAAACTACAAAGAAAATTGGATATTAGACTATATATATTTGGTTCGTTGTGATTCATTGTCATATAGATTAATATATGATAAGTTATAGGTTTATTAAACAGAAACTGTATGTTAATCAATTTTGTGGTATAGATCCATTGAAAATTCATTATTAAATATAGTTTTTATAATAATAATGTCCACCACTTATAAAAAATAGGATCATTAAGTATTATTTATAAGTTTATCAAATATATGGTATAGGTTCATCATCGGTAAAGATATATATCAGTAAGAGAATAAAATATTTTTTATAAGTGATGAACATATGTTTTATATCTTATGAATTTATATTTTATAGCTAATGAACATATCATCTCTCTCTCTCTCTCTCTCTCTCTCTCTATATATATATATATATATAGTTTGTATAATAATTATGTTTACAACTTATAAGCAATAAGATTATTAAGTATTACTTATAGGTATATTAAATATATGATATAGATTCATCATTTATAAACTGTAAATTTATCAGTTATACCAATAAGAAAATAAAATATTTCTTTTACAAGTGATAAACTTATATTTTATATTTTATGAACATATATTTTATAACTGATGAATCTATTCTCTATAATTTATGAATTTGGATAGATGAATCTTTATTAACTGTATAAAAAATAAATTTTAATATATATATATATATATATATATATATATATATATATATATATATATATATATATATATATATATATATATATATATATATATATATATATATATATATGGTAAGGGAGAAGGAAAAACACATTTATTTATGTGCCCTTTATTATACTCATATTAATTGTTTATTTAATTTGAGCGTAATATAGTTTTTGAATTTTATTTTATTTAACAAGTAAAAATTTGATAACACAATTAAGTTAATTAAGTTATCATGTTTTGGACTTCCATAATACAATTAAGTTAACGTTAACTTAATTACCATGAGTTGTATGCAAGTAAAGCCTTATGTCCTAAATTTGATAAAATAATAGAATTTGTTACGTTATTGTTTTTATCAATTTAATTTATAAATTTTTATTTTTATTAGTTTTATTCTTATTAACTTTTTAAGTTATTAGTTTTTTAAGTTATAACAATCGATACTCTTAAATTTTTTGAAATGAAATGAAGCACTAAACTCATGGTTCTACGAGTGGGTTCTGTAGAAACATTTAGCAATAGTGAAATTCAATTAAAACGATTAGTTTTGGTTGATATTAAAATTAGTATATTTAATTTTTTTTATTTAATATAATCTAATTTTATTTCTTAATTTTATTATATTTATATATGTATAGTCGTTAAATTTATAATCAATATTAAATTTAAGTATATAATAATTTATTAGTAAAGGAAGCACACAGTTTTAATTAGTATGTTTATATATGTATAGTCGCTAACATTTAATAATACACAGTTTTAAACATTATTTAATAATGTATATAATTTATTGATCAAGTTAATTATATACATTAATCAATGTATAATTTATTAATCAAGTTAATTATACAGTTTTTCTTTATATACATTAAATATTATAATAAGCACGTTAATCATTTTCAGTTTTAGTTATTATAATTATGTATTATACATTAATAAAGAAAAACTGTGTATTATGTACATTGTTTGTTTAAATGTGTATTATATACATTATTTTAATGTACTGTATACATTATTAAAACTGTGTTTATTATATATATATCATTAAAACTGTATTTATTATAATAATGTATATACATAGTTTTTCTTTATTAATAATACATTTTATTGTTTTCTACGGTATCTAATAAAATACATTTTATTATTTTACAAAGTATCAAAATTTGTGTTATAATATGGAAAGATGCAATAGAAAGATTAAATTTTGAGTTGGGAAAAAATTATACTGTTACTAATGGGTTAGTTAAAAAAGTCAATCCTGATTTTTTTAAATGTTCATGAGTAAAAAGAATTGTATCTTAATACATATACAATATTGAAAGAAGATAATGTAAGCATACCTAAAGAAATTGTTTTTTACAATTTTAAATCATATTCTGAAGTTTAAGAATATGTTAAAAAAAATGAAACAAAGAAATTTATAGGTAAGTTTTATTATAATTTTCTAATCTTATTTAATTTGTTATTGATATGTTGGTTTTATTATAATTTTCTAATCTTATTTATTTTGTTATTGATATGTTGCTTAATTATTAACTTTAATAATGCTATTTTATTTTTTAATTGTACATATTTTTGAAGTGTTGTAGTTTATGTTAAACCAACTTTTTGTCTCAAGAAAAAAAAAATTGAAAAATGATATAACAATCATTACATGAAGTAATAAACTATTTTTTTTTATTTTCTTCATCAAAGGTAATCAATTTATTTATAATTTTATAAACACTTAACTTAAATTTACTATTTTTTTTTTTTTTACTATAAACGATCTTCAACTGTCAACATTGAAGATTAGTTAATATATGTATTCAAATCCACTCTAACATTCTTTCATTAAACAAAAAATCAATGTTACAACTTTGCTATTCTATTCAAACTCATATCATGTGCAATTAATAATCATTAATAATCTTATAAAATACATTCTTATATTTATATAAAATTTATAGTTATTGTGTCTTATCAGTCTAATTATATTATACATGTATGGCTGTATAATTTTAAAAAAAATTAATTTCACTTGGATTCAACAATTAAAGCGAACTTAATAATCAAATTATATAAATATTGTCAAATAACAACATTGAAAATCGACCAATAACGAGTCATGATGAATCATAATGAAAATTAATGTATGAAGCACGTTAAAAAAAAAATCTAATATATATATATATATGTTAAAACAAAATTCTCATATAAAAAAAATTTAAAAGTATTATTTTATAATTAATTTAAATAAATAATTATATATATTATTAAATTTATATAAATTTATAAAAGGTGAATTTTATTTGACGCATTAAATAATTTATTTAAAAAATATTAAAAAATATTAAATAATCTTATTAGTTTTGTCAAATTCAATAAAAATAAAAAATCAAACTAATAATCTCGCAATAATATTTTATTTAAACTTGCTTTAACTATTGAGGGTAGCATTAAATAAACAAATAAATAAATATTTTTAATTGAATCATATTTATTTTAAATAATAAATAATTTTGGCAAAAAATAATAAATTAAATAAAAAGAAAAAAGCCATTGGCAAGAAAATAAATAAATAATTAATTAATTAAAAAATAAATAAATAAAGATACAGAAAAAAAAATCAGAGTATAAAAATAATATTAAAATGAATGAAGAAAGTGAAAAGAAAAAGAAACAAGTTGAAATAGAAAAAAAAAATGACATTTATTTTATATACTAAAGACCATATAAAAAGATTCTTCAATCAGGAGTTCATTGATAATTAATTAATTCGTCCGATACATATATACCATAGACTCTCTCTCTCTCTCTCTCTCTCTCTCTCTCCTATATAACCTATAAAATCAAACAAGCCCACCGTATTCTCTTGAAATCACTTACCCACAGCTACCTCCACTTCTCCTAGGATCTCCTCTTCTTTCAATTCACCCACCATTCATCACATCTTATTTATAGGTTTTGATCCAATTTCTCTACTTGTTTTCTTCATCTTTTTTCTGGGTACCTTCCTCTTTTTTTTTTTTTGTCCCCTTGTGTTTAGAGAAGTTGTGCTAATTGTGTTCTTTGATTTCTATGTACTTATTTTGTAATAATCTCAACTTTTAATTTATTTATTTTTTTCTGTGTTGGGTTTGATTGGTTGTTTTGCGAATTGGGTTTTTTTTTTTGCCAATTAATTTGTTTGTTTTCTTTTGCATTTGACAGTTCTCTACCGGACTTCTCTTTAACTCGATAAGATATGGTATGTTTATATGAACTTCAATGCACATGATCGGTCACTAATCAATATGAAGAATGAAGGGTTCTTGTAATTTTTTTTTAATGGGTTTTTGATGGGCATTATGAGTTATGTAATTGTATTGTATTGAATTCAAACTTGAAAAAGGTTAATGGGTTTTAAGCTATGAGTCTTCTGGTAATTGTCTGAAAATTTGGAATTATGAGTCAAACATAAACTTAAACATCATCTTTGTTTTTAGATTTTTGAATTCTTAATTTGTTGGTAAAGTCCCTAGGTTTGTTTTCTATGAAATTTGCAGTAATCTAATTGCATACACTCATCTGATGATCATTTGTTTTTTCTATTGCAGGATTACCTAATGCCCCGTGGTTCAACGTTTGAGCATAGTTATCGCTGTTACCCAGTCTCTTTCATCGATAAGGTTTGATAATTAATTGCTGAAATTGTTGGTACTAGTAATTTCCAATTTCTAGTGATGTATTTTTTGGAATTCATGATTGTTAATCCTCAAGATTGTTCTGTAGCTCTTTTAGAAGAAGATCTCTAATCTGCAAATTTTTTCCGTTGTTAGCATATTGTTCATTTATCCTCATGATTGTGTTAGCTTATTTTGTATCCCTTAGATATATCACTCTAAATTTGTTCTAACTCAATTGAATATTTGCAGGCACATCTTGAAAAGGGCGATAAAAGTAAGTTTGTCTTCTAATTTACAAGTTCTATAATATTATCCACCTCTTCTTTTTTCCCCCTGTTTTTTCATTGACTGTGTATCAAAAAATTACTTAGTTTTTCAATGTTTTATAATTGATTAATTCTTGTTGGTTGCAGTTATTATGCCTCCCTCAGCCCTTGATCAACTTGGTAAGCAAATAATTCTCTCTATTTCCCATTTTCCTCGCTACTTTTCTTTTATGTTCATGTGTTTTAAAATGAAGGTTTTTTTTTTTCTTCTGTACTAATTGTAAATTTATGTTTGCTCTCTCTTTAGCTTCTTTGCACATTGACTATCCAATGCTATTTGAACTCCGAAATCCTTCTGTCGGGCGAATTACACATTGCGGGGTTCTAGAATTCATTGCTGATGAGGGCCTAATATTCTTGCCCTACTGGGTATGCTTCTTTAGTAATTCTCATATATGCTACTTGTTATTTTATTTGTTTGTCATCCATTTATTTTTTTTTTTTATGCTTTCAGATGATGGAAAACATGCTTCTCCAAGAGGGAGACATTGTCCAATTGAAAAATGCTAGTCTGGTCAAAGGAACTTATGTAAAGCTGCAGCCTCACACTAAGGACTTCTTAGATATCTCCAACCCCAAAGCAATGTTAGTATATTTTTTATTTTGTTTTCTTTATGATACTGGAAAAATTAAGAAATATTTTCACGTTAATTTATTCCTCATTTAATATTCGTTTGCAGCTTAGAGACTTCATTGAGGAATTACTCTTGTTTAACAACTGGTGATACAATAATGGTTGCTTATAACAATAAGAAGTATTACATTGACATAATTGAAGCAAAGCCATCCTCTGCAATCAGTATCATTGAAACAGACTGTGAGGTGGATTTTGCTCCGCCTCTTGACTATAAAGAACCTGAAAAGCCAGCGCCATCTGCTAAGTCAAACAAGACACCATGCCAAGGTTATATTTTGAGTTTTCTGTTAAAAGTTTCTCAAATTTCTCATTTTCATCTATTTTCCGGTAGTTTAAAATAAGCTAACCCTTTAAAAAAATTGTTGTTCATCTTCTTTCTTCAGTTGAAGAAGAGCCAGCCAAAAAGATACCAAAGTTCAGTCCATTTACTGGTGCAGCAAGACGCTTGGATGGCAAACTATCAGCACGATCAGATGCACCAGCTACCGATCCAGTGCTGAAACAACATGAACCTGAGGCTAGGAAAGATATTAGTGCGTCCAAGCCATCAAACTCTGCATCTCGTTCACACCCTGGAAAGCTCGTCTTTGGTTCAAATGTAAATCAATCCCAAAATGAAACACCAAAGGTATGTCTAACTTTGCTTGTGGTGGCGTAAGATGCAACCCCCTCACGCCCACCCCCCACCACCCCCAATTTTTAACTTTGCGATGCATCACCCAGAAGGGGCCATTTTTTAATTGACCAACATTGGTTTTTTTAGATTCCCCTAAAGAAGAGCAGTCAGGAAGCAGCTCAGAAGGTGGAAGAACCTAAGTTTCAAGCATTCACAGGGAAGAAGTATTCTTTGAAAGGTTGAAGTTGATTGAACTTCTTTGTCATTCATCAATTTTTGATATAGGAGTTAGATTCAACTAATTATTATTTTTGTGAACCCAAAAGGGGCTAGTTCAGAGAAGAGTACATATAACACTGTTCTCGAGTATATGGCTATTGGCTATCAATTATTCAATTTTAGACTGTCCTTTGCATCATGACATCTCAAATTAACAAGCGAAAGAACCTGATGATATTGCAAACTCTCTTTCTTACTCTGAAGTGTTGAGTTCCCCTAATTTCTAATCTCACAGATACAAATGGGTTTCTTGGCCGACTTCATTACATTCTTTTATAAATTTGAAAAGTAGTATTTTAAATCTCTTCGAGTCAAAACTTATTTTTACTCCAAATTGAGTTCCTGTCCCATTTAGCTAAGAAAGAACTGTTTAATGGACTGTTCTCTCTCCATAAATTAGCATTATAAGATAACAAATAGGAGATTTAAAATTTAAAATAAAATTACAAACATAAGCATTTAGGCTTAAAATTATTTATTCAACTCAACTCAATCCTAGCATATCAAGCTTAACCCAAAAATTTCAAACTGAATCTATTAGCCCTACATTCCTTTCATGACGTTAAAACCTTATTAAAGATGCGATTGGAATTACTCTTATAAATTAAAAAATATTTTTAAAATTTTTTAATTTAATTGATTGATTTTTATTATTTTTAATAAACTATTATTTCGAATCTTTTTATTGAGAAGCACTTCTAAGATATTCAATCCCAAACAGGCGTTAAATGAGTTAGACAACACAAAAATGCAATATTTGAAGGATAATCAAGGTCCATATTTCCATAAGATAACTCAGCACGAAGGCCAAACCCTGTTGCAGGTCTAACCCATGTATTAAATAAATAGGGAAACAAAGAGCAACAACAGATGCTCATAAGGCCCAACTATTACAAAGATTTTAGAAAGAAAAAGAAACTAAAGACTCTTGTTTTCTTGGATAATTAGTGAATGATAAAGACGCTATTTACTCCATAATGTGACAACATTTAAAGTGAATTAGCAAAGATGGGTAGGGTATGGTCACTTATAAACTATGCTTCCACTGATGTCTCAATAGCAACCTTCCCTGAATACGTGACACCTTCAGACTTCTCACTAGCTTCCCAAAGCTCTGGTAGTGCTTCTTTGATATTGTGGATGCTCTCTAGAGCATAGTCGACACCTTCAGATCGATGAGAAGAGCCTACCTGCACTCATGTCATGAAAATTGCTTGTTAATGCAACATCCTTGACGCCAGATATGAAAGAACTAAGGGAAAAACAAATTTGTTGATAATTTGATATCGATTAGCTTACCCAAACAGTGTTGAGACCCAATCGTTTCCCAGTCTGTATATTTCGGATGCTATCATCAAAGAACAACTATAAAGCAAGAAATTACAATGTCAATGAAAGATATAAAAGAGTCCATACCTAAGGACACAAGGGCAATGAAATACTTGAGAATAGTTCTTGTAAAATGGAGATCAAAATCTGAATGAACCCACATATATTTTGAAAACAGTATAATATGCAAATGTTGTAGAACTATAAGTTCAAACAAGTTATATGGCATTTGTCTGCAATTGAAAGCATACCATTGATTGTATTAATAAAAAGTATAATTAACTCACAGTTCTTTGAGGGTTGATATTTGCAATTTTGAAGACCTGCTCAAATGCTCCTTCAAATGGTTTGCAAACAACCGGTGACCTTGGAAGTGCAATACCGGCATTAGGAGCAGCACTATATTCATTAATGTCAAAGACTCCGTTCTCTTCATCGACAACAGGGTCATTGCCTTTGTTAGTGTTATTCAAGGTCTCAAAGCATATGATCCCTTCAAAGCAATCCTCTAATCCAAGTCTACTGAGGACTCTACCAGCATGATTCTTATCTGCATTGGTGAAAATCTTTACAAAGAGGTGGAAACAATATCATGATTAGAAAAATTGAAGTTGATGGCAAATCACAGAGACCATAAAAAGAACAATTAGTTCATATATAGCAAGGAATCAAAACTTACAACTTTTCGGGCAGGAATGCTGTGTAAAAGATTTCTAAGAACTGGGTCAGGTTTTAGGATATCATAAGGCAATCTTCCATGAACAAAACTACATAATAGACAAAAGATCAGACCAAATGCATTTGCCAAAATCACACAAAAAGATACAAATAGACATGAAGAACTAATCATTTACCTATGGAAGTCGTCATAGTTGAATCTATACCCAACAGCCTGGAGATAGGAAAATCCACAAGAACAGAAGACTTTTTAATCAAAACACTCTAAATGAAGCATACACAGAAGACAATCCACAATAAGTTTCTTCAAACCATACCCTGAGACCGGCCAATGTTGTCCCATAGTACTTGTACAAGGAAACACACAATTCTGAGACTTTATTTTCCTCAATGCCTAGCTTTTGAATCATGTACTCTAAAAAACACAGAATTCAAATATGAATTACACCATCCAATACACAACAAAAAAAAACAAGTTCCATTTGAATAGATATGCATTTGAAACGAAGGTTGATTTGGATAAATATTTCAAATGAAAAATTATAAAACTCCAATATTTCCCCTCAGTTTCAAATTCTCATTCTCATCTATCCAAAATGGAATCTCTGGCAATTACCAAATCCAATTACATACCTTCAATATTCTTGGTAACATGTTGAGACAAACCAGAACTCAAAGGATAAAGGGTGTCATCTAAATCTGAAAATTAAATTGTAAAACATTCCCTATCACATTAAAATCTAAAAACAATACCAAATGACTTCCAAATAACAATAATGACAAAAATCAAAGATTCATAAAAAGCATATGAAAACTTACCAAATAGGAGACACTCATACTTCTCCAAAGCCCGTGGTAGTTCGCCTTCGTACTCCATTTTTCTTTATTAAACTCCAAACTACTCAAAAACAATAATTTATCAACAAAAATGAGAAATTGAATGAAATGCTTAAAAAAAAATTGTCTTGAAAACCCCACTTGAAATTGCAGATCAAACTTATAAAAATCCCTGAAAAATGTCACATTCGAGCAACATTACAACAAAAAAACAAAAAAAACAAAGATGTAATCAAGAAAATGAAACTCAAGTACTAAAAACCAAATGAGACCCAAAAAAAAGGTGGAAAAAAAGGAAGGAAAGAAACAGAGAGAAAAAGAATTGAAAATGCTAAAGATAAAGAATGGAACTTTACCAGAAAAAAAATAGCAAAATCGCAAGAAATTGAAGAAAAGGCGAAAATGGTATTACTTAAAAAGAGAGAAAATGCGAGAGAAAGAGAAAGAAAATATATGTTGGGTTCTCTCTATATAGAAAGAAGCCATGGAGGCCAGAGGTTGAGGAGACTTGAAAATAAAAATTATTTAATTTAATTTAAAAAATTAATTTACTTTAATTTTGATTGGACGCGAAATCTAGAAGATATAGAAACGTGGGAGACCGTTGACTGTCCTTTAATCACACGTATCAGAGTTTGACACGTCTCAATCTTCGTAAGGGCTCTTCTGTCTTATGAAAGTCATGTATTGAAAGGGTAGTAAAAGTTGATTTGTTGACACGTGTTGGTTTTACAATTTAAGTGTATGAACTGGTGCAGGACATTTTGCCACGTATTTGGTGGATGCTTATAATTTTAAAAAGTGTTTTTTTTTTCCTGTTGTTTAAAGGGAATTTTTTTTTATTTTATTTAATTAAGGCTTACCCAATGTTTGAAAATTTTTTTAAAGAGGAAAGAAAATAAAGAATAAAAATAAATTTTATTTTTTTTCTTTTTATTTGGATGGGTAAAAAATAAAGAAAATAAAATATATTTTATTTTTTATCCTCTTTTTTACTCTTTATTTTTATTTCCTTCTATAGGATGAAAAATAAAGTTTATTTTTATTTATTATAAATATAATAGAGAAGAACAAGAATAAAGAATATAAAGAAGAAAATCATTTTCTAGTACTTTCATTTAATAGTATTAAGCTTTTTATATAGAGTACAAAAGAGAAAAAAAATATGAAGTTTTTCTAATAAGGAAAATGTAATCAATACTAATATGAAAACTAGAATATTCATATATATGAAAAGATATTAATCAAATTCTATAATATATTATAACACTCCCCCTTGATATCTTTTACAAAGAATATGCTTCGTCAAAACCTTACTAAAAAAAATCCTGTGGGAAAAAATCTCAGTGAAAGAAAGAAAGAGTACAATTAGACAAAACCTAAACTAAGGAAAAAATAGTACAGTGTACTAAAATATTTTCCTCATAAAAATATGATTTTTATTAAATATCTATTAATCGGCATATGTCAATTTTGTTGACTAATTTTTCAAATGTGGTTGTAAGGAGTGCCTTTGTAAATAAATCTGTCAAGTTGTCAAACTGTATACTTAATGATATTTAAGTAATATCCACATATAATAATTTATTTATAGTATTCTCTTAGGATATTACTTGCGTTATGAATATACCCCGTTAAAAACCTTGCTAGAAAATATAGTGGGAAAAAATATAGCTAAGGAAAATAGTATATTTTATATGTTATTTTGTCATTGCACATATTATCTCATTAAAACTTTTGTCCAAGAAAATCCTATGGAAAAAGAGTACAATCATATTCTAATTCACTCCCCCTGATGAGGACAAATTTTAACACGGCGTATACTAATTAATGAAATAATGCCGTTTAAATACCACATTAGGGAAAAACTTAGTATATAAGTCTATTAGATTGTCACTCAAGCGAATTTAGTAGATATCTCTTCTGAAACTTATGTATATACAAAAATTTGGATGAAGTTTTTGTCTCATTCGTTACCCTTGATATAACCACCTTTAATTTGTGCAATGCAAATTACATTATTCTCAAAATACAATGGGAGCATTTTTTAGTGAGATACTTCAAGACCATAAAAATATTTATAAAATTACAGTACCACCATAAGTGAATATATAGCCAGTCTAAGATCTATCATCATGAAGACTAAGCAAATAACCAATATTCGCATATAGACCAATTTCAAATATGAATCATAATATTAATAGTATATTGAAGATAACTTTTTACACCATTCTAATATCTCTTAGTGTACTAAAATATTTTCCTCATAAAAATATGATTTCTATTAAATATCTCTTAATCGGCACATGTCAATTTTGTTGACTAATTTTTTAAATGTGATTGTAATGAGTGCCTTTGTAAATAAATCTGTCAAGTTGTCAAACCGTATACTTAATGATATTTAAGTAATATCCACATATAATAATTTATTTATAGTATTCTCTTAGGATATTACTTGCGTTATGAATATGCCCCGTTAAAAACCTTGCTAGAAAATATAGTGGGAAAAAATATAGCTAAGGAAAATAGTATATTTTATACGTTATTTTGTCATTGCACATATTATCTCATTAAAACTTTTGTCCAAGAAAATCCTATGGAAAAAGAGTACAATCATATTCTAATTCACTCCCCTTGATGAGGACAAATTTTAACACGGCGTATACTAATTGATGAAATAATGCCGTTTAAATACCACATTAGAGAAAAACTTAGTATATAAGTCTATTAGATTGTCACTCAAGCGAATTTGATAAATATCTCTTCTGAAACTTATGTATATACAAAAATTTGGGTGATGTTTTTGTCTCATTCGTTACCCTTGATATAACCACCTTTAATTTGTGCAATGCAAATTACATTATTCTCAAAATACAATGGGAGCATTTTTTAGTGAGGTACTTCAAGACCATAAAAATATTTATAAAATTACAGTACCACCATAAGTGAATATATAGCCAGTCTAAGATCTATCATCATGAAGACTAAGCAAATAACCAATATTCGCATATAGACCAATTTCAAATATGAATCATAATATTAATAGTATATTGAAGATAACTTTTTACACCATTCTAATATCTCTTAATAGGTGCAGAGCTATACCTAGTTAGAAATTTTTTCTTACAAATGCAATTTCAAGCCTGATGCAATTTGCAATATACATGAATGTCCCTATAGCACTTATATATGGTACTTCAAGACCAAATAACTCTTTGTTATCTTATTTAGATCTAAAAAGGTATCTCTTCACTTTATGTAAGAGGACCACCGCTGGTATGTTTAAGAGAAAAGATTTATCCATACAAGTTGCTTAAATATCTTTTCCACATAAGTAGACTGGAGAAAGACCACCGCTGGTATGTTTAAGAGAAAAGATTTATCCATACAAAGTTGCTTAAATATCTTTTCCACATAAGTAGACTGGAGAAAAGATTTATCCATATAAAGTTGCTTAAATACATTTTCCACATAAGTAGACTGGTGTATTATGACTCATTGATAATCGATCTGCAGGCCGATACAAAATTTCATTAAATTTTTCATTTCGAACTCACTTTTCAAATAGATACATACTTCTTTGAGTTCTTTAGGAGTCACACTGATATTTAAATCATCAATATATACTGCAACAATAACATATACCATTCTATGGTCTTTTATGAATAAAAATGGACATAGTGTATTTTTCACATATCTTTTTTTCAATAAGAATTTACTCAAATAATTACACCATATGTCCATATTGCTTTAATCCATATAAGGACTTTTGCAATTTGATGAAATACATGTTACTTGTTTAATGTATATTCATTTCTGATATCTCTAGTCCTTCTAGGACTCTCATATAAATATCATTTTCATAAGGCATATATCAAGCCTTTTTTTAACTACCATACTAATTGAATAATGGAACATGATCATTTTCATAATAAGAGAAATATTTTTTTTCTCATATTTAATAATAGAACGAGTGTAGCTCTACTTTAATTGCCTCTTTGCATGATGATTAATCATGTTTATACTACTATTTAGTTATACTTATAGATTATGGATCTAGATTTTCTCTTGAAATAGCAAGAGTTACTGTTGAGGCAAATTCAATGTTGACGATAATTAAATTTCTATCAACTCTTTCTCTTATATTACAAAAATAATTGAGATCTTATAGTTTTTATTTATATGATCATCAACTTCAAAAAGCCATATATGAAGGATCTAATTGTTTCGTTGTCTCAGTCTGTATCTCATAATTGGCTATATCTCTTTGGCTGAGATCTTCCTTTTCAGAAGGTTTCTCTTCAAGAGATTTTATGAGTGACACTGCTTTTCTTTTCCATGAATTTTTGTCTTTAGTTCCAATTTACTATCCACGCTTTTAGTGTATAATGAGATTGATTAATTTTCTATTTACAATTTGAACCACAACCCTTACTGGGGTATTAGCAGCTATAATATAAGACTTTGCTACTCTTTTAGTATCTATAAATGCATTTGGCAGTTAAGTTACAATTTGTTGCAATTGTGTTATTTTGTAAACTTCTTATTCACTTTAACTTGTACATGGATCAAAATTATTTAAAGAGTTTTTCTTTCAATAAATTTCTCGACATTTTTTTAGTACTACAGGTACTTTTCTCCCCCTAATATCGAGAAATGTGCCTTATCCAAATAAATTCTTAGTTTTTTTTGTAGACCCATTGTCGTACATTGAGATAGTGATATTAATATATTCATGGCATAAAAAAATTTGCAGCTCATATCCTTATACAAGTTTCAAAGGAGAGTATGTATGATATACATAATGGTATTCATGCCAAACCTTCAAGGTTTAATTATTGAACCATAAGTTTAATGCTTGAACTGCAAATTTAATGCAATATGTTGTGCATGTATATGGGGGATAAAACAATAATAAAATAAATAATGCATAACTTATAAAATCTTTGCAAATTACTCCTTCAAGGAGTTTACATAAAATCATCAATATTGAATTGAGTTGTGTCCTTTATATGGGTGGTTCCTTTTTTAGAATCTCATGATCTACCAAATGATTTATAGCATTCACTTCAGGGAATACAGTTGTACTAGTGGGCATTGTTTGATAATTTCTCGTTAGCAATTATTTTTTCAGAATTCTCATTATCTACCAAATGATTTATAGCATTCACTTTAGGGAATGCAGTTATACTAGTGGGCATTGTTTGATGATTTCTCATTAACAATTATTCTTTGCAACTGCTAGAAAGATAATATTTATAAATTTTCATTTTTTATACTGCTATTACAGGAGCATGTAACTTTATTACCGCACAATTTCAGTTGTGAAGTAATTTTAAATATGGTCGAATTATATTTTCAAATAGACTTCAAGTCTTATAGGCGTAAATTTACCCAATCATATTGAGTTTGTGGTAGTACCATATTTTTCAAGTAATCATATCGATATTTAAAACTCTTCTAGATAATACAAAAATTTTAAATAGTAAGATATTCATCCATTATATCCCTTTTACATATAGTATAAATATGATTAAAGTCTTTGTGTTGGAAATAAAATAAAAATATTAAATTTATTTTCTTAAAAATCTAGAACTCAATCGATTTTGAGAAAAAAATGAAGAAATTTGAACTAATTTCATGTAAAAACTCTAATAATTTATAAATCAATCCATATTTATAATGAAATAATAAATTTTCAATTATTTCAAATTTCATACTGAAACCAAACACATAAACAATATAAATTTTATACTTAAAAGTCAAAATAAGGCAATTACTATAAAATATATTTGCATCAAGCCAAATTGAGGATAAATTAGCCATTAATTATAAGGCACAACAATCTTTATACTAGAATTCTAGTTAAAAATAAAAAAATAATATGCAATAACATAAATAAATTATACTTGCTAATCAGAGAAACCAATATATATACAACATATTTATCATGACATATTTATAATTCCACTAAGAATTTAGAACATATATACCTTGAGTATAAGTGAAGACCTTTCTTGAGTAAATTTGAGCTAATTATTAATTTCATAAGATTTTTGAAACTCTAAATGTATTAATAGGTCAAAAATTAGTAAATTACATAAGTTTAGATATTTAAAATACCAAGTGTACACTATAACCATTCTATACTTCTAATATAAGCAAAGTTTACTGTATAATATATAAACTAAATTCTTCATAAGCAATCATCTCAATCATGCCCAACAAAAATGTAAAAGAAAAACACAAATTTTCTATTTATATGTCACATATATAATACTGTTCATTTATTAAAATAAAATCATCAGGAGTATATATATAATAGATTAACTAATTAAATATTTAAAATATCCGCTGTAATTTATAACCCATTAAATATTGTTAAAGGAAAATAAAATATAGCAAATAAAAAGTTCACCCTACAAAAATTAATTAGAGTACCAAACCTGTCAAATAATTCTCGGACAAATGAAAAATCTTTAGCATCATTAGATTTTCAATACCCGAAACAGTGACACTAGTTAATACAGATCTTATTAGGCTTAATTTCATATTCAATAAAATCAAAATTAATGTGCAATATGCCACATTGGTTTGCTACTCTTAATTTCACATCAACAAATTGTACTACCACGACAATACGATATGAAAATCCCATAAGATAAATAATTAATTAAGACTAATTCAAGAATTTCAGCATTTAGTATCCATGATGAATAATCCTTACTCGTGATGTCGAGGGCCATCAATTAACATTATCTAATATAAGATCATAATAAAATCAATCTTTTAAAAACTTGTAGACAATGCATTTAGTTTTTCAAGAACATTAAAAAATTATTTAATGAATTTATATTTGTTTATTTTGATTAGTTCTTCAGGAACTATATAGAATATTAGTTCTTCAGGAACTGTAGAGAATGTCAGTTTTTCAGGAACTGTAGATAATACTAGTTCTTCAGAAACTATAGAGAATACCAGTTTTTCAAAAACTGTAATTATTATTAGTTCTTCAAGAACTCATAGCTTAGTTATTTATTTAATTAGCTCTTCAGGAACTATAAATAATATTAGTTTTTCAGAAACTAGACTTTAAAATATAATATTAGTTCTTTAGGAACTCATAACTTAGTTATTTATTTAATTAGTTTTTCAGGAATTATAAATAATACTAGTTATTTAGGAACTAGTACTTAAAATATAATGCTCATTTTTTAAGAATTATAATTTAAAATATAGTGTTAGTTTTTCAGAAACTATAATTTAAAATATAGTCTTAGTTTTTCAGGAATTAGAGTTTAATTGATTAATCATTAAATAGTATATCAAATTTTTATAAATTAAAAAAAAAACGATTTGAGGTAAATAATTATAAGAGAAAAAAAATGATTTCCTCAAATTAATTAGCCCAATATATTCAAACGATTTCTTCAAATTAATTAGTCTAATATGTTTAAACAATTTCTTAGAAAAAATGATTTAGTTTTTTTTTCTTAAAAAAATATATTTGATACATAAATATTAATAATAATAGTAATTAATTACATAAAAATTATTTACCATAAATCTTGAGTTTTATTTTTTCAAATTTTTTGTCTTAGCTGGGTTGTAACAAACTATAAACTATCCAAAATTATGAATAATATTGTAAAACAATTCGTGTTGATAACTGAAACAACCCGAATTTTCAATTATTTTACAAAATTCTATTTTCGTACGGAAACATATTATTTTATCATTTTTCTTATTAAAGTAAGAATTGAAATTATATTTTATTAAATTATAAATATTCATATTATTTGAATATGTATTATTAATGATAATTTTGATATAATATTATAATATTATATTATTATGATAATGTTAATGTAGATTTTTGGAGAATTGTATTTTGGATTATATTTTGATATTTGAGTATTGATAAAGGTATTAATTATATTATAAGTGTGATTATAGTATTTTATCGAAAGTTTAGATTTCCGATATAATTACAATAATTATCGTTAATAATGTTATTGATATATATTTTCATGAGTATATGTTGTAAATTATTATTATTAATATGTGAATTATGAATTATTGTTAATTATTATTATTATTACTATCATTTGCATTATTATGATTATTGGTGGTGGTATTATTATTATTATTATTATTATTATTATTATTATTATTATTATTATTATTATTATTATTATTATCACTATTATTATTGTTATTATCAGTATTATTATTATTGTTATTATTTTGTATATATATAGGATATATATATAGTATTATATGTATATGGTATTATATATGTACACAGTATATGGTTTAGTGTATATATATATATCAAAACTGTGGGTTAAGTAAAATTAAAAGAAAAAGAAGAAGGGAGCTGATTGGTTGGAAAGAGGAAAACGGTGCGTTTTGAGGAAGAGAAAATGGGCAGAACGGGAAGCAGAGGGAGAGGAGAGAGAAAGGGAGAGGCCGAGAGAGAGAGAGAGAGTGCTAGAGGTGTTTCGGCGGGCGGTGGCAAGCACCGCCACCACCGCTGGGTAGAAGGAGGACCGGCGACCTCGAGGGAGGTGGTAGCTAGACGATCGACGGCGGCACGGCGGCGTATGCGAGGAGAGAAGGACTGCCGGCCACAGTGACTTCAACTCCATTTTTTGGTCGATTTCGGCAGCGTAATCTGGCGATCTTGGTGCCGTTTTACTCCTGGAGATGAGAGCTTCATTTTGGTACCTGCCTTGCCCCCTGAGGACCACCGGAGGAGGAGATCGGAAAATACCAAACCGTGACTTTGGAGGTGTTTTTCGGTGGCTGGAGGGCAAGTGCCGGTGAGTGGTGACTGTTTTTGTGCTCCTGGGGTTGAGATGAATCTGCTGGTGTGGGGTTTCCCCTGATCCACTACCACCGGCGGCGGCGCGTGGCCGGCTAGCGACGGCGCGTGGTGCCGGCGCGTGGAGAGGTCCAGTGATTCTGTTTCGATGTTCTGGCACGATCCTCGACGTCTGTATGTTCAAAATTTGTGAAGGTAAACCCGGAACCCTTATATTTTAGTTGGGTTATGAGTTAATCTATGTTTAATGGTTTTTAGAGTATTTGTTAGGTTATCGAGTCTGTTCTGGGGTTGAGTGTAATCTTATCATGTTCATGTTCTCTGTTGCGAGGTGTCGGTGTCTGGCGTCTTCCTGGTTCCAAGGCTACTCTTCTGAGGGAAGCCGGTCGAAAGTGTCGACAGTTAGGTGAGTGATACTCACTAATATATTATCCTATTTCCATTTCATATGCATTGCTGTGTGTATATATATATACGTATATTATGCACTACTATTGCATCTATAAGCATGTGACATTTGACTGTGAGTGATGAATTGATATTCTGTATTCTATGTCATGTTATGGTTGTGATTGATGGATAGAGGTCGGGAGGATACAGTACCACCTAGGATTATGGGATTGTTATGGATTATGATGAGACTCAGAAGATGAGTTATGACTGATGGATGCCGGCCGGGCCTGCTCATCGCCAGGGCTGCTGTCAGTCGGGTCAGGACTGCGTGGTACAGACCAGTGACGGCCGGGCCCCTTGGATATAAGAGACAGATTATTTGGATTCAGAGAGCCAGACTAGGGGATCGGCTCCCCATGTTGAGTACTGAGTATCAGTGTGGTACTGTGGACCATACCCCATCCTTGCTTGATTTGTCTGCCTCTATGACACGGTGCATATCATGTGCATTAGATTTTATCTGTTGGATACCAGTTTAATATATTAGCTGGTATCATTCACTGAGTCGAACGCTCATTCCTGTTCATCTTGTTGCTTTCAGGTCAGGAAATGAGCTGGGAAGGAATTGTAATTGAGTATACTGCCAATTTCTCTTCGGCAGTGATTTGTATTAATGAGATATTAAGAATGTATATAATAGAAGTACATTTGTAATTGTAACTCTAGAACTCCGCAATGTTACACTTTGTAATTGAACTTTATGTATTATTTTCAGCTGTAATATTTGAGGTTAAGCAGAACCTTTTTGTAATTTATTATCTTTCTGGAATATATGAAATAAATGATGTTGGGCCAATTTGATAGTTGTGTTATGTTGTGAATCTTTTGGTTCTGCTTTCCTTATTTGGGCCCATAGCCCTTTCCAGTTGGGCTTTTCAGTTATGTGTTTTGAGCTTTTTGTCTTGTGGTTTGGGTTAGGCTTACTACGGGCATTGGTAGCCACGTGCATGTCCTGTGTTCTAGTGCCGGTCACGTGCCCTCGAGTTCGGGGCGTGACAATAACGTATTATAAATATAATAGAGAAGAACAAGAACAAAGAATATAAAGAAGAAAATAGTTTTCTAATACTTCTATTCAATAGTATTAAGCTCTTTATATAGAGTACAAAAGAGAAAGAAATAGGAAACTTTTCTAATAAGGAAAATACAATCAATACTAATATAGAAACTAAAATATTCATATATATGGAAAGATATTAATCAAATCCTATAGTATATTATAACACATTCATCTTTTTATTTTTCTCTTTTTACGAATAAGAAAAAGTTATTTTATTTTTTTTATTTTCCTCTTTTATTTTCATTCCTCCTTTATTTTTCCTCTTTTCAAACAAAAGGGCTAATCACATAAAAAAAAAATAAATAAAACTTCAATTTTTTATGTTTTTATAATTTAATCACATATTTTAAAAATTAAGGAATATAAAATACCATTTACCTTCTCTTATTATTTTTCTTTCACATGATGACACATAAATTAAATTTGTAGATAATGTATATTTATAAAATTTAATATAATTTATATGTCATTATGAAAACGGAGAAGCAATAAGAGAATGTGTCTAACTCTCCTCTTTAAAACTTGACCATTTTAATAAAAAACTACTCTCTCCATCCTATTTTAATAGGCAACTTTCATGAATTAAGAAAATTAATTTTTTCTATTAATAGCATTAATTTTAGGAGAAAATATAAAAAAAATAACATGTGCTTTGATTCTTTTATATTTATGAGTCTGTGGAATTCTTTTGATAAAGATGAGTCTGTGGTTTATTCCGTAAATACTTTAGAGTATACAATGTTAATACTGTTAATCAATGCTGATGTAATATAATTAATGCTTATATAACACTTATGGTCTCACTTTTTTTTTTTTTTAAATAACTATGTGGATCAAATGCGAGATCCACAAATACCATGTCAGGACCATATCATCGTTAAATATGCTACGTTAGCATTAATTAATAATGTTACTGACAGAGACTCCAAATCGTTAAAGAAATAAATCATATATCTCTTTTTGTCATAAAATTTATAAATTTATAAGTATAAAATGATCAAACCACATTGTCCTTCTTTATATTTTTTCCATAATTTTAACTACTTTTTACCAAAATACCCTTATTAAACTTTTTAATATAATGCACAATAATCTAAAAATTGGTACACATACCAACTCACACACTGGTACATATACTAGAATTCAAATGGTAAAAAAAAAAAAAAAATTGAATTGGAGCTCAAAATATCTTATTGTATAGTGTACATGTACAATTTCAAAGAAAGTGAAATTTTAATTGCATGTTGTGATGTTTATGTTAATTAATAAAAGGTATTTTTTATTATTATTTATTAATTAACAATTAAAAAATAAGTTATAATTTAGGACGGATAAAAAAGAAAAAAATATTTATTTTTGTTGTTTTTTTTGTGAAATAAAAAATTTATTAACGTGGGACAAAGGGAAGTATTAATTTATTGTGATATTATCACTAACTAAAAAAAGAACACGAAATACCTTAAATTTTTCCTCCAAGCGACGCTATTTTGAATCAGAAGAAAAAATTGCAATATTGCCTTCCTGCCCGTTTTCAAATTCTCGATTGACAATATTCATGATAGCCAAAACTTTCTTTTCATCCCTCCATCACCAGGGTAACTCATCTTAACGCTATGAATTTTAAAATGTTGAATATCCATCACGCCAAAAAAAAAAAAAAAAATAGCACAAACAAGGCTTTTTTCATTGTTGTCAAATCTGGTTCGATCTAGCCAATTAAACCGAAAAAATTTGGGACTAGAAGGCAGGTTGGTCCAGAGCAAGCTAAAACTAAGATTTGGTAGAAAACCCGCTAAACTTGCTGGTTCAGCCTGAGTTTTCTAGATGAGCTGGTCCAATAAATAAAAAAAAAAAATTCTTTTTTGCTGCCAAATTTTTTTTTAAAAAATTCTAAATTAGCCTAGCATTGGGTCATTCTATTTTGGCTCAATATTCGTGTATATATGTCGAACGATCACACATTGAACGTGTGATCCGGGCCATAGATTTGCATCCCTTAAAGCTGAAAGAGTGCCTCATTGACTATTTTATTAGCAATGAAAGGAGGAACATTTCAATATATGCCTCATTTTAACTTTATACTTTTTCAATGTCAGATAACTTAATTTTTTTCTCTTACTTTTTTTAGCATAAATCTTATTTTAAATATCAAATTATCATTCACCAAGTCATCGTTTCGATTAAATGAATGTTCAAATTTATATTTTTAATATAAGAGAATGCAAATCTGAGTAGACATATTGTCACGCCGCAAATCCGAAGGCACGTGACCGGCACTAAGACATGAGAAATGCACGTGGCTACCAGTGTCCGTAATAAGCCTAACCGAAACATATAACAGAAAACCCAAAACTGCAAAGAACTATGGGCTCAAATAAGTTAAGCAGGTCCAATCAAATCTCAATATAAAATAAAATTTTGTTGGGCCAACAACTCGTTTATCTCATAAATGTAATAAATTACATAAGGATTCTGCTTAACAACAATATCTCAACTCTTTAAATATATAACTGAATATTAAATAATGTACAGACACAAGGTGTAATATTGCGGAGTTCTAGAGCTATAATTACAATTATACATACATTATATACATTTCTGAATACTCAATAATACAAACTACTGCCGAAGGAAAATTGACAGTTTACTCATTTTACAATTTCTTCACAGGCTCATTCCCTGACCTGAAAATAATAAAATGAATAAGAATGAGCGTCCGACTCAATGAATGATACTAGCTAATATATTAAACTGGTGTCCTATAGACAGACTTCTAATGCACATGCTATACACTATGTTATAGAGACAGACAATTCATATCACCAAGCAAAGATGAGATATGGTCCACAGTATATCACTAATACCCAATAAAGGGAGCCGATCCCCTTATACTGGCTCTCTGAGTCCAATAATCTATCTCTTATGTCCACTGGGCTCGGCCGTCACTGGTCTGTACCACGCAGCCTTGGCGATGAGCAGGCCCGGTCAGCATCCACCAGTCATAGCTCATTTTCTCAAACTCATCATAATCATATCATATCCAAAGTCCTAGGTGGTACTGCATCCTCTGAACCTCCATCCGTCAATCACAATCATAATACAATATATAATACAAAATATTGATTCATCATTCACAATCAAATGTTACATGCTTATATGCAATAGTAGTGCATAATATACATATATATATACACACAGAAATGCAGATGTATATGGAAATAGAATAATACATTGGGGAGTATCACTCACCTAGTTGATGACACGTCTGACTAACTTTTCTCGGAAGTGTGACCTTTGACGACAGAAGCCAGAAACATTGACTCTGAATAACAAATGATATCATTAGAAGAAGAATGACTCACTTATCAAGACACAGGTGATAGACTATTGAGATCCCTGTTGAAATTACAACAACATCTCACTTAATTAGAATATTATCCAAAATCAACAAAAACATAATACTTCTAAAATAACCTCAACAGTCCGTATAACCTAATACACTCCAGAGACCCCTCCTGGTCCTCCCGACTCACAATCATCATCACAACTGAATAAGCAATTCCAACTTATCAATTCATTAAATACTAACTAAAATCTAATAAATATAACACAAGAATAATTGAAATTCAAGGGATCCGAGTTTACCCTTGCAAAATTTGATCATACGAACGTCGAGGATCACATCGAAATGATGAGATGGAGCTGCTGAGTTGAGGTTGCCGGAGCGTCAGCAGGATCGTCCGGCCACGTGCCGCCGTGGATGGTGGTCTTAGATGTCGAAAATTATACCAAACCACTCGTCACGACATCAGGAGCATAGACATACCCTTCACTCTCCCTCACTTGCTATCGATCGTCGAAAATCGAGCTTCAAAGTTTCGGCATCACACCCTCCGCTCTCCTTCTCCAGTCAACAAAAGTTGGCAAACTTGGTATCAAATTGAAGCTGGTGAAGAGAGGATTCCAATGCATCTTGAATCGCTTGAATCGGAGCTCAGATGAGAGAGATATGACCGTTTGAATTTTCGGTCATCGGAGTTCGCTAGAATTCACAATAGTCACTTTGGGATGCGCATTCAATGCTGTTTGATGTCTGATTGGAGTGATTTTAGTCCCGTTGGCTTCATCTGGATGTTAGCTTTTCAACCTAACCGGCAGTGCATCAATCGGAGGTCGGGTGACGAAGTTATAGCCTGAAAACTACCAGCTGCTCCCTTTCCTCTCTCTCTCCCTCTGCCTCCTTCTTCCTCCTTCTTCCTCCTCTGCCACTTAAAATGTAACCAGCAGATTTAAAATCTACTGATCAACAGCTAGCCCAAGGCTACCACGTGGCGGCCTTGGGTTGTTTCTTTTTTTTTTTTTCTTTTATTAACACCCACGTATGCTAATATATATATATATATATATATATATATATATATATATATATATATATATATATATATATATATATATATATATATATATATATATATATATATATATAACACTAATAATAATCATAATAATAATAATGATAATATTAACAATAATAACAACAACAACAACAACAATAATAATAGAAATAATAATACTAATAATAATAATAATAATAATAATAATAATAATAACCCATAGTTTATATAATAATGATAATAAGAATAATTTATAATTTACATACTAATAATTCAATTAATAAACTTATTCACAATAATAATAATAATTATAATAAAATCCCAAACTTACGGTAATATATATAATTAGCAATATAATTTAGATTAACCAAACATAATATTTATATTCAAATATCAAAATATAATTTCTCCAATAACCACAATAATATACATATATAATATTGTAATAAAATTACTATTAATAATACATATTCAAATGATATAAATATATATATATATTTTTAATAAAATATAACTTTAATATTTGCGTAAATAAATAAAATAATACATTTCCATACAAAATAGGATTTTAGAAAAATAATTGAAAATTCAGGGCATTTCACATATCACTAACATATAGTGGAATCTATTCAAATTTGGATTTCAAAATAGCCACTTAATGAGTTAATTTGTCATAATATATTCTAGTCAATGGTCTAAAATTTATATTTCTTATAAATAATATTCATTAATTACTTAGTAACATTGTTAATTTTAATTATATGTATATTATATTTATTTGTAACATATAAATATGATACATTATATTTTTATTAGTATATTATATTTATTTTTGATATATAAATAATAAATATATGATATTATTTTGGTTCGATCCCGATTCAACTTCTAACTCGTGATTCTTTGTCTTCATCGATTCTAAAACCGAGCTGAGTTTGCAAATATTGCTTTTTTTTGGAAAGTAAAAAAAAAACAAAAAGTATCACGTAGTTTGAACCTTTTACATTTATGGGCCTATAAAATTCTTTTGACAGAAATGGATCTATGATTTATTCCGTTAGCAGTTTAGGATATCTACCACTAACAGTTAGGGCTGAGTACGGGACTCAAAAATACCGAATCATATTAAAAATCCAAACTGAAAATATTCAGAACAAAAAAATATCTGTTGACCGTTTAATTTTCTTAGAACCGAACTGTCCTAAAAGTTTTTTTTTTTGTATGGTTCTGGAGATTAGTAGTTATCTGTACCAAGAACCGTATTGAATGGAAAAATCGAACTAGAACTAATATATATATATATATATATATATATATATAATGGTTAAAATTGAAAAGGAAAATAATTTAATTATTTTATTCCGTGAAAAGTTTTAATTTTGTGCAATTATAAAACAATATTTATTTGATTATACAACTTTGAAAGCATTGGTAATTTCATCAACTTCTTTAATTGATCAACATAATTAAGTAAATCATTAAAGAATACAATGATTTTATTTACAAATTTGATGCAATTTATTTTTGAATACATTTCAATTTGTAATATCACAATTTATAAACTTAAGGCCATTATATTATTAATTTATTTTTGAGCTTCATATTTCATTGATGATGATGTTAAATTTATTGTATCATATATTATAATCAATTGTCATTCAATTAATTTTTATATTTTAATAATAAATAAGGTGAAATAATAATTTAAACTTGTATTATGTCATTAGAGCTTTAAAATGATAGCTTGTATGTAGAAAATGAACTTATTGCTTCACTAAAATGATTTATTATTTCAAATGATTGACCACGTAAAATTTTTGTTGCGCTTGGCATTTCTACTTATCAAAATTATATTAAAATTCATTAACTATTAAAATTTATTTTCTAGTAATTTAACAGGCTTCAATTTTATTTTTTTTATTTGTTTTAGAAATTACTCAAATCCTAAAATTAGAGATGTCTTGCCTAGGACTATTGTGGATGTTGATTTCAGATCCAAGTTCTTATTTTTTTCACGTCTATTCCATTTTTATTAGCTTGTGGATTGTAATTAAATTTTTTTAATTATATATTATGTAGTTTAATCTTATAATTTCTTTAATTATGCACTATATAGTTTGATTTTTATTTTAGTGGTAGAATGTTAATAAATTTCTTTAATTATGCACTATATAGTTTGGTTTTTGTTGTATATACTGATTTAATTTCAATGGAGGTGGTTTAAGTTGAAAAAAATATATATATACCTTTTAATTATTTAAAAATAGAAAATCTCTAAATTTCCTTTTTATTGTGTTTCATACCAAATCGTCCTATTAGACCCAAATCTCCGTCTTGAATCATCTTGAAAAATCAAGATGGCTTGGTACGGAGATTTTTATCTTATGGTTCAATTTTGAAGATCTACTTTTGAAAATCTATAGAGTTTAGTTCAGTTCTAAAGATTTTTAAATCTCCAGATTCTCCCGAACCATACTCAGTCCTACTAACATTGTCAGTTAATGCCAACGTGGCATAATCAACGATGACATGGTGTCAGCGTGACACTTATAGATCTTACTTTTTATCCACGTGACTATCTTAAAAAATAAAGAAGTGAGCCCCCAAGTGCCATATCAGCATTGAGTATGCCGCGTTTATTACTGCAAAATATTACTTAGTAGTGATGGCAATGGATATCTAATGATGGCGATGGATATCTAATTTTTATGGTGCATCTCAAACTATATATGCTTCTAAATTCATTGATGAGGCATGACATTAGATACAAACAATAGATATATGATTATCCTTTTTAGGTATGTAGCAAGTCTATTTAACTAAAGAATATCTACTTGCGTGAACCTATAGTGTGTCTATAAAAAGATGGAAACATAAGGTGCTACCATATGTGGCTTTTGCTAGACTATTTGGAAGCAAATTATTAGAAAAACTGAAGTCATATTATTTAGGGTTTAAACTGAAGTTACATTTTAAACTTTTTGTGCCAGCAGGGCACTATAAATTGTTATTTAGGGTTTCTAATTTCTTATAATTTAGGGGAAAGGTACAAAAAAAAAAAAAAAAAAAACTCACTTTTCCCAAATGGACCTATTAAGCCCCTTTAAAATTTTCAAACTCTTATAAGACTTTCACCTTTTGTTTTAGCCCAATAAGGCTCTAATCTAATAGAAGACTAATGGCAATACACCCTCACCTATGTAATATGCCTTAATAATATGCAGCATAGTTGTAGTTGGTAATATGGAAGGAAAGTAACTCGTGAATCTTGAATTTGAAATCAAAATCCAATAATTGGAAATCAAGTTAAGGAAACAAGTTGGATAATGTTCCTCTTCATCGCATTCAATATTTAATACAAATGAATTCAGAGGTTGGCAACTAAACTAATAGCTATTAAATTACTTACCAGTAATGATAAAGAGAAGTAAGCACTCACACCTCCTAAACAATTCCCAATATAAGTGGTTCTTTAGACCGAACCTCCTTGTAATATGATCAAAGAAGGAAATTGGGGTCATAGGATTCATCCTCTATTGAAAAGTAGAAAGCATTAGAAGCTTCATTCTCTTTATAGTCTTGGCTTCAAAGATATACTTTGATTCCTCTACTAAAAACCACAAATAAAAAACCCAACATTGAAAACTCAAATAAATAGTTCAATAAACATCCAATTAAGACATTTAAACAAACACTTAGTTTGCAAAATTTTTGGAATGTACTTGCAAGTCTAGAAGAAGAGGAACTTAGGTCTCCTCCACTTTAGCAGCCATAGACAAACAAGCCACAACAGCAAGTTGACCCACCTAAGGTTTATCTCTTGGAAACTTTAAACTTGAAATGAATCTATCAAAGTTGTTCATAGCAAGAACACTAAACAAAGCAGTGAACCGATAATGTGCCTTCTCTATTTTTCTTGCCGGGCAAATGAAGAGGCTGAAAATGGGAATTAGGTGAAGGTGAGAGTGTGGATGAAAGGGAGTGAGGGCCTTATAAGAGCTTCTGTTAGATTAGGGCTACTGTTTTTTTATTGCCATCAGCTCACTAATGGTTTCTATTAAATTACGATCTTGTTAGGCTAAAATAAAAAGTGATGGTCTTATAATAGTATGGAAATTTTAAAAGGGCTTAACAGGTCCATTAGGAAAAGGTGATAGGCTTTTTTGTACCTTTTCCCTCTAATTTATCCTTTGACTCACTAATACAATTACTAGCAATTAAATGTTTTGCTCTGGGTTTACTCATATAATTGCTAGCACTTATAAGTTTTTCTCTGTTTTTGTAAGATATTCGATCTACGTAAACTATTTTTGTGAACTAAACAACTTGAGCTCATTAAGAGGGAACCCAATGTTCTCATTAATGACACTAGATTTGAGGATGTTCAACTCAAACATTTTCATTGAAACAAACTTGTTTATAACAAGATTGTAAAGATAACTACCATATTGCAAAAATTTCCACTTAGTGGGATAACTGCTACCCAATTAAGTGAAATAATTGCTTCCCATGTTTATATATGATATGCAAAATATGAAGGAAAATAAATTAACATAAACTAGAAGTAACTAAAGCAAACTCCTGCTATTACAATCAACTGTTGCTATCATCAACTCTTTCAATCATTAACTACTTCCAATACTTTTCAGCTGTGTGCCAAGATACTAATTTCATTTTTTCGATTGGTATTCCCCAACTGTTTATATAAAGTAGAAGGAACAGAAATTATGTATATATGACATGCAAATTATGAAGGAAAAGAAATTAACACGAAGTAACTAAAACAAAGGGCTTTTTACCTAATTATGTAAAAAAAAAATACATATTTTCTTTTATGAGTTAGTTGGGAAAATATTTTCTCATCTATACTCTTTTGTACTAGATAAAAAATTCTAAAAGTGAAATCGCCATTTATATATATATATATATATATATATATATATATATATATATATATATATATATATATATATATACACACTAAGTAAATTGTGATTGAATTAATAATTTAATAAGTAAGTGTATATTTGACAGTTGGAAAATTAAAATTTTTGATAAAATTATTTTAATTTTTATTAATAGTATTAATTTTATTTTAAAATAGTAAAATTCTGATTTCAAGTTCTAATAAAGTTAAATTTAAAAAATTTCAATTTATTCTAAGATTAGTTTATTGTCACTATTTTGGGTTGACTAAGCTAACCCAGTGATTCAATTTTGGAATTGTAGCATGAGTAGATATTTTCCTATATTTAATCAATTTCCTAATTTGACTTAGAATTGTAATATAAAGAAATTTAGTACTCATTCTGTTCATAAATTATAGTTTATATTTATTTTTTAAGATGTCTAAATAAATAGTCAATTTTCTTTTTCAAATTAAATTTATTATTGTGTTTGCAAATATGTCATTTAGTATAGTTATAATCAATTATATTATTCTAAAATAATTAATATAATTTGTGGTCATAATAAAGATAAAATAGTAAAATAAATACAAATCAATATCTTTATACTAAAATAAAAATGAACTATAATTTGTAAACAAAAATAGTAGAATATATCATAATTATAAAAATAAATCTTATATTGCAGATGCAAGTTTGGTAATTGCTTGAATCACATAGGATCGGAGTTAAACGAGAGTGTTGATATTAAACAATATAATTATTTAAAAACAAAAGAATACTTATTAAGGTGGTATTTAATAAAAAATCAATCACTTTAGATATTCTTAGCTTTGGAAAACATATATCAAGCCGTTAAAGAATAGCCACGCATGCAAAAAAAAAATTTAAAAAAAACATAAACATGCTGATGAAAAATTGGCGATTTTTCATTATATTGAAATTTTGAAATTGAGAGATATTTAAAAAAAATTAAATATCAAAATATCGCTAGTTATACTGATGATAACGCGGAAACTTCACTTTTAGATTTTTCAATTTCTTTCTACTTAGCACAAAAGAGCAAAAATGAGAAAATATTTCACCAATTAACTCATAAGAAACTATATATTTTTTTTCTACATAAATAGGTAAAAACCCCCCTAAAACAAACTCCTGCTATCACAATCAATTGTAGCTGTCATCAGCTCTTTCAATCATCAACTGCTTCCAATACTTTCTTCTGATCAGCTGCATGCCAAGGATATTAATTCCATCTCTTCGATTGGTATTTCCCGATATATATTTCTTTCTCATGTTATTGGCATTAGATTTTCTTTACCCATTTCATAACCGAGCCATTGTTGCTGTTTATAATAATTGCATTGGAAAACACTTCTTAATACATTATGACTTAAATGAAAAGGATAATATTATCAATTAACTTGGTTTGTAAATTGGCATGTTTTCATGGTGTGTTCCTAATAATATGTGAGATTTTGCAGGGCATTATTAAAGTTTTCATATTAACCATCTTTTTAACTCTCTTTTGTTTGCTATAATAGAAGAAGAGATGATGTCTTAGAAGAGTAGTGTAATTGTTTGTTAAATCTTCTCATGAGGTTTGTTTTTGTATTTTGTTAGTGCATGATGGACGAGTTCTAGCGTAAAGTCTTCCATCACCATCACTACCTTACAATCTTATGATTGCCTTTGCAGAAGACAAATCCAAAAATGGTTAAACCTTCAAAAAAACCTTTATTAATGATCATAAGTAGGGATAAAAATCTCCCTGAAAAATAATTACAAAACAGTAAGTTAAGCTGTTACAGATGTCTCAATTGCAACCTTTCCTGTATACTTTGTAGTTTCTGATTTGTTATTTGCTTCCCACAGTTCTGGCAATGCTTCTTTAATATTGTGGATGCTTTCCAGTGCATAATCAGCTCCCAACATTCTATTAGATTTTCCCACCTAAAAAATCCATTTTATAAAATAAATTAGCAAAGATGTATAGGAATAATTAAAATTTAATTATTTATATCAATTCATAATGTTCATGGGTTGTGGGCTCTTAATTTTTTTTTTTCAAGTATGCCTCATAAATATATATATATATATATATATATATATATATATATATATATATATATATATATGGCTTAATTAATTAAAAAATTATGAATTTTTAGCATATTTTAATTATATGTCATAGTCTTTTATTTTTCACAATTAAATATATAAATATTTAAAATTGTATTAGTTTTAGCTTTCAATCACATTCTTGTAAAATTAGTAACCAATAATATAATAATGAAAATCAAAGGTAATCCTGTAATTAACAAATTATAATGAAGAATATATGATTTTTATTTACATAGTAAAAATGGGAAAATGGATTTTATTTCTTCAAATCATTGAAACAATAAATTAAGTGATAAGTTTGAATTATGTTATTAATCATCTCTTGTTTATTTATGCTTTGTTTTTCATTGTTTTTTTGTTTATCTTTTATTTTAAGATTGTTTTTGGTAAGCCCTATTATTATATAATCAAATAAATTATATATATATATAATATTTATAAAATTATGATGATTTTGTAAAAATATACTAATCTATATAGCCCACTCACGGATTCTTATATATTTAATTATTAAATACAAAACAATAAGTTAAAGTTCAAAACTCCTAAAAATTTAAGAATTTTTAAAGTAATTAAGCTTATTTTTTATATTTCATATATTTTTATTCAATTGAGACAAACTTGGTTGGTGAACTACTTTCCAATTAACAGTCCATAAATAGCGCATTTTTCGCGATATATATATATATATATATATATTTAAGGTTTAATTTAAGTGATAAGAGCATTTGCTTTTAGAAATGAAAAGTTTTATATTCGAATTCTCTCACTTACATTAAATGAGATTTCACTTTTATAATGAATATAAAAAATGGCGACCCGCCTACCGCCTAATGAGTCTTCTTTTATATATATATATATATATATATATATATATATAAAACTAGTTTCGGATTAAGATTAGGGCATAAAATGCTAAAGATAGATTGAGCTCAGCCCAATTATTAAATTAAATAATTGAACCCCAAAAAGAAAAAAAAAATCAAATAATTGAGAAATGAAAAGGCAATAGAGTATTATTAAATTTAGTCATTTACCAACACAGTCCTGAGTCCCATTTGCTTTCCCATCTGTATGTTTCTGATACTATCATCAAAAAATACCTAAAAAAAAACAGTAGATAATTTCAGGGTTATGCATATTAATTAATTACAAGATTAACGAATAATTAGACAATTAATTAAGGGAAATTTACTTACTGTTCTTTGAGGATTTATGTTAGCTAACTCAAAAGCTTTCTCAAATGCTTCTTCAAATGGTTTGCAAACAATTGGAGTTTTAGGAAGTACTGAATCAGCATCAAATTGACAAGCTTGACCTCCAATTTTAAGGTCATTTTTATCATTAGGGTTAGTGTTAATTTTATTATTGGGATTAAGAGTCTCAAAGCATATAATCCTCTCAAAGCAATCCTCTAATCCAAGCTTGCTTAATGTCTTAGCCACATGAACTTTATCAGCATTTGAGAATATCTATATCATAAAAAAAATAAAAAAAAAATTAATTAGCTAAATTAAGATAGAAAAATCTAAATATAGAAATTAACATTTTATTTATAAAAATACAAAGAAAAGACTACGAATGTATTTGGGATTATTGTTAGGGGTTAAAAAATAAAAAAGCTTTTAGAATTTTAAATGACTTTATTGAATAATTTTTATAAACTGTTTTTTCAAATTTACTTTTGAAAAAAATAACAATTTACCTGATTCTGTTTAAAAATAGTTTTAAAAAGTAGTTTTTAAAAAAATATAAAAATTTTTATTAATAAATTTTTTTTTCAAATGCAATATCAAATGGGACCTACATACGATAAATAATAATAATAATAATAATATATATATTATTATTATTATTTATCGTATGTAGGTCCCATTTGATATTTATATATATATATATATATATATATATATATATTTTGCTAATATTTGTAAAGTAAAGAGTATCCTGCATTGAAAATGCGATTAATTATTTTTTTATTTAAGGTGTGAAAAGAACTTACAACTTTTCTCAGAGGCAAGCTCAGCAGAAGAGTCCTTAGAACATGGTCAGGCTTTAGCTTCTCATAAGGTAATCTCCCATGAACAAAACTGTAAAATATATTTCAAATTGTGAGATAGATAATTATTAATTAATTAATTAATTAATTTAGTAGATATTAATTAATTAATTAATTAATTAATTTACTATACCTGTGATAGTCATCATTGTCAAAATCATAACCAATGGCCTAGAAAATTGAAAAATAAAACATAAAATTAAATTAGTTTGAATTCAATATAATTAATAGCTTTAGAAATTAAAAGAGAAATTAATTAAGACCATATACATATATATATATATATACCTTTAGACCTGCCATTGACGTTCCATAGTTCTTGTACAATTCTTGATTTAATTGAGAGACTTTATTTTCTTGAATACCAAGTTTCTGAACCATATATTCTGAAGAAGAACAAGAAATTAACAAGTTATTAATTCAGAGATCTCAATAGAAAGAGAAGAATAAAACCATTTACAAAAAAAAAAATAAATAAATAAATATATATATATATATATATATATATATATATATATATATATATATATTATTGTTATTATTATTATTATTATTATTATTATTATTATTATTATTATTATTATACCATGGATATTCTTGGAGCATTCCTTCGAGAAACCAGTATTTAAGGGATAAAGGGTATCATCCAAATCTGAAAAAATAATAATAATAATAATATTAATTAACAAATTTTCATATTATTATTGTTAAATTTGAGAAAAAAAAGTTGTAAAAATGAAATATAGGAAACTTTAGGCTTACCAAAGAGAAGAGTATCATATGTTGAAACAAGAGATTGTTGAAACTGAACTTCAAATGCCATTTTTATCAAGAAAACCCTATTAAAAGAAACAAGAAAATTAGAGAGAGACAGAGAGAGAAAGAGAGGGTATTGGGAATGAAGAAATTAATTAAGGAATTAAGTGGTAGATGATGATTTTATGGGTTTTAAGTTGTGAAGAATTAGGAAAATATATAGAAAAGAAGAAGAAGAGTAAAGGCAGGGGAAAGAAAACAGAAGTTCTTCTTTTTTAAATTGGTCAACATCAAGAAACAATAATATTATGATCATCATAATATAAATTACAAATTACACTTCTTTTTGACTTCTATGCCAAATTAGAAATTTCTATAACTTACAACTACTTTTTCTTTTGGTGTTTTTTCTTTTACTCTTGTCTTTTCCGACCCTTGCTTTGGTAATTTATTGTCAAGGTGAATGTTAAAAAACTACAATAAATATTAGGAAACTAGTGTTTTTTAATATATATATATATATATATATATATATATATATATATATATATATATATATATATATATAAACTAATGTTAATATCAAGGTTTTCATATCTGGTCCTGTTTTAAAATCAGTGAAAGCAAAAGATTACGAATCAAATATTTAATTGGAGTTGAACCGTAATTAAATTAAATATATAATTAATATTATATATTAATAACATGTTAAAGATAATGTCAAATATTCTTAATAATGTAACAAAAAAACTTTTGATTATAAAAATTTTATACAAAACACAATAGTGTTGTTTGTCATTATATATATATATATATATATATATATATATATATATAATCAATATCTATTATTATATATGGCAACAAGAAAATGTATTATGGTGTCACCATGATAATTAAGAGACAAGGTCAAAAAAATTGTAGACATGAACAAGTGGGTTGCTGGAGAATAATTGATAATGGATAATATTTTAAGCATAAGCATTTGATTTCACATGTGTATCATGTAGGATTCTTTTCCGATTTAACATTTTCTCTTGGGTAGCAGTATGAGTCATGAGATCAATCATAAGCATTTTTATTATTAGCATTTTATTAAAAATTTTAAAAAAATAAAGCATTAAAAAATTAATTTAATTAAAAATAGATTATTTTAATCTAATCAGTATTTAGAGGTAATTTTTAAATGTATAAATTGAATATGGGTTTGATTCGAGAATATTTCTAATCTTCTAAATAAATAAAATATAAAAATTAAGAAATTTTTAAAGGAAATAAAAAAATTATAATACAATCTTGAACTTGAAATATAATCAATTAAATTAAATTTAAGCAAATTCTAGTTGAGCTATTCTTTAATATTATATATGGTTTCTAATTATTTTATTCTTGATGTGAATATCTCAAAATAAAATAATTATATATAATATTTTTATGACATAATAAGATAAAGTCTAGCTATTAAATTATTCAAATGACCCATAGTTAAGTGTGTGTGAACAATTTTTTTTATTAATTTGCTTAATCTTGATTATTATTTTAAGGTATTGTTTAATTAGTAATATTATATTAGTAATTAGTGCTAAAATAAATATAATTAATTTGCATGCTTAAAATGACATTTGCAATGACAAAGTTTTATATCAACATATACGCGTCTTTGATAGTTATAGTCTTTCTTGTTCTTATTAATTTAATGTGATAATGATTGTTTAACCTTTTTTTTTTTCTTTACTTTAATATATTTTGACTCTAATTTCCTTTTCATAGGCACACGGTTTTGAATTTAAAAATGCTACGTTATTTTCATTAGACTGCATGCTATATATATTAAAAATATATTTAATAAACTGTAATACAATATAATATAATATAGTCAAAGATATTTTTAATACACTAAAAATTTATATTTTTAGTATATTAGAAATTCATTTGATTATATATTAATATATTAAGAGTAAATTTAATTAGTCGTAATACAATTTAATATAATATAATATAATATATTTTTAGTATAAATATTATATAAAAAATATATTTAATTATAGTACATAAAATTATATTGTGACTTACTAAATATAATCTGATGAATGAAATTTTTTTATTCTAATAATTAAAATTTTAAATTTAGCATTTCCTTTTTTTCTAATGTAAATTAATAGGTGAATAAAATAATTGTAAATAATTTTTTTCTGTTTTTTTTTTGGGTTGTCTAATATTGAATTTGTGTAGTTTGGAAGTTGTAACAACCTTATTTGATGGTATAAATAATTTGGCCTACAAAATTAGTTGAATGTGAATGTCAAAATTCAATTCAATTCAAAAATTAATAAAGATTCATGCCCCAAAATTTCAAATTCAAGACTAAAAAGCAAGAATAAAAGAAGGTATGGATTGAAATGGGAAAGGAGTAAAGGAGGTCAGCCAATTGATAATTGTGTTCTAGAAAATGAAAGTTGAAGTTCAACTTTGAATTTTTCTAACCCCAAATTAGGAATAATGGAAGCTATAGCAACTTTATTTTTAAGCATAAATTCGTCAAGAATTCAAGTGTTTGTCTACTCAAAGATTCTAAATTTTCAGTTAATTAAATGCCTTCATCTTGTTTTTGTGTCTATTGTTTGTTTGTGAAAATTTAAACCTATAAATAGTATATTATCTTTTTTTTTTTCTTAAAAGGATATTAGTTCAATATAGCTCATGAATAATAAAGCATAGAGAAAGATTTAATTTATCATTTTTATAACATTTTAAAATTTTTATATAATTTTAAGTATTTAAAAAACAATTAAACTGTAAATGTTAGGTAATTAATATGAAAGTTTACGAGTTTTTTATTTTTTTCCTTTTTTGATAATAACCTTACTGAACAAATTAAATGAAGAGCAAACAACTAACAATATAAAAAAATAAAAGATAATATAATTTTTTAAGGCTAATTCTATAGTGTCTCAGGAATAATTTATCTCACTCCTTTTAATCTATTATAGTATATTATTAACAGGTAAAATATAACTTATTCTTCATGTTATATTAGTATTAAGTGGAACCCACCTTTAATGTAATTATAATGGGTTTCAAGTTGAATGCTTAACATTATTATTTTTATGGATTTATGTTACTATTTTGAAAGGGTGAGTATAATTGAACCGAAACTGAAAAATTAAACTAAATCGATCAGTTTGGTTCGATTCAATTTGGTTTTTTATAATATTGGTTTGATTCAATTATAGCAAAAAAAAATTCAGTTATAACTTAACCGACCGAAATTTTTTAATATATATATATATATATATATATATATATATATATATATATATATATATATATATATATATATATATATTATAATTAGTTTAAATGCTCTTTATAATTATTATAAAAAATTGAGTTTTTTATTGAAAAAATAAATTACTATTAATTATTTTTTAAACTTATATATATATATATATATATATATATATATATAACTTAAACAAGTAATCAGTTACTAAATGTAATGTTTATAATTAAATTTATACGATCTAATAGTTTCAAATTAACTGGAATAAATTATTTCTGAAACACCTTAGAAGCCCTCTTCTTTTAATACATTATAATATAATTGTTTTCATTATATTCTCCCATAATTATTTTTTCTTTTATTGAATATATTGTGATTAATAACATAAATTTTTATGTTTATATATAAAGATAAAAATATTGACAGGTAAACTGATTTAAAAATCTATTACAATAATAATAATAATTATTTATATGTTTTATATATTAATTTTACATTTATATATCTTTTTATTTAGAATGAATAACACTTATATAATAGAAATTAACTAAAAATATTTTTTTCATTACGAACTAATTTTTAGATAAATTTAAAGCCCAATTATGATGAAATTTTTATTTTTATTTATTCTAATTCTTGAAAAAAAATATTTATTCACATAGGTTAAGTAAAAAAAAAAACTACCTTATATTTTAAAATGAAAAATTTTTAGAACTCAAAATTTTTTTAAAAAATTCAAACCTTTTATTTTCCTCAATTGTCCCACTTATTGTACAATTTTTTCTTCAAAACCCTTATGATTTCCACCGACTAAACGGAAAATTCTAATCAAAATTTCTTGTTTGTGCAATCAACTGCTGCAGGAAGGTGAAGCAGCTTTAGATTTCAAACTGGTTAATATAACTCTGATAAGCATTCTTTGCCTTGAACCGAAAGTTTATTAAAGAAAATAGAAGGAAAAAGTGAAAAACAAAGGATATTTAATTCAACTGTATCTTCTTTCTAATTTATAATTTAAAGATGATACTATAATCATAATAGCAATTATACAAGAATCTGGTTACAATGAAGGAAAAAAATGGAAAGCAAATGTACAAACACCGCAATGTCTCAAAAGCTAAGCAGGGGCAACCGGTATAGGTGAAGCATCCTCATCAACCTCATTACCACTTGCCGGGATTTCCGTAACCTTCTCTTCCTCTTTAAATCCTTCCTTAAATCTGTCATAATTTGTAACCTCACTTGATTTAAATGGCCTTTCACCCAACACTCGAACCAAATCATCTTGGTGAAGAACTTCTTTTTCAAGCAGCAGCTCAGCAATCTGAGCCACTTGTACTTTGTGTTCTTCTACAAGTTGTATCGTTCGCTCGTATGCTTTGCCCACCCATTCTCGTACTTCACTATCAATCAGCGCCCCAGTTTTGCTGCTATATGGCTTGGACATCTCGAAAGCGTCCTCCCTAGGAGGGAAAGAAAGGAGACCCACCTTGTCACTAAAGCCATATACTGCTACTTGGGCATAAGTCATCTTCGTCACCTTCTCCAAGTCATTTTGAGCTCCTGTTGAGATTTTCCCCAACAAAACCTGCATTCAAAAGAATCACCAACCCTCAGAATTATATTAGAGGGTAAAGATGTTTCACTATTACATTAATTTATATATATATATATATAAAACTCATTCTCCGTTTAGTTTGTATTCATTATCATTTCTTTTGGTAGGAAGATGGCATAAGTGTGCACAATGAGATGCCTAATATATATATTTAAAAAGTAACACAACCAGTGATGCTACATAAAAACAAATTATATGTCTTTTAAGGCATTTAGCATTTCCAAAGTTTATCCTCAGTGCCAGTAAAGATGAGAACAACTTCATTATTACCTGTTCAGCTGCCCGACCTCCAAGGGTCATGCATGTCATATCAAAAAGCTGCTCCTTGGTTAAGAGAAGGTTTTCATTAGGAACATACTGGGCAAATCCAAGTGCAGCAGTACCACGTGGAACAATTGTCACTTTCAGAAGGGGTTCTGCATGTTCCAAGAACCAGCCAGTAACAGCATGACCTGATTCATGATAAGCAACAGTTCGACGTTCCTGTTTGCTTATTACCTGATTGATAAAACAGCAATGTTAAAAATTTCATAGACAAGTTCTTGAAATGAGGGAAACAAAGATCAGCAAGGTTGCAGTCATTCCTGACTACCTGACTCCCAGGTATGGAATTCAGGCTTCGTCACAACATTAATTATTTAAAACAACAAAGCAGGATTTCAAGTTAGCTGGAACTTCATTCATTTATTTGTTTGTTATATAATAATTATATTTTAAGAAAAAAAGTGTGTCTGTGCATTCTGGAGAGAATCCTCTAAGCATCACTGAATGTATTTCATCTGTTATAACCTTGGAGAACTCAAATGCAACAACAAACTAAAGATGATTTACCTTGTTCTTCTTCTCCAAACCACCGATGATTCTATCTATTGCTGCCTCAAAATGATCCATTGTGACCTGTGATCCTTCAGTCCTAGCAGCAATTAGAGCAGCTTCATTACAAACATTTGCAATATCTGCCCCAGCAAATCCAGGAGTGAGGGCTGCAAGCCTTTGAGAATAATATGATGGCTCATGATCAAGTTTTATTTTGTTCAAGTAGATCTTGAATATCTGTTCGCGGCCTTTAATATCAGGCTTATCAATGGAAATTTGACGGTCAAATCGACCTGGCCTTAACAGAGCTTTGTCTAAAATGTCTGGCCTATTCGTGCCAGCAAGCACAACAACTCCAGAAGTAGTTCCAAAGCCATCCATTTCTACCAGTAATTGATTAAGGGTACTTTCCCGCTCATCGTTGGAACCAGAGAAGCCCCCACGCCCCCTTGCTCTGCCAATTGCATCAATCTCATCAATAAACACAATACTTGGAGCACACTGCCTTGCTTCTTGAAACAAGTTTCTCACTCTAGATGGTCCAACACCAACAAACATCTCCATGAAATCTGAACCAGATATAGACAAAAAAGGCACTCCAGATTCCCCTGCAGTTGCCTTTGCCAGAAGGGTCTTTCCAGTTCCTGGAGGACCTACCAAAAGTGCACCTTTAGGAATTTTAGCTCCCAATTCCTCATACTTCTTTGGGTTCTTGAGGAAGTGTACAAACTCCATGATTTCTTGTTTTGCCTCATCACAGCCAGCAACATCTTTGAAATAGACCTGGAGTGCCCAGTAGGAAAAAATGAATCATATTGAATATGATTTCAAAAAGTTCATATGTAACAGTGCTAAAGGGCATCTTTACAACAATTAAGAAAAGGATAGTGTGAAAAATTGGTGCTTTAAAAAGCTAGATGTTATAAAATAAGCCTCCACTATTGGCAAAGGGAACAGAAAGCTAACCTTATTCTTAGAATTTTTATCCACTTTGGTTACGTGAGCCTTCCCTATGTTAAATATCCCCCGGGCACCCTTTCCGATGCCGCCGCCACCACCACCGCCAACACCTAATCCACCTTGCATTCTCCGTCCCATGTACATAAGGGTTCCCAAAAGCAAGAGTGTTGGTGCAAACCTCATCAGTTCTTGAAACCAGACCATTTCAGAGACATATGTAACAGGGACATAGTTGTGAGGGTCTATCCCTAATGCTTCTTGGGCTTCCTCTAACTTCTCCTCAAATGATTCAACACTTCCGATATTGAAGTAGCATTTATATTGGCCCCCATGTCCTCTAGCAGGAGTAACATTAACAGGACCTTGTACAACTTCATCATTTGTTTGATTCTGGTCTGAGCTCCTTACATACACTTTTGCAACTGATTTGTTGGAAACAACTATGTGGTCTACCAAACCTGGTTCCAGAAGCTTGTTTTTAAACTCTTGGAAACTAATCTGCAAAGAATAAAATTCAAAAGCATATGATAAGAGGGAAAAGAACAAAAAAAAAGTAAAATAAAGGCTTTGATATTTGAACAGAAATAGCAAGAGCTACTATAAAAGAGCACCTATCATGAATTGGGTAGCACTATGCAAACAAAAACAAAATTAAATTGAAATAACAAAATAAAGCCCTCATAAAGAAATTTCAAGCAAGTAGGTTAATTGTGGAATCTGTCCACCAGAATTCATTACCATAAAATAAAATTTTCTTAAGTAGAGGGAAAAAAAGGGAGAAAATTTAACCGATGCCTGAGACCCACAATCAATCCATTCCCAGCTTTATTTCCAAATATGATGCAAAATTTGACTGATCAATTTTCCGGAAATTTGAAAAAAAGAAAATAAAAGAAATGAGGAAACATAGTTTTTAAAGGCGTGCCCGTGCAAGGCGCTCAAGGCGATGGCTTTAGCACCTCTAACATTGCAAGTCGGGCGACCTCACACAGGCGCACACCTGCCCTTTTCCAGGTGCAAGGCCCAAGAAAGGCATGCCTCCCTCACATTCACCTCTGATGAGCTCAGCCACCACTAAAGGCCACCACAAACAGACTTGAAACTCACTGACCTACCAGAATCTGGTGCCCACACGCCAGAAAGTCACCAGAAAATTAATTTCCGTCACTAGAAAGTTGCCAGAACCGATACTTCTGCATCACCCACCGGAAAGTTGCCAGAAAGTCGCTGGAACACCATCACCCATGTGCCACAAATCCCCCTACACTCTTGTTCTGGGTTCTCAGCTCTCTCATCTCTCTCCTTTGGGTTTTGTTTTCTGCCCTTCTGTTTCTAGGTTACCTAGCTGCTGTGTTTTCTGGGTTCTGCTTACAGCTTACCTCTGTTTCTTCTTTTTTTTTTTTTTTTTTTCTTTTTTTTTTTTTTAAATTTGTTTACAACTTCGAAAACATTTGTCTATGAATCTGTTATTGTAGGAGGTTAATTTTTTATTAATGTTTTGAAAATTGTTAGTTTTAGTCAATTTGATCAAATAGGGCTAATATCTTGATTTTGATATAAATTCTTAACAATAATTTTGAATTTTTTTTTTCATTTTTAATTTTTTGCGCCTGAGAGAGCCTTGTGCTTGCCTTAGTATGCCTTGTGCCTTTAATGACTATGCGAGGAAAGGCGGGGCAGGATCATATTTAAGAACATATCCACTAGCTATTGTCCTAACAGCAAGGATGATCCAACACCAATATGGATTTTCTTCTGTGTTTATTTTATACCAGCCCAGTAATAATGAGTTCAGTAGTAAATTTATTTTGTAAAACTTAACCGTTTATTGGACTATCATGTTAAATTCCTAAACAGGGAAAATCACTATCAAATATCAGGCTGTCACTTGAAATATGAGCGCACAAAAGTATAGCCTAAAATGGTTTCACGAAATTATAGAGATACTTTGTGAGAAAAATGTTAAAAAGTGCAAATGTGATTTCAACATGTTAACTTGTATATATAAAGTAGAAGAAGGAATTAAAGTCAGTCATTTTTCCCTGCTTAGGATAGCTAATTCAATTTTCCCTGCTTAGGATGGCTAAAATTGTGACAAAAATTTCCCGTTGTGATATAATTTTGCAGACAAACCCAATAAAATCAAGAAGCTGTTAGCACGCTAACAATTAAATCTCATCAAATTGAAAATGACCTGAAACACACTGACAAAAACACCCTAGAAAAGAAAAAAAGGGTTGAAAATTGAATCGCTTACCTGTTGGTGTTCATTAGCACCAAAAGAGAAGCTAGAAAGAAGCACCCCAATCACTAGTAAAGAGCTAAGTAAATTGAATTGCTTTATGAAAGTTTTCTGAAAGTTCCAGTCATCATCTGTATTCGAATCCTCTGAAATTGGAACAGAATAATTAGGATGGCAAAAAAAAATTTACCTGCTGTCCCATATTGGAATCAACCAAAAGAAATGCCGTGAAATGCCCATTAACTCACGTAGATAAAGAAAAGGAGGAGAGAGAGATAGAAAAAGAGAAGGGGGGTGGGGGTGAAATGATAATTTCAGACACATCTTAGCAAATTTTATACAACCAGGCAGAGTCAAGACATGCATTTTTAACAAATTCTTCCCATAAATGCTATTTGCTCCAAGACCAAAGTACATATTTCATGCACCAAACCATTCCCTTATTCTGTATTGGTGATGATAGCACTGCACTTTTTAAGTTTACTAAGTTCACCATGAACCAGATTTTTCCTAGAGTTAGTGCGTGTTGGAGTCCCATTTTCATATGTAGAACCTATAAAAGATGGATGACAAAAACCAAAAATTACCCTTTTCCAAGTTTCAAAACCATAACGCAAACCCACCAAAAGATCATGCTGGCACTTGCAAGCTAAGCAGGTTGTATTTCCTATTATCATATTCTTATCCCTGACAAGATGAACATTGTAATGATACTCGTAAACAAAAAGGCATGGAACTGCAAATACAATAATCGATCGTGTTTTGAAGTGACATTTTTGCCTACCGAAAATAAGAATAACACAGCAATCATTCCCCATTTCCAATATCCTTTCTTTAAATTAAACAGTGAAGTCACCTTTGGACTCAGATTTCTGCTCATTCCCTTTCGGAACTTCCTTCTTTTCCTTTGGATAGAAGTTCTCATAATCTGCAAAATAAAAACACCATAACCATGAAAATAACTAAACACCCACATGCCAAAACCAATCTGAAAATGGTAACCCATGAATTTTTTTTATTTTTTATTTTTTTTTTGTTCAAATGATAAAACTTTGCTTACTTTTCTTCTTAGGAGCTTCGCTGGAGAAAAATCTTCGAATTCTAGGGTTAGCAAGAAGGTAATTTAAATCGGATAAATAAAATTTATTATTAACAATCTTGTTATGAGCTCCAATTGAAACTAAATATCCTCTTACAAACCCTAATCCTCCATTGATTCTCTCTACATACCCACCAACTCCTCCTCCTCCTCCTCCTCCGACCAATCTCGAAATCGCCGATCTTCCACCACCACCACGCAATACATTCTATCATTTTTCACATCAAAAAAAAAATCAGAAATTAGAAAATCTGCATAGAAATCAAATTCAGAAATTCAAAAAAATAAAAAAAAATAAAAAAAAAATTACAATTGAAGAAGAAGAGGATCGAGAAAATTGACGAGTGAGCTTAGAAAATATCATAATTATTATTAAATTAATTAATGTGATTTTTGGTTGGATATGAAATTGAGAAGTTCCTTTGGTTTTTTATGGTAATTTTAGGGAGGGAAATTTGAGGTCAGCAAAGGCGTTTGCTTTGTAATGTAAAACTTGGAAGACAAGATACTTTGGCATACCCAATTACTAGATACTATTCTTATTTTTTGTTCATAATTTGTAAGCGGATAATTAATATTTATTTATTTTTATCTTTTTATGAGTTGGGATGGAATATATTTTAATTAATAAATAAATAAGATAACTTGCTTTGGTTTTGACCTTAGAGCATCTCAATGTGTTTGTTATTTTAAAAAGTGTATTTTATTTTGTTTAATGTAGCATTAATTGATAAAGAGTAATAAATCCTATTCAAATCGAATAGATTTTTTAATTTATTATTTATTTTATTATAAATATAATGGAGAAAAATAAAAATAAAGAATATAGGAAGAGAATAGTTTTTCTAGTTTTTCCATTCAATAGTATTAAACCATTTATATACAGTACAGAAGAGAAAGAAATAGAAAATTTTTCCAATAAGGAAAATACAATCAATACTAATATGAAAACTATAATATTCATGTATATAAAAAGACATCAATCAAATTCTATAATATATTATAACACTTTCCTTGATGTCTTTTACAAAAAATATGTCTCGTCAAAATCTTACTAAGGAAAAATCCTGTGAAAAAAATCTTAGTGAAGGAAAAATAGTACATTATTTTTGTAGAGATTTGCTCCATAATGTTGTCTCGTTAAAAACTTTACTAGGAAAACCCAATAAGACAAAACCTAGGCTAAGGAAAAAAAAAAAAAAAAGAGTTCAGTGTACCAAAATTTCCCCCTTGTAAAAATATAATTTCTATCAAATATTTTTTAATCTGCACATGTCAATTTTATTGACTAACTTTTCAAATGTGGTTGTAGGGAGTGTCTTTGTAAACAAATCTGTCAAGTTGTCAAACCGTATACTTAATGATATTTAAGTAATATCCACATATAATAATTTATTTATAGTATTCTCTTAAAATATTACTTGCATTATGAATATGTCTCGTTAAAAATCTTGTTAGAAAACTCAGTGAAAAAAAATATAGCTAAGGAAAAAAGTACATTTCATGTGCTATTTTGTCATTGTATAGATTACTTCATTAAAACCTTTGTCCAAGAAAATCTTGTGGAACAAAAACTAGACTAAAAAAAAAGAGTATAATCATATACTAATTTGCTCCCCTCTGATGAGGACAGATTTTAACATGGCGTATACTAATTGATAAAATAATGCCGTTTAAATACTACATTAGGTAAGGACTTAGTACATAAGTCTGTTAAGTTGTCATTCAAGCGAATTTGGTGAATATCTCTTCTAGAGCTTATGTATATATAAGAATTTGGATGAAATTTATGTCTACTTCGTTACCCTTGATATAACTATCTTTAATTTGTGCAATGCAAATTGTATTATTCTCAAAATACAAAGAGAGTATCTTTTAGTGAAGTACTTCAAGACCATAAAAACTTTTATAAAATTGTAGTACCACCATAAGTGAATACATAGCCAGTTTAAGATCTATCAATATGAAAACTAAGCAAATAATCAATATTCGCATAGAGACCAATTTCAAATATGAATCATAATATTAATAGTTTATTGAAGATAATTTTTATATCACTCTAATATCTCTTAGTAGGTGCAGAGTTATACCTAGATAGGAATTTTTCTTACAAACACAATTTCAAGCTCGATACGATTTGCAATATATATGAGTGTCCCTATAACACTTATATATGGTACTTCACGATCAAATAGCTATTTGTTATCTTATTTAAGTCTAAAAGGGTATCTCTTCACTTCAGGTGAGAGGACCATCGTTGGTATATTTAAGGAAAAAATTTTATCCATACAAAGTTGCTTAAATACTTTTTCCACATAAATAGACTAGTGTATTATGACTCCTTGATAATCGGTCTGCAAGCCGATATAAAATTTTATTAAATTTTTCATTTCAAACTCACTTTTCAAATGGATACATATTTCTTTGAGTTTTTTAGGAGTCACACTGATATTTAAATCATCAATATATACTGCAACAATAACATCTACCATTCTATGATCTTTTATGAATACAAATGGATAGAGTGTATTATTCACATATCTTTCTTTCAATAAGAATTTACTCAAATAATTACACCATATGTCTACATTGCTTTAATTCATACAAGGACTTTTGCAATTTGATAAAATACATGTCATTTGTTTAATGTATATTCATTTATGATATCTCTAGTCCTTTTAGGACTCTCATATAAACATCATTTTCATAAGGTATATATCAAGCATTTCTTTAACTACCATATTAATTAAATAACAAAACATGATCATTTTCATAATAAGAGAATTATTTTTTCTCATAATTAATAATAGAACGAGTGTAGCTCTACTTTAATTGCCTCTTTCTATTATGATTAATCATGTTTATGCTACTATTCAGTTATATTTATAGATTTTTGATCCAGATTTTCTCTTAAAATAGCAAGAGCTACTGTTGAGGTAAATTCATCGTCGACGATAATTAAATTTCTATCAACTCTTTCTCTTATATCAAAAAAATAATTGAGATCTTATAATTTTCATTTATATAATTATCAATTTTAGAAGTCATATCTAGAGGATCTAATTGTTCCGTTGTCTCAGTCTGTGTCTCATAATTGGCTATAGCTCTTTAATTCAGATCTTCCTCTTCAGGAGATTTCTCTTTAGGAGATTTTATGAGTGACACTGCTTTTCTTTTCCTCAGGTTTGTCTTTAGTTCCAATTTATTATCCACGCTTCTGGCGTATAGTGAGATTGATTGATTTTCTATTTGCAATTTGAACCACAACTCTTACTGGGGTATTAGCAGCTGTAATATGAGACTTTGCCACTCTTTTAGCATCTATAAATGCATTTGGCAGTTAAATTGCAATTTGTTACAACTGTGTTATTTTGTGAATTTTTGGTTCACTCTAACTTGTACGTAGATCAAAATTATTTAAAAAGTTTTCCTTCCAATAAATTTTTCAACATTCTTTAGCACTACAGGTACTTTTCTCCCCCTAATATTGAGAAATATGTCTCATCAAAATAAATTCTTAGTCTCTTTTGTGGACCCATTGTCACACATTGAGGTAGTAATATTAATATATTCATGGCACAAAAAATTTGTGGCTCATGTCCTTGTACAAGTTTCAAAGGAGCGTATGTATGATATACATAATGGTATTCATGCCAAACCTTAAAGATTTAATTATTGAACTATAAGTTCAATGCTTGAACTATAGGTTTAAGCAATATATTGTGCATGTATATGGGGGATAAAACAATAATGAAATAACTCATTATAATGCACAACTTGTAAAATCTTTACAAATTACTCTTTCGAGAAGTTTACATAAAATCATCAATATTGAATTGAGTTATCCTCTATATGGGCGGTTCCTCTTTTAAAATCTTATGATTTACCAAATGATTTATAGCATTCACTTCAAGCAATACAGTTGTACTAGTAGACATTGTTTGATGATTTATCGTTAGCAATTATTCTTTCAGAATTCTCATTATCTACCAAATGATTTATAGCATTCACTTCAGGGAATGCAGTTGTACTAGTGAGTATTGTTTGATGATTTCTCATTAATAATTATTCTTTGCAACTACTAGAAAAATAATATTTATAAATTTTCACTTTTTATACTGCTACTACAGGAGCATGTAACTTTATTACCACACAATTTAAGCTGTGAAGTAATTTTAAATATGATTGAATTATATTCTCAAATAGACTTTAAGTCTTGTAGGCGTACATTTACCAATCATATTGAGCTTGTGGTGGTACCATATCTTTTAAATGATCATATCGATCTTTAAAACTCTTCTAGATAATACAAAAATCTTAAATAGTGAGATATTCATCCATTAGACCTCTTTTTACATATGGTATGAATATGATCAAAGTCTTTGTATTGGAAATAAAACAAAAATATTAAATTGATTTTCTTAAAAATTTAGAACTCAATCGATTTTGAGAAAAAATGAAGAAATTTGAACTAATTCCATATAAAAACTCTAATAATTTATAAATCAATCCAACCATTTACAATAAATTCATGTTTATAATGAAATCATAAATTTTCAATTATTTCAAATTTCATACTAAAACCAAACACATAAACAATATGAATTTTATACTCAAAAGTCAAAATAAGGCAATTACTATAAAATATATTTGCATCAAGCCAAGTTGAGGACAAATTAGCACAACAATCTTTATACTAGAATTCTAGTTAAAAATAAAAAATAATATGCAATAACACAAGCAAATTATATTTGCTAATCAGAGAAATCAATATATATATACACAACATATTTATTATGGCATATTTATAATTCCACTAAGAAATTTAGGACATAGATATCTTGAGTATAAGTGAAGACCTCTCTTGAGTAAATTTGAGCTAATTATCAATTTTACGGGATTTTTGAAACTCTAAATGTATTAATTGGTCAAAAATTAGTAAATTATATAGGTTCAAATTTTTAAAATATAGAGTGTATACTATAACTATTATATACTTCTAGTATAAGCAGAGTTTACTGTATAATATATAAACTAAATTCTTCATAAACAATCATCTCAATCATGCCCAACAAAAATGTAAAAGAAAAACAAAAATTTTCTATTTATATGTCATATATATAATACTGTTTATTTATTAAAATAAAATCATCAAGAGTATATATATAATAGATTAACCAATTAATATTTCAAAATTCCATTGTAAATTGTAACCCTATTGAAATTGTTAAAGGAAGATAAAATATGACAAACAAGAAGTTTACTCTACAAAGATTAAATAGAGTACCAAACCTGTCAAACGGTTCTCGAAAAAATGAAAAATCTTTAGCAGCATTAGATTTTCAATATCTAAAAGAGTGACACCAGTTAATTTAGATCTTGTTAGGCTTAATTTCATATTCAACAAAATTAAAATTAATGGGCTATATGCTACATTGGTTTGCTGCTCTCACTTTCACATCAACAAATTGTACTAGCAAGACAACATGGCACGAAAATACCATAAGATAAATAATTAATTAAAACTAATTCAAGAATTTCAGCGTTTAATATCCATGATAAATAATTATTACTCGTAATGTCGAAGGTCATCAATCAATATTGTCTAATATAAGATCATAATAAAATCAGTTTTTCAAAGACTTGTGGACAACGCATTTAGTTCTTCAAGAATATAAAATAATTCTTTAATGAATTGAGATACTAGATTTCAAGATACTTAGTTCTTTAGGAACCTATGCCAAAATTCTTTAGAAATTTATACATTAGTTATTTATTTAATTAGTTTTTCAGGAATTATAAATAATAATGGTTTCTTCAGGAACTAGAATTTGAAATATAGATAGTTATTTATTTAATTAATTCTTCAAGAACTATAAATAATACTAATTTTTCAGGAATTAGAATTTAGAATATGATACTAGTTCTTCAGGAACTATAATTTACTTAATGAAAATTAAATAACATCAAATAATAATTTGTTTTTCATGAAAATGATAATTAAATTATTATTAAAATAATAACAATATATAATAAGAAACGAAAACATATATATAAAACAAAACAAAAATGTTTTGATAATAATATAATATGATAACATTTATTTTATATGTTAACAAAACAAAAACCGATTCATAATAATAATAAAAAAAATGTTTTGCATGTTAACATAAAAAAAAATTCATATCAAATAATAAAAAAAAACAATTTCATTGTTAGAGAAAAAAAATATATATGCAATTTTTTTTATGCCCACATTAAAAAGCATAATATATATATATATATATATATATATATATATATATATATATATATATATATATATATATATATATATATATATATATATATATATATATATAATTTCATTGACACAATAAGATAAATATATCTCGAACACATATACATATTAAACCATAGGCATATGTTTTTTTGAGAACATATATGATTCATATATCATTCGAGATGAGGAAAAAAAAATATCTTAGAAAAGCTTTTTAAAAAAATGGTAGAATAAATTCATGCTGATAACATGTTATAAATATAATGGAGAAGAACAAAAATAAAGAATATAGAGAAGAGAATAGTTTTACTAGTTCTTCCATTCAATAGTATTAAGCCTTTTATATAGAGTATAGAAGATAAAGAAATAGAAAATTTTTCCAATAAGGAAAATACAATCAATACTAATATAGAAATTAGAATATTCATGTATATAGAAAGACATCAATCAAATCTCATAATATATTATAACACATTTTACTTTATTTCATAAGTATTAATGATTTTAAGCTTTTAATTTTTTTAAGTTTGTCTAATAGAAAAAAAAATAGTACTAAAACTATATATAATAAAGTGCATGAAGATTTATATTTCATTAATTAAAGTTAAAATAGAAAGTAATATTTGACTCTTTAGATGTAAAAAACTAAACTAACTCTCTTTTTTATTTTTAAAGATGAAGTGATAAAGATCAAAGAGCTATGATTGCAAGATCTTCCTAAGATCCTTTGCAAGGAATTGGAAGTCCAATGACGAGGGCAAAAACAAAGAGAATAAAACAAGCTTTGCAAGGGTTGATCATGGAAATGCAAGATGAAGAATCAATTTTAGAAGGCCTCCATACTATACAAAAGATGCCAAAACCGTCCCAAAGACTGATCACCTACTCTTGGCTACAAAATGGAGGTGAAGAACAAGAAAATGATAAAGACTGAAGGTGTCACAGTTGCAACACCTATCACGGTCGTGACGAGCCCAGATTGCAGACCGCTGTGCGAGCGCACCATCAATGCGGGCGCAATAGAGGGCTTCCAACTGCTATTGCATCAAGGACATGATAGGCTTCCAGTTCTGTTTCTTCCAAATTTTTATAGGTTTTATGTACTCTTTGCAATTGTGGGCCCTGAACTTGATATATTAGTAGGTCCATTTTAGATTTATCTTATTTGATTTGATTTTAGGAGTTAACTTCTTAATTAGGAATTCTATTTTTTCTTAATTAGGATTCTATTCTCCATAAGGATTCTTATTTCCTTATAGAAATAGATTTCCTAAATCTTAGTTGAATTCTTAGAATTTCAACCTTGTTATAAATTAAAGGCTCCATTGTAATTGGAAGATAGTTTTTCATGAATAATAATAACCTTTTTTGAATTTTCTTCGAGTAAGAGATTCTTCCAAGTTCTTGTTTAGAACTTAAATCTAAGTTTATCAAGGTAACTTGTGGTGCTTATCCCTTTATAGCTTTTATTCTCTTCAACAGGTGTGAATTTGGTCAAGCTTATTTCTTTATTCTTGTTTGTCCGATCCTTGGATTTGAATTAATATAATTGGTTCCTAACTCTTTATAGCTAGCGGGTCGCATCATGAAGAGTATATTGGAGTTTTATTTTTTGAAATGACTCTTTATAATATAAACTCTAAGACATATAAAGAGTCCTTTAAGGATGCTCTTATAATTTATACTCCTTTCGTTCCATAAAAATAGGTTTATTTGACTTTCACATAGAGTAAGAAAAATATAATCAATATAGTTAAATCAATAAATATCATAACTTGAACACAAGTATACGTGACCAATACTAGGGAATGGGAAAGTATAAGGCAAGCACTAAACAGTAAAACTACAACAACAATCCTATTAATATTGTCATTATTTGATAATTGCTTAATATAATGTCATATCAACTAAAATGTGAAAACTCAACTATCCTTCAAACTCAATATAATTGTACAAAAATTAAATATATCAAAATAATCATGCAGAGTTCTAGAATTTAAAATAAAATTTATAATAATTTAAACTACAATTTATAATACATAAAATAAATCGTGAGGCAATAGTGTAGGAAGAATTATTGTGTCGCCGTCAATGATATATCGACTACTCTTAACTTTGTTGCTGACTATAACCTAGAAAAATGTTGAATAAAAGGGTGAACGTTCGGCTCAATGAGCTGATGTAAATCATTACACCACATATGAAACAATTAATCAATATGAAATGTCACATTACATATAATCATTTATGACACATATAAACAATCATGACAGAAATAATTCATAGAATCCAACCTTCATCTAATACCCTCCCTTGGCTCTCTTAAAAATCCAAACTATGGGGCTAAAGTGAGTCCAACTTTAACTAAGCATTCATATACTTTCTTATCCATGTCTAGACGCCCGGTGAGACCAGCTCTAGCTATGCTATCCCTGTTGTACTATCATTAGTCGTACATCATCTCATATGAGAAATCATCATATAATCATATACATTCCTATGTTATTATGAGTAGAATCCACATCATCCTATTTCCTTTGCAACCACAAGCATACATAGCAATTATAGATTACAAAAAATATATATAATGGCATAAACATACATAATGCTCTTAATTTAATGCAAGTAATGACTATATATATATACACACACATGCACACTTAAAATCTAGAATTAAATTGAAATATATCAACTTACAAACTTCACGAAAAATTCAACTAGCTCTTCTCATAGTGCAACATCTGGTAGCTAAGAAAACGATTGAAATATATCAACTTACAAACTTCACAAAAAATTCAACTTGCTCTTCTGAGAGAGCAATATCTAATAGCGAGGAAAACGCTTGAAACGTCAATATTGTATAACATATAAGGATCATGAAAAATACAAGCAACTCAATTAGGATATAAACCACTCTAAAGATTCTGTCGAAATTTCAACAAAATCTCTCTTATAACTAGAACTTTACTAAAATAAGAGAAATAAACATTTCTAAATAGCCATTAAGGCTTACAACAATCAATAACAATCTAATTGCCTTTACAGGTCTCCATACTTGGTAAACATCACAAGGATTCAACTCACAAATCAACACAAGCTCAATTCATCGATTTTACATACATATAGTATTGTACATACATATAGTAAACTTAGTTTATTAATTTAAATCATTTAATTCCTTTAAATCATAATTTATATATATACATACAAAAGAAAATTATTAATATATTTAAAAATATAAATTGTTCTCAGTCAATTAAAACATTATTTTAAAAAAATAATTTACTTGAAAATATGATTTAATAACATAAGTATTCGTTCATTTGTTTAAAAGATAATTTATTGTTTAAAGATAATTTATAAGTATTCTTTTAATAAAAATTATTTTAGTAAATAAACCATTAAATTTTTTCAATAGAATTAGACTTAATTTATAAATCCTTTTTATTCATTATAAATATCATATATATGTAATTATAAACCTTTATTTATTTCTTAAAATCCTTTTTATTAAAATTTCTTTAGCAACTGATGTAAAGAAAAGTTCATTTAATACAACTTATAAACTATTTATTCATTAATATACTTTAAAATCATTAATTCCTTTAAATCATACCTTATGTATATATACATATATATATATAAGAAAAGCATGTAATTAACGTATTTAAAAATATTGATAAAAATAAATAATAAAAACAATATAAAATTTATATAGAATATGATACTAAAATTTCATTCTCATCAACTAATAATGATGATGGTAATAATAATAATACGTACAATTATTTTAATTAAATCTAATTTATTAATAATTAAATATATAATTAAAAAATATCAATAACAAAATTTATCGCGATTAAATTCATATAATTTTTAATGAGTCCAATTTATTAATTTAGCACTAAAAAAAATTAAATATGGGTAAAATACTAATTTTCCAAACATTTATACACTGAAACTAATTTAAAGAAAAAATCATTACATACTCGCTAGAGTCAAATTACCACAAACTTGTTTGGGAATTGGAATGTACACATGGAAAATAGTCCTTTAAAATTTTCTAGGTCATCTTCAATGATCGGCTTGCGACTCGCCACTACTGACAGTGGCAGTCGAAGACGATCTTTACATCAGTTGTTAGATCACGAGACATTGATTCCAAAAATGCCGACAACATCAACTCACTCGCCTTGGATTCATCGAAAATGCCTCGAAAGCAGTGTAACAATGAATCGTCTCTCTTTGATTTTAGCGGCGTCAAGCATGCTCATTGATCGAAATAGTTGTCAAACTTCTCCTAGGATCATGGGCTTTAAAATGGTACCAACTTTGTTCCCAATCATGGTTGCAAACAATTAGATTCACGATCAACAGTTCACATGTCGGTGGATCTTTATCTTGCACTTGCGCCGCTTGCAACAGATGTTTCTCGCTGTCATTAGTCTTCTGGTGGTCATCGGAGGCTTAGCCATAGTCTATTGGTGGCAGCGTGATTGAATGGTGGCCGAAATTTACTTGATCGCTTCTCCTCTCTCTGCTCGTATCTCTCTTCTCTCTCTCTTTGTGTGTTTTTGCCCATTTCCTTTCATTTCTAGATAGCCTTTGATTGGCTGTTTCTTGGCCAATTAAATGTTGTGCTAAATGTTTTTTTTAAACATAAATCATGCATATAATATAAACATATAGTTAATATTTTTAATTTAAAATAATTATTTTTTTAAAGAAATTTATAATAACCAAATAAAACTTTAATTAAGCATTTTCATAAAAAATATTTTCTTACATTAAATACACATATCAAATACAAACTATAATTAAATAATATTTTAAAATCATAATAATCCATAAGAATTTTATTTTTTTTTAATTTTTAAATATAGCAAATATAATTAAATAATTATATTTCATTGTAAAATTGGATTTTCAAAATAAATAAAATTCATGTGATTACAATAAATTTTACTAGTATTTTTCTAATATACTCCTTCACTAATATTAAATGACTGTATTATTTTATTAAAACTAAATAACTCATATTAATAAAACATATGCATATAGAGACAAATAATGCAAAGGAATGCCTTACTTATTTTGCAACTACCTTACCTATTAGATATCAAAGGTTGAATGATCCACCTGCTAAGCTAGTTTTATGGCTAGTTTATGATCAGATGGGTATTTAGTCTATTAGGGTTAATGCTTATTAGTTTTGCTCGTTGAGCTCTTTTCTTTGTAAAAAAAATTAATTCATATTAATAATGATGTACGTTAAATAGGCGTATATTAAAAAATTAAATATTTTATTAAAAAATAAAATATAATTTAAAAGAAGTAAAAAAAAAAAAAAAGGACGAAGGGATTATGAAGTTAGAAAATATATTAATTATTATCTATCTTGTTTTAGGTGTTGGTCAACAACAATAAATAGATATGAGTATATGGGGAAACAATGAAAAGGGAGAAAAATAAAGGAAAAATTATTATCTTATCTATCTTATTTTAGGTGTTGGTCAACAACAATAAATAGATGTGGGTATATGGGGAAACAATAAGAAGGGAGAAAAATAAAGGAAAAATTATTATCTATATTGTCTGTAATTTTTATTTTTCAATAAAAAAGAAAAAAGTTTAATTATTTTCTTTTAAGGGTTGAAATTCATTATATCTCCAATTATTTTCTTTTAAGGGTTGAAATTTATTATATCTCGAATTGGAGTGTAAAATTTATAATTTTATCTCCTAATAATAAAAATATTTTTACTTTTACAACTGCAATTCTTTTTTCTTCTACCTTGTCCAAACAAGATTGACTCATTCATTTCCCTTCCATTTGTTATTAATTTTAAATTTTTTTGATAAGTTAAATATTTTCCCTTTTCACTCTCTCTCTTCCCTTCCTTGTCTTATCTTTCACATCTTAAAGATATTATTATATGATTTATTATGGCAAATTATATTATAAATCCATATTCATGTAACATTATGGACATGAATGTCCAAGTCAATTATAAAAATATATATATATATAAATGGCAACATCAATTATAATTAATCCTCTCTAGAATCTTTTCTTCTTCTTCTTCTTCTTCTTCAAATTATCCTCCTCCTCTTCCTCCTCCACCATTAGCATCCATCTCTAATCTTACAAATACCTACAATTTTTTTTGCTGAATTTTTTAAAATCAAATAGCCACGAGAGGAGCTAATCAATTATTATTATTATTAATATACTAAAATGGTTTCTTTTTCGCTCTCTTTAACTTCCCATCATCATATCTCTCTCACTGCTTAAACATTTTTGAATCGATTTCTCTTTAATCTTTCTAGCATCTTTTTCTTTGTTCAAATTGCTATTTTTTTATTTTTATTTTTTTTTATAATCTCTTTTCTTATTTTAAATCACCTTCAATAAACCCCAAACAACCGAGCAAAACTTGGTAAAATCATTTCATATTTTAAATGTTTTAAATATAGATCATTGTGTAGGTGTACAACTTTTATATCCAATGGTTATTGTGAGATTGATATTATATAATTAACTTAAAAAATAATCAGATTCAAATATCATTAGAAGAGTAGTAGGTTCATTATTTTGCATAAGATGCAGGTTTATTTATGATGAGTTACTGCTTCATTTAGCAATGATAATAGGCTTATTAAATAACAATTCTTATATTACGGATATAGTAAAGCAATTCAAAAAAAATTAATCAATTATAATTTAATAGCGATGCATCTATTATTTATAAATAATGAAATGTCTAATTTTTATTGATAAATATGTTCTTAACATATGAATATATTTTTTAATTTATGAATTTCTGGATCATAATTTATGAATCTCATATATACGTATGATGAACCTATAATTTATAACTTATGAACCTTTTGTTTTTAAATTACAAACATGTAATTTTATGATTAATGCTTATAATTTTAACACATACTTAATTCGCTTTGTCATTAAAAAAAAAATTGTTGAGTGTTATGAGTATCAAGTAGGCGTCACATTTAAGGACAAAAAAAGAAAATTGACATGTATTATAAGTATTGAAAACTATATAAAGAGCACCTAATTCACTATGTATCGTGGATCTAGTTCTATGATGTAACAATCCCTTATTACGAGCGTTGATATTGAATATATATGGATCTTAAGTAGGTCCACTTTGCAAGCACACTGGACTTAAAAATCTGTTTTTAATTGAGGCGTGGCTCAATTATAAATTAGTTGAGGCATATAATCTTTTGAGGCTTAAAAAGTTTAGACTTGATTGCAAGATTGAGTCAGCATGAATCAAGGCCAACCCAATCATCGAACAAATTTAGAAAGGGTGGAAAGAAATAATAAAAATAGAAGCTAATTTTGACATGTTGTATTAAGTCCATCTTGATATCTATCAATGAAAAATAAACATTGACTTAATATATAAATTTATCCTAAATTTTATACATTTTTATAATTATACCTTATCAATATTTTGTGTAAATTTTATCCTAATTTCGAAATTTAGTAGAAATTATATCCAAAAGTTAAATTAATAATAATAATAATTTCATACTAATTTGAAGGAAAAAAGTGAAATTGACCTTAACATTTATTATATCATATTATCGATTTAAAAATTTTAATAAAATTTAATTGGGTTCTATAATCTTATAAATTTTGTAAGCTACTAATAATCAAACAAATGACTCAATTAATTACATTTGTAAAGTTAAAGAACTCAATTAATTTCTGTTAATACTAGTAGCAACCCAAGAGTGGGGCAGTTATTGAAATTTTGAGGAAATCTTCAAAAACTCAAACAATCAATAAAAGAGATTTAGACACAAAAATTTATAGAGGCTTGGCTTTAACCCAAGCTTATACCATCTCCTCAAGAGCCTCGTTGACAGTTTTTTCAATGAGTGAAGACCAAATCCTCATAACAATTCCTTTTTTTATTGCAAATTTTTACACACTTACAAACTCAAAACACACTCACTTTTACAACCTTATCCAGACCTTATTACAAATTAACAAATTTTATTACAAATTAACAAACTCTCTAACAATGACTTACAACTCTAAGCAATTTTTAATTACAAAGAGATTCACAATTAATTGGCTAAATTTAATTCTAGAAAGAGTAAGTAGGTGGGCAAGCAATAAAGTCGATAATTAGCTCAATGAAGATTTTTCTAACCTCGTAAATACTATCCAAATATCAAATATATAGTCTATAATTAATGACTAAATGACCGTTTGGGTGCATTTAATGCATTACTGACCATTCAACCATTAAATATAGTCATCATAACTATTTTCTAGACTAACTTTCGGTTGGCTATGACTAAGTAAAAAGGGGCAAAATTTAGAATAATAGCAAAAACTAACACTTTCAGCTAGCTGAAAGTCATTTTCGTCAAGTCGAAACCTGACAACTTACAAAATAAATTTTGCACCAGCAATTCGAATTTCAACTTTTCTGAGATCATTTTCGGCTAGCCGAAAGTGCTTCCTAGACAACTCGTTGAAAACACAAAAATGCTAATTTTCTAAAGATTTTTTTTAGTTGGTCTCTTAGGAACCTAAATAACTCAATAATCAGAAGGGCTTCTAAGGCCCAAACTGAAGTCATGAGCTAATATTTATAAATGCCAAGTAATTAAAGTTACAAGAACCTAAGATTAAAATAAAATTACAAATGAAAAATAAAGTTCTTAATCTGAGGAGGTCCACTATTTGATTTTTCTCCACTTCAAGCTCCATTAGAGAGTTTCAAACATGCATATGATTCATTAAATCTTGTAGCATTTGAATTAGAGAATTTTTTATAATATAGGAATATATATTCTGACACAAACAGTTAAAAGATAATTAGTAAAACACCCAATTATTTATTATCATCAAAATAATTGGATTAGAATCTCAATATTCAACAATTTCAATCGAAATTTAAAAGTTAAATTAATAATATGATATAATAAGTTTAATGATCAATTTAGCTTTTTGACCCTTTAATTAGTAATTTTTTTTTTTTTTTACAATTATGATTTAGGGTAAAATTATAATTAAGTTTTGAAATTATGGTAGAATTGACATAAAATAAAAAAAAATGCTATAATTGCAAAAATACACAAAGTTTAGAGTAAATTTATCTGTTCAACCATAAATATTAGCACTAAAATTAGATAGTTTTATATTAAAAAAATAAAAAAAATTAATAATTTTTACTAAAATAAAAGGAAAAAAATCCAAATAGGTGATTTTTTTTCTTAGCATATAGAATTCGGCTTTTATAAAATTCATAAATCCGAAACCCAATTCTTTAATTGAAAATAATCGAATCAATTAAAAAATTGAAATGCACGACCTTTTAGTCAAAATTCTACCATTGAGAAACAATACGTGATAAGATCTAGACCTGATTGTGGGTCGGAACCGACCCCGAGCTGGAATTGGCCCGCTCGTTCAAGTTCACTCGTTTGATCTTGGTTCAGGATTGGCTGACAAGTTTGGATCGGTTCAAATTTTTTCTAATATGTATCCCAAATCAAAAGAAATGAGAAATTTGGAAAAAAAAAAAAAAAAAAAAAAGATAACGATAGCATATGAATTAATTGATATAGAAATTAATTAAGGAATTAAAAAAATTAATTAAAGAAATTAATTTCTTATTAAAGAAATTAATTAAGAGATTAAAGGAAACTAGAGTGGTAGTAAAAGAATATAAATTTAGAATTAAATTTATGAAGAAATAATAATTGAAGGAAATTTGAGAGATTTTAGAGACTGTAGAAATTTGAGATAATGAATGAATTATGAATTAGAAGCTATTTATAAAAGAAATAAAATTAAAAAAAAAATAAACAATAATTTGTTTTTGGTTCACTAAGGAAGGGACCCTTAACTGGTCCTTCCTCAACAAGGTTCAGGGCCGGTTCACAAATCGGCCCTTATTGACCTCTCTGATCTTGAGTTTAATCCAACCCTATTTACAGTTTATATCAGTTTCGAATTAGCTTTTGGTCGAGTCTAATAAAATCTCATAAAACTAAACCCTCGTTCACAATCATTCATTGATATGAATTCTATTTTTTTTTTTTTTCTAATTCCCAAAACTTCTTATTAATATATTCATTCAATACTCATTTCATAAAAAAAAAACTCTAAAATGAAAATATTTCATTGTAGTTACTCTATTCATATTTCGGATTTGACAATATACGAGACAGAAAACATATATAATAATAAAATTAAAGTATTGATTACGTACACAATAGCCTCAATGGATAATATATTGAGGTATAGTGTACCCATATGACCAAGCTACGGGCTCCTCATTTGCTTCTTCTTTCTTTTCTTCCTCCTCTACAGGGCTCACACTTGCTAGTTCTGCATATACATTACCACTTGGTAATATGCAACACAAATTTGATTTTTTCCCTAATTTTTTTCTTAGCAAACTTGTTAGCTTCACTGCATCCACTCCTTCTCCTATCACCTCTATTTGGTTCTTATCGTTTTCTCCTAAAGCTGCAGATTCTACACCTGCATGTGTATTATTATCAACTTAATTGCATGCTAAAAATCTATACATATATGTAGATAAATATAAATTGCCAACGATAAATTTTTAAGTAAACTAAATCGTAAAGGTTAAATAAAAACGCAATTTCTTTATGATTTATATATATATATATATAAAAGTGTTTTCTATGGTTATTTTATTTTTAAACAAAATAACTTATTTTGTTGAGAAAAAATAGTTTTTTTTTTTATAAAAAATTATAATTTTATTTATATTTTTTCATAAATTAAACTATTTTTTTGCAATTTTACTTAATTAAGAAAAAATTTCTAATTTTGTAAAAATATAATTTATTTTGTAATATGATTTATTTTATAAAAAACAATAATTTTATGAGAAAATAATTTTGTAATTATGAAAAAATATTACCCTTTTTAAAAAAATCATAATTTTCTTATAAAAAGTATCTTATAGGTAAATTTTTACATAATTTTATTTTAAAATAAATTACAAAATTTTATTTTTTATGGCCAATAGGATAGTTATAAATAATAAATATAATTAAAATATTTAAAGTATTATAGTTAAATTAATCTGCTATACATTTTAATAATTAAAAATGAGAAATGCTATAATAATTAAGATAATATTTTAAATTTATATATATATAAATTTTATAAAAAAATAGTTTAATTTATGAAAAAATATAAAAAGAAAATATTTTTTATAAGAGAGCCATTTTTTTTTTTGTAATTACAAAATTATTTTTCTTTTTAGTAAAATTGTTGTTTTGCAAAAAGATAAATTATATTTTTATAAAATTAAATAAAATTATTATTTTTCGTAAAAAATTATTTATTTTTCCCAAACAAAATAGGCTACTTTATTTAAAAACAAAATAATCATAGAAAACACTTATATATATATATATATATATATTTCATAATTAATTTACCTAAAACTCCAACTACAATCTTCAAGGCCTTGGAGCGAGTCTTCTCGCTATTCATGGAGGCTTTGATCACTATCTTTTGCTGCTTTCAATATTGAACAGAAAAATAACTCCAAATTTTAGTATACTTCCAAATACGTATGTTATCATAATTTTTTTTTTTTTTTGGGGGACATGCTACAAAAACTCATATTTATACTTTATTTAGAGAAAAAAAAATTCTACCATGTCTTTATTTTTAATAAAAATAAATTGCAATTTGCAAATCACAATCCTTTATGAGCATAAAGATTTTATTCTATAAATAAAAACAAAAAATACAAAAAAATTGTTATTTATATATTTGTGAAATGGTGAATTTAAATTCTCAATTAGAATCTAATTAATAATAATAATAATAAAATGAAAATATCCTTTTTAATTAAAAACAACAAAACTTTACCTTCATAGTTTTTGTTTGCTTGAGACAACAAAATAACAAAGGAACTCTTAGTTTTAAGAGAGCAGAGATTTGTACTTAATTTTATTGAAGTGGTTGGTCTCTTTATATACATAATATATATGCAATTTTGAGGAAATTTCTTTGTTTCTTCCTCTCTATTTTATATTGTTTTGTGTTTACAAAATCCACAATATATAACTATATATTATTTTGTTAATAAATATTATATAAAATGACTAGCCAAGAAATAGATTTAGTGGGTGTTGGCCGAAGACTTAATTAAAACAATTAAAAAATACCATATTTTTACATTTATTTGCTTCATTTCTAGAATATTTTGATAGATCAATGTTAACTTGTATAGAGAAATGACATAGAAATAAGAGTACGTTTAATAGGACGTAATGAAATGTAATGTAATATAATCAAATAAATTTTTAATATAAATTTATATTAAAAATTTATTTGATTGCATTATATTATATCTCATTATGCCTTACTGAACACACTTTAAATGTTTAAATTTTAATTTAGTCCAGTGAATTTTTTTCAAGTTTGGCTTTTATTTTTAATGAAAATTTAAATAATATACAAACTTTTGTTTTTTCATGAATAATGAAAATATTTTATTTTTAAGAGAGGGTACCAATATAATTGTTTAAACATTTCATATTGAAATACAATATAATTGATTAAAATTTAATATGCTATTCTAAGCACACTAGTAAATTATTTAAACATTTAAGTTTAATTTAAATGTTTCTATATTACTGTTTATTGTTAGACTTTTTTTTTTAATAAATTTAATCTTATATAAAATTTAAATTCATAAACTTTAAACTTGAGAAAATTTTAATATATGCAAGCATGAAGACATTGAAAGTGAGCAAAACAATGGGGCTGCATTGTAAAAGTCTCAAGTGGGAATACTTGCAGATTGACTAGTTCTTCGACCGTACATTAGTCAATTCAGTGAATGCATAAGTCAATTAGATACCGGTTTAGATTTTGGCCAGTTCTAATTATTTTTTATTAAAAGTTCATTTACTTGCTTATTAATCAAGTCAATTGACTATTCATACTCATTCATTAATTTTTATCATATGAAATTTCATGTCATTTTACACCATATACGCGCAAGAAGATATTGATAAGAAGAATATATATATTTAGTACATAGAACACATTCAACGTTTCAATTTTCAACTCATCCTGCTTCATCGAATTTGCCAAATATATATATTATATTCTATTACGTTTTTTTTAATATATATATATATATATATATATATATATATATATATATATATATATATATATATATATTTATTTATAACTCTATATTTTTAGAGTTATTTTAATTGTTTAAACTTAAATTTTAACTCAATTCTCAAGAATGCAATAATATTATTACTTATTTTTAGAAATAAATAGTTCTACAATTTATAAATAAATTATAACATATTTTAAGTATTTTTATTTTATTTTTGCAGATCAAAATGATGCAATAAAAATAATGATGCAAGTAATAATTCAAGTTTTCAATCCATGAGAAATAAATTCAATGGTTGGTGGCTAAAATTCAATGGTTGGTAGCCAACCTAACCATTTTTGAATATTGATGAAGGAATTCAATGGTTGGTGGCCAACCTAACCATTTTTAAATATTGATGAAAGAATTCAATGGTTGGTGGCCAACCTAACCATCAATGTTGAATTTTTGATGTAAGAATTTTAATGGAACTTGAATTCTTCCACCAAACATGTCTATAAATACCATACTTGGCAAAGGGAAATAGCATCAAAGAAAATCCATAAAAAAAATATGTAGAGAGATTTTTATATGTTTTCTTAGAGTAGATTAGTTTTATTTTTTATTTTGATAAAGAGGAGGAGTTTTTGGAAGCTTGAGTTCATCAAAAATTGTATCCCAAAATAAGTTCTCTCTAAACTCTATTCTTGAATTTAATTATAAGTTATTATTATTTTTATTATGTTTATTGTTAATTTAATTGTTTCTTTCTTTTTAATTATGAATAGCTAAATTTATTTTTTTAGGATTTAGATGTAATCTTTTGATTTGCATATGATTATTTATATTTAATTGATTGGATTTGATTGTTGGAATTAATCTTTTATCTTAGAACTTAATGCTTGTAATTAACTGGCCATTAATTGCATGATTTAAGATATTGTGTGAAGTAGCGAGAGTGGAAGCACAATATTAGTTCATTAGGATAATTGACCTAGGGAATGTATTGCTTAGAGATAAGAATACTCCTTTGTGATTTTTAAAAGGATTTCCGTAAAACTTAATGGGTTTGTGTTAATTGCTTATGATCACGAGAGTAGACGTAAGATTAATATGAACACACATGTTGTATCTTGAGAGAGAACATCATATAATTTAGGGAAATCTAATCATTAATTCCAGCAAAAATAATCCATCTAAAAATTATAAAGAAATCATATGTGATCAAATTGATGAATTCTAAATCCTAAACCTTTAATTTTATTTCATATTTATCATCATTTATTTACTTCTTAAAATATAAATTCTCATAGTTGATTTTCTAAATAATAGAGTAATCTTAATTTTGGTACTTGTCAACCCTTCCTTGTGGGATTGACACTTATTTCACTACTATATTACTTGTTCACGACCTGTGCACTTGCAGAAATCGCGCAACAAGTTTTTGGCGCCGTTGCCGGGGAAGGCAATTTTTGACAATATCAATAGATTGATATACTCTATTACTTTAGATTTTGTTTTTCTTTTCTATTTTTTCTATTTTGCAGGACTTTTATAAAAAAAAAAAAAAAAAAAAAAAAAAAAAAAGAAGGCTTTCCACAACTTTTGATGGAGGAATGATACTAAATAGAGCAGCAAGCATGTATGGTGAGGATAGTTTTAGTAAGTTAAATACTAAAATCGATACATTGGTTAACTTAATTGATAAACTTGATACAAATAGTTTATTTAATTCATGTTTAAGTTGTGATATGTGTGGAGGTAATCATTTGAATTCTGAGTGTCAATATGCAAAACAAGTACAATTTTTTCCAAATTATAATAGGCATGAGAATTATCCATATTCTAACATAAACAACTCAGGATGGAGTGACTATTCAAGCTTTTCATGGGAAAACCAATGCGATCAAGGTAACAATTTATGGTATCCTTATCAATATGATTTTCAACACCATGCACCATTTAAAGAGCACAAACCATCTTATGAAATAGCATTAGAAAAATTTATGAATGCTACTTACGAACGATGTGAAAAAATAGAAGATAGGAATCAATGGGCTAGCCACAATACAAATGATGATGTACAAATGGAACAATTCACTAGCCCATTAGATACTCAAAGCCATGAAAACCTGACAAGCCAAATTGAAGAACATTCTAGAGAGCAATGCTTGGCAATTTCTTTGAGTGATGATAAGGAAGAGACGATTGATCAAGGAGATACTTCAAGCAAGCAAGAAAAAAATGAAGAAGTTGAGCATAATTTGCCCAAGAAATATTATTCTCTTATGGATAATATCTGCGGAGTGGTTGAAATTGATGGGGAAATTGAAAAAGGATTTGAACAAGAGCACTCAAAGGAAACTTTTTCAGTTTGTTTGGTGAATACAACATCATATATGTCAGACCATAAAGAATATCAATTTGATGACTTGGAAGAAAAGAAGAAGCATTCACCACCATCAACTGAGCACTCACCGACTCTTGATTCAACTCCACTACCTTCCTATCTCAATTTCTTAAGAAAATTCAGAGCAAGAAAAAGAGTTCGTTTGAAAGCTTTTGGAAATTATGAGCCTAATTGTGAAATATTAAATAATTCTTGTCTTAACCTTTTTCCATGCAGGCTCAAATTAAGCTGGCTGGACTCATTAAAATTGGCAAAAGTTTATCTTTCCATAATTATCGAGATGATATACTTTGTGTATTATCCTCCATGATGAAAATCTAGTTATAGTCAAGCTGAAGACTATAAATTAAGCGCTTTTGGGAGGCAATCCAAATTTCTAACTTTTTACTTCTTTTTAATTTCTTTTGTTCTTTTGCTTGTTTCATTCTATTTTAATTTTGCTTTAGTGTTGTTTGTGAGTTATTAAATAGCTTATTAAGAGGAAACCCAAGTTTTCTCTTTACTAGGTTTCTTTTATTTCTGTTTAGTTGTTTCATTTTAAATTTTCTCTTTCATTTTCTTAGCTAAGTTAATCAGATATGGAAGCATCTCTTGCAGCACTAAAAAATAGATTTCCAACTCTTCCCCAAGATGTACTCAAGAAAATTGATGAACGCAGATTGGAAAGAATGAAGGCATTTAGGCGTCTGAATCTTCCTGAGAATATTCGCTGGATCATAAAAGCCAAAGTACGATTGGCAGGTGAGCTTGATGACTCATTTATTAAATGTTTGCCAGGTACGGGGAGAAGTTCTTACTCAAAGAAGAGGAGAGCTAAGAGAATGGGAGTCTGCTACAAGTGTGCAAGATGGAATTGCAACACACGCTGTAGAAATATTGGATTTGCATCCATAAATCGAGAAGACAAAATTAAATTCATAAAGGATGGACTGAGTAAGGAGTCTATGGATAATATCTTACAGACTCTTGAGACGCATTCTTGTGGACAAGTTCAACGCACTCTTTTAGATTTATGGGAACTATTCAAAGAAGAGAAGCAGCGTTACAGTCTAGGGAATCTGACGATAAAAGACCCTGTTTGCCAGTTAATAAGAAAACTGGATAGGAAGCCTATCCTCGACTCATAGAAGGCGTGTAAGCGGTTACTGGACGTAAAATCAGAGGAAGATGTGAGCCAAAATCACAACTACTGTTTATAATCAGGTGTATCACTAACTTTTTTATTTTTCAATGCATTATTTTTTTCTACATCTTGCAGTACTTTTTGACTTTTTAGCACCTAGATTTTATTTTCCTGCAGATTTTTTCTACTGTCGACAACTTTTTATTCTTTCAATGTCTACTTTTAGCTTTTCAATATTTTCTTTTTGACTTTTGTACTCACGCTGCAGATTTTTCTACTTTCGTTAATTTTTTAGTCTTTTAATGTTTGCTTTTAGTTTTTCAATGTTTTCTTTTTGACATTTGTACACACAGTATTAATTATTTTTGTTTTTATTATCATTTTTGTTTTTTATACTTTTTCTATCAACAATTATTTTATCCCATTGAACTGTTCTTTTACTCTTCTAGTTTCTTTATATGCATATTCATTATTGTCAATATGCACACAACCCTTTCGAGAAATCTGTGAGAGAAAATGGCAGAATCCTCAACACGCAAATTCGAAACTATTTGTGTCTTTTGTAGTCCAAACTCTGGCAAGAAAAGAGAGTACTTGATAGCAGCTAATGAACTTGGTAGGATTTTAGCTGAACGAAAAATTGATTTGGTGTTTGAGGGAGGTAGTTTAGGGTTAAGGGGTTGTGTCGCAAGTTCTGCATATATTAGAGGTAGTAAAGTCTTAGGAGTAGTTCTAAAGGCTTTGGCTCGAAATAAACAAATCACTGGTGGAACTATAGGTAATGAGTTACAGGTCAATAGCATGTACGAACGAATGGCATACATGAATCTCAATGCTGATGCTTTTATCACATTACCTGGTGGTTTAGAAACATTTGAAGATATTTTCACCATTGCATCTTGGACCCAATTAACTGTTCTTCAAAAGCCATTGGGATTACTTAATGTTGATGGTTTTTATAATGGTTTGTTATCTTTTCTAGATCATGCTGTGGAACAGGGTTTTATGACACCGGCGAGTCGACGCATCTTAGTCTCTGCTTCAACTATTGAACAATTGATTGATCAACTGCAAAACTTTAAATCCGAACCTGATCCATTGATGGCGCAGGTAGTTTGGCACCCCAGGGCTAGTAGCAGTAAAAAGCGAGGACTAGATCTGAATCTCCGATTATAACTTTCCTAACTTTTGTAGTTTTTTTTTTATCGCATTTTTTTTTGTTTTGTGTGTGTTTTTTTTGTTGCACTTGATCAAGCGAAATTTTAGGTTCAATTCACTAAATGTAAGATGGCTGAGTAAAGAGTTACTTTTGTACTCTTGATACGCATCTTAAATTTATGTGATTTTCCTTTTCAAAAAAAAAAAAAACTAACTAGTTAGCTAACTAACTAGCTAACTCAAGAGTTATTCATACAAGATGGCTGAGTAAAGAGTACTTTTTATGCTCTTGATACGCATCTGTATTTTTTTTTCTTTTTTCTTTCTTTTTTTTTAGTTTCCAAAATAAAAAATTAAAAAAATAATAAAAATAAACAAAAATAAAAAAATTGATATTTTCTTTTTGTGTGATTAATTTCTCATGCTTGCTTTTAGTATTGTTTCAAGATGTTTTACAGGAAATAAGGAAGTGAAATGCATATCCTGCTTATAATTTGGAATCCACTTTTCTACAAGAGGGAGTATTTTCTTTCTTTTGGTTTGTTTATTTGACATTGAGGACAATGTCTATTGCAAGTTTGGGGGAGATTTAGTTTGTTTTTTTTTTCCAGTAATTTCTTTCATGATTTGATGAATAAATTTAAAATTTTTTACTCTTTTATTAATAAAATATGCTTGTGTTAAATAAATTGATGAAAGGTTAATGATAGATTATAATTGATATTTATGGATAATTTATTAAAGTATTTCAGGTTGAGCAACTATTTTGGGTAAGAAATTAACTTTTATTAAGATTATGTTTTGTTTTGCTTTACATTATATTGATTGCATTGAATTTGTGTATGCTTACTTAGAGAGGGCTTCTACACATTTTTATCTTCATTTGCCTCACCTATCTTAGAACATGTTTTTGCAAACTTTTGAGGCGAAATTTTGAATTCATTTTGAAAGAGAGATATGATTTAGGCATTGTTTGTTTAGCCTGTTACTTGTATCTACCCTTATTTTAATTTTTTTTCCTAGTTTACCCCTTTGTGCCTTGATAATTTTAGCTTTCTTTTTTTTGTTAATTAACTTTAATTGTTATCCTTCACCCTGTTTGTGAGATAATTTTGTCAAGTTTACATTTTAATGAAGAAAAGAGAATTATTAAAGTTTTAAAAGAAAATAAGGATCTCTAATAACTAAAAGCATTATTCATTGTAAAAGATCACATTCTGCTTAAAATAAGTTTGGGGAAAAGCAAGAAAATTAAATAAATAAAAGTTAATAATTCTTGCTTGTCTTTAGAATAATGTTGTTAAAAAAAAAAAAAAAAAAGAAGAAGAAGAAGAAGAAGAAGAGGTGGGCTTAAAAGAAGAAAATATTGAAAAAAAATAGTGCTTAAGATGAAAAAAAGGATCCTTCATTAATATAATTCATTTATTTGAGCTATTGATTTTGTAAACTTGGCATAATTATTTTACTTTTGTTCATTTAGCCTGTTTTTTGTTTAGCCAAAAATACCTTGTGATAGCCCCATTACAACCCTAGTCAAGACCTATTGATCTCTCTTGATTTGTGAATTCCATTAGTGGAGATTGTTTGCTTTAATATGCTTATGAGATTTGTACATCTATTTTATATCATTTGATAGAGGCATTTAAAGATATTAGTGTATATATGCCTATCTGAAGTGCAACAATTTCTTTGTAGTTGATTTAATGCATAGTTATTCAAGGTATGATTAAGATGAGGATTGTTTTGAACTTGAGATAGAAGCTTGACTTGCAATACTATTGATATGTTGTTTGTAAATATTAATTTCTTAAGACCTTAAAAAAAAAAAATTCAACATAAGCATGAGGGGATTAAGTCTCTTTTTTGTGATATTTTATTTTTCTTTGAAAAAAATTTTAAAGGTGTTTGTGGGTATCACCACTGGAAGCCCTCACGAGACTATAACTCGTCCTCTATGGGACACCTAGGGGTTTAAAGGCTTGTTGCATACGCTAAATGCAATCGTAATTCCTACGAAAGTGGACTAGTTTAGGTTTTAAATTTTCTTTTGCTTGAGGACAAGCAAAAACTTAAGTTTGGGGGTATGATAACTCTATATTTTTAGAGTTATTTTAATTGTTTAAACTTAAATTTTAGCTCAATTCTCAAGAATGCAATAATATTATTACTTATTTTTAGAAATAAATAGTTCTACAATTTATAAATAAATTGTAACATATTTTAAGTATTTTTATTTTATTTTTGCAGATCAAAATGATGCAATAAAAATAATGATGCAAACAATAATTCAAGTTTTCAATCCATGAGAAATAAATTCAATGGTTGGTGGCCAAAATTCAATGGTTGGTAGCCAACCTAACCATTTTTGAATATTGATGAAGGAATTCAATGGTTGGTGGCCAACCTAACCATCAATGTTGAATTTTTGATGTAAGAATTTTAATGGAACTTGAATTCTTCCACCAAACATGTCTATAAATACCATGCTTGGCAAAGGGAAATAGCATCAAAGAAAATCCATAAAAAAAATATGTAGAGAGATTTTTATATGTTTTCTTAGAGTAGATTAGTTTTATTTTTTATTTTGATAAAGAGAAGGAGTTTTTGGAAGCTTGAGTTCATCAAAGATTGTATCCCAAAACAAGTTCTCTCTAAACTCTATTTTTGAATTTAATTATAAGTTATTATTATGTTTATTATGTTTATTGTTAATTTAATTGTTTCTTTCTTTTTAATTATGAATAGCTAAATTTATTTTTTTATGATTTAGATGTAATCTTTTGATTTGCATATGATTATTTATATTTAATTGATTGGATTTGATTGTTGGAATTAATCTTTTATCTTAGAACTTAATGCTTGTAATTAACTGGCCATTAATTGCATGATTTAAGATATTGTGTGAAGTAGCGAGAGTGGAAGCACAATATTAGTTCATTAGGATAATTGACCTAGGGAATGTATTGCTTAGAGATAAGAATACTCCTTTGTGATTTTTAAAAGGATTTCCATAAAACTTAATGGGTTTGTGTTAATTGCTTATGATCACGAGAGTAGACGTAAGATTAATATGAACACACATGTTGTATCTTGAGAGAGAACATCATATAATTTAGGGAAATCTAATCATTAATTCCAGCAAAAATAATCCATCTAAAAATTATAAAGAAATCATATGTGATCAAATTGATGAATTCTAAATCCTAAACCTTTAATTTTATTTCATATTTATCATCATTTATTTACTTCTTAAAATATAAATTCTCATAGTTGATTTTCTAAATAATAGAGTAATCTTAATTTTGGTACTTGTCAACCCTTCCTTGTGGGATCGACACTTATTTCACTACTATATTACTTGTTCACGACCTGTGCACTTGCAGAAATCGCGCAACATATATATATATATATATATATATATATATATATATATATATATATATATATATATATATATATATATATATATATATATATATATATATATATATATATATATATATATATATATATATAATTACGTTCTTTTTAGGTAAAAAAAAAATCCTTAACATCCGTGTTTTTGCCAATATGCATCAAAAGGAATGAATTTGTAGGAAATAAAAAATTTAAAATTAAAAAATAGGGATAGATAAGAGAGGACACATAAAATTTATAGTGTTCATGTATAATAAATCCTACATCTGCTCCCTAACCTTAATTGAGTGTTTTCGCTATCAATGGAGTTTTAACAAATTCATTTCCAACTTAGTATTTAAACTCACACCAAATCTTATAAGTATTTTCTCAAAGTTCATACTCAATCCTTACCGGTGTTTTTTTCAATGCTCGTACTCAAACCTGAATAAGAGTTTTACTAGGCTCACTCCCAACCTCATAAGTATTTTACAAAGGTTAACACACAACTCTTGAGCAATAAAAACTCTCACAACTAACACAAAGTGTCTAAATTAAAAGAATAAGGCTTTAGAAATTAAATTGCAAGTGTTTGGCCACTAGGAAGATTGTTTAACTTCATTTAAGGCCTTTGGATGGGATATTTATAATTTCCCTCCACTAAATGGTCGTTACAAATAGATCATGGCCAAATCTCTCCATAATAACTAGAAAATTTACATCAAAATCATAGTTACAGAGCCTTGATCGCGGTCGCGACTGCGATTAAGACTTTGCTGGCTGATTAAGTAATCCATTGGCAAGGATTTCTGAGTTATGAACGTCGCGGTAGTGATGCCTAGATCACAGTTGCAACTTCCATTGCAAACCTCTCTGTCTCACTTGGAATTCAGCCCTATTATCTTAAATTAATTCACATTCGCCATTACTTAGATCGCAATTCCTACTTTCTTATTGTGGGTGCTATTCCTAGATTGTAGGCACAACTTACAAATTAGTTTCATAACTTAGAAATTTTTCAGTATTCTTGATTTGCCACCTTTTCTAAATGTCTTGCCTGCAAAATCAACACTTAAAACAACAATTAGAATACTTCAATTTGATTGTCAAGATTGACTAAATTGAGAACTCAATTTAGGACAACAATCTCTCTCTCTCTCTCTCTTTTTGACAATTAAATTGAATTTGAAATAAAATTGAGTGAATTACATAACTCTCCCTCAATCAAGGATCCTTATAATTTTTATAAGTGCATTTTCTTCATTCCAGCTTTGTCATATCATATTTTTAATTCCTTTCAAATTAATTCTCCCCTTTGGCAAGATTAAAAAAAGGGGATGGGTATATAGTAGGAATCATAGATTGAAGGTGATTAGAGGCATCATTAAGTAAAACATAAATAAAAGTTGTATGGAATTGAAGTAAAACTGAAACAAGCTAATAAACTAAAACTGCAGTCATTTGAGAGGATTAATACAATATGGATCATTGCAATGATGTGCCAAAATTTTTGAATGCATGAGATTGAAAATGAAAAAAAACAAGAAAAAGAGAAATTAAAAAAGTCTTAAGAAAATAAAGAAAAATTTTTAAAAGCCCCTAGAACTAAGGCACTTGGTCTTGTGTTTCCTCTTCCTCTTCTTCCTCACTTGTTTTCCAATCTTCCAAGTGACAATGACAAATTCTCTTGAATATCAGTGATATCATGATGAACATGATTCAAGAGACTTACCTTCTTCATTGCCTTACTAGACATTTTATCTATGCTCATGGAAGGTTGAGAAGTTTGAGCTTGAAGGGATGTTTGAGTGGCTGATTCCCTTGGTTGAGTTTCTTATCGGAGTTCCTCTTATTGGCTAGCTTCTTCTTGGACCACCACCTTGGTCTTTTTTCTAGATTTCTCTCTAATACTAATCTCTCCAAATATGTATTCATAGTTGTCATCATTCTCCCTTATGCATTTGGAGCTAATAATATAATCAATATCAAGCATGCCAAAATTGGCCTTGAAGTAAGTTTGGTTCTTAAGTGTCTTTTTCATCGCCTTAAATTTCTCCATCAATTTTTAGCCTTGGAAAAATTGGAGAAATCACTACTTTGAAAAGGATTCGCATTGGTAGGAGGGACAGAAGCATTTAGGTCTAAAGCATGAGATGTGGAAGTTTTGAGAGCCTTTCCCTTATTGGTAAGATAGATAATGGGAGGAGTAGGAACATGGCTAGTTTCGGTTTGAGCAGAAGCAGGCTTAACACAAGGAAGAGAGATAGTGGCATTGGTCATCTCTTTGACCTCATTGATGATAGACTGGCATTAGGTGTTAAGAGCATTGGTAAAGTTGGTAGATTGGGTGTTGAGGGCATTGGGAAAAGAGTCGGCTTGAGTTTTTAGAGCGGTAGTGAGTGCGGTTTGGAAGGTTTCTTCTTACTTCTTGATTAGGTTAGTGAAGAAAGCGCTCATGATATATTAATCAAAGGGGTTGGAAGTGTTGGCCATCGGTACCTTTAAAAGAAAAAAAAAAGGGTAAGAACTTGTATTTTGAAAGGAGAAAGAGGTATATGGATTGTAATGGTGTATTGAGAAAAGGATTCTCTCTTGTTTGGTTAGTCATCGGGTAGGAAATTTGGTGAGTGTGGTTATGTGTTTTAGGATGGTGGACCACCGATTTTAGTGTTTGAGGTGCTTGGGACTTTTATTATCGAGTTTCTTATTTTTTATATGCATGATAATATCATGACACATGCTAAAAAATATTTCATGGGCATACGCACAAATGTCTCTCTTATTACAATGCATAAAACCTAGGGTTAACACTAGGGTAACTACATGCATAAAGATGAACGGTGGTTTGGTTTAGAGTTTTTGTCCTACCAGAGCATCAATATACCTAATCACATGTAAGTCAAAGAGTCTCGCGTGGGTCAAACAATATTGATTGCTCGTTACACCACCAAAATGATCGGGGATTAACCGATGGGTGGAATATTTTTGCTATCTTCTAACATACCTAAAGAGAGTTATTGAGCAAATGCTACTCACTATTCAAAACTTTTTCCTAAAACTAAGGTTAGGTAAAGAATCTTTATTATGCAAAGTGATGCATGAAAGCTAAATTAAACTTAATGAGCCAAATTAAGATTATTTTTGGAGAAAATCTCAACCAAAAAGTAATCCTCTTATTTTTGCTTTTCCTTTTATTAAAAAGGAGGCAACCAGTCTCCAGTAGAGTCACTAGTCATGAGGCCTCCCTTGAGCACTAGCCTGATCTGCTGAGAAGGGATCAAAATGCTCATTTGGTTTTAGGTTCACGGTTGGAGCTCTCGAGTTTAGATGGCTTGATTTTGAAAATATTTTGAGAGTCACTATCTTAATTTTATTTGTTAGAAAAATATTAAGGAAAAACTTAAAATTGACTCCAATTCATTTATCTTTGACTAATATGTCCAAGGATAAAATCACTAGTCATTGAAATTATAAAGGATTCGGGGACTAAATTTTTTGGTTTAAATAATCTAAATTTGACTCTTAAGTTTAATTTGGTTTTAAAAATCAATTTCATGAGTGACAATTATAAGATGGCAATTAAAATGCATGAGCATAGCATAATTATAAATGCATGAGGAAAATAAGAGAGCAAGCAAAATAAAATATTTAGAAACTAAAGAAGTGTTTTATCTAGTCCTCGTGGATACTAAGAGAATCATATAATCGCTCCTTAACTCTAAAATAATTAAATAATTAATTACATAAATTAATAAATGAGGTGCCTTATTTAGCTCTTATAGGTTCTAGGAAGGTCACAGATTCTCTTACAAAGCAAAACATGAATATAAATAATTACTTTTGAAAGAAAAAGAGGGAACAAGAATTAATTTGGGATTGGATTTGATATTTGGATTTAAATTCCAAATATCACATGGTTTATTCCACAGTTAAGTAGCGGGTTTAGAAATTGATTGGATTGATTAACTTGAGGGTTGTACATGAGAGAGAAGGTATTGTACCTTTGATTTTAGCGAGTGAGATGGACGAAGGGTTTTGATGGATTGAAGGGTTTTGAAGTTCCATTTTATTGGTATCGGGAAGCGAGGATCCTACTCAAGGAGAATAGATAAGAACGGAAGGTCAGATTGATTGATTAATTAATTAAAAATATTAATTAATTAAGTTGATTAGATTGGGTGGATTGATTAGAAAATTGATTAATCAGTTAATTAATTAATTAAATGATTAGTTGAAAAAAGATTAATTAATTAAAAAGATTAATTAATTAATAATATGTGTATTAATTAATTAATTAAAGTGATTAATTAATTAATTAAGAATGTGATTGATTGGAGGGAGAGAGAAAGAGTAAGTGGATAACCTATCAACAAATGCTATGGAGTGTGGTAAAACGGTGAAGATGGAGGCCTATTTATATACAAATGATGATGACAACAATTTGAAAACATGAAAAGTAAAAGACGAGAAGGGTATGAGTGAAAAGTGGCTGAAAAGAGCAATTTCAAAATTTTGGAATAGGAGAAGGGAACTAGTCGCAACATGGCCTCCGCGCGACACCACATGGCCTAACTGCAGCACGCCTTAGGTAGCTCCTGTGGCCGTAGGCCTTTTCTTCTTTTTTTTTTTTAGAGATTGATGTTGGTTCGTGTTGGAAAACTAAGTATTCATGTAGCAATGTAATTGAAGGCCTATTTTTCTTTTGGGGGCCAATGCCTATTATGAGACTTTTTTAATTTATTCCATTGTTTAATTTTAATTATATGTATATTATACTTAATTTTAACATATAAATGTTAAATATATGATGTTATTTTCAATCTAACTCTAATTCAACTTCTGACTTGTGATCTTTTACTTTCATTGGTTTAAAGCTGAGCCGGGTTTGAAAACCTTATGCAAAATACACAAGTACGAAGAAGAAGAGGATGAGTAATCAAATTATCGCTTGTAGCGTAGAAACTACTCTCCAAATCTTCAACTACAGCTTCTTAAATGTGAAGCCTTTAGTTTTTAGCATGAACTCAACCAATCAAGCTCTTTTCTTTAGTAGTTGATCTACTCTCTTAGTGGCCCAAAATAAATCACAACCTTCTCTTATTTTCTTAAAAGCTTTTACATTTAAGGTGTTTTGATCTTTCAATTGCAAAGACAATAAAGAAATTAGTTCTTTCATAAAGAACTCAATTACAAAGGAAGAAGAAGCGAGAGATTTAATCTTATAATTCAAATTCTTTCTCAAAGAACCCTAGAAGAAAATAAAAGAACAAAAAGATGAAGAAGAAACTCTTTCTTCTTTAACTCTCACTCTAGGTTGAATGTAAGAAGAAGATAAAGAAGAAGAAAGAAGATGGAAATGATGAAGATGAACAAGAGGATGAAGAAGACTTTCTTCTTCTTCTCTTTGCTATTCATTTCCCTTATCCTTCTCTCAGTTTCTTTTCTTTTCTTTTCTTTTCTTTTTGTCGTGCTCCATCATCTGCCCATTTTTTTCTTTCTTTTTTCCTTTCTTTTTGTTGTGCTCCATCATCTTATATAATACCCAATTTTGCCTTTGTTTGCAACTAAGACAAAAAAAATCTCTCAATTAAGTCCTTCCTATTTTTGTCTCACAAAAATTAAGACATAATTAATATAAACTTCATTTGGATTGAACTTCAAGATTTGCTAGGAACCTTATAGATTTAATTACAAGTTTAATCCTATTACCATTAATTAGTTAATTAAACACTTTAATTAATAATTATGATAATCGCTAAAGCTCGATCAATTTAAGTCCTTGTATGTGTGACTTACTAGGTTCATATCTAATTAGTAAAAGGAGTAAGAAAACACATTTTCTCTATTAATTGCTAAGTTCCTATTTCATGCTTAGTTTTCATATATCATGAGTAATGCCTAGCATTGTATATCATGACTATCTAATTAGAAACAAATGTTTATAGTTGGTTACTTACATTCTATTGACCATCAATCATAATTAATATGCACTTAAATTCCTTCATTAAAAGATCTCAATCTTAATTAGGATCATGGATTGTGTCAAATCCTACTGTGCCTTGATTATATCTCATCTGGATTTTGATTCTCATGGTTGTTAAACCCAACCTAGATTAGTTGGTTCAATCGAAAAATCGAGAATCAAACTACATACCATACCGGATCAACCAGAATACCTAGTTTATGAAAAATCGATCGAAACTAGCTCACCCCGATCAGATACTCGACCACCCAGATGAATCGGCCACGGGTTAGCCAGTGAAACAGGTTTGAATGCTTTTTTTTTTCAATTAAAAACCTAAAATTTGCTAGATGGCTGTGAATTCCACCTTAATTTACTGTCGACACCTATCCTTCCACTATGTTCTCTCCATTTTGCTGGCTCATAATAGCCTGCTGCTCTTGATTCCACATGTAAATGCCATCACCATTACAAGGAAGCTGAAATCATGCCCCACAAAGGTGAGGTGTGTGTAGGATAAGGAGAGAAAAAAAATAACGAGAGAGAGAGAGAGATGTAATAATGTTAAAATATTTTTGTCCAAATAAAGAAAAGATTATATTGATATGTTTGTACTCTTACTGATGATAGCTAAGCAATCCTCAAGCAATACAAAGTAAAGGTGTGCCTGCACAATACAATCTAAAAATTGTGAGGTCCAAGGTTTTTGTGCTCTTTAATTAACTAACTTGATGTAAAAAAAAAAAAAAAAAGGCACTTTATGTATTATAATAAAAAATTTAATTATTAAATTTTAATAATATTAGAATATTTTTAAAGTAAAAAATCCTCAAATTTAAATATCAATTAAGACAAATTTATTAAAAAATTTTGAAATTTTATTTAATGCACTTTGATATCTTATAATTAATAATTTTTATTTTGAAAATTTATTAATAATTTACTACTTTAATCATCTATAATAATGAATTTTCATCACATTTTACATGTTAAAGTAAATTATATTTTAACTTCTAAAATTTTAAAATTTATTTTATTTCATAAAATATTTTAACATGTCAAAATTTTATATTTTATGATAGTCTCTCTCTCTCTCTCTTTTTTTTTTTTTTTTTGGATATTATTGCTTTGAATGGCTTAAAATGTATGTTGAACATTACTGTTTTATGTTGGATACTAATATAATCATAATTTTTTTATTTATGTCATTATTTAATTATACATATAATATTTAATTATTTAATTATTTTTAATATATAAATAATCAATATATGATATTATTTAAACTTTCCCCTTTAATCTCGATTTGACCTCTGACTCATGACCATTTGCATTCACTGGTTCAAAGGTTGGGTGGGGTCTGAAAACCATGCTAATTCTCAATATTATTAAATTTCTTCTAGGAAATCTTTTCAATGGATTTGTCTGTCCTAATCAGAAACTTTGGTATAAAAAATAATTAGATAGCATATGATCTTATCCTCATTTACTCGAGGTAATGAATTATATCTTGATGATTACTTATCTCCATATACCACTAATCAAGATCATCACATGCCATATATCCGTGCATAGCTAACACATCTATGTAAGTAGTAATAAATTCTAACCACCTATGAATAAGATAACTGTGTCTCCTTGTATTGAAGGGTTATATGCACTATTATGACCTAGATGATGAATCCTTGACAAGCAGTAAAACTCTATGTTATCATTATCTAATGTAATAATTCAACCTACTCATCTTATAAGTATCCACATATTGTTATAATATCACATATCAATAGCATAAGACTACCTCCATGATCCTAAGTATCTCATACTTATCATGGATAGCAGTAAAGGTGATCATCTTCCCGATTAATAATGCCCAATAAAGTATCCTATGAGTATAAACATATTTAAAATATTTGTATCAAAGCAATTTCTCACTCGTATTCTCAACTATTAAGAATAGATCATTTTACAAGTTATTTAAAAATTATATTCAAATATAATGAAACATCTTTCAAATAAAGAATATATTTAATGCCATTGAGAATTATTTCTACAATTACATAAAAAGTATATGGTTTTTACGATTTATACTACTATCAATATCCTACTTGCACTAGAGTCATACTCTATAGTATTAGAGATCCATCTTCTTAAGATGAAGTTTAACTACTATTATCTCCTTGCTTTAGTTAATGGATTAGCTGAGTTTTGGTTGATGCTAGTTTCTATATGGTTATAATGCCATTCCCAATAATTAATAAGATAATATAATAATTCCTTTCAAACTATTCTAGATTTCAAGTGAGACTTGATTTCCCTTGCTTAAACTAAGGTTCTATTATTGTCAATTTAGAGAGATACTAGTGACATATTAGAGGAAACTTTTACAATTCTTAATTATTAAATCTAAAACAGCTTCCTTTTGCAACATTCAATGCAGCATTGCATTCAATAGTAGCAGAGAAGTTTATAGCAATACTTTACTTGGAACCTTTCTAGCAAACTGCTTCTTCATTACATATATACACAAACCCGATGATAGACTCTCTATAATCTATGTAGCAACATTCTCCATTTACTAAAATTAAATCCTTAGTGCTTCTTAAGTACTTTAGGATAATTTTGATTATATTTCTAATGATTTAATCTTGGATTGGATTAGAATCTGCTAGTCACACTAACAATATTCTCGATGTGTAACCAATTATATAACTCTTGTATACTTTAAACTTCCTTTAGTCAAATCATAAGGAATCTAATCCATAATTTCCTATTGTATTTAGGGAAAATCAACTCTTGAAAGATGGATATTATGTATCTGCCTAGGCCTTTGCGGTATGTCTGGATCCATACAAAAACCAATCATGCCCTAACTAACATAGGTAGATGTAAAGATGGCTAAAGAGGGGACGAGATTAACCTTCTCTTTTTCCCTATTAATGAATCTCAAACATCTAGATTAGAAGGATGATTCATTTGGATCAACATGAGAGTCCAAATACATTGCATTGCCAAAATCCATGTTGTATATTTGAAAGACTTCCTTGCTTCTCTTATGGTACAATCCTTTTCTTGCTGAGCTCCTTTCTCATTGGTCCACAGAGACAATCAATTTATGTGATGAAGGCAGAGCTTGTTTTATCTCACCAGCCCTTAAGGTATGAAAGAGATTTTTGGTTATCCTTCAGGAAATAATCCTTTTTGAATAATCATGTTGAACTCTTCAACATCTTCTTCCAAATATGGACTTAGAAAGATTTATCATTCTCTTCAATTATCTTTATAGATATGAATTACCAAGAATGTAAATAACTTATCTTAAGTCTTAAATGGAGAAAATAACGAATAACCATTCTACAAATACAAATATATTAATACTTTTACCAACCAACGTGTTTCCATATACAAAATTGGAAAGATGAGGGTACTTCCATTATCCTTTTATACATTTAATACTCATTAAAGGAGTATTTAGCTCTTTAAAGTTTGCTTAAGATTAAAACAGATATCTTAAGCTATGCATACTTTGAAACTTTTTTAAAACTCAAAACTTTAGCTTTATTCAATGATTGTGTCTTCCTTCAAAAAAAAGTAAACTAATATTGACATCTAAATATCAAACTTATAATCATTATGCATTGCTATATCTAATATATTTATAATAGAATCATCTTTTTTATTTGCTTCGTTATGACTGTACAACTTTTGAGCATTCTTATGAAGAAAATCATATCTTTCTTAAGATTAAATATTCTACTAAACTTTTAAGGTGTTGGCATGGATAAAATACTTAGTTAGGTTTAGGCTTTTCATAAGGTTGATTAAATTACTTTGATCATTTTGTTGGATACTATTGGATGACATTCACCCAATTATTCTATCTTTCTTCTTGTATCACTTTATTGAATAAACTCTTTATCAAAAAGTAATAACATGTCATGACCTAACTTGGGAGTCGCAACTGTCCTGTGGTATGGGTAATCATAATGGCATTGAACACCTGTAGAACACACTCACCACAACAATTCTAATAAAAATCCAGTAGAGTGCTAGCTACACATAAGACATAACCCAAGATATGCAACCTACAATAAAACTAACACTTCATGTAACAACTCTTATACTCTCAACTTAATTTACAGTACCACATTCTTTATAATTCATAGTCCAAGTAATCATTACTCATTAGCATTATTCATCTCATATAATTACCAACCACAACATAATATATAGTCATATTTATTACGCTTAATTGTTAACGATTCACTTAACATTATACACATAATCACAACTTAAATATCCCAAAAACTATGACCAAAATGATCTAGGGCTCTAGATTAATATTCAAGTTGCATAGCCATTTGAGTAAAAAAGAAAAAACATAATATTTTAGTAGCTTAGTATTTCTTAAGTGAAGAAGGAACTTGAGAATTACCTTACTCATCTCTACTAATCACTTGAAAAATGTGAACAACTATAAAACTCTTAATGAGCACATAATCCACTAATATGATATGCAAGCAGCAAAAGAACAATAATATATAATAGAGTCAAACAATCTCATATAAAATGGCATTTAGCAATCACATATATTTGAGCATAAATCAAGCAAAATTTAGAAGCGAAGTGCTTCCCATATATAAAATTGAGTAGCAGCTTATGCCTTGCTTACTTACACACATCACATATAGAGCACAAGACTGATTGGATCTTACAATTAAAAATATCAAACCTTTTAAGCTAAGATCCAAATGCATACACACCATCTGTGGGTTTTATCATGTGTACAAGGTCGGATGTTACCCATATGAGTTAGGGATTTCTACTTTGAAGGAATTTTCAAATATCACATATATCAAGTGTTATTGAAGAATATTCAAGGGAATAGGCATATAAGTCATATCAGTAACATATGGAGTCAAGTAGTATAAATTATTTTGGATCAATATTGAAGTGAATAATGTGAACACAATGAATTAGGGTTAATTAATCATGAATTTTATAGTAGCTAAGGTGTTCAAGATCAAGGAATTCAATGGCACAATAAAATTTATACTTTCAAATGCATCATGATTTATAAGGAATATGGAAAGAAAAGGAAAAGCACATATCATACTAGTAAATTATTTACTCACCTCGATGCTTATGCTCCTATAATTCTAGCAAAGGCAAAAAGGTTTTTACAGACTTTAAGATCATCTTCTTTATCTTAATTATCCTTGAACTTTACATTACTCATTTTACACTCAATTATACATTGCATACTAATATTCAATACTTATAGTAAGCTAACTTTCATGTAAATTCTCAATTCCTAATTGCTAATGTTCAAGTAAACTAATTCTAATATAACTTTTTAATTAATAAGCTTAATTTCCTAACTAAATTCTTAACTTTATATAACTCAATCAACAACCAATTGACTCAAGTCTAACATATAATAATTATTTAATATTATTAACACCGACCTAAAAAGTGGCAGTTGAGCCTAATTTCTTATGGGCTTAGAGTTGGAGCAAGTCCGTGTAGATAAGACCCAATATACTATAAGGCCCAGATATAGGTAGTGAGCCCATTCGTCATGTACTTTTGCTAGATTAGGTTAGGATTTTGTGAATATTTTACCTTTGTAGATCCTCTATAAATAGGCTTGTAAACACGTTGTATAGTCTTATCAGTCAACTCAATAAAATACTCAGTATACTCAGGATTCTTTCAATTGACTTGCGGTGATCACCCTATCGAATTGATAACAATAGCCTATATATTCAACCACTTTGATTGATGGTTCTCAGCCTAAATATCAAACTCCTGATTGACAGTTGATGGCTCCAGTAGCCTATATATAGGATTTCATGTTACTTTTTCTACACATATCCGTAGGTTAACTGTTGACGACACCTTTTGCCTATATATATCATATCTAGGTTACTCTTTGCAATATAATAATCATAAAATACCAAAAATAGCATCAACCTAGAGGACTGACAGTACTGTAATAGAGACCCATTATTAACATAATCTAAAGATTTAATTATAAAAATATTTTTTAGAGTTAATATATTTTTGGCACTCTTAGTGAGACCATTCTTAAATTAGGAATATGTCAAATGCTATGTATTGTGGAATTATGCCTAGCATGTTGGCCAAAATCCTTTAGTTGAGTCTTGAAGAAAATTTATTAACTCAAAATAATTTAGAAAATTCTTTTGAAAAATTGGATAAATGTCTTAATCGGTTGAAGCTTATTTTAGAGTGTAGTCGACTGTAAATTTGAGTGAGTTAGCTCAAATTTACAAAATGATTGATCTAATAGTTCAACAAGACAAGGGCATCTTTTAGTATGGTAAGTTTCTATCTTCTCAATTTAAAGATTTTACTCTTAAGAATTCAAAGATGCCTTATGGCTGACCTAACTTATATAATTCTTATTTTTATAGTCAGCCATGTGTAATAATTTTCACTCAAATTATTAGATGAAATTGATATGTTGATTGATCCTAGGAGGTAAGAGACGTTTTATGATCAGTCCATATATAACAATTCTTGTTCATATATTATAGATAGGTTGATTGACCTTGAGAGACAAGTTAAGAGTTTATATACATGGCCGATTGATGATAACACCAATAGTTTTGAAGATGGGGAAGGTAATAACTGAACTTGGCCCATTAATGATACTAGTTGGCCAATATATCATGATTCTAGGCCTACCTATGATCACAATAAAAGGTGGTTGAGCTATAACCAAATCAGAGAGAGGCTAACCTATAATTATTCCAAAGGGAGACCAACCTTTAATCATATTGAAGGGCCATTTATGATAAAGGTTAACCCTCATGCAATGATTCTTAGCCTATTTATGATGACACTAGGGACAGGGACATGGATGAGTTTCCAATGGTTCTAGAGGAGCTCAAACTGTGACTCTTTCAATAGAACAGCCAAGGCTAAGTATGCAAGAAGTCAAAACTGAAGAACCTAGGTTCAACGACTTTACTGGATTTAAACTTGAAGACATGGAGATTATTCATATAGCTGAGCACAATATTAACAATTATGTGCGAGAAGTTAATGTTAAAGTTCTAACTTGTGAAGGGTGTTCATAATTAGCTATTAGGCTACGTCATCACTGTCAGTTCCAATATGATAAAAGATATTGTGATTCGGCGGAACCAGATGCTTTAATATTTAAGCATTTAAAACTTTAGGTGCAACAGATTTATAGTAGAAGACGGCATCTTAAAAAATGACTCATTAAGAGGCCGTATTTAAGAAAATAACCAAACTACACGAAAAACATGACCTAGTGGAATCAATCATAGTTTTGTTCGGTCATGATATAACCGCGGTTTGGTTCAATAATGATGATGTTGAATATATAATATTAGCTAAGACAAGGAAAGGCTGAGCTTATATGGCCAGTTAAGTCAAAGTAAGGCTGAACTTATGTGGTCGACCAATTCAAGATGAGACCAAACCTTTGTGGTTGCAAAAAAATGATGAATTTGAGCTTATATGGTCAGCCAAGACAAAGTAAGGCCGAACTAATGGCGTTAGCCAATACACATTGAGCCTAAGCTTATGTGTTCAATTAATACATAGTGAAACCGAGCCTTTATGTTCGGCTGAAATAAATACATAAGTGGTCTTTGATAAAGCTAAGCCTATATGATCATCCAAGGCATGATAAGGCCAAGTTAAGCCGAGCGACCAAGGCCAAGACATGGTGAGGCAAAGCCTTTGTAATTGGCCAAGACGAAGATATAATGGTCTTTAATGAGGTAGTTGTAGCACCATGTACACATTAAATGGATTAGAGTTCTTTGACATCCTTAAGTTTGGCTAACCTAAACAAACTATGACAAAATAGGAGGTTGTAATCAACTTTTTAAAGTAAGCACTTTTAATGGCTCAGTTTAAAATTCTTAGCTTAAATTATGAAGCAAGAATGAGGCCATGTCAAGATGAATATATAAAGTTCGCTTGGTCATTATCATGAAGACGAAGGGTTCATACAAAAATGAGGATTTAAATCATGTTTTTGTAAAGCCGATTGCGTGAATTTCCCTTATGTTGACCTTTTATTCTTAATGGATTTCTCTTACATTGGAACTGAGCTGACCATAATTTGGTTCATCAAAAAGCAAAACTTATATTATAAATCATTGGTGGACTAATTTATTATGCTCGGCCATAATTTAGTGCAAGTGGGAAGTGCTTAGGTTGATTTGCTACTTTAGAAATGTGAGGCAAATTACAAAAGAAAAATTGTAAAGCTCATTTTTTAGCTTATACGCACATATATGTGTATTGGTTCACTCAATTTATTAGTTTGGCTTTATAATTAACTAAAAAATAAACAAATAAATAAAGTGTAATCAAAGTGGAAAGTTTTTATCCTATATGGATTGGATTGTTATACAAAATAATGAGAATAAGTGCAATATATTACCAGTCGGGATAGTGTCGGCACTATTATAAAGCGGTTTGCACGTGCTCAGTTTGGCTTCTACTTTGGTCACTAGACAAATTATTGCCAAGCCCACTAGCTAGAGGGAGAAGTATCCACTGGGTTGTCTCTTTTTCCTATCTGAGAATGACCAAGTCTCATGAGAGACATCAGCCAGAGCTCAATTCTGATCACTAACTGGTCTGCTCAGGAATGTTTTTGAGTTTCCTTTAATTGTTATATTAATTGCAACTAAGCCCACCAGCAAATAAACATTTCTTAGGATGAACTTTGTGTTGGTATGTCAATCACTGGGAAAAAGAATTGAACCACTAGATAATCGGTCATCAGCTCTAATGTGATACCAGTAGAGTTGAGATGCCCCTCGTCCATCAGCTTAAACTCATTTTCAATCACCATTTTACCCATTTGAAGTAGTGCTCAAACTGCTTGGCGAGCTTATATAGAAATGGCACTAAGCAATGACCTGACCTCATTGTTGATGATGATTTCTCACTTATAATCAAGTGAGAAAAGTAAAGCTCTTTGTTGGTGTGCGAACGATGAATTATCAAAAGCAAGAATTCAACTAGCAAATGTGTTGCCATGTCTATTGCTAACTTGCCTGAGTCATTGCCAATATTGAATTTATATTTTAAATCAACTGAGAGAAGTTAAAATTTGTGTTAGTGATGATGAATAAGTAGCAATTATAGCCTTGCATAGGCATAAAATTAGACTCAATGAAAATTGGTTATAGGTTATATATCGAGCCTGTATCCATGGCTTTAGTCCAAAGTAATTCTAAGAAGAAGCTTACATGGGATGCACATGTTCTAGCTTCACATGATAGGCTATTATTAAAGGCGTTGGCTTTAATTTTGTGCATTATGCTGCAATTGGTATTGGGATAATATTGAAAGTGGACTTTTAAAAGGAAGTGCTTTAGCATTAAACCCATAAAAAATCATTTTATTTTTGCATATAGTGTGTATATATATTGATGTGTGTAAAACCAAATTATGATCCTCTGTTATGCATAAGCTGAGCTATCTAAACTGGTAAGATAACGAATAAAAGTGTCCAGGTGATCTACTTAGGTGAGCACTCCGATGCTTAAGTTAGAATTTATTTTTTACTAAAGAAATAGAGAATTTAAAGGGTTTTTAGAATGTGTAACCTATACCATTGAATGCTTAGAGGTATTTATAAGAGACTACCTTAAGGAGTAAGTTTCTAGAATTTAGGACCACTAAGTGCCCTAAATGATAGAGAAAGTGCTGCCTAGGAACCAAGAAATGGAAAATGTGGGCTGAGGCTAAAGACCATCTTGGTGAATGATCGGTGTCTTAGTACTAATCAGCATTTATCATATATTCCCCCGTAAGTGCCAAGTTAAAGACTCAGATTCTAGATCATGTTATAAAACATTTGCTGTCGACGGTGCATCATTGGGTTCTGAACTTGAGCGAACACCTTAGGCACGAGTTTTCAACTTTTCCTCCATGAGAAATTTGAAATGATAGTAGTTACAGAATCTTAGCCCATAATGGTCCCCGCGTGTCCGATGGAAGATTCTAGAAACCCATCGGTTTTCGCACCTCACCCTATAAATAAAGACATCTTCAATTGTTCAAGGCTTTATGCTTCTGCCTTCTTGCCTTTAGTTTTCTGCTTGAATTTCCTTGTTTCCTTAAAGATTTTGCTATTTCTTCTACAATTTCTGGAGATTCCCATCTTGGTTCTGGATCTTTGTTGCAGTAAGTTTCTTTGATTCAATCCTCTTTTGTTTTATCCTTTTGTGTTCTTATTCTTTGTGTTTTTGCCTTTAAAAAATGAAAATGAGGGATGCTGAGGATTTCAAAAATCAATTTATGGAATTCGTTAGTGACAGTACTAGTGTGTCTAATCATACCTGCACCCCTTTCCCTTCCCCTGATAGAACATACATATACAAGATAGCCCCCCTCTAAAGGTGATCCTACTAGCTAATGTCTCCCAAGTTGTAGAGTCCAAAACATGCAAATGAAAGCATTCTGGAAAAAAACCTATTTGCACCCAACCAAAAGCTAAAAAACTTAAATTGTCCAAACTCTTCAAAAATCCAAAGATCCTGAACCAAGGAAGGAAGTGGCGGGGTTCACTAGTGAAATGGCTGTTAAATAATTGGTAGCAATTAAGACCCAAGTACAAAATACCCAAGGAATACGTTCTTAGGCTTCTTGATCCTAGAACTTTTGTCAATAATAAATTAGGCGATCTAGATAAAATGGTCTATCTAGAAGATCTAAAATCCGATTACAGGTTCTCTATGCCCATATTATACATAAACGTATTAAGAGAATATAAAATATTGATCTATTAGCTATAACTAAACTCTTGGAAGGTGCTAGTGGGGCTCATGATCCTAAGAGAGATGAAAGGTTTTGAGGTCACTGGTAGGATAATGAGAGAGCTATATCCCCTGGTGGTGAAGAATGGATTCGACCATTTCAGCTTCCAAAGCGAGAAGATTATTACCTTCTTCTCTAAAAACTAGAAGCAAAGGTTCTTCATTACAACCTATAAGGATGGTTGGGGTGATCTCCCAAACTCTTGGGTGAAGAGTCTTTCCGTAATTCCTTTTAACCATCTACCTACTCTATCTCCTAGAGAAAAAGAGATGGTGATCTCTCTAGAAGGCCTAGAACCTATCTAGGGTTTAAAGATCCTTCACAATTATTTCTTTGTCGATCTTGTGAAAAGGGTAGCATCAAAATTTAACGATGCCAAGTCTTTTGCTGGTACTAACAAATGGTCACCTTTTCTAAAGTTTGGTACATATATCCAAATTTGCCTAATATCTTTTTTCTTTTTTTTTTTTTCCTTTTTTTATGCAGGGATGAAGTTTGTAGCTCAACTAATAAAGGAGCAGAGAGAAAAAAAGAGGAGAGTAAGAGAGCTTTAGGCTAAAGTTATGGCCAAATGATCTGTGGTCAAGGGTCCACCTAAAAGTAAGACACCACACAGCTCCACTGCCTGGGAGATCATTGTAGTTTATCCTCGCCCTTTATAAAAGTCTACTACATCTAGCAATGCTGTTAAAAGGGTAATGCTTGAGGGTTCATCTAAGCCATTTGAGAAGAGACTTCACCCAGTTGCGAAGAGACTCTCAATGAGCAAACTCACAAACTGTTCTCAAGTAGTAGAGAAAAAATATAGTGTGGAAGATTGTCTGCAACTTGACTATCGCCATAAAAATTATAGGGGGATCCAGCTTCCTATTGATGACAATCTTGTTACTAAGCTTTCTAATGCTCAACTTGATGGATCGGCCTATGGATACCTCTTTCAGGTTTTTGACTAACTTTCTTATGCATTAATGTTTTTTCATAATTCTTTTATTAATTGTTCATAAACTGATACAAACTTTTCAATGGATATATGATTTTTGCCAATGATAAGGACATAAAAGGATGATTTAAAAGCCAACTAGATTCACCATAAGGAGGAGATAGAGAATAATTTTGCTGAGGAGCTTGCTTAAGTGCAGGAGAACCATAAAAAAAGCTATAACAGAGGAAAAGGCAAAGTCCACTGCTTTAGAATCCGAGCTCCCAGGCTGGATCACTTCTGAGCAAGCCAAATTTGAGCAAAAGAAGGAGATTCATGACTTGGAAGGGGAGAACCAATGCCTGATTAGGGAGCTCTAGAGGGAGAATGAGACTCAGATGAAGGATGTTGAGCTGGTGGCTAGCAAACTCATCTGTTATCAAGATAAAGTGCAAGTCTAGATCAAGAAAAAATATCTTGATCTTAACTTCGACTTCATAGAGGAGATCTATCCCAACGAGGAAGGTATTAAGGGGTTGGGAGATCTGACCCTCATTAAAGTTGATGGAACATGACACTTCCATTCGAATAGGTGAGAATAATCCTACTGATGATGATCATCCCACCACCACCGAACCTTCAAATACAGTTGCCGATTATGGCATTAAAAATGTATAACTTAGGGATGATGTAAATCCTGAACTTTCTTTTTCCTTGTAAATTTTTTATTAATGAAATGGAAAAAATGTTTTTCTAATCTTGTGATTCTGAACTTGCTATTGTTATTTTTATTCATTTATTTGTTTTCACAATGCATTATATGATAGCTCGCCCATATTTCCAAACTATACTATGTATGATTAAATGTTAGAGGTTTTTGAGGTAATTGAATCTTAGGGGTCTTAGGCGATCTATCATTTGCTTATCCCCAGTGGGTTCTAGGAAGTCTCTAGTGACCTCTTAGTTTGCCTATTCCTCTCATTTGGTTGATAAATTCATCTTTAAAGCTGAACCATTAGTCTCGAGTGAATTAGAATTCACCCACTTCTGCTAACTCACTGAATATTTCTAAGGAGTCTTGAGCGCACTTATTGTCTGCCTATTCCTTAGACTTGATTTTGATTAGAGATTTTTTATAACCTAAGGAGTTTTAGGTGAATTCCTTGTTCACCTATTCCTTAAATTTTATTTCTTTTGGGGAAAAGTCATAGGGAGTCTTGGCAAATTACTAGTTCACCTATCCCTTAACTTTTACTTGTTGAAAACAATATACATAGTCTTGGGTGAACTACTAGTGCAACTATCCCTTAGTGAAACTTTCTTGCCAAATACTTGATATAAAAGTTGAGCATTAAAGATTAGAGAAGTCCAAAGTTCTAAGATTGACCCAGGCTAAAAATTTATTATGAACATATTGAAATAAATGAATAAGTTAAACCATCTAATAATGAGAGACCTGTATTTATACATCTGAATAATTACAAAAATGATTGAATTACAAAAAGAAATGAAGTTGAACTAGAAATGACTAATCTATTTATTGATAGTAGGCTCTTAAGTTAGTTCCATATTTGAGGTAGGACTTTGCCATGGCGATCTGCTAGCTAATATGCTCCACGTCCCACGACTTCCCTCTTAGTTAGGTTACAATTTGCCTACCCCTGCATTACCTCTAAAGTTTTCTATTTTTCAGAGGACCAGATCATCTTTTTTAAAGATTTTTTCTTTGACTCCTCGATTATGGTACCTAGTTGCTCTCTGTTTAAAGGATGATGTCCTTTTATAGGCCAAATCTCTTTTTTTCATACAATAGATCTAAGTTAATCCTGAGTTCTAGTTCATGATCAATTTCCTTAGCTCTTTCAGTTTGGAAGCTAGGTAAACCGATCTCTATTAGAGCTTCCGAGCCATAAGTGAGGAAGAATAGGGTTTCTCCTATAGGTTCTCTGGGAGTAGTTCGATAACTCCATAATACATTGTAAAGCTCATCTGTCCATTTTCCCTTTCTATTATTCAGTCTTTTTTTAGTCCTTATAGGATGATGTCGTTCTCTACTTTAGTCTGCCCTATTAGATTAAGGATGAGCTACTAAAGTTAACCTTAAATCTATATGGATATCTCTAAAAAAGATCTTAAATTTATCGAGTTGAATTGCTTTCCATTGTCAGAGATTATTATGTCTGGAATTCAAAATTGAAAAATTATAGACTTAAAGAAAAAATTAGTCAAGTGATCTTTGCTAGTGGGTTGGCCTAGATCCACTTTGTAAAGTGGTCGATGGCCACTATAAGGAATTTGACTTGGTGAATTGAGGGTGGGAATGGACTCAGGATGTCAATTCTCCATTGTTAAAAAGGCCAATCACATCCAATGGGGCCGAGTTCTTAAGAAGGAAGGCTAGTGATTGTTGCATGTTCTTAGCACTAAACACATCTCTGAACTAGTTCTTTGACTTCCTTTTTTAGAGTAGGCCAATAATATCTCTACAACAATGCTTTCCTAGCGATGCTGGTACTCACCTCATGGGCTCCATAAATTTCTTCATGAATCTCTCTCAAAACATAGTTCTCATCTTCAATTCGAATATACTTCAGCTAAGGACGAGTCTTAGATCGCTTATAGAGATTCCCTTATACCAATTGTATTTCATAGCTTTCTTAATTATGATCTAAGCCTCTAACCTTTTCTCTGGCAATACCTCATCTGCTAAGTACTGAATGATGTGTTCCATTCAGCTGTCTTCCTATTGTATTAGCATCATTGGAATCATCTTAGTTGTAGTGTATGGCTATAAGGATATTCTTCAAGATGATCGTTCTTCCTACAGCCACTGGCTTGGCAATCTCATATGCTTTTTCATTCTCTACCCTGGGTATTTGTCTAATCTCCTATCTACCTCTTAGCTTTCCCCCTTTCTAAAGAGCTTGCTTGGCGAGTTATGTGTATTTCTTTAATGATGCCTCTCTTACAGCATAATTGCCGTTAATTTGGTTAACAACTAGTCTTGAGTCGCTGTATACCACCAAGTGTTCCATCTTGATTTTCTAAGCTAACGAAAGACCTGTCAACAATGCTTCATACTCGATTGCATTGTTGGAGATCGAAAAGTCTAACTTCACTGCATATTCGATGAGCATTTCATGGGGATCTTTCAATATTACCCTGAGACAAGAACCTTTCGAACCCATAACTCCATCTACAAACATCTCCATATATATATATATATATATATTACAAATTTTATGTTTTATTTCTCTATTCTATTCTTGTATTTAACCATTTTTTTTATATATAACCAACTCATTTAATAAATTAAAGCAAATTAAGTTTTATTAACATAAATTGTAACATGGTGGCCAGATCTAATCAAGTCCTAATTTAATCTTAATTTGAACGTCGCAAATTATTATACAATGTACCATGTGGTAAGTTTAATTATTGATCTATAAACTAAAGAATTAAGGTTTAGAAATCTCGTTATGGCCGAATGATTTAGGATGTTTAATCTCAATTTTTATTTATTTATTTTTAATTTCTTTACACTTCACCAATTAGTCATATATCTAGCTCAGTTTCACACTTAGGTAAAATTTAAATGAAATTTCTTCATTTGTATCAAGAATGGCCGAGCAGGGAAGTATGAAAACACTCCTCCACTTCTCTACCTTCAACAATCATTAATCCAACTCAAGCTATATATATCATAGATACACAAACACAATTTCATACACTCATTTAGTTTAAATAAAAAGCTCAAAATCTATTTATCCCCATGATAGCCCAAGGTATATACACACAAAAACCTCTTAATTTTGTTTAAACTCTTCACTAAATTTTGATTGAGAAATCACAGCTAACTTGCATATAAAATCATTAAATTTTGTACTGTTTTATAATTTGAAAACTAATTTTCAATGTCTTAAAATTTGATCACTGAACTTTGCGCTATTTTCTAATTTAGTCACTAACTTTTAATTTTCTTACAATTTGATTACTAAATTTTGTACTTTTTCTAATTTGGTCACTAATTTTCAAATTTTTCATTAAATTTATCTTTTATGATCAGCTTGTAAAAAAAAAATGAAAATCTAATGATCAAATTGTTTAGAAAATAATACAAAATTTAGTGACTTTACATTAAATCATCGTGGAACAAGTACAAATAATTTTCCCCTTCCTCCTTACAATTGCCCGACTCATAGAAGGGAAGAAAAATAAAGAATTTTTTTAATTAACTCAAACAAGAACTAAAGTATTTACTTTACATTTACTAACAAATAATTATATAATTCATATTCAGATAAATATCTATTATATATTAACAAGTCATACTATAGTAATGATATTTATTGCTGCGACAATGTAATAATGTCTCAATCACATATATAAAGAGACAAATCAATTTTTTTATTCATTTTTTGAGCCAATCGGCTTTTAACTTTGAAAGCTCAATGTCTTGGTACGAGGTCTTTCCTCTTATAAGGTCTATTGTCCTTTATAATGTAATCAATTTTTGAGTTTAATGAAATCTTGCTTTTATATTAAAAAAAAAAAAAAAGTCATACTATAGTAAGGAATTCTCATACCAATTTTCGTTCCTAATAGGTTTTTTAACTATAAAAAAGGCTTAAAGTATTACATAATATCTATGCCAATAATTCTATGTTCTGCAAAAGTGAAAAATAATATCTTAAATACCGTTAGAATATTCAATAAATATTATCTCACATGAGATTATATTTCAAATTGTCTAATTTCAACCTATCAAATAAGCTAATACAAATAGATTTCAGAGAGAATTCTAATTAAAAATGTTAATGTTATTTGATGTAAATTTTCATAAAAAGATATATAAATCTTTATAGTTCATTTTATTACATTATATCTTATATAGTATAATCTCTTTTTTTGAGTATACCATCAACTATGGCTTTTTCAAAAAAAAAAAAAAAAAAAAAAAAGATTTTATGCTATTTATATTTAATGAATTACCCAAACTTGGTAATCAAGCTCTCGCCACCTCGATCAGATTGGAGGATTACGATACCCTTTCTCTTATTTGAGATACTTTTCAATATTATTTTTCACTTCACCTTGAATTCCTTGCACCCTTCAAAGGATTCCTGTGAAATACTTTATCTTATTTACTTTTCCGTTCAGGTCTAATCATAACAACTAGACATGGTCATGATCCTGATCTTAATTTAAAAAATATTAAATTTTTCAAAAGTTTCACTCGCTCTGATCTACAATTTTCTTTATTAACGCTTGATCAATAAAGCCCTGCTTCTCTATTCTATTTTAATGGGTTGAATAAAGCCCATAGCATGTCCAAATACAAGAATGGGCTGGCTCATTGGTTGATCAAAAACTCACGCTTTGAAATTCACAGCATAAAAATCTTCGAATAATGATTTCCACAATTCTACTTCCTGTCCGAGCGAGTCCACACTGCAACTGATGTAGAAACTCTCCTTAATTTTCCACACAAAGTCGCTGCTCTCTTTGCCTCAGCAATGGAAACTACATCTTTGCTACTTCACTCGCAAACATTCCCATTTAGTTTCGCTCTCGCAAACAACGGAAACACTCACGACAATAAGAAGAAAGTCTCTCTTAGACATTTCAACAAACACCTTCAATCACATCGATCCAATGCCAACTTTCACTCCCATCAGATCCTTAATCCCATCAAACTCCCATTCAAATCTTCATTTTCACTTAGCCAATCACCATCACCACTAAGATTAACGGGAACCCATTTGTTATCTTCCGTCAAATGTTCGTGTTCCAGCTCTGCAAGCACAGATTCTCACCAAAACCACACATGGCTGGAGCCCCTGAAAAACCTTTCTATCGATAAAGTTAAAGCAACCCTTTTGCAATTAACTCCCATTGATGTTATAAAGTGGTCTGCTGTCTTTTCAATTGCAATTGCAGCTACGAAGTGGACTGTCAATTTGTTCTTGAACCCCTTTTTCTGGGTGTATTTTAGCTGGACTTGGTTGTTTTGGCCGTGGTTTGTAGCTATATCACTTGCGGTTTATGGGTTTTATTGCTTTTATAAGCATTCATTGGGTGAAGCTAACATTTTTGAGCAACTTGCTCTTGTAACCTCAGTGTTTACTTGGCTAACTCTTGTCCCTCCTGCCCATTTCAACGGCTACCTCGAAGGATGGCCTTTTGTGTTTTTCTTTGTCTACCATTATTTCTTTTTCTTCAATGTTAGTGTGAGGAAACGTTTGTATGGAGATTATTATGCGCGTCCACATGACTCTAAATGGGATGTGAATCCACCCAAATGGTCTCGCCTTTTGTTCTGTGTTGGGGTCATGGTTGGTCACTGGCTTGCAGCTTTTGAAGGACCAGAGCTGCACCTTATTCCTGGTGGATGGAGTAATGCAGGAATTTGGATTTTGATAGTAATAAGTTTGCTGATGCAATACAACTCGACTCTTTATCTTGCCAAATATTCAGAGAAGGTGGTGGTTCCTACTGCTGTTGTGCAATTTGGGCCATTTAGGTGGGTCCGGCATCCGATATATTCATCCACAATGCTTCTGTTTGCAACTTATTTTCTTGCCCTTCGTGCACCTTTGAGCTTGTTGTTTGTGGTAGCAGTATGTTTGGTGTATTATGGCCAGAAGGCAAAAATGGAGGAGTCTCTGATGATAGAGAATTTTGGGGAAAGATATTTAGAGTACATGAGCAAAGTCCAATACAAGTTCATTCCATTAGTTTATTAAGGAAACCTCCAGGTATGCCATTGTTTATGCAACATGATCTGTTTTACAGGTAGTCGAATTTGAAACAAGAAAAGTAAACATTCAATGAAATAGCGTACAATTTATGCATTGTCATTGCTCTTGTGCCTTGTTTTTATTTCATTTTTCTTAGGCATTGGCATTCACATAGTTGATTCATCCCTATGTTTGATATCAATCTTGGTTTGGTGGAATTACATGGAATATATACTTATTTGTAGTAATTAGCCTGCGAGATCATGGCTTTCTGGAGTTCACACTGAATTTTCTAGTTCACAAAGTTCATTGCTAAAAGTGACCTTGATTCTCATCCAATCACATTATTACATACGGGAATTATAAAGTTCCTATGAGTTATAAGTTGCTATGCATATTTAGTTGAACATGCCAAAAGGATGTGCAAGAGACATATTTCAGCAAGAGGCTACCTTCACTTGGCATGGTTCTTTGATTAGCATGTTGAAACCTATGTTAGCTATTGAGTGGATACTTTGACACACGGAATGAGAACAGGAATATAAAGTGTCCTTGTCTGGAAATCTAGTGTGGTGGTGGTAGGCTTCTTTCGATTTGTTTAGTGGGTGCAAAATACAGTTATGTGGACTGCATATTTAATAAAATATCATATATTGGATTGAAATAAGAATAAGCAAAAAGATATTCAAGTATCCTACAACTGCGATACATTTGTTTCAGTTTAAAAAATTCCTATATAACTACTTCAATGCTAAAAAACTAGTCCAAATCTCAAAATTCACAGTATAATAATGGCTATAATAACATTATCTGGATTGTTTGATTCTCTGCCAGTGGTGGTTTGCATTTTGAAATGCGAGTTTTATTATTTCAAATCACTAATGATCCATAATCCGGATCCTAGAGAATGCAGATTCCTTAGGGTTGTGGTGATTTTTGGTAACACCAGTTGAAACAAATTGAATGAGGAGATTTGTTATGCAAATAGTTTTGGCTCATGGAAAGGTCAACTGTGGTTTATGATAAAATGACTTTTGATGTCCGAGAAACAAATGTCAGTGTAAAGATGTTGAGATAGACAGGAAAAGATGAGTAGAAACAAAGCATGTGGGAAGGAGATGCAACACCAATGGAGGAGAACCTGGATGTGAATCTCTGAGAAAGTTGTCTGGACATTTATTTTTTTTCTTGTAGTCACCTCACAAAACTAGTTATGTTATTATTGTTTTTGATATTTCCATCACTGCTGCTTACCTTATTACAGGCTTGAAATACTATAATATTTATTTGGAACTGACATATGGCTTTTGATCAATCAACACCCTTTTGCACCTCTCCACCTTATAACATAGGGCTTAATATCTTCTTTTTGGAGATGGAATGATGTAGAACAACTCTGGGGGACCCAGGAATTAGGTATTAAAATAACTTGACAGAACTAGTTACCTTCACAAAAATAAAAAAAGAAACAAAATGAACTACGAGCCTTACTCTAGCAGAAGCTATGACTCAAGCCCCAGACTTGTATCACAGAAATCAAAAATAAAAGAAGAAATTACTAAAATCTTGGCTGAAACTACCTTGTAACAATGCTTTACAAGCATAAGCATTTTATAGATTCAAAAGTAATCGTAAACCTTTACTTGGATTCCAATCCATATAAGGTTTGGACTTCCTAAACAAAATCTCATTTATTTGACTGCTAGACTGATTAGGACTATAAATTAACAGCCCATTTGGAACAAATGAATCACAAATGTGGAATTCATTACAAATGAATTCTCATGTTTGAAATGACACAACTTAAACTATGAAATTCAATTGAATTACATATTTTTATGTTTGGAATCATTTAGGAGTGAAAACAAAGATTCCATATAGTCAACCCTAATTAATTTTGGGATTAAGGTTAAGGTTGAGTTGAGTTGAGTTGAGTTATAATTAATATTTAATTTCTAAAATATAATAAAAAATTAGTTGGCAAAAAAAAAAAAAGAAAAAGAAAAACTAGTGATCTGAATACTTTTGAATATGAATATAAACTTATTAGATTTCTTTCATTTTTTCAGAAAATTTTATGATTTGGTTGAATTTTCCTTGAAATTTCTCAAAATTTTTTGATATTTTGTCATATTAAATAAAGAAATCTTAGATATGGAAACTTGTCAATAATATCATCAATATTTTTCGGTATCTTTATATGTCGATGGAAATTTTTTCAAAAAGACATTACATTGAAATTTTATATCGGAATTCTTGGAAATTTGATAGTTCAAAAGAAGTACCAATATTGCAGTCCATGCATATGGGAATTATAGAGTTTCTCACAACTTATAAATTGTTGTGCATATTTAAAAGAAACGGTACTGTTATTTATTGAGTTAATAAATTAGGGAAAAATACGGTCAATAAATCAATGTTAGATATGTCATTTGCCATGACAAAGGATGAGAACAAAACTTATTGAAGACTTGAGTTTTAAACTTTTTGACCATTGGCTCCTTCTAGGTGATTTATGCCATGGACCCTGCACCATGTAGCACCATGGTCCAAGGTCTTAAATGCACCATTTCATTTTTAAAAAAAAAATCAATTTTAAAATAATGACTTTCTCGTTATCTCTTTTTCTTCTTCAATTTTCTTGCAAAATTTTCGATTTGTGAGTTTTTATACTCTGTGTGTGAAGATTTACAGCTTCTTTTTGTTTGTTGGAAGTTCAATTGTTTGATTTTTTAGGTTTTTTGTGAAGAGACATATATATAGTTTGATAAATGGAGGAAAATTTGGATTTTAGAGTTGAAAAGGGTGTATCAGTAACTGAATCTACTATTGATTCATTTGTTATTCAATTAGTTGATGAAAATTTGGATATAAATTCAATTAGTTGATGAAAATTTGGATATAAACTATACTTCAATTGTAACTCCTATACAACTTGGATCCCTTCAATTTTTTAATCCCACATCTTCTAACAGTTTCTTATAATTTGTATAAAACATATTATTTAAAATAAATTTTAGAATAAAACAAATTTTTTAATACGTCTTTAAGTATATATTTTTTTAAGTTATGTTATTGGTGTTATTGAATGTTTAGTTTTAAGTTTAGGTTCATTAGTCATAAAGTTTAGGTTCATCTCATATAAGTAAGAGGTTCATTAGTAATTAAGTTTAAGTTCATCTCATTAAGTATGAGGTTCATATATTATATATCACAAAATTTAGGTTCATCTCATATAAGTATGATGTTCATTAGTCATAAAGTTAATCATTGTGATATTGAATTTGAAACGAAAATAATAATTTTCTATGTTTTGATGAATTTGTTACTTTAGAATGATGAAAATCTAAGATTTAGCACATAAATCACAAAAAAAAAAAAAAGAGTAATAGTTGAGAAAACTTGCTCACAGTGAAGTAGAACACTGATCTGTCAATGATTACTAAGTTTCTTTGTGGAAGATGATGAAGTGAATAGGAAATAGTTTATGTAGTATAATAGTGGACGGTTTCTGAAATTGAGTGGTTGGAAGACTTTGGAGAATCAGAGAGATGAAGGTTTGAGGGAGATGGGTATGAAGCACGAAGAAATTGAATAGTGAAGGAGGAACGGTTTCTGGTTTTTGAAATTTTGAAGTTTTAATTAAAAAAAAAAAAAAAAGAGAAGGCAGCGAAGTTTTAACAAAATGGTGTGTTTTGGACCTAGGTCCATGGTGCAAAGTGGACTTGGGTCCATAATATAAGACCTCCTCTTTCTATATCTTCATTTTAGGGCTATTATTTAGTGGTTTAATAAGCTCAACATGACAATTATCTCCGTAGCATATACATGAACAATTCTGCATGTTTTAAAAACCATGGTTTTCCTCTTGCTATTATTCTGTAAAAATTATTGACTTTATTTGGACATGTTCACAATGATACGAGTGTAAGAGGCAAAAAATGTTATCTAACAGTGGGTATTCTAAATAAAACATCAAAAATTAAGAAATGACATGGCGTGCAATGTGCAAAGCAAAGCTGAATTTACAAGATTAAAAATACAACTTAGTATTTTTTTTTTCCATTAATATCTAAAAGAGTCTTGTATATTTTAAGACATTACAGGTTGATATATGTAAGAGTGACTCTTCTTCTTCACCATAAAAGAATCATTCATAATGTAACACTTGGTCTGGCAAATATAAAGGATGTCAACGACATGAAAAAAAAAAAAAAAAAAAGGGGTGCATTTACATGTCTAAGTGATGTTGCTTTAATTTCTCAGCAGACATTTTAATTGCCTGTTTTGGACTGCTAGAATGAAGATGTTGCAGTTTTATATATGTTGATTATATCAGCAAAAGTAGTTTACGATAATTTTCTGTAAATTTAGAGATATATACATTTTCATGCATATACATCAAGTCTTTTATTTATTGAACAATTTTAATTCTTTTACTTTCAAGTGTATATGCAATAGAAGTTTGTAAGTTCAATAACTATTTTCTGATCAAGGACTTATAATGGAGGACTTTACTGTGACTACAAACTTGGCCATCTACCCACTTAGTAAGCAGTTTCAGAAGAAAAAAAAAATACAATGCATAGCTGATTATGTCTCTAAACTTAAATTTGATGTCAAGATTGATACAAACCTATCATATTATGACATAAATAAAGCTTTTAGTTTAGCTGTCGTGGTATACGTGAGTAGGACTTTCCTATTTAGCAATTGACCATTTTTTTTGGATCATATGCAGTGGGTTGTTTCATGTTTTCACTCTGAAGAAAGTCTTCTTTTTTTATTTCATGTTAAAGAGTTACCTAAATATCTTTCTAATAGAAGCATGAGCATTAATCCAACAAAAAATGTCAACTGTTAAAAGGCTTTAATTTTTATGTAGTAATATGATTGCTTAAAAGTTGAAACATTTTGCTGAAATGTGGCAGAATTCTTGCCTGCTATATGCAATGCACATTGGAAGTTCTATGTGATGTACTTAAGCATGGTATTGTTGCATTAACTAGCTTCCTTTTCCTATTTGTGAGGATCACCCATCCAGTATCCTTGGTTTTTGATTGGTCTGAAAACCAACATTATGAAACTCATTACCCATAAGATGAAAAGTTTCAAGAAAGGTGGAAGCTACCTCATACATACATGATGGCCAACTCATCAATATGTGAAACATATTAGCTTATCCTTGTTTTGCACCACATATTATAAACTTGCATCAATGCAAGAACTCCTGTAAATTTCACTTGAAAAAAATGTTGGGCTCTTTCTTCTGAAGGCAACGAAGCCAGATCACTTTTCTCAGTGCCCTTTTTACATCTTTCCTGTTTTTATGCACTTGCAGACAAGGGAAGTTGGTCCTCTTTTGGCTTCTTGCTTCTGTTAAACTTTCTTTGTTAAACTTCCTTCGTATTTGATTTTTATGGCATGTTTATCTCATTTCAGGAAGTAATATCGATACAGGCTGGCATGACAAATGCTATTTTTTTAAACGTGTTGCTTAAAACTTTAAAGGTATGTTTAGCATGCTATAATATAATGTAATCCAACGCATTTTAGCCATATCAGGAAATTGGCAAAGGAATTCATACAATCTCTCTGTCAATCATGACAATTATGTGACTATAATTTGGACTTGTTATTTATTATCATCATTTCAAAACATATCTAATCTTGAAACACTTGGGAATTCTTATCCTATAATACTTACATCTTAGAAATATATATTGAGATAATTTCTGAGGACGTGCTTGTATATAATTGTTTAATTACTACCAATGGAATTTATTTACAGATCCATTTACATCTGTTTGGTGATTTCAAAAATCTATCTATTGAATTAGGCTTTGTGATGGTTGGGCCCAATAAGAGATATGGAAAGTTTTATTCTTTATGAATAGGAAAATTGAGTAGTTGCTTGTAAAAGGAGCTTTTAAATGTAGGATTAGAATGGCTAATTGCATATTGAATTGTGATTTTTAACTTTGGCTTAAATTTTAAATGTAGTATAATTATTTGATGAAGAAATAACTATAAATATAAACTATTAGTTTGATCGGTAAGGGAATTTACTAATTTTTTTTTATCGAGCATAATTTTATTTTTAGAGTCAGTATAAAAAATAATTTCTAAATACGCTAATTGATTGAACTTAAAATAAAACATAAAAGTAGCTTGTCATATGAATGTAGCTGCTGGGTATCAAATGTGCTTGCTATTGTATTAATTATTTCATACTTCATGAAAGAAGACCCTTCAAGTTGTACACAATTGATAGTATTTGTTTCTTTTAGTTTATAGTTGATAGATATCTAAGGTTCTCAAAAGTCAAAAGGTTAGTCTGGTTAGCACCACTAGAATTACTGGTGATATCTTCCAAATTTGTCAGTTCTCCATTGTGAAGGGGCAATGTGAGTTTGATGTGACAAAGTTAGACAAGTGTTATTGTTTTGTGCAAAATCCATACAATCAAATGAGCGATGATAGACAACTTACGTTCATGTGAATGAAATTTTTTGATGTGATTTCCATTCTAGAAGCCATAGTTGATTCATTGTACTATTCTAAATTGGAATAGACCATGATACATATCATTGAACTCAGCAATTCATTGAACTCAGTGTATTAAATAATTTTCTTCAATGATATTTTTCTTTCTTTTTAGTATAAAGTTCAAGAATTGAATTTGAATCTATTATTTAATTTGTATATACATTTATTGATTAACTGATGTTTTGATATGTCAATGACAATCAGCATATACATTTATTGATTAACCAATGTTTTAGTATGTCAATGATATCTTTTCTATATTATTGACAAAAAAAATTTTCGTAGTCTGACGCGGAATTGAAGCGTGCACAACCCGCTTGTGCCACGTGCTCAACACTTAGTTGTTTATCTTGGCCAATGCTATCTCTGGATTCTTTGTAAACCACACCCAAGAGGAAAAGAGAAAAATATCCAGGGAATATTGATAGCTATATGATTCACATTCAAAGCCTCACAAATTTGATCTTCAAAACAAACCAACGTGTGTAATCCAAAAGCAACAATTCAAACCCACTTCTTTTTTTTTTTTTTTCAAATTCATATACTATATGTTACTTCAAGAAATGCATGATTTTGGCTCACATGATGCCTTTTGACATTGACTTGTTGCTAACCCAATCCAAAAATACACTAACCAATAGAAAAATTGATAAAAGGGGTTTTTCAACCGACAAATTACACCAACTAAAATGGAGAAAACTAATAATGCTACTTCACAAGAGCAGGGGGGTGTTTTATGTTTTGCTTTTGGCCCCCCATTGAACACACAGAGTTTGAAGAGTTGAATTTCTTGAATTTTTTTCTAATAAGATTTCCCCAATTTGCTTCTTCTAGGACTTGGCATTACCCTTATGGGCAAACCCCTCTTGGGTACAGGAAAAGGTCCATACTGTATTCCATCTTCATCTCCCACTACTTGCCATCTGTATCACAAATATATAGCATAAATTAAACATTTCCTAATGATTTGCATTGAATTTGACATTAAAATATCAAACACAATTTATGATTTCATCCAGAGATAAATGTTTTCACTTGATTGGCTTTATTTTTCTGCAATAAATTTAAGTCTTACCCTACTCTCATACTTCATTCTATAAAAACAAAAGTCATTGAATCTATTTGGACACATGTTCACAATGATACAAATAACATAAATTAGGTTTCTTTGAAGAGTACTTGATGGGTATCTTAAGAACAATAAAAAAGACTATTGTCAATAATGATATGACAAATTAAAAAAAATGATGTGGTGTACAATGTGCAGAACAAAGCTGTGGTGTGAACTCAAAAAATTACTTAGTGACAAACATTTGTCTTGATTTTCTATAGCTGTCAGCCTAATTGTCACATAGTTGCTTGCTTTCAAGCACTGTAACTGGCAAATTGTGTCTTCTACTATATATGATTTTATGCATCTAATTAATTCTCAAAAATCACATTTCTTATGCTATGATTAATTCTAATTCAGCCAATAAGCACTTGCCCAGTGGTAATACTTCTCACATGCTCTTTAATTTGAGAAGTTAATCTCAATTACATTTAATTACGCTCTAATTACTAATAACTATTTATAATTTAGAAAATTCGAACTATAACCTCCTACTTGTTATTTTTTTAAAGAAGACGAAAAAATCAATCATACCACACTTAACTAACACAATGTCTTATTTCCGCATCCCTTCTACATAATTTGGTTAATAATTCATTACTAAGACCATTGATATTATTAAAAAAAAGTTAAAAAATTTAAATTATGGTGATATTAATCTTAGCCAAATCAAAATCTGAGGAGGATAGGGATGTGTCACTTCAACTTGTAATTGGTCAAGATCGATTTTAAAGCATTAATTAGGCAGGTACCAGCTTTGTTTTTTTTAGCAAACTTTTATGTATCAGAAAACTTATTGTCAATTCACTTTTCAAATCAAGAGAGATATACGGAGAAAAAAAAAAGAGTTTATATTTTCATTCTATATCAATATGAATTCACATAGAAAGTTAAAATCAATATTTCAATAATAATTAAATCATTTATTAAGTTAGAGATGGGATGGTCATCTATCATCTATCAAAAAGAGATATAACTATGATTTGAATGCATGAAATATGATATTAATCATTTGAATTGGACTTAAAGCCATATTTAAATTTGTATAATTACTTACCGCTAAATTATATTTATGTATCTAATATATAATATAATAATAAGTGTATATATAAACTGTTCGATAAATTTAGATTTAATTTTTCTTTTTCTTGATAAAAAAAATATATATATATTCATGTGTGCATCTTTTTGAAACCATTCATTTGTGCATCTTATTATGATAATATATATATATATATATATATATATATATATATATATATATATATATATATATATATATATATATATATATATATATATATATATATTTATATTTGATAGTATGAGAAAAACACAACATATATAAATCTTATTAATGAAAAAACATATATTTTATGAATGAATTATATACAATAACAATATTATTTATAAAATTAGAGACATGAAATGATTTAGTATAACCAAATTAAAAAAAATAAATAAAGAGAGAGAGAGAGATAAGGCTATGATTTAATCTCATTAATCATTTAAATCAAGTTAGGAGACTATGATAATCAAAATAAATGCATGTAATATGCTCTCTTTATCTATGTATATATATATCCCTTTCAAAAAGGTTGTCATTATTTTTTTTTTTTGGGATGTCCTAAAATGGTTGGCTTCTTTCTATTAATAGCAAATTTTTTTTTCACTTCATTTTCTATTTTTACCCCATATCAATATTTATTTTTAAGATGTGTTGAAGATGGTGTTTGATAAAATTAAAAATTAAATACCGAATTTTAAGTTTTAAATAAAATAAGCAATAATTTTTAAATTGTAAAAATATTTAAAAATCTAATACCTTATTACATGCAGTGTAAATTTTAACTTATCATTTTAAATGATTTTTAACTTAATTGAAACTTCTAAAACAAACATTACCTAACAACTTAAAAAGGATTAAATGGTAAAAATTTTAATTTTAAATACTGAATAGCGCTACGAAATACTCCTAAAAGACACAAAACTAAATGTATTTATTATATTATCTATGATATAAAAGGAAAAATATAATTTTATTTATTTAACTAATAATTTTTGTAAAACTAAAAATTGACAATCCCCTATTTATAGTGGGCTGGATTTAATTACGCCAAAAAATAATTAGCAAATATGGTAAAAAAAATTAATGGTAATACCCAATTAACTAATTAATGGTATCTATTATATTAATTTATACCAAGAAGTTAAGTAGGCAATAGTTGAATGATAAATGTTAAAAAAAAAAAAAAAAAAAAAAAAAAACATGTAGGACTCACAAAAAAAATAGTGTTGCTGTGATAGTCAACAAAGTGGACCTAGTTGAATGGGATGTGATGCAAAGAGTTGAAGAAGTACTATTGAGATTCTTGACCATTGTCTGATGCATGGATGCCACGTGTATGATACTCCTAACTTTTATTCTTCAATTCAATTATAAATTTCCAATATACATATATATATATATTTTCTAATTAAAATCCTAGAGTTTTATCCAGGTATAGACCACTTCCACAGCCTAAGGAACATGTCAAGAGAGGACCACCACCGGACCACCACCAACACCACCACCACCATCACCATCACCATCACCAACTTCTCTACCTACCATAAGACTAACTCCTAAGCTATAGATAATCTAACTAATTCACTTTTGTGGCACTATTATATATACTAATGAAATTGATTCATATTGAGATTCAAATTCTTTGAATCTCTAAAAATGATTTTTAGATTTATTATATCGATTTTTCATTACAGAAATAACTCAGTGATCGAATAATTATTTTATAATATATAAAATTAAGATTATAAGCAACATATCTTATTTTTGAATTAAAAAAAAAAAAAAGAATTCTCCCTTTATTCTAATAATTAATTTGATGTGTAATTTTGAGAGAGATTACCTGTAATTGATAGTAAGGTGGTGAAGAAGAATGAGCATCTCAAGCTTGGCTAGTTCACTGCCTGGACAAGAGTGGACTCCATTGCCAAAGGGCATGTAAGTATTAGGTCTTGGTGGAACCTGTACAACCACACAAAAAAAAAAAAATAAAAATAAAAAAATCTTATAATTAAATTCAATAAAAAATAAAAATAATATTTAATTATTAGTAAAATCACTCAATTTCAATTGAGTGATTGAAAAGAGACTAAATTAAAGTAAAAATCACTCATATCTGATAGCATACTAATAAAAAAAAGAACACTTCAATTAGGATATTTTCTGTACAATTTTTCCTGTAAATACTAATTAATTACTGACATATACTATCATTGATTTTGAAAAATAAAAATAAAACGAAATGATACTCATTGCAGTGTTAAGTTGCTACCCTACAAAACCAACTCACGTGATCTGATACCAAAAAAAAAAAAAAAAAAAAAAGATTTTTCATGCCCAGAAATCACATCTAAATAGAGGGAGGCAGAAGCACATAAACAAATTTGAAAAGGACACAACTCTATTGATAATCTAAGCATTAGAAACCTTATATTTCTTTTGGGTAATCATGACCCACTTCTTCAATTTATGCTCAGTGACTAGGGACTACTGATCAGCTGGCTGGTCACATTATAATAATAATAATAATAATAATATACTTTCAATAATTATAAAAACTTAATTTCAATAAACATATAAATTAATCCGATAAAAATATAAATAATTTTTGAACTTAAATATCTTTTCGACTAATAATTTTTTTAAATTTTGGAATATATATTTGTTGCTTTTGAGAAATATTTTTATTTTAATTTATTTATCGTTTTAAATTTTAAAAAAAATATTTATTATTTTTTAATTTTATTTTTCATTTATTCATTTATTAAATATTCGAGTTAATTGTTTTATTTCTCTGGATAAAAAAAATTATAATAATTTAATAATTTTTTTAATTTATGTGTTGAAATTTTAAATGACTAATATTTTGAAATAGAGATAATAATAGAATCGAGAATATCCAAGATGATTAATTAAATTATAATTAAAAGCTCACCTCGAATCTTGAAGGATCAAATTTTTCGGGTTGAGGGAAGAAATCTGCACAGTGATGAATGGTTCTGAAGAGAGGCAGAACCTTCCAACCTTTTGGGATAACATAACCTTCAAACTCAACATCTTGGACTGCCTCTCTGAATGTAAATGATAGTATACTTGCTGTTCTTAATGTCTCTTGTATCACCTGAAAATTCACAAAATAAATAAATAAATAAATTTTAATTCTGAAATCTAATAATTAATTTAAAAATTAATGATTTCAGTAACATTAAATCGTTCAAAACTCATTAGAATTTTTTTTATTTTTTTTCTTTTATTTTCACATAATAAGCTGAAAAAAGAAAAGTCTAATTACAAGAAAAAAAATATCACGTTGAGTAAATATAAGAGAGTTATTTCGATAATTTTTTTTGTTAATTTTTTAATATAAATTTTTGTAGTTATACGATGGAGTCCATATCATTATAAGCCTTTTTGTTATTAGAATATGAAACTTGCAGCTCGTGATTATTGTCAACATCAAACAGCCTAATTAACTCGTGGATATGATTGTATTACTAATTAATTAACTAAACAGTTTGAACTGAATTTGATAAGATTGAAAAAATCAACTACAAAATTCTAAAATGTGACAACTTTTTAATTATTATACTTATTTTTCTTTCAAGATATTCAATTATTGAAATATCAATTCACTAAAAAAAAATATTATAATAAAATTTTAATTTTAATCTATTTTCAAATTGATATAGACATGTAATTAATAATTTATAAGTATAATATATAATAAAAAATAAAAAAAAAATCGAACAAAAATGTTAGATTTTTTGTGAAATTTGAATGTACTAAAATAAAAATATTGAATTGAAATTTATCTGGGTTTGATAATTACATTATTTTCAAGTTACGTCTACAAGTGTAATAATAAATAAAGAAAATGAAGGGAAGGGTTAAATTCTGTGAATTTATAAATAAGTAGATAAATATACCCTGTTTGTCAATGGCATGCGCCTAGTATCATCCCACGTAAGCCTTCGATTTGCCTCAATTATTTCCTGTCTAATTCCTTCTTGTTCATTCTACAATTTTGGAAAAAAAAAAAATTGATTGGCACATAATAATAATAATAATAATAATAATAATAAATCATATATATATAACAAATATATTAAGAGTGATAATTTTATCCACCTCGTCGAGTATTCATCTGCTTCAACTCTAATGGGAGAGAAATACTCGTCCCATATAGTAAATCAAGCTAGAGTTTTTTATTTTATACCTGAACCAGATTCGCATAATGGCATAATTCAACGGGAACCCAACCTAATTATATATATATATATATATATATATATATATATATATATATATATATATATATATATATATATATATATATATTTTAAATATTATAATTTAATTTTTACGTAAAATATAAATTATATTATATTGATATATAAAAAAAATATAAATGAATATGTATTTATAAAAAATAATACAAAAAAATTAAAAAAATATATAAATAGATATATCTGCCTCAAACCATCTCAACTCATTATTCTACCTATCCCAACTTGAAGCAAAAAGGGTAACGATTTTAAATGGGTCAAGCTCCAATTTTACAAAACCCGCCCAAATCCTATTGCTAGCCAATGACCATGTGCCCCCAACTTTCTTTCATTATGCCATTATTTTATTGAAGCAATGATTGGCTAGTAAAATAGGAAAGAGTCACAAATTCAAAAAAAAAAAAATAATAATCAAACCAAATGATTGGTTAATAGTTAAAATATATAATATTAGGATGGCAACGGAGCGGGGTGGAAAAACCATCCCCATCCCTATCTCCACCTTGACAGAGAATTCCTATCCTCATCCCGTCTCACATACGAAGATAATTTAATTCTCATCCTCATTCTTATGGAAATTCTCATCCCCACGAAAATCCCTATTCCCATTTAAATTTTATCTTACTAAATTTATATATATTTATATAATTCATAAATAATAACAAAAAATAAAAATAAATATATTTAAAAAATATTAATAGATTTAAACCCACAAAATATCAATAAAACAAAATTAAAATGTAAATATACTTAATACATTAAAATATTCTGCAATTTTTTTAGTAAAATATTAAAAATTCAGCATATATAAATATGAGAATACTTAAATAAATTTCTTTTAATAATTATTAATTAAATTATAAGGTAATTATGTAAGTTATTACTAATTATATTATTAGTAATTATGTACTCATATTATCGGGTCTCTACGGAGATGGAAATGGGGATCTCTGTAGGGTGAAAAATACACTCTTTATCCCCTATCCCCATTAATGGGAAAAGAATTTCTCCCATCTCCATTTCCATAAAGAGAAAAATTAAAAAATTTTCCCCTGTACAAGATAAATTTCCGTGAAAAATAGAAATTTTTCATCCCATTGTCATCCCTAATATAATATGATAAAACACACATCACCTTAATAGAAAACAAAAATAGAAATAAAAGGGTAAATGTATCTATAAAACCTCTACATATTTTCAACTTTGATTAATACAATGCATAAAAGTCTTGATTAAAATTAGTAATTCAATATATATAATATGATTGAATTAAATTAATAAAAAATTTCACAAATAAATTAGTCAATTGTATAAATTATTAAAAAAAAATTATTTTATTTTATTTTAGCATTGAAGAGGAGATTTGACATTGTTGTCAGAATTCATTGATTGCAATATGCTTTGTATTTTTTCTTATATTTCGTTAAATAAAGAATTTTTCCTTAAAAAAGACAAAGGGAATGATAATTTACCGTAACAGCTTCTAATAGCTCTTGATTATCATGCAAATACTTGAGAACCCATGTTAGGACACTTGCAGTAGTATCATGGGCAGCAAAAATGACTCCAATTATATTGTCAGCAATTTGGGAATCATTAAGCTTGTTAAGCTTCTCATCTTTATCTCCTAATAAAACTCCAAGCAATCCCCCTTCCTGTTTCCCACTTTGCCTTCTCTTTTCTATCAATCTCCTCAAGGTCTCATTAAGTTGCTTCCTTGCCTTTTTCAAAACACAGTTAACATGAAAAACCCATTATTATTATCATAAACAAAAAGCAATAATAATGATATGTATGCAATGCATGACTTTTTTAAGCAATAAAGTGACTGTCTCGTAATGTAGAAAATCAGGAATAAGAGTTTCGGATTACCTTCATCGCCTTGTGAAAAGGAGTTCCTGGTAAATCCAAAGGCATAGAATTATAACCCTTTTCTAGGCAGCCATATAGATGTTTAATTCCTTCAATTTCCAAGTCTTCTTTCTCTCCAAAGACAGAAGTCATTGCCACATCAAAAGCATACTAATAAGAGAGAGAACTAATTAAAAAAACATTATTTTGAGTTGGTGACTTCTAATTGGTATAATGAGACAAAATTATCATGCAATAAAAGATAAATTTGGTTAATATATACCCTCTTCATTTCTTGCAAAGTGTTAATGGTAGCATTTTTCCATGTGGGAAGAAATGCCAAAACAATTTGCTCAATTTCAGAGACTGAGCCTCTAATAGCTGAAGGTAGAAATGAAGCTTGCACCAACTTCTTGAGCCTTGAATGGTAAGGCCCTTGTTGAAAAAACAAAGCTTCAGGTCCTATCATTTTCTCTTTACTTGTTGGATATGTAGGCTTGAACAAATGTGCCTTTGTCACTAAAACAATTCTGGCTGCTTCTGGGCTTGATATCATTACACATGGACATCCCAATATATGGGTCTTAAATATATCCCCATACCTACAAATAAATAATTAATTATCACCCCCCCATTAACAATACAAGAAATTAAAAATAGGCTATCTGTAGTGTAGTGATATCAAGAAATTAAAAAAAATGATACGTTTTCTTCTCTTTTCTTTTCTTTTCTTTCTTTTTTACTATATGTTTGCTGGCTTGCATCATAGTGTAAGAGTTCAAGATACAGTAATTAAGGATGCAAGAATTATAATTTAAGAAATTCTAATATATCCAAAGAAAATCTTTATGTTTGTTATGTGTGAGTACCGTTTTTGCCTATTGGAGAAGAAGGAATTGGGGTTCTCAGTGTAGAGCTTGAGAGTCTCTCCAATATAAGGCCAACCCATTGAACCAGGAGGAAGACTTTTGTCTTTGGAGTGATGCCATTGAAGGAAAAGAGGAAGAAGAAAAAGAAGCAAGAATGAACACAAGAGAATTGGTATCATCATCATCATCATCAAGGACACAATATTAGATTGAAAAGCTAATAAATTAGAAGTTCTTGGTGAGAATATTGGTGTTGATAAGAAAACAAGAAACTGCATGGTTATGTATTAAAGAAAATCAAGAACCAAGAACACAGGTGGCAAAGGGCGACTCAAACAAGTGTGAGATATTGGTGTTAATGGTGGGTTGTTTTCCTATATATATAGATAGAGAATAGGGGAGAGGGCGAGGAGAGGATGGAGGTGACAGGCGTCACCAAGTTTATGGGAACACCTTGCGAGCACCTCACCGAGTTACCCTCCCTCCCTTTTTAGGGATATATAGAGCCGCATAGTGCCCACCCCACACCCCCCGCAAACCTCAAAGCCCAACCCCAAGCTGACCTTTACACTCCTACGCCCTTTTTTTTTTTTTTTTTTTTTTTTTTTTTTTTAATTATGGCCATTGTTTCTCTTTTGGACACGTTTATTTGGGACTATCAACCATTACACACGCGTTTCAACTTTGAAGGCCATTTGTACTAAATTTCTTTTTACTTTCATTTATAATTTATGTATAATCATATTAAATATGTAAACTAGTTAAGTTAAAAATTAACTTAAAAAGTTGTCTGGTATACAGCTGTAAAAAGCTGTGATAGCATCTCAAATGCATACATCAAATTTTTTATTATAAAAAATTATATTAAAAAATAAAATTTTAATAGATTATATATTATAAAAAAATGAAAAAAAAGTTAGTTTGACTTTTCGTATTTAGAGGATAAATATTACTCTCTATTATAACTTTAATTAATACAGTATAAATTTTTATAAATTTTATTTAAGATAATTTTAATATTATTTTTTCTATTTGACAAACTTAAAGAATATAAAATTAAAATAATTAATACTTATGTAATAAAGTAAAATAAAAAGCAAAATATAGAAAATTTATTTGATTTAAATAAAATTGTCTATTTTTTATCAATTATATACTTTTTATTAAATAAAATATATTTTTTAAAATAAAAAATACTATTAAAAATACTCTAATAGACTAATAAAATTTCTTGATTGATTTTAAGGAGTAACCTTATTAATAATAGATTTTGCTTATTTTCTTATTAATTTAAATTAGATTCTTAGATTTTTTTTTTATTGATAAATCTTTTAATTCAGATGTGATTACTTAATATTTATTTTGTAATAAATTTTTTTTTTATATTTTCAAATTATATATAAATAAAGAGTGTCTTTAAGTTGGATTGCATGTTAAATATTTATTGAAGAGAAGGTAATTTAAAAAAAAAAAAAAATTGAGTGGACCTTTCAATGCTCTTTTAGTTCTTAAAACCATGGAAGTATAAGCATGTCTCCTAATCAATTAATAAGAGAAATATGAAGTCGTGAAATTTTCAAAGCGACAAATAAAATGCGTGTGAACACGCGCTATATTGGAGAGTGGTTGTGTCCATCAAGGCAGGAGAGAGACATCACATTCCCCACCGTGATTACCTCAAATTCATCGTCATAAGTCTGCCCGGCCCTGCCCGCCCCGCCCCGCCCAGACAACCCATTCTTTATCTTCTCGTGATTGTTATGGGATTTCGGCCTACACGTGGCGTAATCCTAGATGCGTACCGTAAATTTGTACTCTCCTGATTACTGGTGACTGGTAAGAGAACCGACCCTGAACGGCCAAACCTGACCCTGACCCTAATTCAGCCCTGTCCCAAACTTTCCAAATTTAGCAAAAAATTTCCTCTTAAATCATCTCTCCCGTGCATCTTTTAGCCCTATAGGTCACCCTTTAAGCAAACAAGTTTTTTTTTTTTTTTTTTTTTTCCTTCACGAATTTAGTTTTGATAAAGTTTAAATTCGAGACATTATAACTTTGACTATAATAAAAGATATATTACTAAATTTTACCTCTCAAACTCTAAATTTTACCTCTCAAACTCTCCTTTTTTAAAGATAAATTATATTTCCCAATAGTCTTTTGAAGATATTATAGTGTATTTGGAATTGTTATTATAACATAGAAATGGTTTCAGAATTTTTTAATTTTATTTATTGCTTCTTATTTTTTTTTTATAATTTATTTTTAATTCTACTTCTGAAAAAATATCAATTTACTGGCTTTTACTTAAAAGTAATTTAAAAAAATATAAAAAAAATATTGGAAAAATGTTTTTTTAAATATAATCCGAAATAGAGTTGGCAATTCGTATCGTATCTATATAATTGTGTTATGTCGAGATACATGTCTAATATAAAAATAGTCAATCCAAACATGACCCTTTTAACTAATCGTGCCAAAATATTAAATTCAAACGTAAACACATTTATTAACTGGATTATATAGATCAGCCCGTGTAACCTCTTTAATAAACTAAATTTTAAAAAATATATTCGTTGAATAAAAAATTAATTATCTAAATTCTAAAAATATATTTTTTAAATATAAAATAACTCAAATTGCATATTTAAATCTTTATAAGTGACAAAATACTTAAAAGCATTGTTACTTACATATATTTAAATCTTTATATATATATATATATATATATATATATATATATATATATATATATATATATATATATATATATAAAGAGAATAAATGTGTTCAAATGTATTTATTCATATCATATATTACATGTTACTCTATTCACCTATTTAAATAACCGTGTTTAATTGTGTTACTTATAGATTAAATAGGTCAATCCATTTAAACTATTTTTTTTTTGTCATAAATGGATTGATTCTTTTATGATCCAAACTCATTTATCCTAAATATAAATCCATTTAACTATGCATCGTGTGGTTTCATTTATTCGAGTCATGTCAAAAATTGTCAGCCCTAATCCCAAAGGAGAGCATAGTAAGAATAGTATGAATTTTAAGTTAAAATTATTATATATTTATTAAGTAATAAACATTTTATGTTTGGTAAAATTAGAGAAGTTGGTCTTTTTAAATTTTCTATCAAATTATTATTTAAATTATAAAAAACAATATAAATGGAAGGTAGTTTCGACCAACTCACACTAATATTTGTATTACAAAAGGTTAAAATATATGTAAGTAACAATGCTTTTAAGTATGAATAGATTACAGTTAATAAAATTTTAAAATTTTAGCTACTTGATGGGATTGGGAAAGTCCAGTGAATATTAGGTGAGATTATAGTGGAGGATAACTTAACTCTTCTTTATTTTCCTAATCTTATCTAATTCAATCAATATAAAGCTGGTGAGATTAAAAAAAATAATAATAATAATTTAAAATCTCTTGCTAGATATTAAATTAAATAGAAAAATTATACCTAATTGATGATAAGTTTATTCCAATATTTAATATTAAAAACTTTATATGTGCATTGACGGTGAGATGTAATAACTAATTAAGAGTATCTTTAAAGGTGTTATTAATTTTAAATCGCATCTTTTATATAAATAAAGAATATCTTAATTAATTTTTAAATATGAAAAGTGCAAATTTTTTTTTATCTATAATGACCTCTTTAAATTTTGATTTTGATTTAAATTTTTCCATAAATAATAGGTGAGATAATTAAATAGCATACATAGAAAATTATACAATTTAAAATAGAGAGTGAAATTAGTGCTTTAAATATGGAGAGTTAAATTTACTATTTGACTATGTTTGGTTCACAAAATAAAATATATAAAAAATAAAATAATTATTTTTAAGAAATAGAATAGGGTAGGAATAGAATAATTATTCTAATTCACCAACTTAGTTCATAGTATTGAGTAACTATTCTATTTACATAAATGATCATAATATCCTTATAAATTAATTTTATTATTAATATTAAAATCAAATATAATTTTACCAAATTTTATTTAAGAAATAATTTAAATGTATAATAAATAAAATTTTTATTTGACTTAAAATTTAAAAAATAAAAATCTGAAAATAATAATAAAAAAAGACAATAGCAGTAAGTTTAGACTTGTCAATATTTTTTTAAGGTTAAAAATAAAAATACTCTATTTTATAATTTAAAGAATACCAATTATTTATTTTTTTATAGAATAATAATTTCATAAAAATTATGAAATTATTATTTCATAGAATTAGTATTTTTTGTTTAAAATTTAAACTAAAATTTAAAATAATTATTTCACATAAAATAACTATTCTATTTCTTAATTATTTTATGAATGAAATATAGCATTTATTTTAAATTTAAATAATAAAAAATTCATTGAAAGCTTAATTTTTTATATTAGTTATTTATTATAGAAAGTTTAGGGCATATAAATAATCCATTAAAGAGGCTCTAACAGTTTACTAATTAAATGTCTATTTTACCATTTAAGAAAAAAATTGTTAAATGGAGAATTTAAAAGCGAATTTCACGTCAGAAACTTATCATGCTTGCAATAATCGATTTCACGTCGCAATACTAGAAAGGCGAAAAAAGAAAGTCTAAATAAATGTATTGAAAATGAAAATGAAAAGTATACTCTTCACTCATTACATACAAAAAAAAAAAAAAAAAGAACAGATATACATTTAGAATACGTCTCTAACATATTATAATAAAATATAATATAATATACATAATATAATTAAATATATTTTTAATATAAATATTATACTGAAAATATATTTAATTATATTATATTATACTCTATTTATTCATTAATAGATGACGTTTTGAGGATTTAATTTTATTTCATATTATTTGATGTTTTTCTTTTTTTAATATACATTATTTTCTTTCAAATTATACTCTTATTTATTTTTTTTCACATCAGTTAAAACTTTAATTATTATTTTTAATCGTTATTTAACACATTTTTAAGAGTAATACAATTTATTTAATAATTATTTAATATATCCTTGATTTTTATGCAAAAACTTTAAATAGTATTTATTTAGAGAGAAATAGGTGAAATATTTTATTATAATCTATTAAATGCACCTTAATTTATTATGTATAAAAAAATAGATATTGATCAATATATAACAGAAAGCAATAATAACTAAGAAAAGTCAAATTGCTTATGATGAATAATTCAATTGTTGAGTTGTGTCATGCACATGGTAAGACTAATTATTATGTGGACTAGATGTGGGTATTATGGGGGTAGGCTTGACTATGGAACACACTTGCTGGATTCTTCATTATCTATTGGTATTTCTAACTTATTAAATATTATGACTTGGATAATACTGCATAATTCTAACACTTTTATATTAACTTACCGATACAATTGATAATACCATATCGGTTGGATTAAGATATTAATAAAAGGTATTGAGTTATATAACTTTTTTTTTTTTATAGTTTATCTAAACTGTGTTATGCAATGTATTTCATTTCCCTTCTCATAAAAAAATAATTAAGAAAAGTTTAAAATGGGTTCAAGTAACCATCTCATATATGCTAATGCCTAATGTTAATGCTAATCTTACTTAAGTAATTAATTAATTAAGATTACCAAAACATAGCAAGAGAGCAAATGGTTAAGTAAGTACACGTGTGGTGATAGTAGTGAAAGGGTACAGCAATAAAGTCACGTGGGTATCCTTAATCCAAGTGCCGCCCTAAACCCACTGTGCCTCTTCCACCTCACAAAGAGCAATTTCCATACCTAAAATCCCCATCATTTTTTTTTTTTTTAATTTTGATTTTTCTCTTGGAACTTTATTATTCATATCTAATATATATGTGTATCCCATTATGATCCGTACCACACATTTCTTCCTCTTTGTCTTCCTTTTTATCATGTTTAATTTGTTTTTCACACTATTTTGTAGTTGCTATTCTAAAAATTCACTAAAATATCTTAAAAAATTAATAAATTTTAATTTAATACTACTAAAACCATATTTAATATCAATTTTTAATAAATTTAATTGCAAAGAAGACTCGAACTTAAAATTTCTTAGTTTTAAAAATAAATTTAATATAATTAAATCAAAAGTATATTCGTTGAGTTTAACTAGCAAAGTAGGCTTTTTTTTTTTTTTGGTATAAAATGTTAGTATATAACTTTAATTTAAATTGAATTATTGGAGGGAGTATTTAGTGATAGAAATTAAATTAAAAGGATAGAGGTAATTTGAATGGGTATAAGTTAAGTTCACAACTGAATTGAGTTTAATAAGTTTGAATTAACCATTACTAAAAAGTTAAATTTAACTAATTAGATAGTTAAATGCAAATCATTATTATCCATATATTTTTGATATATTTTTTTAATATGAGATTGATTTTTAACATTTAATTTAATTAATTTTTTGAGGTTAGTTTATACTAACTTTTCATTCTAAGTAATTAGATCAATTTGTTTAGTAAAAAAATATTAGTAGCTATTAAGTGTTTGGACAACCGACATACATAAATTGATTTGAAAATTTTCAATGAACAGAGCTGAGATAGGTAAGTTGTAAGTGAATATAAGTTGTAATAAATAGTCACTTCAATAATAATAATTAAAAAAAGAGAGATGCTAATAGCAAATGTTTCTTCTACTTTTCTTTCTATATTGGCTTTGTTAATTTTTCTTTTCGTATTTTCAGTATAAGACGTTATATAGAAAAAAATAATGAGATTATTCATTTGAATTGATTTTATTCCCATGGAAAATAATAAGCAAACATGGATAGAATGGTCTAGAGATTATTCATTTGAATTGAGTTTTTGATTTATGATAAAATTTATATTATACTTTATTTAGTTGCTCTTGACCAAATAGTCTACAGATTACTCTTTGGTTACAGCTTTTAGTTTGGTCTCCCTAAAATTTGAAGTCAAGCTCTGCCGATGTATTTAAGCTCCATTTCTCTTAATAAAAATTAATATTATAATAATATATTTAAAAATAAATTAATCTCAAACCTACCAAATAAAATAATTTAACTAAACATTTAACATTTATAAATTATACCTGACATCTATATTACTAGCTATAACTAATACTTACTAATTATTAATTATTAAAAAAATCTAAATTCAACAGCTTTTGAATTAATTAGAAAATAATTCAACAATTAATTTGATTATGTTTATTCTGATTTTTTTTAATTCACTTTTAATAAAATCAAACTGGTTATCTGTTCAATTTTGAAAATAATATTTAGATCGTATAATTATAATTTTAATTTGAAAATAAGATTAGGTGATGAAAATTATGTAAAAAATTAATATAATTTTAATACATTATATAATAAAAATTAAATAAATAAATAAATAATTACTTTTATTTTATATCATAAATTATATAAATTATTTAGGAGTTTTTTTAATTTAAATGTGAGATATTAATTACTCATCTGGTAAACTCCGTACTTGAATGCAATATACGGGCGAGAATTTAATGGAGGCGGCCGCAAGGAAATCCCAACACGCTAGCCCTCCAAGATGGACTTTCCGAGGAGGTCCATGCCATCTGGACGGTCCTGATTTTCCCAGGTGTTTCTCTTGGGATGACCGCAGCTTTTATTGCAAAGAAAAAATTTTCCACCTGGAGGATGGTGGTTGGGTAGATTTAACAAGAGAAAAAGATTTTTGCATTGATTTTAATCTAGTTGTCAAATTACACGTGGCAGATTTTTTTACGGTGACAATATTTCAAAGGGCCCCACTATATCTTTGTTATCATCCTTGGGGCCTGTGATGTATACCTTATTAATTGTGACGTGCCGCATCTGATCATCATTACTCACCTTCAAATAATAAAAGTAGAAACCATAAATTATCATTTTATTTTTATTTTTATTTTTTATGGGGATTAAATTAAGGGGGCGGATATTTGTTGAAAGAAAATTTTATCAAGTGACAAATTTCCACGCTGGGATGGGATATTTAACTGGTGGGACCATAGTATTTTTATATTATTACAGAGAAAACTTTTTTAAAGCGTTAAAATTAATTAATTTTCATAATTATCGTTTACATATTAAAATTATTAACATTTGAAATTTACAATTTTGGTTTAACAACCTTAAATCTCAAACTATAATTGAAAATTTGACGTAAAGTTAAAAATAAATATATAATAATTATTCTGATTTTTAAAATCCCATAATATTATTAAATCAACCAAATAAAATCATTTTGATGAAGCCCTTGAATATTTTCAGAGGATTAATTTTTTTTTAATATAAAATCGTAAACCTGTCTTCAATGTTTTGACTTTTCCAAATGGTTGCTGCTTGTGAATTTTAAGTCGGTTATATTACACCCAACATTGCCTTAATTATTGAAATCCATAATATCATTTTCCAATTAAATTTTGTAACAAAATATTACTAATGTTTTGCTAACGATTTCATAAAAGTCTCTAAAAAATGCCTAGTCATTTTTAAACCCTAATAATACCACATCAGCTCGTGAGATAATTTAGTTCCAGAATGAACGAGCAAGAATGGATAGAGAAGGAAGTGGAAAGCTTTGAAAAATGTTTAAGGGCGTGTTGGTGTGGGGAAAGAGAAAATTAATATGATGGAGAAAGAGAAAAATTGAGCTAATGTGGCATTGCTAGAGTTTAAATATTGCATTAGTTGACATGGTATAATTAACTAATTACACTAGCTGACATAGTATAATTAATTAACAAACGTAAGTTACTACTGAGCTCTATATGGCCCCCTCAATGTGGAGCTTATGGTAATTCCACAAGACTCAACTTGCATAAGAAATTGTGATACATAGACCTAGGTAAATGCTTAGTAAAAGCATCTGCAAGTTGTTGCGAGGAAGAAGTATGTTAAGGAGATATAAAGTCTTGTTGTAAGTGTTGCTTAACAATATGGCAGTTAATATCTAAGTGTTTCGTGCGTTGATGAAATACAAGATTGGCTTCTATATGTAAGGCAGCTTTATTATCACCAAACAAAGCAACAGGCAGCTTTATTTGCCTATTAACCTTCAAAACTTGGCTGGATCTGGCAAAAGGTTAAAGGTCTCTTTCATCAAGCGTAAGTGTAAGTCCTTTAAGTAAAGAAGAAGAAGCACTTGTTACATTGTCATATGTGTCTCTATAAGTAAGTTAGAGATAAACTTTTTTTGACTAATGAAAGTGCCTTGTTCAGACCTAGAAACTTCAAGACCTAAAAAATATTTAATATAACCAAGGTCTTTTACAATAAATTTTGAATCCAAGCCTACTTAACTTGCAAAATAGCAATGCAACTTGTGCCTGTGATGATTACACCATCAACATAGACTAGTAAGGCCATGAAGGAACCACTGATAGCACTAGTAAACAGACAATGATCATGGAGGGATTGTGTAAAGCCAGGACATTGGAGAGAATGAGTAAGTTCTTTGTTCCATTGGCGTGATGCTTGCTTAAGGCCATATAAGGATCACTTAAGCTTACAAAATTGACATGGAATTGCTTTAGAATAGCCTGCTATAAGAAACATATACACCTTTTCATCAAGGAAGGAAGCCATGGAGGAAGGTGTTATTAATATCTAATTGAAATATAGGTCAACGGTTAACTGTATCCACAACAATAAAGATTTGAACAGTCACAAGTTTGGCAACAGGAGACAATCTATCTTTAAAGTCAAGGCCCTCAATATAATTATAGCCTTTGACCACTAAAATAGCTTTAAACCTATCAACAGCTCCATTAGATAGATATTTAACCTTGAAAATCCATTTTAAGCTAATAGCCTTTGTAATATCCCAATCCGATATAGGACATATGTACAGTATACGAGTGAAGATACTCATTTAGTATCGTAATACGTGGCCAAATTGAAAATGAATATTTTCAATATTCAAATGATTTGAATATAAACGTTTTAAAATAATAATTTTATATGAAAATATTTTCTTTTATTGTTATATTTATATTGATATTCAAAATTATCGAAATTTATAAACTTCCATCTGAATATTGATATTGATATTGATATTTTTATTATTATTATATTGATATTAATAAGCTAAACTTATATTGGCATTTGATATATGATTTATAAATATTGTTATATGAGTATTTAAAATAGTAGAAAATTATTTCAAATTTAAAATTGATATTTGAAAGGGTATTGATTTATTATATTATTATGTTAATATTTTTAAGAGAATATTTTATTAAATGAATTATTGATTTATTATTTACTAAATTGATAAAATTTTAAATTAAAGAAATTGAAATTTAATTATAAAATATAGAAAATTTTATAATTAATATTTGAAGTTATATATTATAATTTTTATATTATAGTTAATGGATAATATGATGAAATTAATGAAATTAATATTTTGGTTAAAATTATTGTTTTAGAATTTATATGACAAACATTATTATTATTATTGTTATTATTATTAAAGTTAGTATATATTTATATATATAAAAAAAAAAAAAAAGTAAAGTCGGCAGCCCAAATTGGGCAGTAGAAAATAGAACAGAGAAGAAGAATCAAGGAAGCAGAGGCAGAGAGGGCAGAGAGAGAGAGAGAGAGAGAAGGCGCGCAGGGACTGCACGTCGGACCACCGCCCTCCGGCCACCGCCGACCGACACGCGCCGCACCAGGAGGAAGGACGCCCGTCGCCCCTTCGACCGGTAGAGGCCCGTCACCTGCAGCCACCAGACGGCGGCGCACGCTCCCTCCAAAGTTTCGCCGGCTGAAACTTCTAGGCCATTTTTCGACGACTTTTCGATCTCCGTTTTTAACGAAATTGATATGGTTGAATCCCTTGTGATTCCAGCTTCGATTTGGTATATTGTTTACTAATTTTAGATAATCTTTTTATTGATCGAAATCCGGCGATATCAACGGTTGCCAACGCCGTTTCTACCTGTTTTCCAGTGGACTACGGGAAACGAAAGTTATATTCGGACTCCTCACATCACAAGCTAACCGATGATATCTTCGGATCGTAATTTAGTCATCGTTGGAATTTTCCGGCGACCGGATTCCGGCGACCTCTAAAACTGACAAATTCGGACAGAAGCTCCGGCTCATTAAACCGAGCCATATGGTATAAATCTCGATTTATAATTATGTATAGATAGTGAATTATGATTTTATTTGTAAGAATTTAGGTAAATAGTTTATTGAATTAAGTGGTGAAATGAGATAATTGAATGGAATAAATTGTTATTTATATAATTATTGAGTATTGTTGGTGATTAAATTGGTAGATTGAAGTGAAATGTTGATATTAGAATTGATTTAATTGAATTGAATTATTTGGAAGAATGAAGTGAGATGTAGATATTGGTATTGATTGGATTGAATTAGTGGTTATTAGCTTGATAATGAGGAATGAAGTGGGCGGATGGGATGAGTGTATTGAAGGTCCAGGTTGGACCATTTGATTATGATATCGTGGATAATTTGAATTTATGGAAATGTTGGTGGAAATTGCTTAATCGATTTTACTTGAATAATATGAAGATTGAAATGTGAAATTGAAAGAAAGGAGAATCATTCTTTTAAGTGAGTTATTGGAAAATAATTAGAGAAATGTTAAGTTTAGTAGTAAGTACAGGTTTAGAATATCTTAACCTTAAGAATGCTAAGTTGTGAATAAGATAGAAATGTTAATGAGTTAAGCTAAATTAAGTAATGTGATAATAAGGAAGTGATTAACATATGATTGAAATGCATGTGTAGAGTCTAATAACAAGGACAAGGATATTGGGTAAAGTGCGAGAAGTACTAATCGTATCAGAGTCAAATGTACATAGGAGCAAAAGAGTCCACGGTGAGTACTTAATAATATAATATGTTTCCTATTATTTGCTTGAAAACTTTATTGCTAAAAGTATGCCAACTCCTTTATAAGTTGAATTGCTCATTGATATTGAACCATATGTTATAATGCTCCTTGATTCATAGCTAAGCTTGAATTGTATATTGAACCTTTGATATGATACTTTCTTGATTATTAAGCCCAAGTGAGTCAAACATTCCTCTATGGCACTTGGCCAAATGAGTCTATATTGTTTTGATCTTATAATATGATCAATGATGAGAACCTAATTGATATTGATATATTATCCATTGAATTATTTCATGCATGGAAAGGAAAAATGTTTTAATGATACTGTGATAAGCAGAATACCCCTTTGATGTGGGGCAATACATCAGACATTGTGCACAATGGTAATGAACCTGCGGATAGGGTAAAGAGTATCCGAACCCTAGCTGGGAAGGGTTTATGGCCCCCAGTACGTGCGATCCGATCAGTTGTACGTGTGACTGATATGGGAGTGAGCAAGGCGTAAGCCGCCACTCAAATGATAATGATAATGTGGGAAACACATCGTTTCCATAAGGGAAATATTATGCTAAAAATGCAATATTTACTGTATATGGAAAACTATTTTATAAGAGTAACTCGTGACCGGTTTTACTTCTTTGCTATAAAAATATTATCATTAAAGCACCTACCATTTGTTTATTTTATATAGTATTATTTTGTACTCACTGAGCTCTGTCTCATATTTTAGTGGTTTAAACTTTTCAGGTACAGTCAATGAGTTAGCAAAGTAAAAGTCTCAAGCCCATCCTTCGCTTGGAAATTGTTTTGATAAGTTTTGGTGTTGTAAGTAGAGCTCCATGGTTATTGAAAGTTATATGGTCTATATGTAACATGAATGGTTATTAAAGGGTTTGGCATTAATATGTTATAGGATGTTTGTATAAGGTGATTTGTATCATAACCGGTATTGTAATGATGTATGGACTATTGAACATAGAGTTAATGATATGAAATGAGATTTTAAAAGTTTTACAAGTTATATATATATAAATGATATTATAAGTGGAAATGATAGCAAGTAATGGGTATTAAGGAAATTTGATTAGGCTACGGTCTTGGGATACGGTTCAATGTAATGAATGTCAATTGTTTATGAGTGGAATGAGCTCTATGGATTTTGGTGCCCTTACGGCTACCTATGCCCTAGGACTGTCGCAACTCAAAAAGGTGGGTCATGACAGCCTTTTTCCTTTTTGGTAATGAAGTCAACTCCTATGTATTATTGGCTTCTAAGGCTTCCAATTTAATTTGTATAACTTGGACCCAGTTTGGATCTTTAGCAGCCTGAGCATGAGTGGTTAGTTCTGGAATCTTTGACACTGAAGTAAGAAATGCAAGATGATGGAGAGAAAAAAAAAATTGACAAAGAAAGCAAACTTGGCGTTGAGAGAGTAGTAAACTGAGTGGGAGAAGCAAAATCTATAATAGCTATGGAGACAGAGTCCTTGAGCCGAGAAGGTTTGTTTATTTGCCTGGTAGTTCTTCTAAAAGGCATAACAACCCTAGTGCTAGAATTTGTATTGATATGTATAAAAGGAGCAATAAGGGAGACGATGTCTGTATTATTAGTTATGGGAGGAAAAATGGAACTTTAAGGTGAAGAGATATGAGTTTGTTGATCGGTATCATTGGCGATGGGAACATAACTGGGATTTGGAAGTGAAGAAATTGGAGTTTGGTTATCAAAGTGGTCAGCGAAAATATTTTGATTATAGGAAGGAGTAGAAACATAAGGAATAGGAGGAGAAAGTTCAAGGGTATCTAAATCAACAGAAAAAATGAGACATGGTAGTGTGGGAGGAGAAGAGAGATTAAAAGGATTAGAATGGATATGAAAAGAAAAAATTGTTTTAAAGAAAATTACATCCCTACTAATGAGTATCTATTTGGTCTCAAGATTAAGTACCTTATAGCCCTTTTGAGTTGAAGGATACCCAAGGAACAGACATTTGATACTTCTGTCTGCAAACTTGTCTTTATTGGGTTGAAAATTAGAAGTAAAATATAAGCATCCAAAGGTTCATAGGTGACTATATAAAGGTGGTTTATTGTATAGTAGTTCAAATTGTCTTCCAATTCAACTTTTTATTGGAAGTCTATTAAGGAGATAAATGGTATTAAGGGCACATTTAGACCAATATTGCTTCAGGAGAAGAGCTTGTAGCCTTAAAGCTCAACCTATATCTAAAAGGTGCCTATGTTTGCGTTCCATAACCCATTTTGTTGGGTTATGTAAGGGCAACTAGTTCAGTGGACAATACCTTAGTAGAAAACAAGTTGGCAAAGGATTGGTTTTTGAACTCAATTCCATTGTCTGTTCTCACTATTTTTACTAAGGTTTCAAACTGAGTTTCTACATATTGGATAAATTAGGCAACAGTAGAAAAAGTTTTATTTTTTTGCTGAATCATAAGAGTCCAAGTGGCTTTAGAGAAATCATCAACAATAATGCCAAAATAAGAAGCTTCAGTAATTGATGGAATAGCATATGGGCTCTACAGATCCATATGTAATAAATCAAATGGTTTAGATGTAGCAAAGGTATGTGAAGGAAATGGTAACTTGTGGTGTTTAGCTACAGGACAAACCATACAATGAAAGTTATAAAAAGAATGATGAGCAAATTGTGAAATATGTTTCATCTTTTCATCAGAAGGGTGTCCTAATAATGCATGAAACAAAGACAAATCAGAATTGGCAATTGAGTAGAGAAAATTTTCGTTATTTAGTACTTGATTAGAGAAATTTTTATTTATGTGGGGTATTTCAAGTACATAATATTAAGAGATATGGTTTCAAATAATTGATTTTAGTAGAAGGCAAAAAAAAATCTAGACTTGTCAAGAACATAGAGATTTGATTTTGATCTCCTAACATTAATTACTTTCTCAGTCAGAAGGCAACATCAATTACTCTCTCAGTCAGAAGATCTTGAAATAGACAACATTTATTAAAAATAATAAGTTTGGGAGGCAAGGTTTTAAGCAACTTAGTGACAGACAACAAATTGTACTTGAAATTAGGAACATATAGAGTATGATAAAGTATAAGATTAGAACTCAGTTTTATAGAACTTGTTTGATTCACATTTGAGGTACTGCCATCAGGGAAGGTAATTGTTATTTGGCAAGTAAGTTATAACAAAGAGGCAAAAAAGGTTTTATTTGGTGTCAGATGGTCAGTGGCCCCAGCATCAATGATATAGGATTTTGAACTTATATTAGATGTTGCTGCACAATGGAAACATGTAGAAAATGTGTAAGAGTAATCACCAACAAAGCCTAATGTGTTACCAAAACCTAATATTGGTTGAGTGATTGCTGTAGCTGCCACTGGTGCCGGCTCATTTATGAATTTTTGCATTTCCTGTTGCAACACATTAAATATGGAAGCCAATTCTTAAATCTTATGAGAATCAATAGCAATAGTATTCTCCAAAGGTGTGCCTTTAGTTGTAGCAGAGCTCACAATCTGTAGCTAAAGCTCTATTTATATAATCCGATTTGCCTCTATAGTTAGATTTTGACTTATTTTTGTCTTTAAACCAATCAGGATATCCAACAATCTTGAAGCATTTGTCCCTTGTGTGACCATCCGAATTACAATAGGTACAATGACCTTTACTAGGATCATACTTCCTTGGATCCCTTCTATTTTGCTGTGTTCTACTCGGAAGAGCTATTGAGTCATTATGCTCAGCGAAGTTCAAGACCACTTGTCTCTGTGACTTAACCTTGAGTATCATAGAATAGGTATGATTTACAAAAGCTAAGGGCTTTATCAATAAAATTTGTTCTCTAGTATGTTCATAACCATCATTAAGTACAATTAAAAACTGCATCAATCGATTTATGTTTTCAATTTCAGAAATCTTCTTTGTGGCTCCATAATTACAAACAAGAAAAGATTCAATACTAGTTAATCCCAAAACTTCTTCAATTTAGTAAAATACACAAAGAGTGAGTCATTGTTCTGTGTAATTGGAGCTATGTGTGAGACCTCGCCCGAGTATCGACCCAGTTCGCTTGAGGGAACCGGGATGCTTATTCAGGTTTAGACTCACAATGGAACCCTCGGATTTCGATCAGTTGATTTTGAAAAATAATTTTTGGGAGTCACCACCCTAATTTATTTTTAAATGGGAAAATTAAGAAAAAATTCGGTTGACTCCAATTCATTAATTTTTAATTAATTTGCCATGGATAAAATCACTAGTCTCGAACTAAGTTGAGCTTGTAAACTAGGTTTTTGATTTTAAATAATCAAAATTTGGCTTTTAAGTTTAATTTGACTTGAAAATTGGATTTCATGAATAATATTTATAAGATGATATTAAAGAAAATGCATGAATATGGCAAAATATGAATACATTGTGAAAATAAAATATTCACAAATTAATTAAAAAAAAGGAAAAGAGATTGATGGAGATTTGGATTTAGATTTCAAACATGCCTATGTATTTCATTGAATGAGAATCAAAATCCACGTAGTTCGTTTCATGATTAAGTGGAGGGGTTTAGGAGTTGATCAAATTGATTTTAGTTTGGATATTTTGAAAGTGAGGGAAAAAGGCTGATACTTTTGCTTTTAGTAGGCGGAGGATTTTATCGGACCGAAGTTCCATTTTATCAGGACCGGGTGATTGGATTGATTGAGAGATTAATTAATTAATTAAAATAATTAATTAACTAATTAATGTGATGAAAAGGATGGATGGATTAATTAATTAAAAAGATTAATTAATTAATTTGGAGGAAGGGTGAATTAAGGAAAATGATTAATTTGATTTTGGAAAAATAAATGATTTTTGAAAAAAAAGTGATTAATTAATTAATTAAAAAGATTAATTAATTAATTAATTGAGTGATTAATTAAAAAAAAGAGTTTTAGTTAATTAAAAAGATTAATTAACTTAGTTAGGGTGAGGTAATTAATTAATTAAAAAGATTAATTAATTAATTAGAGAGCGATTGAAGGGAGAAGAAGAGAGAAATTTGAGGATAGCAATCTTCTCAAATTTAAAAGGTGTAGAGAAATGAGAAGTGGAGGGGGGTATTTATAAGAAAAGTGGGTGAGAGTAGTTTAGGAAGTAAAAAAGTGAAAAGACCAAAAGAGTAGAGCTAGAAAAAAACTGAAAAATCATATTGGAGGGTATTTTGGAGAATGTAGACGAGTAGTTTGGGCAGCGCCACAGGGCCTCTGGGCGGCATCGCTGGCGACTCGGGCGGCACCATCGGCACCTCGATGGGCGTGTTGACTAGCTTTTTTTTTAATTTTTTAATTTTTTTTGTAGATATTGGTTGTTAGTATGAAGTTTGGAAATTTTAGATGTCTGGTGGCAATGTAATTGAAGACTAAAAAATTTTTTTTTAGAGGCGCTGGCCCTGAACCCCCATCCGCTAATCGGTTAGCGGGATCACTATAATGGCTTCGCGTATTACGTTAAACACAGCAAGTGCTAAGACTGCTGTTGGATGATGAGAGTGTAAAATTGAGAGTTCACACTATATTGCCATGGATTTGATAAATGAGAAGATCATTACTCTGTCAAAATCATTCAGTTATCTCATCCCAAAGATCCTTGGAATTGGTTGTGTATATGAAAGCTTTAGCAAATTCTTTAGAAATTAAATTAAGAATGCATGAGGTAATCAAATAATTGCACTTGAGCCATTGTTCGTAATTGCTTGAATCTGGTTTTGGTGGTTTGATTTCACCATCGATGAACCCCAGCTTGTTTTTTGCCCTAAGAGCAATTTTCATGGCTTTACTCCATGAACAAAAGTTTCCTCCAGTTAGAGGTGCAGTAACCAAGACCATCCTTGGATGATCTGAAGAATGAAGTGACATTAGATCTCCATGAGAGAAGTTTGTAGGTTGATTTCTGTTAATGTCTGGATTTAGATCTCTGTTGGCTTCTATAATTCTAGTTTGTGCTTCAAAAAAGCTTCCTCCATTGATGATTCGCAAAAGCTTTGATCTCAAGAGGAATTGAAAAAAAAAAAAAATCTGGTTTTCTGGTTTCGATTTTAGGGTTCTATGTTGGTTTATGATCTCAAAGAGGAGTTTAGAAATTGATTCTCTATTATTATGAAACTCTTATATACAGTAATAAATTTATACAAGAATTAACTAGAGAGAGAAAGTGTGCTTAACAAACTGATTACACTAGCTGACATGGCATAATTAACAAACAAACATAAGTTACTACTGAACTCTATAGAAGACAAACAAACTCACTTATAAGACAAGCAAACTTCCATCAAGGAAGACAAAATAAAAGATTTATTAAATCCTATAAAAGAGATAACAAAACTCATAAAATAAATAAAAAAAATAAATTTAGATCTATGTCTACAAAGATACAAATTAATATATATCTTTTATTGAAAATAAAAACTAAACAAAATAAAGAAAAATAAACCACCTTCGACTTTCATTCAATCGACCGTAACAATAAACTTTATGACAAACTAAGAAAAAAGTTGAGAGAGAAGAGGATAGGGTTACTGTAGTTAATATTTAATTATTTATAAATCATTTATTTATTTTGTTATATTTTAAAATAAGATTTATTTTCAATACATTTTTATAAAATGCACGTACGCAACTAGATCAACCTATAATCTAATATTAATAAGTTGATTGATATACTTATTTACAAATCAATATATTAACATATCATATTTAGTTTTGATTTCGATTGATAGCACCATTCCTTTAATCTAAATAATTGATATAAAATAAAAAATTTAATACTTCACAAATGATTTTTTTTCATAAACAATTATATAATAAAATATAAAATAGACTATTTACCCTAGCACTAAATAATTCACAAAGTAAAATTTTAGTAAATAATGTACAATAAATTTGATATAAAATCTATTTTACATCTCACAAATAAAATATTTACATTAAATGGAATGTGCTTATTATATAAAAATAGAGTGATGCTACGTATTGATATCTTTTTTAGCAAGTAATAATTTACTATATATACAACTGATGTGACTTTATAATATTGATAAAATTAATATAACTGAAAAGATATTCTGATAAATAAAACATTATTACCTTAATTATGACATGAAATTAAGACAATCAATAATTTTAATAAAATTAATTTAAACCTACCTTTTTTAGAATAAGAATTCAATTATTGTCCAAATTCAGCTATGACCAAATGTCTAGAACTAGAATCACATGCATGAGATCTCTTTCCAATTCTCAAAGAAAAGTCAGTGCGGTTTTTCAATGCCTGTAACCCAGTATTAGATTATGATGATGTCAAGTTCATTTCCTCAAGTTTGCATTATATATATATATATATATATATATATTCTTGAAGCAGTAATAGTGCTATTTTCTGAGGACTCACGCTTCAAGACAAGTCATTATAAATACTCAAAAATATTTCAGGATTAAATGATTTATTCTTAACACTGTAACAATTCATTATCTAGTTAATACAAATACTAACTCAAATATCAGAATAGTTTTTTAGATATATTATCTGAATGTTTTTACTTATTATTTTGCAAATTTAATTAGTTCGATTATTTTTAATGTGGGAGATTGAAATTTCTTTCACAGTTGGAATTTTTAGATCAAAGTTTGGTTTGCTTACATCACAAAGCTTTGGCCAAGTACCAGAATGGTTTCTCTTCTGCAGGAAATGAACGAACAAACCTCGGCTTAGTTACCATCTCCACACACCAGTTTATGACTAGTGTTGATGAGTAACATCTGACAATGAAGTGGGGCCGGCTAATGGTAAAAAGTCTATTTTGTTGCTTAATTCAGCCAAAGTTATAAGTTCACGTGGCTAGAATGGACAATTAGTCAAACAAATTCGATCTACGGGTCGCCCATTTGATTAATTAATTGACAAGTGATACAGTACATCGCTAAACAGAGGACCATACGAGTTGGTGGGATGAACCACGTTTCCATAATTTAATTTGACTATTTCAGTCTACCGCTCAACATATGGAATCCGTGGTCATTGACACGTGGACTTATTGGACAAATTGCTTTGGAAAAATTAATGTTCGTCCAAGGATTAATTTTTGGAAGAAATGGGACTCTGATTTTGTAATTGGTGTTTCTTTTCTTTTTTGTGCTATTGAATAGTCATCCATGCTTAGCTCTATTTGGGACTAAAAGGCAGAGAGTTTAGCTTAAGGTCGAGTGAGAAAAATAAATAAATAAGCAGGCAACTTTGATCTCTTCTTCTATTATCGGCCAATGGTTAATTAATGCTTGACTACACTTTATCATGAATATTGACACGTTTGTATGATTGAAAAAGTCAAGTTAGATGTATATTAAGATATAGTTTAACAGTAAGTGTATATTTATTTGAGTAATAGATTCAGAATAGATTTTTTCTCGTTAATGCTAAAATAAAAAATTAAAAAAAAAAAAAGGAAAAAGGCAAGTTAGATATTGCTAAAAGTTCCTTTGACCAAATTTCAAATTTTTGTTTGTGGTGATATATTCTTTAATGGATATAAGCGGTGATAATATCATCAAAATAATAAAAATTAAAAAAAAAAGAACAAGAAAATAATTTTTTTTAAAAAAAAAAAAAAAAAGAATGAGAAGTGTTTCTCATTAAAAATCTATTTATTTGTTTCTCAATTTTACAGGAGGAAAAAAATAAAATGATTTTGTTGTCCTTGTTTCATCATTGAACTGATTTTTTTATTCTTTTTTCTTCTTTTGGTACAATGTCGTTGAATTTTTAATTTGTCATGCATTGACAAGGTTTCAATATTATTAATGGTGAAAAACTCGTTTATTTTGAGGGAATAGTTAATAAATCTTGATTTTTTGCATATGTGAAAAAAAATGTCACTCATTTTTCTTAGAAATTTTGTTGTCTTAGAAATCAATTCAAAAACCTCGTACATTAGGCACTCTATTGGAAAATTGTAACAAAATTATAATTGTTTTTAAAATTGTAAAAAGTCAAGATTATGTTAAATTTCAATTGAAATTAAATTTAAAAAAAAATTCCCTCAGAGATAAGTTTCGAAAGAAATTTACAGCTTGGAAAGATAGGATGCTTTCATTGGAGGGCAAGAAAATCCTTATAAAGGCTGTTATGCAAGCTCTACCTTCTTATTTGATGAGTTTTTACAAAATCCCAACTTCCATCGCAAAGCAATTGCAAAGAATCATGAATTCTTTTGGGTGGGGGGTGATGAGAACAGTGATAGACGACGCATTCATTGGATTGCCTGGGAGAGATTGCTTGTACCTAAGTCGCGTTGTCGAAGATTGAAAGAGTTTAATCTTGCAATGTTAGCTACGAAATGTAGGCGCCTTCTCTTTACGCCTGATTCACTGATAGCTAGAGTTCTCAAGGTCATATACTATCCAAATACTAGCTTGTTTAATGCTCAAGCATGTGCTCTTTCAAGCTACTCTTGGAGAAGTTTGGTTATGGCTATTCCCTTCCTGTCCTAAGGCTTGTACTGGTGCGTAGGTGATGGAAGAATGATCTCAGTATGGTATGATCCTTGGATCCCAATGCCTAGCTCGTTTTCAAGTGATTTCCTAAAGAGGTAATTTGGATGCTAATTTTGAATTCGTTGATTGTTAATGTTACATGTAACAAGCAATTTCCAAAGGATCATTTTGTGGCAAGAGATGTTAAGTTAATTTTAAGTATCCTTTTGACTAATTCTGCTTCTGTTGATTGCATGGCTTGGCTTCACACAAGAAATGAGCTGTTTCTTATGCATTATGGGTATCATGTTGCTACTAGTTCTCTTAATAATGTGTCCAACAATAACAACTCCCCCTTCTGGCACCATTCATGGAAGTTGAAAGTCCAGCCTCGTCAGCTAATTTTTTTTGTGGCATTTGTGTAATGGTTTTCTACCTATTCAGTTTAATTTATGGAGAAGGCATTGTATAACTATAACTAATGGGGGTTGTTTATTTTGCAAAGGACAAATGAAAATTGATTTTCATTTTTTTTCTTTGTTTATGAAAAGAGTATGGTAACAAGTCTCTTGTTATCAGTTTATGAATTTCGTAGCACCTTCAAGTATGGTGGATTGGGTGGAGTTGCATATGCAGGTTCTTCAAGATGATATTTTTTCATTGGTAATCTTTATCATGGGGCACTATTTGGTGCTTCACAATAAGGTGCACTGGGATGCCATTTTAGTTGAACCTAAAGATGTTTTTAAGCTTGCGATGTCAAGATGGTAGTGGTATCAAGAAAATTTGACATCATGCAATGATTTGGTCATGACTCATACACAAGCCAATACTACTGCAACAACTAAAAGGAGCCCACCTACTAAAAATGTCTTGAAGCAAAATGTAGATGCAGCTCTCCATGATCAGAATTGTCAAGCTTCTATGGGTGCTGTGATTCGTTCTCATGATGGGTCTGTGTTGATGGCAAGATCAACTCCACTTGATTGTTTTGCTAAACCTGTGGTTGTGGAGTTGTTGGTAATTCGTGATGCAGTTCTTTTAATGAAGACCACTTTATTTTTTGCAAAGATTATTGAATCATATTTCCCATAAGCTATTCAATGGGTAAATATCAAGGATAAAGGTCTTTCTCAACTGGACTTCATTTAGAGCATTATTGATACTAGATATTCAGCTTATTCATGTCAAAAGGAGGCTAAATGGTGGTTCACTCTCTTGCTAAGGCTAATTTATTATGTAATAGGTAGGCCATTTGGTATAACACTCTTCCTAGCTTGAATAATCATGTAAGAGATATTTTTCAGTTTAAAATGAATGAATGGGCTCCATTTTCCTAAAGAAAAAAATTTCCAAACATTATGTTTAAAGAAACGAATTTAATTTTTTCTACAATTATATTCTCTCTCAATTCTATTTATCCAAACAAAATAGAATTATTTCTTTTCACTCCCCATTCTTATTAAATTTTAAATTTTGTAAACACAACAAAATAAAGATTATTTTTTCTTTTACCATCTTCTCCCTTTCCTTCTCCTTACAACACCCTCCCCCTCCCATTTCTATCTTCTAGTTCTAGTTATGCAAGGTGTAATAATTGAACTTTTTTTTTCAAGTATAATTTCAAGATTTTAGATGTTATTATTATTATATACAAATAAAGGAAAAAGTATATTACTAGTGTATGAACCTTTTAAAATCTATTATATTACTATCTAAATAATATTTTATATTTTTAGCCATTTTTCTATCATTAAAGTTCTAATTTGCTATTATAAAATCTCTAAGATTGGACTATTAGAGAAAGGATAAGAAGAAAAATTTCTACAATATTGAATACTAAAATGAGATTTTAAATAGAGCAAGAAAATTATTAATCCAAAAAAGATAAGAGTTGCAAAGCAGCACTCAAATGATTAAGAAAAGGCTAAAAACATTAATATGAGTTTATTTTTAAAAGTTGAGAATATGGAATAAAAAAAATTATCCAGGCATTAAAATAACAGATTTTAAAAACTTCATACACCAATAGTATAATTTTTCCATAAGTGAATAAAAAGAATCATCAACTGAGTTTATCACTCTGTGTGTACATCTTGGGCCTATTGTGTTAGGCTAGTTAAAACTAGGAAATAATGGAGTTTGTAGCCCAACTACTGTAACAATTGGACCACTTCATGATGGGCTGTGGGAAATGTACCTTTTCGTCAATAAGAAATTTAGCTAAGCAAAACAACATTATGTTTCAATAAGGATTGAACACAGTTCGGTTTAATCTGAAAATTTGAAAATCTCTGAAATTGGATTGAATTTTCAAAAATTTTAATTTTTAAAGATATAGAATCAGAACTGAAATAAAAAATCTCCGTATTATATTGTTCCAAAAATTTCAGAACAATATAATTCAGAAATTAGATATTTCGATTCCAGTCCAATTAAATCCAAAACGGAGATTCGGAAAAAATGCATTTAATAATTAATTTCTTATAATTAACAGTATAATTTTAAATTTTATTTTTTACGAAATTTGAGTTAATAAATTAATATATTATATTAATAATTATAATATATTATTAAATAATTATATTAATAAATTAATACATTATGTTAATATATATAATTATATATCAAAACAACATATTAATAGTTTTTACGATATAATTGTATATACTACTTAAAATTAATACATAATTTCTTATAATTAATTTCTAACGTTTTATACAAACTATTAATTATCTATTATAAGTACTTTCTTATTGATAACCTATCACACAAATGTTAATAAAAAAATAATTTTCAATATTATAATATTAGATACTAATGAAAGTTAATTAATCAAAAACTTATTAGTATCACATAAATTTTATTAGTACATTATATTTTCTTATTACCACTCATTGATTAGTCATAATATATATTAAAAGTTTTTATTCTAAAATATATAAATAGTGAATTTAAAATTTTTAATTGTAATATGTGGTTATATCTTAGTATTATTAAAATTTAATCCACATTATATTACTAATTTTTCATTGATTTAATTTTGATGACTCTAATATTTAAGTAAATTATATGAATATTAATAGTTATATTTCATTGAGTTAAGGTTTATATATTTTTAATTACAGATTTATAATTTATTTAAATTTTATGTTCATATAATTTTAATTTAATTTGACAACTGCTATAATGGCATATATAATCTTATAATTTTTGTGTTATCTATATATTATAAATAAAAAAGTAAAAAATTTTGGTTATTTTGGTCCAATCTAATTTGGTATACTTCAGTTCAATTCGGTTTAATTCTCGGTCATGATATACGTTAATCTCCAAAACTGTACTAAAATATTTTACTCAGTCCAATTCGGTTTGAAAAAAGTTAAAAAGTCAATGATTTAATCTAATTTTTAATATTTTTAATTCGATTATTCAGTTCAATTCAGAATTTTTAATGTTCATGCTTAGTCATAGTTTCAATTTATTATTGGGTTGATTTACAAACCAATAGAACTGGCAACTAGCAAGCCACGCCGAAAGAAGAGCTTCAAAAATTCACAAGTTCAAAAACCCAACTAAGGCCCAATCCTTTCAAAACTCAAATAGTAAAACTTTTTTTTTTTTTTTTGCCAAATAAATACTAAAACTTCAATGATCGCTTACTAATTTTCTAATAAATTCATATAGATTTATTATAAACATTTAAAAGTATAACAATGTTATACAACTCAACATTTTTATCCCACTGATATGATCTTATTGTATTGAAAAATATTTTATATAATACACTTTAAAAAAAAATTTAACAAATAAGATAATTACACTTGGGATAAAAAGTTAGGATAAAAATATTGGATTGTATAGTATTTTTCTTAAAAGTGTGTCTTACTAAACTCATCATATAGAAATTCAATGAACAACTCATCGTTCAAAATTTCAAGAAATTTAGTTTTGCTATTTCACTCATCTTAAACCAATGCACTTCTTAACATTTTACTTCTTGAACTCCCTTTCTTCCTCGCTTACGTCCGGAAACTACATATCATCACTTCATAAAAGATTATTCATTTGACTACTTAACTCATTTGTTGAATTAAAAACTCACTCAAGTCTAACATGAAAATCAATAACAACTCTAGTTAGGTTTCTTGACCTTGTTGTACTTACACTACAATAACCTCTGTTTTACTTATCCAATTAACTTGATTCTTTTTCTCATTTAACTAGACATCTGAAGTTATATTATATCCAAAATTTAGCTTAATTCTTCCACCACATGATTTATAGTAAATTTTCAAAATTTATCATATTCCTGTACAGAGACAGATTGACCATTCTTAAATCATTTGATCATATCTAGCTTTATAGAAACTTCCTATATATATATATATATATATATATATATATATAGGAACTCCTACTCGTTATACAACAGCAATGGCCCTATCAACTTACAACTACTGAGAAAGATTCGGTTGAAAGAAAGGACTAGCATAGCTGGATGATGGGTAATAAGCACCAAAAGAAAATGACAGACTAACATCAAACCAACCCATTGGAAAAGCTTTCTAACTTGCTAGCTATAGAATATACTCAAATTGGAGAAGAGAATACTGATAGAGGGATGGAGTTACTGGCCCAAGGAAGCTCCTGACATTGAACAAAAATAACATCTAACACTTTGAACCTTCTGGGTTTTGCCTAAGGCGAGTAGCAGACTCTGATTTTAGTGCACATGTGGCTAGCAACGAAGTCAAGTTCAGAGCCTAGTAGCTCGGGTCGGGCATGCCCTTGATTCAATTGTTTCTCGTCTAAAGGATGAACCTGCTCACCTTTTTTCTGCTTTCTAGATGTTGGGCGCTACCGACCCACGCTAATCACTCAAAAGTTTTTGAATTCTCTAAAATTAAAGTCCACTTATATATTTATTTACAATTAATTAATCTATATAGATATTTATACATATTATCCATTTCTAATTAACAACTTAGTCTAACTTTGAAAATTTACATTGCTAATTTATTAGGTTTAGAGTTTACGAGAATTAGAGTGTTACATTATTCCCCCCTTTAATAAAATTTGTTCTCGAATTTTAAAATTATACGCATTTACTTATTAAACATTAGTCGTAGTTATCTCTTAAAAATTATCCTTGTTCAGACCTTTATCTTTAATATATGTACAATGTCATTTCCTTAGTAATTGTTAATACAATTGTCTTCCTCAATCATTTAAAGTCTTATTTCATTATTGATACTCCTGAATTCTGATTTAACTATTTACACTCTAAACTCCAAATCTTCATTGCATACTATTCTTAAATCAAAATCCATTGAGTTTGATTCTATTTTTCTAAATATGCTATGCATATATATATATATATAACTATTAACTCCTAATGTGAAATTATGTTTAATAATCCTTTAACAACATGAACCTTAAATATAACATATAAATCTCTTTGTATTATCCATCAATAAATTCAATAATTAGTGAGAATCATCGACACGTCTTTTATATCACTTTAACCTCTAATCTCACCTCAAATCAACTATAATCTTAAACATATCTCTTCTCATGTGCTTATTAATATCGCAATCAAGTTTTAACAATTAAATCATAACTCCATCTCATCAATTATCATACTTCTTATATAACCATGCACTAATGGCCTTTTATAATCCTGAATAATCTCAAATAAGTAATCTCATAACTATAATTTCTATAAGTGATAGTTCTATTTCAACTTACCTTAACCTTTTCGTTAACATATCTTTTCATATATCATATTAATAAATAATCATACACACATAAACAATTCATAATCCTGAGTCAACTCTTCATAATTATATGAGATTTCAAACCAATATTCATATTAGTAAATATGTATTATATTAATCATCTTAATTACTCCAAAATTTAATTCTCTCATCATTCCTAAAATTTCTCTTATACACCATGTACTGTTCATCTCAAAACAACTAGATATCGTTGTATCATGATCAAACATATCATCTTTAGATACTTGTTCCTTTTATGTACCATTAATAAACACTCTACTTAGCCCTCTACCTTCCAATGCTTATCATGATCCTTGTATGTGGTCTTATTTTCTATCTTTACCTCTAGAATCTCTTGCATATGCTCTTCTCATCTTAACTTATTATTTACTAATCTTCTCCGCTCGGTACTTATTATTTCTTACTAACTTTACTCCTCACATAACTATACATATACACAACTAATCATATTCAATCATATAATATATTCATTCTTATTTTTCAATGAGAACAACAATTCACATTTCTCTTACCACATAGTGTCCCTTTATATATTAACTTGTCACACTTGCTAACAACTATGCATCTTTACTTATAGTTATCCATACTACTATTTACATATTCACAACTATCACATATTCATCTTTATGGTACTACGTTACATATCATCTTATATACACTAACTGTCATTAACACTTTACTTTTTACTAGTATCTTTTTAGTTCTTGTCACTATTTTTAGTCTCATCAATTTTGATCTCTCTATCAACATGTGGAGTAGATCGTAATAAAAGCAAGAAATACTCGATATCTCGTAGGACACCTTCCTACAAGGCGATAGGTATAGGAGCACACTTCACACATACCAACTAAAGCATTATGAGAATTTTTTTGTGTTTGAACTCTCCTTTGCAAGTTCTTAATTGTTTGTGTGAGAAATTTCAAATCCAACCCAAAAACTTAAACTATTAAGTGGTGAGATCCAAATATTATATTGAGTCTTGATATCCTTTGTTATTTTTCAATGTGAGATCTTTTAACTCTAACAGTTTGCTTCAACTCCTCATTCTCTTGTATCAAGTTCACACAAACGCTTCTCATGCCTTCTAACTCTCACTGCAAGGCTTCTATACAAGTTGACTCACTTTTTAAATTTAGTAAATTATTAATCTTACTAAATTTTTTATTTTATCTTACTCTTTCTTTTTATTATTCTCTTTATGTCTTTTTTTAGGTTCATTTTTTTTAGTTTTAAATTATAATTTTATTTTATTTTTTTAATGTTAGTCATTTTGAGTATTTTTTAGGCTTCTTAATCTATATTATAATTTCCTTTTTTTAATTTTAATTTTAAATTATTATTTTTATTTTTTAGAAATATAAATATTTTTAAAAAATTACTTTACCAACAGATTAAGTGAAATTTTAAAAAAAAATTCAAAATTTATTATTTTTATTTTTAAAATTATAATTTTTTTTTGAAATAACTTTACTAATGGATTATGGATGGTTATAAAAAATTTTTAAAAAATCTAAAATTATTGACGGTTTACTAGTAGAATTTTTTTTTAAAAAAATCTATTAACAAAATTACCAACAGAAATTCTCGTGGTAAATTGTTGCCCCAACAAATTATTTTGATATTTACCGACAATATAAAAATATTTACTAACATTTTTTTTATTTTTGTCAATAAATTTATACAACCGACAATCATAATACCAACTAAATTTTTTTATCAGTAATCTGTTAACACCAACTAAATTTTTTTGTCGGTAATATGTTGATAAGCTGTATTATCCATGAAAATTAACTAATTATTAACAGAAAATTCGGTTAATAAATTGTGTTTTTTTTTTTTTAGTGGGTGGTGACGTGCACCAAGAATAACTAAGTCTTCTTCTTCTTCTTCTTCTTCTTCTTCTTCTTTTTTTTTTTTTTTTTTCACATATTATGCTATGAAATATTTTATATGATCAGACTATTTTCAAGCGAAAGAGGTCAATATGAATAAGGTCTACATAAAAATTACTTCTCATTTAAACTATTCGAATAACAACTCACTAGAATTCTATTATGAAATGTTGAACTTCAAGAAAGAGAGATGTATACCTCTAGTTACTCATTCACTTATGGCCTGAATATTAAATAGAATTTAGTATTTTATTAGTTAAATTCTTCTAAGTTAAGCTTCATGAAATAAAATTATCATAATAATTTTTTTCAAGGGCAGAGGCAGAATTTTGATAGAGGGTGGAGTAAAAGTAAACATCAAAATATAATAATTTTAAATGAAAAATAAATATAATAAAACATTTATTTTAATTGTGCGTGGCGATTTTTGCTATAATAAAACTCATCAATAATTGAATCTAAATCTAACTTTTTAGCTAAATTTTGGTCAATGAAAATCGTCATACAATCGGTAAGAAATTTATCTTTTATTTTGTTGCGAATCACCGTTTTAACATGTTTCATAACTGAAAATGCTCGTTCAGTTGTCGCTGCAGAAACAGGAAGAGTTAACACAAGTCGAATCAAACGATAATTATGAACCGTTTATGTGCGAACTAATACTTGGCATAAAATTGAAAGCGTAATTTCTCCAAGCCTAGCATTAGTAAGAACATCAAACTTGTAATGTTGCAACTTAACTTTTAGAGCATGGATTTCTTGTTCAGTAAAGTCTAAAGGATAGAATTTCTCTACAAGCTTACAAATATCCTCCATGTTAAATGAGCAAAATGAATTATCAGGACTTAAAGCCGAACTAAGAGTAAGCAGTTCCACTGATGCATCATTGAATCTAGTATCTAACTCCATTATCTGAAAATTTATGGTGCAGTTGAAAATATCAAAGTGATAATGGTGCTCAAATGTAAGTTGTTCTCATCATCAACAATAATGACCTGTAACATAAGTTGCACTTGTATCAGGAACATCAACATCATAGCGCTCACAAAATAATTTTAGTTTTCCAATAAAAATATCCCAATCATCTTGTTTCAAATGATTAAGTATATCCTTTGTACTCGAGACTAATCTCATAGCAGCTAAAATATCTTAATCCTTGCACTGTAATGACTGAGAAAGAAAATCAATAGCTTTCGTAACCGAATCCATTAAATGCAAGTGGAAGATGAATTCAAAAGATGTGATTACTGAATAAAGACCAACAGCTTCCCCTTAAATTAATCTATTTAGCCCATTTTCAAGCAAACTTTCAAGAACTTTACATGTTGCAGCATACATATCAATTAAGTCTCTCACATATTGATAGTGAGAACTCCAACGAGTTGCCCTCGATCTGTGCAAAGTACCAATCTGATTAGCATCACTACTGGACTCACGCTCACCAACTTTCACCATATATGCTATTTCGTCTCTATGTGCAGATTGTAGCTCATGTAGACGCTTAGGTGAAGATTCAACAAGGTTCACAATTGAAGTCAAATGAGAAAAAAATTGCCAAACTGAATGCACTTGTTCAGCTGCAGCAACAAGTGTTAACTGTAATCAAAGAGCAAAACAATGAACATAATAAACAGAAGGATACTCTTTAAGAAACAATGCTTGAAGCCCATTCCATGCACCATGCATATTGCTAGCCCCATCATATCCTTGGCCTCTCATATTGTGTAATTGAAAATTATAATGATTTAGAGACTTACAAATATAATTTTTTAGAGTCGTTGCTGTGGTGTCTTCCACACTCATTATATCAAAAAATCACTCCAATAAGACACCATTATTGTTTACAAATCTTAGAACAATAGCTAGTTGCTCTCGTTTAGCCTCATCCTATGCTTCATCAATAAGAATACAAAAGCTAGCATCTCCAATTCTTCATGAATAATCAATATGATTCTATTAGCCATAATATGCAAGAGCTCTTTTTGAATCATTGGAGATGTATATTTTGCATTTTAAGGAGCGTTATCCAACACAACGCTCCTAATATCATCACTCACATCTGCTAGTTCATCTAAAAATTCAATAAAGTTTCCATGATTTGATGAACTTGAAGATTCATCATGGCCTCTAAAGGCTAAACCTTGTCAAGCCAACTTCCAAACAACATGAATTGATGCTTATAAGCGCAATTGATTTTTTCTAATCTCTTCTTTGGATTTGGCATTCAGTACTTTATCAATAATTTAAGCCGGTTTCATCAAATCTTGCATACATTTAACACAATTATTGTGATTTGAAACATTTGAACCAGCATGGACAAAAAATGCACATTTGTCTTTGTCACGACCTACCTTTTTAAGCTGTGACGGTCCTAGGGCATGGGTAGCCATAAGAGCACCAAAAACTCATAGAACCCATTTCACTCATCATCAATTGATATTCATTACATTGAACCATATCCCAAGACCGTAACTTAATCACATTTCCTTGTTATCCATTACCTGCTATCATTCCACTTATAATATCATTTACTCACATAACTTGTAAAACCTTTAAAATTTCATTTTATGTCATTAACTCAATGTTCAATAGTTCATATATCATTACAATAACGGTTATGATACAAATCACATTAAACATCCTATAACATATTAATGTTAAACTCTTTAATAACCATTCATGTTACATATAAACCCTATAACTTTCAATAACCATGGAGCTCTAACTTACAACACTGGAACTTAACAGAACAGTTTCCAAGCGAAGGATGGACTTAGGATTTTTACTTTGTTGATTCATTGACTGTACCTGAAAAGTTTAAATCACTACAATATGAGATAGAACTCATTGAGTACATAATAATAAAATACAGATTAAACAAATGATATGAAATTTAATGGTGATTCCTTATAGCAATAAAGTAAAGTTGGTCAGAGAATATTCTTATGGAACAATTTTCCCATATATATATATATATATATATATATATATATATATATATATATATATATATATATATATATATATATATATATATATATATATATATATATATATATATATATATATATATATATATATATATATATATATATCACAGATATTATATCTTTTAGCAGAATAATTCCTTTTATGGAAACGGTGTGTTTCCCCTATCGAGTGGCGGCATACGCCTTGCTCACTCCCATATACCTCGTCACACGTACAACTGATCAGGTCATACATACTGGGGACCTTAAACCCTTCCCAGCTAAGGTTCGGATAATCTTTACCCTATCCGCAAGTCCATTACCATTGTGCACAATGTCTGATGTATTGCCCCACATCAGAGGGGTATTCTGCTTATCATTGTATCATTATAACATTTTTCCTTTCCATCCATGAAATAATTCAATGGATAATATATCAATATCAATTAGGTTCTCATCATTGATCATATTATAAGATCAAAATAATATAGACTCATTTGGCCAAGTGCCATGAAGAAATGTTTGATTCACTTGGGCTTAATAATCAAGAAAGTATCATATTAAAGATTCAATGTTCAATAAGCAAATTAAGCTTATCAAGAAATCAAGAATGTTCAATATACAATTTAAGCTTAGTTATGAATCAAGAAGCATTACAACATATGGTTCAATATCAATGAGCAATTCAACTTATCAAGGAGTTGGCATACTTTTAACAATAAGGTTTTCAAGCAAATAACATGAAACATATTATATTATTAAGTACTTACCTTGGACTCTTTTGCTCCTATGTACATTTAACACTAATACGAATAGTGCTTCTCACACTTTTACCCAATATCCTTGCCATTGTTATTAGAATCTACACATTGCATTTCAATCATATATCAATCACTTCCTCATTATCACATTACCTAATTTAGTTTAACTTATTATCACTTCTATCTTATTCACAACTTAGCATTGTTAAAGTTAAGATATTCTATACCTATACTTACTACTAAACTTAACATCTCTTTGGTTGTTTTCCAATAATTCACTTAAAAAGAATAATTTTCTTTTCTTCCAATTTCACATTTCAATTTTCATATTATTCAAGTAAAATCGATTAAGCAATTTCCACTAACATTTCCATAAATTCGAATTATCAATAATATCACAATCAAATGGTCCAACCCGGACCTTCAATACACTGATCCCATCCGCCCATTTCATTCCTCATTATCAAGCTAATAACAACTAATTCAATTCAATCAATACCAATATCCATATCTCATTTCATTCCTCCAAATAATTCAATTCAATTAAATCAATTCTAATCTCAACATTTCAATCTTTTAATTTAATCACCAATAATACTCAGTAATCATATAAATAACAATTAATTCAATTCAATTATCTCATTTAATCACTTAATTCCAATAAACTATTGTCACGACCCACCTTTTTGAGCCGTGACGGTCCTAGGGCATGGGTAGCCATAAGGGCACCAAAACCCGTAAAACCCATTCCACTCATAATCAATTGACATTCATTACATTGAACCATATCCCAAGACCGTAGCCTAATCACATTTCCTTAATACCCATTACTTGCTATCATTTCCACTTATAATATCATTTACACATATAACTTGTAAAACCTTTAAAGTTTCATTTCATGTCATTAACTCAACGTTCAATAGTTCATATATCATTACAATACCGGTTATGATACAAATCACCCTATACAAACATCCTATAACATATTAATGCCAAACCCTTTAATAACCATTCATGTTACATATAGACCTTATAACTTTCAATAACCATGGAGCTCTACTTACAATACCAAAACTTATCAAAACAGTTACCAAGCGAAGGATGGGCTTGGGACTTTTACTTTGCTAACTCATTGACTGTACCTGAAAAGTTTAAACCACTAAAATATAAGACAGAGCTCAGTGAGTACAAAATAATACTATATAAAATAAACAAATGGTAGGTGGTTTAATGATAATTTCTTATAGCAAAGAAGTAAAACGGGTCATGAGTTACTCTTATAAAATAGTTTTCCATATACAGTAAATATTGTATTTCTAGCAGAATATTTCCCTTATAGAAACGGTGTGTTTCCCACATTATCATTATCATTTGAGTGGCGGCTTACGCCTTGCTCACTCCCATTTCAATCACACGCACAACTGATCGGGTCTACGTAGTGGGGGCCATAAGCCCTTCCCAGCTAGGATTCAGATACTCTTTACCCTATCCGTGAGTTCATTACCATTGTGCACAAGGCTGATGTATTGCCCCACATCAGAGGGGTATTCTGCTTGCCACGATATCATTAAAACATTTTTCCTTTCCATCCATGAAATACTTCAATGGATAATATATCAATAAATAATCAAAATTCCTATCATTGATCATATTAGGAAATGAAGCAATAAGGCTCATTTGGCCAAGTGCCATAAGGGATATTTAATTCAATAATTGGTAAAACATATCATGCATGCCAAAGAATTGCAATGCATTTTAATTAGGAAAGTGATCCAACATTTAGGCTTATACTTAAAGCACAAGAAATGTAATATTACAATGGATAATATATAATATCAATTGGGTTCTCATTATTAAACATATTATAAGATCAAACAATATAGACTCATTTGGCCAAGTGCCATAAAGAAATGTTTGGTTCACTTTGGCTCAATAATCAAGGAAGTATTATATCAACGGTTCAATATTCAATAAGCAGATTAAGCTTATCAAGAAATCAAGATTTTGGAATATCAATGAGCCATTCAACTTTTCAAGGCATAGAAACAATTCAACCATTAAGGTTGAAACAATAAAGGTTCAAGTATATGAAACAAGGAATATTATATTATTAAGTACTCACCTTTTGCTCCTTAGCTCCTATACCGATAGTTCTAGTGCAGATTATAACGAGGCTCCTCGGTATCCCGAGCAATGCCTTTGCCTTTCGATTCTACAAATATACCCAAATAATCATACATTAATTCCTACTCCTTTAACTTGCTAATCTCATTCTAACTCAACTTAACATTAACTTCCTACTACTAATCACCAAAACATATTCCAATACATTAAACAATACATACATAAACACATTAATTATTTACTCACTTTATTCCAAAATCCCATGTTGTCCAAATCCTTTCATTAAAACAATTAGGTCCCTTTTTCCTTCCTAATTCCTTAATTAAATTTTATGTTTATCAAACTAATACTCAAACAATCAACATTCATTCACCAATTGAAACTAATCTCTTTCAATTCCCATAAACCCTAACTTTACCAAATTGGGATGATTTGGGGAAAACCCAAAATTTCTCAATCAAATCTCAAATTGATCTTGCCAAGATGAAATTAATGTCATGCAAAGCCTACCACAACAATCAAACATCAAACTACACTTCACATTACACACTTTCCTCATATCATGCATTATGCCTTCAAGAATTTCAATTTTTGAATAAAATCTCTAAATTCAAATTTTACATTTTTAAACCACTTTTCAACATCCCAAATAACCTTAGATATTGTTAAAAAAAAAAAATTTTGGACACTTCCCCTAAAAATCCTAGTTTGGCCGAACCTTATGCAACATTCTTCCTTATTGATCTTTCATGCTTCCCTTGTTATTATTCACCTATTAAACCCCAAATCCTTAACCCCAATTCTCATATTTCTTCACTTAACATGCCAAACTAACTCTCCTTGAAATCATTCCACTAAAATCCAATCATAGAGATTAAAAGAAAAGGGATAATTGCTAACAATTTATCACACTTAAGCTAAAGAAAGAAAGGAATTACTTAAGCAATAAATCTCACCTTGAAATGCTTCAAATTTAGCTCTAAGTTGAAGAATGAGTTGGGAGGTTTTTGGTCTTTGATGGGGGTGAAATTTTTGGTGTAGGTTACAAATGAAATGGTTTAACACAATTTCATTTTATATACAAATAAAATCAATGGTGGTGATTTAATCACACAAGATCAATGGTCACATTTTTGCTTGAAATGGAGGGCTAAGATTGATCAAGATGGATGGTTGAGATGGCCCTTAGGTGTATGGTGACTAAGCATCAAAATAATGAATACCATCATCACCAAAGTGAACATAATCATGGTGATAGAAAAGTAGGAGGCTTAGGTGTAAAGTTGGCATAAATCAACAAATATGGCTAACCAAATTCCTTTCTCATCCTAACCCCTAATTAACTTGTTCTAACCATTCTTTAGTCAAGCTCCACCAAAATTTGAGGCCTTAGGGCCGGCCACTCCATGGGCTTGGGCTTTGAGTCCAAAAGCCCATCAACAAGCCCACCCGAAAACGTTTTCCCGAACTTAAAATTTTTTGTAACTTTTTCCCTTCCCTTTCACTTGGCATTTTAAATCTTACCTTCCCATATCATAATAAGCCTAAACTAAGCCATATTGCCTAAAATTAATTCAATAAAACATACAATAAATATTCCTATCTCATAAATGTACACACTCAAGCACTTAACACTAACAAGAGTCTCTGTCATTTTATCACTATGTCATTGATACTATACTCATAAAATTTATATTTTATGGTATTATTATAACTCTGATGAGCTATGAAGACCTTGGGTATTACAACTATTTACCTAAATTCTTACAAATAAAATCATAATTCACTATCTATGCACAATTAGAAGTCAGGATTTATACCATATGGCTCGGTTTAATGAGCCGGAGCTTCTGTCCGAATTTGTCGATTTCGGAGATCGCCGGAATTCGGTCGCCAGAAAATTTCAATGACGACCAAATCACGATCCGAAGATACCAGCAATTAGCTTATGGTGTGGGGAGTCCGAATATAACTTTCATTTTCTATAATTCACGGGAAAATGACCGAAAATGGCCTGGCAACTGTTAGGAATACCGAATTCCAATAAAAACAAACGATATCTATAATTAACAAATAATATGCTAAATCGAAGCTGGAATCAAGAGGAACTCATTCATACCAATATCGCCGAAAAAGGATGTCAAAAACGGCTGAGAATTGGCCTAGAATGTTACTGCCGACGAGCTTTTGGACGGCAT